>JARYHS010009186.1:56432183-56506183 GCA_031002005.1 Vandiemenella viatica
TCAATTTGGCCTCCCTTGTCCAGTTCATCTGAAATATCTTGCATATATTCCACCAACTGAGGTTCGCATGAAATCCTTGCCTAAAGCCATGTTGCCTACTTGAAAACCACTTACGCTTCTCACATATACAGTAGAACTCCAATTATCCGAATCAATTGGGACCGGACCCCATTCGGATAATTGGAATTTTCCAAAAAAGGGTCTATTTTAATTAATTATTGGATGTATGTTGAAAATGGGAGAAAAACAGTTTTTAATAAATTAAATGAAAAAATGGGTAATATCAAGATGGGGATACCACTGCGGCCTCGTGTGGCAAACACACAGATCACGTGGTATATATGACATCATTGTGACATATTCAGTCCGCACCAACACAGTAACAGCTATAGATATGATATGAAAATTGCATATCTGCAATATCGTGCGTTATAGTTGCGTTTCACTTTGGTCCAAGCTGCATTACGACCGAAACGCATATTTATAAAATATGATTTCGTCAATCATCATTTGAGTTTATGTTGTAATGCAGTCTGGACCATACGTCACAATGATGTCATATATACGACGTGATCTGTGTGTTTACTACACGAGGCCGCAGTGGTATCTTCATCTTTATATTACCCGAATAAGTAACACATTTACATTTTAAGCGTACTTACAAGTGCCATAGATTAGTACGTACCGCACTGTAAATAAGTCATTGCTTGCTGAACATCTCGGTCAAAGTGTGCTGTTTGACTGGACTCATCCGCTTTGGGGCAACCTAGTCGCACAAACGCTTGACAGTGAGAAGTTGCATGTGGTCACACTCGGACTGACGCTCCATTCACATCAATGCTGCTTCAACTTCGATATTAACGTCAACTTCTTCCTCTTCTCTCACACTTTCAATAAGTTCATCATCATTTAGAATTTTATACCTGCGATCTGACGAATCTTTATCTTCAGCACTAACTTCTGAACATCCAGGAATTTTCAAAAGAATGTTTCTGAATTCTTCAAGTGAAACATCATCCACATCTTCTCCTGTCTCTTCCCTTTCTTTTTCTTGAGCTTCTTTTTCCTTTTTCTTCGTTTCCTTCTCTTCTTCAGTTGGTATGCCTTTCAACTTCATGCACGTCTTAATGTGACTGCCTTAACCAAGCTCCAAGTTTCCGCCACCATGTAAGCACAATCTTTCAATTTTTTTTTTTTTTTTTTTTTTTTTTTTGTGGTTAGCGAACACATCTTCTTTGTCTTTGCCCTCCACGAAAATTTCCCTAAAATTACCTTCAGTAATGGTGTTTCATTGCTTCGATAACAGACTGGTCGATTGGTTACAACAAGCTTGTGACATTTGGCGGTAAAAAGATTGTTTTAAACTGGCCATTCCCTCTTTCCAAAACTTGTTCGGTGGCATGAGTTGGTGCATTATCAACAACCAAAAGCACTTTACTTCCCTCTTTTCCAAGAGATTTTGATGCTTTTTTCACTTCAGAGATGAAATTTCACCATACCACTCTGTAAACAATGCTGCAGTCATCCAAGCTTTGGGTTGGTTTTTATAAAAGAGGGGAAGCTTTTTTGCAGTATGTTTAAAATTTAAAAAAAAAAAGCGATTCGGATAATCAGCGATTCGGGTAATCAGAGTTCGGATAATTGGAGTTCTACTGTATTTCTGATGTGGTTGCATATCAATCTCTCCATTAATTTATCTATCACTGATGTCAAACTGATCGGCCTGTACTTTTCGACTCTATTTCTCACCCTTCCTTTATGTACCAGCACTACTATCGCACTTTTCTAGTCTCGTGGTAAGCAGCAAGTATCAGCACTCAATTTAAATAATATTTCAGTATAAGGTACAATGTTACATCTGGCTATCTTTAAGGTATCTGTAGTAATATTATCTACACCAGCTCCTTTATGTTTTTACAGCTTTCTTATTTCTTTCATGATATCCTCAGGATGAATTTCAAATTTTTTGGTGTGTTCATTTCTAATTGTGTTGTTAAGCTTGTTCTCCAAGTTAGATCCTTCCATTTCTGATTCATTGTCCCTAATGCTCTCACTAAACCAGGGAGCTGTCAAAGCAAGTCTTGTAAAACAACATGTACAGTTTTTGTGGGAAACACATTTCCTGCAGTCAAGGGCTTGACTTACGAATTGTAATAACTGAGTGCTCTGTAACTAAATTACTATGTGCTGTTAATGTTTGTGAGAAAGGCTCTTCATAATTCTTTCAAGATCTGCACTCACTCATACCTTTTAATTCTTTTATTCGTAGTAGATAAATACTAAATAGGGTCCTTTTTTAAATTGGCCAAATTTTTACAGTACACAAATTATTAGAAATATAAATTAGTGAAAAAAGAAAAATGGCAAGCATACTTTTCATATTTCCATTGTCTTATGTTTCAAAAAATCATTCATAAGACGTAACTGAGAAAATGCTATATTTATTTATTGTACTGTACCAAATTTGAATACCCATTTAATAACTGTTTAGCAAACGAAAATGTGGATAATAATTTATATTATTTCTAAAAGATTTCTTTTTTTTCCCCACAAACTATTGTCCCTCTTCATGCCTAACCAGAATTGATAAATGAGGTATCATTTTAAAGATTAAGGTCTCTGCTGTGGTTACATCATATTTGAGGAAAGAAATTTTCAGAATTTAGCCCTGAAAGAGACAAAGTATCATTATTTCTAAAATGTGTTTTTTGCTCACAAGCCATTTATCTCCTTTTATACCTACCTGAAATCAATAAATGAGGAATCATTTTAAATGTTATGTTCTCTTGAATGGTAGCCTATATCATAAATTAAGAAAGAAATTTTTTGGAATTCAATCTTTAAAAGGCAAAAGTATCATTATTTCTAAAACATTTTTGTCATGAGGCATATTTATCTTTCTTCATACTTAACCAAAATAGATAAATGAGATATCATTTTAATGATTAATGTCTTCACTTTGGTAACATCACAAATTAAGAATGAAATTTTTCAGAATTTGAACCTTAAATGGTGAAAGTATCAAGTTCCCACATGTGATACAGTTCAGAAATAAGCCATTAGTTTTTGCTAGCATTGTTAATGATTGATCACATTACCACTAGATAGCAGCACCACATGTCTCAGAGATATAAAGAAACTGTATTGCTAGCGTTGATGATGACTAATTGCATCATTGCTATCTCGTGTTTCACAAAGATAGCAATAAACTGTGCATTTTTTGTGCAACAAGTAGCTTTTCATATATTTTTTTCTGTTAAGAAAACATTGTGTTCTGCTATACAATTCCTATATAAACATTTTCCTCTCAAAATTTTCGCACAAGGTAAGATCATAATATCATTAGATAGCAGCACCACATATCACATAGATATCGATATACTCTGTGTTTTGTTCAGCGTAGCTGTATTCAGATGAAGTATATGGCAGTTTGGCTTCTGGGAAGGGAAAGCTTCCGGTGTGAAAGTAGGGGGCAGCAGGATAGCATACATCAATTTAAATCAGAAAGATATTGCTACAAATGAGCTGGTTCTACTTTCAACCTGCTACTACAAGCCACCAACCGCACTATTCATCAAATTTAATTTGCGAAATTTTCACATGAGTTATCTAGTAATAAATACTAAAATTATGGTAGGATACCACCTCCATTGTGAAAATGACTGCAGAACAAAGCCAATAACTGAAATGATAAAGTAGCTTACTATTAATCATATTCGTGAAAGTATCACATGGGTCATCTAGTAAATTAAAACCTTAATATGTAGAAAATCATTTGATTGCTTAAATTTGAATTTTGATTTGTAGTGTACAGTCATGTTTACTTCTTTCTCCACCTAGTCTTCACAAATATTGAGCCTCTCCTGAAAAGAATAACAGTTAACAAAAGAAGGTATTATAAGCAGCTGATGCCCACGACTTGGTTCGTGATTGTAAAGAATTTTGATTGGCAGCAACCGACATGCAACCACCATAGTGCACGATGAGAGACTCGAGGCTAATACCACACACAAACATCAGTGATCTGTGCAGGGTATTTACGGCTGCAAAGTGAAATGTAAGGACATACGTCTTTGGTCGAAATATGAAATTGCCCTACGTCAACCACTTTCAACCACTATATCTCCCACAGCCCCATAGCTACCAACATCTAACCACCATAATGAATGATAGGAGACTGGAGGCCACTACCATACACAATCATCAGTGATCTACGCTATGCAGTTGAGGCAGCAAAGTGAAATATATAGACACATGTCTTTGGTCGAAATACGAAAATATCCTTAATCGACAATTTTCAACCACCATGTCTCCCACACTCCCACAGCTATCAACATTTGACCAATGTTGTGCAGGATTGGTGAGTCTATGCTACTACCACACACAAACACCAGTGATCTGCGCCAGATAGTTTTGGCTGAAAAGTGATACATACGTCTTTAGTCGAAATATGAAAGTGCCTCAGGTCAACCACTTTCAACCACCATATCTCTCACACCCCCCTATCTAATCACCATAGTGCACAATGGGAACTTGATGATGCTGCTACACACAAAGACCAGTGTCTGCACTATACAGTTGTTGCAACAAAGTGAAATATACGGACACATATGTCATTGGTCGAAATACGAAAATATCCTTGATCGACCTTTTTCAACCACCATATCACCACACTCCCACAGCTATCGACATTCGGCCAACGTTGTGCACGATTGGTGACTCTATACTACTATCACGTACACAAACACCAGTGATATGTTCTAGATAGTTTTTGGCTGAAAATCGGTACATAGGGACACACATACCTTTGGTCAAAATATGAAAGTGCCTCAAGTCGACCGCTTTCAACCACCATATCTCCCATACCCCTATAGCTACTGTCATTTAACCACCGTAGTGCATGATCGAAGACTCGATGCTACTATTACACACAAACACCATTGGTCTGTAGTATGTAGTTTTGACAGGAAAGAGAAGTATAGGGACACACAAGTCCTTGGTCGAAAAATGAAAATGCCCTGCATCGACCACTTTTAACCACCATATTTCCCACACCCCCACAGGTATCGGCATTCAGCCAATGTTTTACATGATAGCAAACTCCATGCTACTATCACACACAAACACCAGTAATCTGTGCTAGGTAGTGGTGGCTGAAAAGTGAAATATAGGGAAATACACGTCTAATCGTCTATATTATATATATATTATATATATATATGGAAGTATGTAGGATTGTAGACAGGTTGTAATATCTAAAACTCCTCTTTCAGTCGTAATATTTAGCCCTGCTGTACCTGTTTTTATGTGTCTGCTGTAATTTCATTGATCTTGAACCATTTGTGAACCAATATACATTTCATTTCAGGTCTACCGACAAAAAGAAAGCCTTACTCTCCCTTCCAAAACACAAGCAACTGGGCTGAATATGCCTTAGCCAGGATGGATGACCTCCTAAACTGGGGAAGGAAGGTAATACTGTATCTAATTTCTCATTCATTCTTTCATGAATGCATTTTACTGTTGAATTGTCTGTGCTTCTTTTGGATCTTCCTGTAAATATGATTCTTTCTTTATCATATGACTTTATGAATTACAATTAAGAACAAAGGAACTTAATGCCGATAGTAGCTTAAAACTGTACATAACACTAAATAAATATATATCTACAGCCAGTTGTTAAATTAAGTAACCAGTATGTTGCCACTGCGCTGACTTGATTTGTATCTTCCTAGCCTACTTGAAATTGTGTAGCGGATGACTTGGCAACAATTTGGTGAGGTTCGTAATGGGAGAGACGGCAACAGTTTTGGAGGAGTGCTTTGTCACTCTACCCGATTCTGAGACCTGTCATTTGTTCACCCTTCGTAAGTGGTTAGTTGGCACCAGATGTTCCTTGAAAGCTGCATTCTGAGTAGCAGCTCGGAATGGCTTGCTTGAAGATGTGTGAAAGATCACCTTGGTTTCATTCCTTCCATGGAAAATTTTGTTTGCTGTGTTGGGTTCTCATTTCAAATAGCAAAAGGTTTAATGACAAACATTTTGTTTACTGGTTTATATCTTAAGGCTTTTAGCATCATAAGTGTTTCAAATTCTTGTATTCCTTAAGACAAGATCACTACTAGTTTCTTCACAGTTTTAATAATGTTTCCAAAATAAACACAAAAAGTATGCAGCTTCTTGGATCACATTTGTAAGATGAATGTTATTACTGTTTGTTACAGGTGATTTGCAAGAATTGGTAACCATAGCGATATTTAATTTTGAAAGTTTCCAGGTTACCACTACTTAACCAGTGACTGTAGATTATAGTCTTAATGGTTTAGTACATTCTTGTTTTCAGTAGAAATGTGACTCTGCTTTCAGTTCAACCAGTTCGAGTTCATCATTGTTAACCTCTCAAATTTGTTAAGTGCCATTTTATCGACAATGGAGTAGGAAGAAATGCCATGAGGTGATAATATTGAAAGAAATGAATATATGCTTATCACTCACCCGTGTTGAAGGGAGGAGAGCAGCAGTGACAAAAACTACTGCACAAACGCACACAAAAAACAATATTTTATGCTATGACCTTATTTATAATAAAAAAACTGAACTTGCACCCCTTGGTCAACACAGCTTCATGAATGGTGGCTTTGACCAGTACAATCAGAGGGGAGTTGGTGAGGGAGGAGAGCTAATACAATAGTAGTGTAAATTTTAATTGCAGGAAAGAAATTAATCATAAGAAAATAAAGAAAGGGGCCACATAAAAGAGACGGAAAAATATTTTAGAAATGTAGAATAAATAAATTTAAAAAAATAAAATCTACATATATAAATTAATTATACTTTTAAGTGATGGGTATTCTAGGCTGAAGAATGTGAGTTTTATCATTGATAGATGCTCAAGAGGTGGCTGGTATCTGGAAGATGTTGGTAGGCAAGTTTTCTTCTCCATAGTTGGGATGGTAATGTGGTTCCAGGAAGAATTCTGATGGCTCAGGCTAAGAAACAGTTATTTAGTTCATAAAAGTTGTGAGAGCTGGCATGGATAGCAACAGATTGGTCTATATTTTGTTACTTGTGTCCATTCATTCTGATGGTTAACTGGT
Organism: Vandiemenella viatica; assembly: GCA_031002005.1. NCBI lineage: Eukaryota > Metazoa > Arthropoda > Insecta > Orthoptera > Morabidae > Vandiemenella > Vandiemenella viatica. Next base: position 56,439,281 of record JARYHS010009186.1, read on the forward strand.
TTGTGATTAAGCTGATCTAAGAACCCAGGTATTGGAGGCAGGTGAGCCGGTTTATGGGGTAAGATATGGTACAGGTGCCATGGCCTGTGGTGCAGTAGGTTTCTACAGTGATACAGTTACAGTAGGTTGTGGTGGTTGGATGCATATTGCAAGTTTTGCAATGGAATCTATTAGAAGTGAATTAGCCATATGGTGATTTAGGGGCATTAATGGATTGATATTTGTTCACAAGTATACTTTTAAGTTAGGTGGCCTACTGAATGTGTTGTGGGCAGAATGTGACACATGTAAGGAAAAGATCTGAGAAAGTCATAGCCATGAAGAAAAACATGGTTCAGAATACTCCATGAAACCATCCTTATCCAAACTCCAAAGGTGAGGATTGGCCTCCCAACGCACGACAGAAAATCTCATGTCATCATTGCCACCTATATAAGAACAGTAGAGCTAGAAGAAAGAAAGAAAAAAAAGAAAAGAAAACATCCCCAAAATTACGATGTCGTCGGGGGCGGCATAGAGCGTTTGGGGGGATTTGAGCCCCTTAGCCCCCACCTGAGTGCACCCTTGTGAGTGATGGTTGTATTTTATCATACATTTCCATATTAGTTGCCATTTTATGTACACATAGTATCTGTACTATTCTCCTGCAGAGCTAATTAGTATTTTACATCAAAGAATTTAAGTTCTCCTTCTCCTTGTATTTCTGCTTTTGTTTAAAATTGCTTTTAATATCAATCTTTGTCATATAACCCCAATTTTCTGCTTTAAGCACTGAATTAGTTATTTGATAATGCTAATTCAAATAGGAGAAATGAACAGAAGTGATTTTAATCTATTCTCATATACCTCCATTTTAACTTGCCTGCCTCCCATTTGATTCGCTTCTTGTTTTGGTCCTGGATAGAAACCCCTCCTGCTTCTCTACTTCTCTCTGTGTTGTTGGATACACATACTTCTGTTGTTTTACGGTATAGTCAGCTTTGCTTCTTGGGTAATAAAGGATTTGAAACAAATTACTCTGGTTTTCACCATCATATTGCTAACTTCAGTTAATTGTGAATTTAATATCCTTATTTAGTATTTTAATTATTGTGTTGATTCATGTAAGAAACATTATAACTGTTGAAACTGAGTTGATTGATAAAAGGTATAGTATATAATATATTTATTGATTTCTTTCATTGTTGATAATTGTAGTTTACTGTATACATTTAACAGTATCTGATTTTTACCTTTGTTCAGGGTCTTTGTGGCCTCTAACTTTTGGCCTGGCATGCTGTGCCGTAGAAATGATGCACATTGCAGCACCTCGATATGATATGGATCGATTTGGAGTAGTATTCCGTGCGTCACCAAGACAAGCAGATGTTATTATTGTTGCCGGAACACTGACTAATAAAATGGCTCCAGCCCTCAGGAAGGTGTACGACCAGGTAAAAACAAAGTTTATAATTTGCAGTTTTCTATCTGATTTTTGTACATATCACTAGAAAGTGGTACATCCAAAGAATTATACTTCAAAAGTGTAAGTTGGTGTGATTGAAATTTGACCCTTACTGGAATTTAGTCAGTTCTGTAGATTAAGTTAGGTCACTTCCCTGGAAATGCTTTATACGTTGGTTTTTCAGTACACGTTGAGAGTTTATGGTCTATAGGTATCTGAGTACCATCATCCATTGGTGATGTTTAAACTGCAGCCATAAATTACTTCTAAAACAAAATGCATCACTAGATTTGCAAAAGTATTAGTGTCTGAACTAGTTTTATTTGAGAAAAAAATGTATCCCGAGTGAAATTGTGTAAATAACTTTGAAGAAGGAGAATTGACCTTAATGCGGTAACAGGGTCATCCATTTTGCCAAGTTTGTATGGTTTAAGCAATGGAAATTTTTGAAGCTAAACCAAGAACTGATTATATTGTACATGCTTATTTTACAATATTGTAATTGAATTTAAACATTGTGTTATTTGTGCACATCATAGGGAAGTCATTATAGATGTAATGTGTCAGATTTTTCATTGAATTGTGATGCTACGAAAACTTGCATTTTATGCTAGTTAACTTTTTAATTTCATCAAAGTTCAGTGCAGATTTTGAGCTGTTTGCATCTGTTTCACTTGTATACACTACGGTTTATGAAAATTGCAACACAAATAAGAAGACATGTGATTTCAAAGTAATTTATTCCACAGATTACGGTCATGAATACAGAAATTATTAGAATTACCGAACTGTACATGCACTTTGACTGAGAGCAGTGGTGGATCCAGGATTTTGGTTTAAGGGGGGAGGGGGGCCTTGAGTGGATTTTGGTTTGGGGAGGGCTTGAGCAGATTTTGTTTGGGGGGGGGGGCCCTTGAGTTGGGTAAGGGTAGGCTTTATAGTAATGCCGCCCTTAAAAGATCGGTAGAGCGTAAATAAAAGCCTCCAAATCTAAAAAATTATGATGTTGAGGGTGGACCTAAATACTTTGGGGGGGGGCTTGAACCCTCCAGCCCCTCCTCCTCCCCCCCCTGGATCCGCAGCTGACTGTGAAAATTCTGTACAGATTGAAGCCGTCAGACGCTCAATTAGAGCCTCTAGATGTGGCATGGAATCAAAGAGAGCTTGGATACATCGCTAGGGAAAATGCTGCCTAGCAGTTTGTAGGTGCATCCACAAAGCATTGTCAGTGTTTGCTGGAGAGCCAGAACAAACAGCTGCCAACCAAGCATATCCCAGACATGTTTGAACATGTTGTGGTATTTATGGTACTAAAAGAGTTATTAAAGATTGAATACATTTTTATTTCACCACTGAAATTATTTATTTATTTTTTGACAAATTACTCCCATCTGCAACTGTTTATAATTTGATCGGCCTTCGTACTTTTTTTTCAATTGCAGATTTATTTCATTAAGTTACACTCATACACAATACCACCACCATTTGATGTTTAATAGTTTCTCTTGTTTTATGAGAAAATATCCTAGAACAAAAGAATCCTTACTCTTCCAAATCTGAATCCATTGTTAAAGGCCGACATTCTTGTTTTTTTTTTTTTTCTCTAAAACTACAAAACAGCTTTTGCCAATAGCCAACCCTGTGTAAACTAATCTCTGTACATATTTTATTCAATTAAAATCTGCACAGCATAAATTTTCACAGCCACTTAATAGAAATCAAAAAATCTGCAAGCTCTCACCACCAAACGATTTACTGTCCCATCACAATGCCACCAGGTCAGTCACATATTAGTACCTATTGTTATTCAAAGAAGGCTTGCAAATTCCTTGCTTCATGTGTCCAGATATTGTACTGCTGAAATATGGCATATAGAACTGCATGCAGGAAGGCTATAAAATCTCTCTAATGTAGCAGTTACTGTTCAGATTACCCCCAGTACGTTGGAGGAGAGATCGCATGTTACAGCCGATGGTGCCTCATGCCATCATACTTGGTTTTTGTCCACTGTGCTACTCAACAATGCTGTCTGCCATAGTAGCATCTTAACATATGGGTTCACAAACTGAGGGGTGCAAAGCCATGTCAGGGGAAGATGGGGTGTGCAATGTAGTTCTGCCACCTGCGTGGACAATACTCAAACTCTGTGCCATCGGAAGTACTATTTCTCCTTCACTGTTTCTTAGAGTTGAAAAACTTTAGTCTAATGCTGTATACTTAGTGAGCTTCCTCTGGATTGTCTTGTTAGGACTGAGAAGTAGGCATTTACCTTTTTAATAATAAATTATAGTAGAGGGGGGGGGGGCATGGAAATTTATCTTTTCACGTAAGGGGGGAGTTGTAAATAAACTTTGGGAACATCTAGTCTTACAAGTACGCAGCTGCTGCTATAGGACAATTGCCATTCAGCCCACCAGTGACTGCATTCATGTGCTCATTATAGGGTGAGGCATTGGTGATTAATGGTCAATGGAAGCCAATGCAGTGGGATGTGTGCCACCAGTTCGGCACTCAGCAGAAGGCATTGAACCGACAACGCAGTGCTCCAACATCTAGCCAACACAGTGGACAAAACTGTTTTTTTTCCCCTTTTTTTTTCTATTATAGCCATGCAAACAAGCTGGCAGGCTTCCGGTACTGTGGTCACATCGTACTTGTGTATCAGCTCCTTCTATTCGCTGGTTCCACACACGCAGCATTGTCATAGCAGTGTGGCAATATCACTGTACAACAAACCTGTTTCCTGGGGACAAATCATTCTGCCACGTTCGAACTGATTAACATGCTGCTATTGTGCCTTTGACAGTGATGAGGCATACTATCACTTTGTTTAAAGCTCTACTCCACCTGAGCATGGTGTAACCACTGACCTTTCCAGTCACACGAAAGAGAGTGCTGCCGGGCCTAAGTTCACACCATCAATCTGCAACCATAATCACCTATTATGGTTCAACTGTTCTACACCTCCCCTAATTTTGGAGTGATTGAGGCCATTCCTTGTTGGTGTTGCAATTTTCACAAACAGATGGGTAATGGTGACAGTGAAACTGCTGTTAAGCACTTAAAATAAGATAGGATGGGAAAAAATATCCCGTCACTTACCACAGATGAAGGCAGGAGGGCAATACAAATATAAGAAAACACAGACACACAAAATAACACACTACACAATATTTCGGTTTGCAACCTTAATCCTGCCAGAGGTGAGACATATGGCAGGGGGGAAGATGTGTACACATCGAGGCCTATTCATATAGTAGGTCCCAATGTGTACATATTTTCCCCCTGCATATGTTTCGCCTCTGACATGCTTAAGGTTGCAAACTGAAATACTGTGTAGTGTGTCTGTCTTTTTGTTTTCTCTTGTGTTTCGGTCTGGTCCTCCTGCCCTCATCTGTGGTAAGTTATGGGTTATTTTCCCTATTGTCTCTAATTTTTCACAAACAGTAGTGTATAAAGCCAGAAGTGATACATTTTATGCACAAGATTTTTCACACATTTAAAAACCTTCATCATAATGGTTCTGTCACAACATTTATACTGTTGTTTAACTCCAATATATTTTGTTGTGGTGTTGAGGAATTATGCTTGAATTAGCAGCATCTGTGAGGGGCAAGTGTTCTGAACACACTATTTTGTTAAACCTGTATTATAAATATTCGTATTGTAAACAAAATTCCTTATATCAATTCCACACAGGAGCAAGATTTCTTCCATGAAAATGTTGGCCTGTGACAGTGTACAAGAAAGATTATCCATTTCCATTGGGTTCTGCAAATCAGAGTAGATGATATTTAGTTTCAGCATACTACTACTATATTAATTTTCTCTGCAATTCTAAGATCGGATAGGAAAAATAACCCATCACTTACCATAGATGAAGGCAGGAGGGCCAGAATACAGCTAACAATTTTTTTTTTTTTTTTGTGTTTGTTTGGCCATCCTATCTTCATCTGTGGTAAATGATGGGTTATTTTCTATATCCTATTTTCAGTGCTTAACGGCAGTTTCATTGTCTCCATTTTCTCTGTGATTCACTTATAAGTGGTTGGTGAACATTGCACTGGATCAGTTCTGACATTGCAAGATGAGATTTCATTTAACATGACTGAAATAAGATGATATCTATGGTATTCTCAACATTTGCAAGTAGTATATTAGTAATTGTACTGAATCTTTGATCATGCCACTCTGGAATGTCGGTCATCCTTACTCTCTTATTACTTTGTTTATTGTTCTTTAAAAAAAAAAATATAGGAGAGGGTTAGTTTACACTTTTCTCACACGTTACCACTTCTATCGTTTGGAATATGAATGTTGGTAGTCACAAAATGTTTTTTCCAGTTTTTGTAGAACATTTTGAAGCAGCTTCTCTTGAGTTTATCACCTACTGCATTTTAGGTCATACCATTAACTTTTCACTTACACTTTCTTCCTAACCAAAATTTTGCAATGATGAAATAATATACTGCTTTAGTAAAGGCAAGGGGAAAACTAAGTAACTAATTTTTAATTGATGGCATTTAAGATTTTGGTAAAATAATTGCATTTCATTGTTCCACAAAAAGTCATTACAAGAAACAGCAGCTATTTGGCTCATTTGACAATATTAATAACAGTATTCTGATTTGTGTGGTTAAATATTACAGAATTACTTTAAAATAAGGAAGGGCAGGTAAAATAAACCCATCACTCACCACATATATAAAGGCTGGAAAAGGGGAGGGGGAGAAGCATGAACACAATATTTAGGCATGAACCTTAACCATGATTAGAGGAGGATTTACAGTAAGGAAATAGGATTTGGACTCCTCAAGCCTCCATGACTTGAGTGTAGCTGTTTTGCGCCAATGTATTTTTTTCTTTTTCTCCAACAGATGCCGGAACCAAGATGGGTTATTTCCATGGGAAGCTGTGCTAATGGAGGTGGATACTATCATTACTCTTACTCTGTTGTTAGAGGCTGTGACAGAATTGTTCCAGTTGATATTTATGTTCCTGGTAAGTGTTAGTTTAGATGTGTTTACATAAAGTACAGTTCTTAACAGTGTGGCAATTTGGCCATTTTTGCACTAGAGAGCAATAGAAATTACTCAAGTAAAAAAAAAAACTCTCATAATGAAGACATAGGAAGGTTGGTGTAAGACATGGGCTTAACTTAAGTAAAAGAAAATCACAGGAATGTAATTATGGGGTTTTATAGTGTGCCCAGTATTTGGCTAAATAAATTGACCCTCTGTAGAATTTCTATTATTTAACATTAAAATTGATTAATCATTTCAATAAGTGTTTATTGGCTTAAGATCAACAGTCGTTATTATTTAATTTGTTACCACTTCAAAAACCGTGCTGGATCCCACGGGATTGACCAGTCCACAAATGCGGGACTGAAAACACTGTGGGATTGCAATCCTTAGACACAAAATCTACTACAGGCTATCTGCAGTGAGATGCTTGAGCGTCCCTTGGTCTGCCTTCTTCAACTTGGTGGTGATGTTAAGCCATATTTGTTTAAAACATTGTTGATGGGCCTCCTTGACTATTCTGTGCCATTCCCAGTAAACCTTGCTATATATGGCAAGGTGATAATCTTTCAGTTTTTTCACATTGGAATTATTAAAATGAACATGACAGAGAACTGCAGTTGCCTGGTTAACATGAAGAAAGTTTTGTGAGCATATGCATTACTCTTAAAATAATTAGTTTTGGCATATGTGGGAATATAACATTTTTAATGCTGATTAATTTGCTTTCTACAAGCCATCCTGAGGGGAAGGGAGGGTGTAAAGACACTTATAGATAAGGATGGAGAAGAAGTTACTGACGATTTGAAAAAGGCAGAGATTTTAAGTAACTGGTTCAGTGAAAGCATTAGGGACAATGAATCAGAAACAGGAGGGTCTAATTTGGAGAACGAGCTTAACAACACAATCAGAAATCACGATAGTAAAAAATGTGATATTCATCCTGAGGAAATCATGAAGGAAATATGAAAGCTGAAAAAACATAAAGGGGCTGGTGAAGATAATATTACTACAGATATCTCAAAAATAGCCGGATGTGACATTGTACCTTATCTTGAAATATAATTTAAATTGAGTCTGGATACTTGCTGCTTACCACAGGTCTGGAAAAGTGCAATAGTAGTACTGGTACATAAAGGAGGGGTGAGAAATAGAGTTGAGAATTACAGGCCAATCAGTTTGACATCAGTGGTAGATAAATTAATGGAAAGATTGATATGCAACCACATCAGAAATATATGAGAGGAACGTAAGTGGTTTTCAAGCAGGCAACATGGGTTCAGGCAAGGAAATTCATGCGAATCTCAGTTGGTGGAATATATGCAAGATATTTCAGATGAAATGGACAAGGGAGGCCAAATTGATAGTGTAGCACTAAATCTGTCAAAGGCGTTTGACAGAGTAAGCCATAAAATGGTAGTAAATAAGGTAAAAAGCTTTGGAGTGGATGAGAAAGTAATTTGCTGGGTAGAAGAATTTAAAAAAAGTAGAAAACAGAAAGTTAGGGTAGGAAATGTAGTATCAAAAGAAGTGAAAGTAAAAATGGGTGTGCCACAGGCTAGTGTATTGGGACCATTGCTATTCATTATTCTAATGAATAATTGTGTTGACTGTTTACTATCTGAAATTAGATTGTTAGCAGATGACATAATGCTGTATAAAAGAATCAAAACGATAGAGGACTGTAAACAGTTGCAGGGTGATCTGGACAGGATATCTAGTTGGGCTGGTAAACATGGAATGAAGATAAATGCAAAGAAGAGTCAGCTTATTAGATACACAAATAAAAAACAGAAGGTTAATTATAAATATAATGTGGGGAAGAATTGCTTGCTGAAGACTTGAAATGTAAATATCTTGGCATTACTTTTGATAACAAGCTTAACTGGGCAGGACACATTGGACAGGTGGTAGGAAAAGGTTTCAAAGTTCTGCACTTGTTGGAGAGAGTGATTAGGAGATGTATGGGAGAAGTGTAGGAATTGGGTTACAAAACTTTGGTGAGACCTTAGCTCGAATATGGTAGTGTAGTATGGGACCCTCATTTTACGTATCAAATACAGGAGTTGGAGAGGGTGCGAAAAAGGGCTGCTAGATTTGTTTCTGGAAATTATTGGAGAATGCAATCAGTGACAGATATGATAAAGGAGCTGGAATGGGATTCATTGCAAGACAGGAGGAGGATGAGGAGGGTCATGGGAGTGTACAGGGCATATACTGGCGATGATGCATGGAAAGATATTGCAATAGGTATGAAAAGTAGTTAATGGAAGGGAAAAGATGACCATGACCACAAGCTGGCACTTGATTTCAGGCACAAGGGTGTGGGAAAATTCTCTTTTTTTGGTAAGGGTGTCAGGGATTGGAATGAGTTACCAAGAGAAATGATGAATAATTTACCGAAAACTTTGAAAAAATTTAAAAATAAAATTTGTAGAGGGCAAATGTAGGTGGGTGCAGGATAGGGGGAAGATGGATGTGTAGGGAAATTGTCACCGGAGCCTGTTGTCCATTGCAATTAAATGAAAATTGTCTAGTTTTCAGGCATGAATTATATTTGGAGTCGATATTAGTTTTCTTATTAAAATTCTGTGGTCTGTTAAATTAATATAATTGTATCTTGAATAATTGAGCCAACTTGTTTTGAATTATATTTCCTGTTTTCCTTGGAATAGGTTGCCCTCCAACAGCAGAAGCATTGTTGTATGGCATACTACAGCTGCAGAAGAAAGTTAAGCGTATGAAAACTCTACAGATGTGGTACAGGAAATAAATACTCTTACCTTATAGTGTAAAATATTAGTCCTTAAAATCTTCAAAATTTTATATCAGAAGCATGAAGTGAGGTAATTGTTATTTTTGTTGTGTATTTTTGTTCATATAATAAAGTATTTATTTACAATGATATTTGATGAGTTTAAATTGTGCAGTTTAATAAGGGGCTACCAATAAATTAAATCACGCATTAATGGGGAGGGTATGGTGTCATAAGTTGTCTCAGTTTATTGCATTTGGAAGATTACATTCCTAGGTACTATTCGTTTTGTTACTTGATTGTGAGAGGAAAGACAAGAAATTGAAGACCCTACCCAGAAATAGATCCATTCTTCCTAAAATGCTCTCTGGCTCTTCCAGAACTTGTTTCAGCAGAACTCATAACTTCAGCAAACTGCTAGTCCACAAAACATAGTCTTTATCTAACTAGTCAGCCCCATGCCTTTTACCCATGCAATAGACCCCACTGCAAGATATGTAACATATACCAGCCCACCACCACTTTCACCAACCCTGTCACTGGGGAAAGCATTCCGATCATAGGACACGCCACCTGCGAAACCTCTCATATAATATGCCAGTTAACATTCAACCACTGATTGGCTTCACATATAGGTCTGACCACAAATCCACTCTCCATAAGAATAAATGCCACCGACAGATGGTATTCACACAGAACCCAAAGCACCCAATAGCTGCTGATGCAATCTCCCATCACGAATAATTTCAACTCTTGTTTCACGGTACATGCTATCAGAGTCCTCCCTAATAGCTCCTAATTTTTGTTTAGATTTATATGGTACTAGCTGATACCCGCGACATCGTACGCGTGGACTTAGAATTTCATTGCAAGAGTAGAATATAGAAACCTGTTAGTAACGTAGGATTGATCCCAAACAACACCGAGGAAAGCCATCACCATATCATTCTACGTTTGAACCTGTTCTCTTGAAGAGAATCAATTTCCAACATATTTAAAAACAGAAAAACAAACAAAGGTGCAGGGATGTGGAAAAGGGGAGGAGGTGTTAACTAAGGGCAGCTTTGTCTTTTCTTCAGCATGAGCATCCGATTCTTGGGTTCTAATAACTTTAGCTGCTCATTCTCTGCTAGAGCTACACCTTAGGCTAGGTTTTCGCCAGCAAGGCATGACAAAATAAGAATGGTGCCAAAAACTTTTAGGCAGAGACAGTGCAGAGCAAATAGACATCCGTACTAAATAATTTGTTTTGTCTCTAAATGAAATTTATTAACAAATCATACAATAACAGACTTTGCGAGAAGCACAGCTTGAGCAATCGACACCCAAGGGCAGATCGGAAAGTAACGCATAATAATTTTTTTTCTCCCCTTGTATTGCAGCTGGAATGTTGAAATTTCACGTAGACTGTATTTTGTTTTCATGTGCAGCTTAGCGAGAGAAGCGTGAACAATAAAACAAACATGGCTTGCATGTTACTGTCATCCACATCTGAAGAGCAGCGAAGTGTAGTTTGATATTTGTGGGCCAAAGGGCATTCAACGAGTGAAATTCACAGGGACATGCGTGGCGAGTATGGGGACAACCGTATGGACCGTAGCAATGTCTCCAGGTGGTGTACATTCTTCCAAGAGGGCCGCGAGAACCTTGGTGATTTGTCACACTCCGGGCGGCTGGTATCAGTTTCAACTCCACAATGTCCACACCATTGAGGCAGCAATCTTGAAGGACTGGCATGTGCATGACATTGTACATGACACGTTGAAATTCTGTAAAGTTAGTGCTCGCTGGGTGCCTAAGAACCTGACAGACGACCAGTAAATGATGACAAGCTTGGATCACTTAACATGTTACTCCGCAGAAGGGCATGACTTTATTTATGAAAGGAATCGTCACTGGTGATGATTCGTGGGCATACCACTACACGCCCGAAACCATGCAGGCCTCTACGGAGTACAAACATGCTGGTTCCCCAGTACAAAAAAAATTCAAAGTTACTCAATCGGCTAAGAAAGTGCTTGTGACAGTGTTCTGGGACATGTTTGGCATGTTGTAGGTGGACTTTGCTGAACACGGAACCACTGTGAATGCTGCAGCCTATATAAAAACGTTGGTTAAGTTGCGTCGTGCTCTTTGTGACAAATGCCGCAACATTAATGCTAATGGTGTCAGACTTCTTCATGACAATGCACATCCCATCGTTGCTGCTCCTGTTTGTGATAAACTCGCCACTCTTGGGTGGGAGGTGCTCCAGCATGCACCATACAGTCGGGACCTGGCACCTTCTGACTTTCATCTGTTTGGTCCCATGAAGAAATTCCTGGCCGGTCAACATTTTCCAACAGATGTGGAAGTGAAATCAGCAATCCGCAGATGGCTACACTCCCAACATACGGACTTCTACGAAGAGGGCATATTGAAACTGGTACTACAATGGGAGAAATGTGTTGAGAAAATTGGTGACTATGTAGAAAAGTAGGTCAAAGATGTAAGTTAGTTTGTGACTTGTTTGGTTGTGGTACATATTAAACTTTTTGGGGAAAAAATTATTGTGCGTTACTTTCCAATCTGCCCTCGTATCATTGAGGACTAACACATGCATTCGTATGTCCATCACCATTTGATAAGATCTCAAAATTTCATTACTACAAATGTTAACCATACTGAAGAAAAAAAAATCCTGAGTCCTTCCTACAGATACAAAGTACTTCCATGTAAATTCAATCAATATCAATTTGGTCGTCAGACTAACTTCCGCATTTATAATATTATTAGTGCAGATCACACACACACACACACACACACACTGACTGCGAGAGAAACAACCCCTTAAGAATCAATATAGTATAAAAACGTGTACACCTACCGCATTGCTAGACTACCTACAATTTCCTACGCATTCCACCCCTAAATTTGTGGTATCTGGAGTTAAACATGAAATCCGAACAACCGACCGTCGAGGCGTGGCTCATACGATCAAAAATAATTCTTAAAAATCATTGCTTTCACCGAGATTCGAACCACAGTGCATGCTCCAAACATCAGCAAGCGCATTAACCAGTGAGCTATCAAGCTGATATGTAGAAAGGTACTACAGAGACTAAGCCACTGACTTATCGCCGATCAGCATTTTTTTCAAAAATACATGACATGCATTATTTATGCAGAAAAAGTATGCTATGTCCATCCTAATGCCAAATAGCATCTCCTTGTCAAATTTCATGACAGTCGGATTAGCCGTTTACCCCAAGAAATGTAACAAACAGACAGAGTTACTGTCACATTTAAAATATAAGTATAGAAAATTGCCGATTGTGGTAGCATACTGTTGAGTATCGACATAAGTTATGAATTTTTTGGCAAGCTTTCTGTCATTTTAATTACGAATTTATCAGCTCCTAATTGCCCGATTTGAACTGGACAACTTCGATTCAACGGGAAATTTTTCAACCAAATGTAGACAGCATTTACTACTTGTTTCAGAGGATAAGTGTGCAAAGTTTCATCTAGATGGGATGAAAACTGCGGATTTGTATGGAGAACTAACAAATATATATATATAATAACAATGAAATCAAGATGCTAAGTAGCAGAAAGGAATCAAATTAGGATAGGGAAATGAGCCACCATTTACCTTTAGATGATGGATGTGGGGCGAGAACACACAGAAAAGACAAACACAAATAATAAAGTAATTTTTGGGATAAACGCTTCGCCGACGGGAGAAAATATATATATATATATATAGAGAGAGAGAGAGAGATATTTTCATTTGAAATATGTTATATTAACATGTCCCACTGTGCGTTTTCAAAAGATACTGATAGGTCTATCCTGAAGGAACAAAAAACGCTAGAAATGACAAAAGTGAAAAAATATCGATCATACCCTTTCAAAAAATGCCAATTCATTTATCAATGCTCAGGTATTAGCTCTTAATCACTGCCCCTTTACTTGTCCGCCGTTTGAATTTACCCCATTATTTTCCTGGCCAATAGTCATACTGTGAGGCAGTATCCCACAAAAACCATGCCCAATAAAGTTCTCCAGTTGATAAAGGGCTAGACCCAAAAATTCCTATATGTGTGTTTTTGTCTTTTCTGTGAGTTCATACCCCACCTCCATCATCTTAAGTAGTGGCTCATTTCCTTATCCTAATTTATATATATGAACGCCATGCAACCATCACCTAAGGAAAGTGGTGGTTCACTTCACTATCATATTTTGTAATTCCTATTTGTTACTTAGCACCTATTATTTGAGTTGGTTGCTAGCTTCCGCGGGGCAGCCACCTCATCCTACAACCTGATGAAGAGCTAAGCTCGAAAATTTGTATTATGTTTGTGTGTTTTTTCGTGTTTTGACGCCGCTGGAGCCCTCATCTTTGGTAAGCGGTAGTTTTTCTCCTATCCCAATGTCTAATATATATATATATATATATATATATAATAACAATGAGCAGTAAAAAGCTTTAAGGCAATAAAAATAAGGAAAGTTAGGGAAATATGACCCAACACTTACCACAGAGGAAGGCGGCTGGGAACAACGGCCACAAAAAAACTAACACAAGAAAGCCCAACATTTCGGCATACAGCCCTATTTGTGCAGAAGTGACACCAGGTGGCGTCAGGCGTGTACACACAAACAGCCGTATATATATAAAACAGGTTGTCCAGGAATGAAAGGATAATCCTGCAACCACAAATAGGTCACATCATTTCCTACTATATGACAAAATTTTATTTTAGTAAGTCTCACCATTCTCAAGATATTTTTTAAAATATTTATTATCCTTTCATTCCTGGACACCCTGTATATTGTTGGAATAAAATACATGCTTAACGTTGGGTCAAATAAAAGATATGCATAGAAGAATAACCACTGCTTAACAAACTTAAAGGGCAAGACTGAGTATTTAGTGTGATAACGATGGCACCTGTCGAACTGGAAATAATGTTGTAGGTTGAGTGTGGACAGAAGAGGTAAGGTGGTGTAACAGCCCTAATACCTGAATTTTGAATAGTATTATGCTGTATGAAATATTTGTAGTGAGCCAAAGTTTGCTTGAAAGTGATTTGATATGTTTATTTTGTAATTTCTTGTAAATAAGTGTATATAGACTTTGTTTTAGGTAAGAATATTATTCAAAGACCATTTAATATGTTTAAGAACCGAATGATGCAAGTAAATTTATTAAAAGTTTGTAATTCCATGTATAAATGTAAGTTACGATGTCTACAGGACAATTTTCCACCATTTGAAAGGATTTCTGTAAATAATTTTGTATTTAAGTATCTCTAATTACCATTTCCAATCATTTTGTAATGTTATTAATTAATTTTGTATCAATTCCGATTGTTTTTAATATGTTTGATTGTTTGAGTGATTGTTAATGATCGAGAAATATCGGGCGGAAGCCTTTGAAGAATTCTCGTAAATTCGATAGACTCTATATAAACAGATCGCCTGGACAGAGAGTTTTAGTTTTGCATTAAGTATAAATTCAGTGTTACAGAGACATTCATGCAAGTATTCAGTAAGTCAGTATTGCATCTTTGGATTGTAACAACTATGCTTGTGAATGTCGCAGACTTGTTTTGATTTGTTCAAAATAAACGAACATCTCAACATAACTTTGTTTTTGGTGGACTTTATTAATTAATTAATGCAGTAATTAACCCACCAAAGAACCTTAACAGTGGCCATTAGCAATGGACAAATCAACATCCAGGAAAGTGGTGTCAGTAGGCCCGTGTAAACTTCAGGGAGTTGAATGTATTGAGTCTTTTAAGGAATGACTCTAGATTATAAAATGTCATTTTTGAATCTGAGCCATAAGATGGGGTTTCTGGTGGACTATATCAAAAAAAAAAAAAAAAAAAAAATACTGTGCCAAGTGGCGTAGGAAGAGGATGGGTAGGAGGGTGACATATGGCCAGAATACTAAGTTTAACTAATCTGTTAAATTTTTCTTCAGTCTTCTCTTTACTTTGGAAAGTAGGTGGTATTCCAAGCGTTTAATCAACCGTGGCACTCACTTGCTGATAATCATCAAAATTCTAGAGTACCTCCATGGTCCTAGAAAGAGGTAATTTGGTACAGATATGGCTTCACACAAAAATCATAAGAAAATTCCAATATTGGCGATTTTCCCTGTATTTACCCCGTGTCAACTCAAAGCGCAGGTGTTATTTGTACATTAATTCTTTGCCATAGGCCTCAAATTTCGGTAAAGTTTGTTGATATCTAAGAATAACTAATTCATTTTAAATTGTTTCTATTCTTAGTTTGGAAGTTATTTATATTTAAGTTTAATCAATTGTACATTTAGCTGTAAATATCGAACATTGGCAATGCTGATGGGCATTATTGAGGAGGGTACTGAACAATGATGCATCAAAGTAATAATCAAACAATACAGCTTTGTTAATTTATTTAGCAACAATCTACCAATTATGAATACTACATAAATAAATACTGAAATAAGTTTAAACAATACTAGTTAGTAATTGAAAGGTTTTAAACGTACTCTGAATGTGATAATAAACTGTAATTGGCTGGAAATCAAGTCAAATATATTCTCATGTTGTGTCCCTTAATTACTGTTTAAATGAGTTAAGGCCTCTTTTCCACTAAGCGACTAGCTGCGGGCGGACGGCCGCGTGCGATCCCTATTAATTCAGTTACGGTATTGACCATATCCATTGACGTGACTGCGACTTGGCAGTCGTCATGACTGCAAAAGAACGCGTGAACTCGAGCAGCCGCACGCAACTCAATATCTTCATAACATTACTGCGCAATGCACACGGCACGGCGCCGCTCGCGACTGACTGCCTCCAGCGCCTTTGGGGGCATCCACAAATTACGTGAGGTGTTTTTCCGGATTTCTTGACCCCCCTCTCCCCCCTGGTGAGATTTCGTGAGGTCTGGACGGACCCCCCCCCCCCTCTGGTGAGATCTGGTCCGTGAGAACCCCCCCTAGAAATCGCCTTCGAAACTTTTGTAGACCTTTTTTTTTGACGAAATTCCCTCCTAAAATGGACTTTGGCGCAAATTGTAGACCTTTTTTATGGCCCTACTGTTCCCAAATTTTTCGCAAAATCTCACGTGAGATTTCCGTAGACCCCCCCCTCCCCCCTGCTGAGATCTGGTGAGATTTCGCCGGACCCCCCCTCCCCCCATTTCACCTCACGTAATTTATGGATGCCCCCTTTGTTGTCAGTACGCAGAGTGGCTTAAATGAAAAAAAAAAAAACGATGTGTTTTTTGTGCAAGACAACATGATGCAAGACACAAATACGGAAGATTTCATAAGAGAAATTGAGTCTTTGCCATCGATAGGGAATATGGAGAGTAGAATATTCTAACCAAAACCTGCTCAAGCCGGCTTGGGAGACTTTTTGGAAGACTAGCCCAGCTGGGTGGGGCATCCTTGCACTAAATCTTCATTACGGCCACACATTTCACGTACAAAATAATGCAAAATACACGTAACTTTAACAATGTCTATAGACAAATCTATGCCTGTGTTTAAGCTCTGTGAAATATACGCCATTTATTGGCCATTATCCCAAATGTACACTCGATTCATTGCCTTGCTCTATACAACCAGTGGTTAAACACGCTTTTTTTAGGATAAAGTTCGCAAGCATCATCACCGATGAAACCATAAGGCATCGGTTTGTACTTTATTGATGAAATTGGCGCATTTTCTGGAATATTTAGTTCATTCTTGGTCAGTTTTTTTATAGACTGTACTATCTAAATATAAATGCGTCACTGCATTTTCAATGTAAATAAATTTATAGTTAATAGAAAAATTAGTTTCCGTTTTCTTTTTATTAACAAGTAAAGACATGTTACTTCTTCTACATCCATTTTGAAAATGAACTATTTTGTGTAATACAGTCGCGCGCGCAGCCGCTAGCGACTGCGGTCGCCCGCGGACTAGCCGCTGAGTGGAAAAGCAGCCTAACTGTAACATAGGCAGGTTAAAAAATGATTGGATCAAATCGAGCGTGTCAGATTAGAAAATCAGTTACACATCACGATGTATCCCATTACATGGCACTTATTCTCGTACTACAGTAAGACAACTAGATGTTGATGTTGGTCATAGAGAAAACGTGAGCACAGAAAATGGGCTATGCAGGAAGCGGTTATGCAAAAATTGGAATCAGAAAGGAAAGACAAATCAGATTAAATGATAAAGAGAGGACATAAAATTGAATCTCAACAAAAATAAATCTTTTAAAAATTGGGCCAAGATCTATGGCTGCTTAGTGATACAAAGTTATGAGATTTTTTTCTGAGCAAATTCTGCTAGTCAATTTTTAAAATTCAGATGACTTGACCATCATACGTGCCATGTTTACTAAACTGAAAGGTATAGTGTTACATGATTTATTTTGACTGTAAGACTTGGTACCCTTGGAATAGTTGTAAGGCCTTGTCATGAGAGACTGAATTCTTGGCTTTTATGTATTGGTTTGAAATAAATAAATATGATATTGTTTACCTGCACTTTACAATCTACTATATTAAAATGTGGATTGAAACCTGCCAATGTGACACAACACACAGGATCTGGGAGATACAACAGTACCTGGTACCGGCACATCAGCCATCCTGATATAAGCAAATGCTGGGGCAGACCCCAATCTCCACCTCAATTTTTTGCAAACAAAAATACACTTACCATACAAAACACAAGTTACATGTTTCCTACACAGATGGCAACACAAAAATTCCTTCCCTGGTTTAAATGCTCGAGTTAACAAGCCATGGTGAGACTTCCTGCCTCATGACTGACACTAAGCTGCACAAGTCACCTGAATTTTTAAAATCAATTTTCAGCACTCTAAGAAAAACTATTCATTACCATGAGGTGCACGGTAGAGTGTACACGT
Organism: Vandiemenella viatica; assembly: GCA_031002005.1. Classification (NCBI taxonomy): domain Eukaryota; kingdom Metazoa; phylum Arthropoda; class Insecta; order Orthoptera; family Morabidae; genus Vandiemenella; species Vandiemenella viatica. The sequence goes on from JARYHS010009186.1 coordinate 56,457,416, forward strand.
TGTCACAATACAGTAGGCCATCGATCCTTTGACATTTAGTAATAGCCGATTTGTTCAGATGTAACTGAGTGTATATGTATCAATGAAATTCTGGGTACCAATTCGATTGATTCAAGCACGGCCATGCAAATCTTGTAGGGCTGCAGTCTTTAGTAAGATTTTGAGGAGTGAAACTGTGAAACCATGCCAGGTCAATTTTGGATCCGAATCTTGGGCTTCTGCGCCGGTAAAAGGCAATAGCAACCTTATTCACACCATGATAATCAGAGACTATGAGATTATCTAATCAGGTGCCGGAAGAAAAAGTACCATGTGTTTGGTGGTATCATGATTGTTGTAGTGAACTATAGTACTGCTGTGCAGAATTGTTTAAAACTGCACTTCTCACTTGGGCGAACTTGCAGTATTCGAGATATAACTGTTTCATTAGAATATGTTTAACTTTATAATCTTATCAGTTGGTGGCCCGGCATAAGGTGCTATCAGAACTATACTAATAGAAGTGTGGTTCGCATTAAGAGTACATGAGCTTTTGAATATGGTGATTTTCCTATCTCATTTGTGGCTTGAATCTTAATTATTTAATAGATTAAAATTGTGGCAGCTGGGGTTACTAAAATAAACATAGTCTAGATGCTAATCCTTAGGAGGATCAGTTAGTTAATTTAAGCTAATTAGACATATTAAACAGAAGTTTTACAAAGCTTCGTGTACAGGACTGAATTTTCTAATAAAACAATAGTATAATTTGGCTTATAAAAAGATCAGATTTTATTTTATGACAAAGTAAAAGATGTTATAATGGTCCTCAGACCCAAAACTTTACTGAAATGTTATTTGAAGAATTATGTACAGCAAGCTAGAAGTTGATTAATTGGGGATTTGTATATATTTTTTGAGATTGTTAATTTGTGTATATTCGTTACATAAATGAACATTGTTTTAAGGAGAGAAATTGTGTAAACGGTATATAATATATTCCAAGGACAGTATTATCTAGGAAAAATTAATTAGTTTGTAACTATGTATTGATGCCAGCAACGATGTTTAGAGGATAATTTGGACTGGTTTGATAATTGTGTATGTAAATGCATGTATTAATTCTTATTGTTTTAATGTGGTTTTGATTGTCACCATTCGAGAAATATTATGTGGCTTTCTCTGTGTAAAGGTCGGGCCACACTAGACCGCACTGTCACTGTTGTCGCTAAGTCTATTGAAGTGAGTTCAAACGACACCACGTGTCGGCCGACACATGGCCATGTGTTGGCCCGGATAAATTTGGTTTATATTTTGACAGTGCGGCCCGGTGTCGGGCTGATCGATATGGAGAACTGTATAGAAAGAGTTCGGAAATTTCTGGTCCTTTATGACTAAATATTGTTTTAACGTTACTGATTGCTTTAGAAGTGTGTACTTTTTTTTTCATTCTCACTTCAGGTTCATCAGATATTCGTAAAATTTAGGTAGAGTCCTTGCATGTTCGCAATAACAAATCAAATCTTTGCCAGTGGTGAAAGTTGATTTTAAGGCCTGTAAAAATTGCATCCGAGATCCAGATTTTGAACCGGGGACCTTCCGTACCCAAATCACTCGCCGCAAGAATCTGAATCTAGAAGTATTGGGATCGAGCGTGGTGGTGTAACGTTCTGGCCTCGCATTCGGGAGGATAGCGGTTCGAATCTCCGTCCAGGCATCCAGATTTGGGTTTTCCATGGTTTCTCAAATCACTCCAGGCAAATGCCGGGACGCTTCCTTAAAAAGGCCATGGCCGAATTCCTTCCCATCTCTAAAAACCTCGCTGTTGAGAGACGTAAAGCAGTTAAAAAAAAGTAGTACTGTAGAATATGTATTCAATCATATAAAAGTACATTTGTGTTTTGGCATGGCAAAAATAAATTATAAGTACATTTATTTTATTATGTTTGAATAATAATTTTTGATTATAACCAGATTTGTCTCTTGACTCAGAAGGTTATGGCATACGATTGGGGAATGAAAGTCCCTGGTTCAAATCCCCGTCTCAGCTGTAATTTTTATGGGTCTTAAAATTGAAATTCACCTCTGGAAAAGCTTTGATTAGTTAATGTTAAAATGCTAGGACACTGTGTGTTTCAAATTTGACGTTAATCTGCAATTTTCCTTTTCAAATTAGGTGACAACGATAGAGGTGTACTGCACAGCCGATAAGTAACTCCGTGACTGGAATTTTTAGATCACATGAAATTATTATTATTTTACGGAATCTTTGCGGTCTGCATTAAAATAAAAATGTATAATAATCTTATTATTTTTTATTAACGAAAATATTGAGTGACTCGAAAAGGAACCCCAACCAAAACAAACAAATTAAATGTGAAGTGAGCGACGCTTGACATTTAATCGTGACTATATAGAAATACACTAAAATCTTTCAATACAGTGTGACAATCATTTGTCAAAACAGCTTTGGAATACTATTTTTGTGCATAACAATTAGGAGATAACAGGAACCAGACAAAAAAAAAAAAGTATTTTAACGTACATTATTACTTTTGTGGATAATAAAGTACGGGTGGTAGCCGCAGCTACGATCCCCAAATCACTCTTAAGGTAATTTTTTAACATTAATTCCGTGAAACAACCAAGTGTATACCTTAAAGGAGACTGAAGGTTCGAAGGAACCCGTCCGTCACACAGCCGTGCTACGGACCAGTGTGGACGTGAGGGGGGCGAGCCGACACACGGCAGAGCGTTGTCTCAGACACGGCGTGGTGTCGGTATGGTCTAGTGTGGCCCGACCTTTACTCTGGAATTTTCTGTCTGTATAAAGAAGCGGTCGAGACGAGTTAGTTGAAAGTCGATAGCTTAATCAGTGGGGCAATTGTGAGTCGATGTTTAGAATCTTTGGACTGATAAGATGCCTTGTCATGTAATGTTATTGAAGGGCAACAGAGAATAATAAACATAGCTGGAAAGTGATTCTTCGGAGTTATTTCAAGCAACCAAATACCTAGCTCAGTTTATACAAGAACAATTTCATGTCTAATGTGACATTGTCAATCTATTTCACAGAACTTTATATGCCTTATCAAAAATAAATTGTTAAAAAGTTAAATATCGACTGCTATTACAGGCCATTGTTAGAAAATGTCAGTATGGGACTGAATGCTCCAAAGAGTAAAAATTTACTTATCGTATCCAAAATCCCACAGCTACCTTGCTTCCTCATGATATAACCTCTCTCCCAGTAAGTGAATAATTAATCAATCTTCCGCCAGCTTTATTCTGACAAGGTCAGAACAACAAATGAAAGGATAATTTTAACTGAATTGATGTTTATGTGATCTATACTGTTGCATTATGAAAAATTATACTGGATGTAACATAGCATACCTGTTATAAAACAGGAATTCAGTCATTGACGCAAGCAGCTCCTTCAAATTACTGACACATAGTGTCGGTTCCAAATTTCAGTAAATTTACAACACCAGTGACCAAACTTTTGTACTACTGTTGAATTGCTTAGTGACCACTATCTCACAATAAGGAAACATCAAGTGGCATGGTTTTCCCCATGTTTCACAATCACGACCAATTAAACTAATGAAATTGCATACACATCTCAGGAAATAAGACTATACAGAAGAAGTTCTGTATGTTTACGATAGTTTCGGGTAAAAAAGGGGGGGGGGGTTGGAATGTTTTTGGGGCACTGTTAATGACCCACAGAAAAGATATCGATTGTTTTTAAATTTCAAGCAAAAACTATTGGCAAAATGTTGATGGCGCTTCGATAAATGTACAACCAATCTTTAGAGTAAATAGGGTATGTTTCATTTTGCTGTGATGTCTAAACACTGAGAACTTAAGATAAGAATTCTAGGAAATTAGTATCAATTTCTGTTGAGTGAAATTCCCAACAAAAAATAAAAAAAAACACACAGGAACAACCTACAGCCCATAATACAAGAAGTAGAATAATGTGTTTTATTTATAGGTAATGTTGAATGTTTTATTAAATATGTAACGTTGAAAAGCTGACAAATTATTTTAAGAGTCCACAAATTACTATCAATTTAAAGATAAATTACTTCTCACAATCAAAATGTTTACAGTGATTTCACCATACAAGCAGCACCTCATTATTTAGAGGCATTGATGGTTGTTTTTTTCCCTTGCCAGCATTGTCTTAAATATGATGTTATCGGCTTAAGGGGTATGTACATTAGCAGTGTACATGAACGAAGTTGCGGGCAACAGCTAGCATAGTGTTAACAATGGGGTTAATAGTGTTAACAATGGAGTTAAGTGTGTTCAATTTTGGACTTTACTATGACAGAAAAAAAAGTAAGTTACAGAAAAACCATCACTTATAAAGTTCAAGGCAAAATATAATCTGTGAAACCATACCTTACACTATAAAATTCCACAGATTATATTTGTACTACAATATATAAATAGTAGTTTCCTTGATGTAAAGCACCTAAAGTTCATCAAAAAAGTAAATCAGTTTTAAAGAAGAAACACAAAAGATTCTTCAGACATTACAAACTCAGTCATACTGATGATTAAGAATGCCACACAAAAATGCTTTTGATCAGTTTACATAAATTTTATTTTGAAATTAGTTACATTTAACAAACACTTCACTTCTTCTTCTTGGCTTCTTTCCCTGCCTTGGATACATCATCAGGGTTTTCTGCAGCATCCTTTAGCCTCTTGGCTCTGATTCCAACCAAACGAGCATCAGCACGTGCCTACAAAAAAGTTTGGAAAGTGAAAGCACACAGCAAATGATTCTTCTCCATATTACTATTAAATACCCAATTACAATACAGCTGCACAGCAAAATTTGGTGTTTAATTAATTTATCTATTTAATGGATATATTTATGAAGACCAACAAAAAATCACTAATCCAACCATCTGAAATTTATCTTCAGTCAAATCCTCTGAACACAGTTTTCTAACATATTTAGATACAAACCTTTCGTAAGGTAGAGAATGCAGAGAATTTCTTGTCCTCTTCTGTAATTGTTCTTGCCTTTGGTTTTCCAGAAGGCTGCCTAATTGGCATCACTGTAGTCTTAAGCTGTGTTGCCACCTTCCTCTCCTCCTCCTGCAGAAAATAGTATAAAACAAGGTGAATGAGAATAAGCCAGTTAGGCACAGCAAATATAATATACAACTGTGCAATAACTGATATTAAATACGTAATAATTCAGAGAAAAGAAAGAATATCTTTCCATATATTTTGTCTTTTCTGTGTGTTTGCACCCCACATCCATCATTTCCCTATCCTAATTTGCTTTCCATATATTCAGCTACACAAGTACACACTTTGACAATAAATTTGGCCGCCGCTGAAAACTTCTATCACTCTTATTTTGCACAATCTGACATCAATGTCATATTTTGCAAAATAAGAGAGATAGAAGTTTTCAGCGGCGGCCAAATTTATTGTCAAAGTGTGTACATAAGATCTTAATTTACAGCTGGAATCATTCCCAAGCAGTAACACAATAGCTGCAAACTCACAATAATAAATAAAACAATTACTCGTGGCTGTATAGCAATTACTATATCATAGAATATCGAAAAAGAAAGGACACTATAGGATGCAATAGTTATGACTTATAAAAATTACCCATTTCAGAAGTTACTGAACTCTATCCAACATACAGTAAACACTTTATACATCTAATAACTTCCTATTAATCCTAACTCCTAAAAATCACTCTTTTATTAGCTGCATTTATTTTTTAGGTTCTACCAGTTAATCTAGTTCCCTACTGATGTACTTTTACTTTTCTAATACTATTTTCATCACATGTTCAAAATAACACGTCAATAATATTTAATTACATATATGGCTGCAGTACTACTTCTGAAGTGGCTGGAAAAGTATTTTTACACTATTAGATTTTTTTAAAAAAAAAAAAAAGGCAATAATCTTATAAATCAGGTAATACATTGTTCAATTCACATCCAAAATTGGGACATCAATTATATCTAAACATCAACTGATATCAGGGGACAATAAAATTGCTTTTTCATTTTTGTGAGGATTTTCTAAAGTTACATTTACAAGATCTCTCATTTTCATAGAAATTAAGCTTTTCAGCTAATACTTTTAAATGTAAACTATTATGTTGAATACCATTCTCTGATGGATATCAACAGGAATAAAAACTCTTCTCAAAGCAGAAACATCTTTGTATCTTCCTTTTAAATACAACGTAGTCGCATTCATTTTGATTCTCACTGAAAAGATATGTTTACATAATGCCAGAAGTTAAATATTAAATTCATTTAATATGCCTCAATATTTTCACACCCATTCCATATACTCTCACTGTCAATTACAGTTAACAGGATGGTTGTGGTAACATTGAGAACTGGGCATTCAAAGCTCTTCAACGCACCATTGATTTTATACAAAATTTTCTTTGCCGCTATGTGCTTCTGTCACACAGTGAGTGTACCAACTTCTAGATGTGCCAAATTTATGTTCGAACTGCATTTGAGTGACAAGCACCTCCTTCTGAGCATTCTAACACATTTGCACCACTCTACATGCTGATGAAACATAATCAAAAGCCATAAATAGCTCTGAACCACTTGTCATTTCACTTTTGTCAAACAAGAAAAAAAAAATTTACATTCATCTTCGCTGCAACTTATGAAAGAAATCAGGATAGCACAGTTTTGTGGGGAAGTTGAATCACAAAAGATGGAATTATGTAGTTCATCAACACCTTGCTACTAATCAGTATCACTGGCTATTTTAACACTTATCTGAATGGTGCCATTACCTTTACTTTAGTGGCATGTGACGAGACAGTATTAGGTCAGCAATATGCAAAAAGAGTGGACAGGCAGTCATAAATTTAATGTATTTTGGTGATATTTGAGGATTAATAACGTTATTTATTTATAAAGGCTCAGTTGTTCCATGAAGAATTGTTGAGAAGTAGTAAAATAAATTACAAGTTAAGAGAAAATGACTCATCACTCACCAAAGTTGAAGGCAGCGATGGGAGAATATATACCACGAGCACAAAAATACACAATATTTCGGTCTTAAACCTTCTTCATGTTAAAGAGAATGAATCATGTGGTTCAGGAGGTATGCACACGCTGAAGTTTGTTACATGACTGAGTGGATTATCAATATGGCGGTGGGACTAAGATGTTATATATAAATATGTATATCGCAGAAGGTGATAGAAGCAGTAATATACCAAAAGGGTACGGAATGTAGAGACGAAAAAAAATAGGGGAAATAAATATAGATATATAAATTTTGGAGGAAAAAAAACATGTAGTTAGTTAAATTGCAGGTGTGGACTGTTTGTTTGTCATTCTGGTTGAAAGTAGTTGTGTAGCCAGGCCTATATAAGAGAAGTAGTAAAGTGATTGTTGTAAGTAGTCCGAAGCTGGCGGTCATGAGAGATGGAGTCAAAGTTATATAGTGTGGTGTATGTAATAGTAACGTGAGCCATGCTTCCCTTTTAGTAAGTATAAGTGGACAGAAAGCAATTTGGTGCTGCCCTTTTAGTATTGTAGACAAGTTTCATGGAGAACAGAGCCAGTAGAAGTCAGTGGTTTGAACAGTATGTGTAATGTAGTCAGAATGTGCAACTGTAAGAGAAAAAGTATGGTATGCCTTATTCACAGTCAGTCAAAGTAAATAATCTAACTAGTGGTGGTGTTGGAAAATTTGTATGTGTTGTGTGAAAACCAAAGTGAACTTTGAAGTGAACCATGTTATAATTTATGGACATATTAGAACCTGCAAGTCTAACAATCAGTAATAGCATACCTTATCGCAAGCCCATGCCACAGCATATTTTATTACGACCTGGCGACTTAACTTTATCACAACAGGCCTAAGGACCCAAAAATTCTCATACATCAATATTACAGGTTTTACTAATTCTTACCAATAGTATATGGATTTTTTTCATACTAACTATTCAAAGAACAACTAAACAAAACGCTTGTAGTAGTGACCAAATTTGTTTGATTTTATTAGTATTGAGTAAAGTAATTTTTTTTAAAATGTCAAATGGGTAATCAGAGAGGTCTAGGTTTCAAATCCAAACAGGTAAGTTTAGAAGGTTAATAATAACATTTGTCAAATTTCCTATGAATAATGCAAGCACAGGTTGGAACTAGTTCACTATCAGGTGCTACAATCAAACAAAGCTCTAAATACTTATCACAGAGCTAACAAAGAGTATTTTTCTCACTTTGATTTGTATTGCATATTATGAAGTATTAGTAAATTTCTTTTTCCTTATTTTTTTTAAAAACTTTTAAAACTTGACATTCTCTTGGTACCATGAGTATGCTTCTCCTCAATAACACCATTGTCTGTACCAAGGAAGATTTTGCTACTTGAATGTATCCATTTTCAAAAAATTTAAATCCTTACAGAAGCAATCAGCTATTCTTAGGGAATACTCCAACACAATACAGGACGGGGGAGGGGGAAGCCAGAGAATAATAAAATAAGAATTTTAATGATATTCTGTCAGGTGATGAGCTGAAAATGCAGTTGAACCAAATTTGCACTAGAGAAACTATTAACAACTTTTTTTTTTGGTTACAACAATGTTAAAGGGCAGATTTTTCCCGAGACTGGTTCTTTTTAAAAAATCTTTGCTGTTCAAGAAGTGTTAATTTCAGAATATGAATGGAAGGTACATTTCAGCCAAGTGTAGTGCTGCCAATCCTAATTAAGAAAAACCATGTCATATGCCAAACCATTTAGATATCAGAAATAATTATGTTATGGTAAATGAAGTAATCTCATATCTACTGGAGCACACAATATCACAAGGCACTAGACAAAGCTTTATAATTACTCATGGTTGCCAACTTTTTAGGCGAAAACATGCCATTATTATAACTGCTGTAATTACCTCACAAATTAATTGAAGCTGAAATGTCAAAACACATTACAACAAAATACTTAACAAACATTTCAAGATATTTTTTTTAATCCTATTGTAGTGGTTGCATAGTAGTATTGCGAACTAGAATATAATACAAAAAGTTACCGAATACCAACAAACTCTTGCAATAATTTGCCAAATTAAATCGCATAAAAAGCTGCAGTATTTAATCAAACCTTGCTACAATCGAATCATACAGTAATTAGAGGGATTATGAAAAAAAGCTTTGTTTGCAGTTTATTTACATCTACAAGGTAGGCTGGCCTATCAAATTTCAAGTGCCACATTCTGATGTCATTAGGTGTAGTGGCAGGAAGAAAGTATCACAAGTAACATTTTCCAAATATTACTGTACTAAATTTTTACTTACGGTGGCCTCTCCCTTCTTTAGCTTCTTGTTTGCATGAATAGGGAACAGTATCAGCTTAGACCTGTACTCTTTCAAACGCTGTACATTTTGCTGCAGTGATTCTACAGACTTGTTTCTGCGACGATGATCCACAGCAATCCCAATAGATCTAGCAAAGCCAGCACTTAGGCCTGCACCCTACGGATTTACATAGGTTTTAAAATTCAACACTGATGTTATGAACAGAGTAAAAGAAATCATTCTTATAAATATATGGTATAATAATATTTACTGTAATGAGCCTTTTAAAATATGTAAACCAAGCATTCACTGGCAATCTTTTCACATATTCAAATGAATAAAGCTTTAGGCTCTGTAAGTAACTTAAATAAGGACCTGTATTAAGAATATTGGAAGAAAGAAGTAATCCAACACTTGGTGGTAGACATTATTTGGACTCAACCACTGATCCTTAAACGTAATATTTATCACATCATTCAACCCAATAGTACACACAACACACCATTTTGAAACATTCAGTTGACAAAATAAATCTTACACTAAATTCCAGAGCTCCAATAAAAATGTAATTGCTTTCATATGAACCCAATAAAAATTAATATTGGACAATGCAGCTTTACAACAAGACTGGCAGCATATCTTTGTGGGATGATAATGCACATACTGTACTTTAATGGCAAAATGAAACTAATTGAATCAACTAGTTGAAACTGATTATACCATTCTGTTGTTTAGAAAGAGAATAACTAGTTGTGTCAATCAGTGAAATTACCAATTTAAAAATTAATCAGCATTACTTTGTTTACTTTTTTCTACTAGGTCCTTGAGGCTCAACAATAGAACTGGAAGAAAATTCAAGTCAGGGAATAGAAATTAAATCAGCCTTGTCTTTTATGAAGGCACTATTATGAGACTATCTTGCAATGTTTTTCCTGGATTTATTTTGATAAATTTAATATTTATTGTTGTTAATTAATTTATAGAACGAAAAAGACTGGAATGGTTTGGCCATGTAAGAAGGATGGAAGACACTAGGATACCAAAACTGGTACAAAAATGGGAAGTTAAAGGAAGGAGGAAAAGAGGACGGCCCGTGTTTACCTGGCTCCAAAGTGTACAAATAACAATGAGAAGACTTGTTGCAGAAGAGGAAGATATACACGATCGAAATATCTGGAGGAATATTTTGAGAAGATGAAGTCAAGATCTATGTTCCAAATTCTTTATTGTTGTGTTGGAGAAAAACCTCTGTAGTGAGGAAATCTCTCTTAATAAAAAAATAAAATAATTAATTTGCAATGAGTCTTGTCCAGGTGGCAATTCTGCTGCATACTTCTGCAATTTACAATTTATACATTCACTGAGTGCACAGCAGAAGAAATGAGTAGACCACTACAACAAATGCTGCTCATGGACAAATTATAGTGAAAGTTAATTTTTCTTTCTGACAGTGAATTCAACAGAGAAAAAGTCAAACGTAATTATTTCATAATGAAGCTTAACTGTAAAAAAAAAATAGCAACTGTCATACACATATTTAATAACCCTAAACACAGGGCCATGCCAATTGCTGAGAAAGTCAAGGGTGCTAATGGACAGGATACAGAGATAAGATAGATATCAGAGTGGAGGCATCAAGAAAAAGTTTTTGAATAATACCACAGATGTTAAAGGGATGTCATAGTTTAGGCCATATTTTCAGATGTGCTGAGCAGAGAATGTACTATTGCATAATGGAGGGGGTATGTGACTAGACCTAAAAGCAATTGAGTTGCTAGCTTAACCTCAACAACTGAATGATGTAATGCCCACAGATTTTAGAAAAGTGTGGATTATTAAGTGAATGGATCAGAAGTGCCTTTCTATAAACATATCGACTGGGACTAATTGCAAAGATGCATTCACTGAGATATTTGACGGATACTATTTGATGTTGTACCATTTTGGATCCGCATTGCAAGGGATTGATTGACAATATAGAGAAAGTACAGAGGAGTGCCACAGCCCTTAGGCTGTCCATACAGTGGACTGTATTTGCGAATACACTTATATTTGTGTGAATTGTGTTGGCGCAAAGATACCCCGTCCACTGAAAATAAATTCGCACGACTCTTGTCACCAGTTGTCTGTTGTATCCCGCAGACCATTCCATTTCTTCTTTTTCAGTGAATAAAACAAAAGAAAATATAACAATAATTCCCCAACACATATTTATTTACTTTTTAATTAAGGGAAAAAAATGTAAATTTCTTTGTTTAGTCACTAGATTGGCAAAATTTCCATTCTCACATCCTATTATTGGCGACACGGTCTACTTTTTTAAATTCATTTTAATCTTATACCGCATTAGCTATTTAACTTGAAGATATACTGGTACATTTCAAATAGTGTTATGTTAAAGAGAAAATAATTGCTTGAAAATGGGGCATAAAAAAGTAATTCGAAAGGACGGTTGAAACAATTTCCAGCTAAATTCGAGTAAAGTAGTGCCCTTATATAAACTAGGTGAAATGAACTAAGCTGCAAAAAATCTTTATAAATGGACAGTATTCTGTTCATAATAATATGCCATATGTTAAATAGTTTTGTAATTCTATCGATATGACAACAAACAAACTTAATATATAACACTATAAGCACTGTATTGTAATAAAGATTAGTTTCCACTAATTACAATCCACGTATTAAATTGAATCTGTGTTTGAGAGAGAAGAAACTGATTGCAAATTTGTATAATTATTCCATGAACGTGTTGTGTTTTGATGGATTAAAATGATTCAAATGAACTGAATCACTGTTGTGAATGTATTAAAAACAAGAGAGTGCATGGAATATTAGAGGACTGTTATTTAATGTTTTGAATGAGATTTTGAATGTTTAGAAGGTTTTTGTTTCGTAAATATGCTGTTATGTGATTGTAAATATTTTCTATTTTCATTTTAAAATGTTTCCTAATGATTTCAAGCAATTTTGTGTATGTTTTTGTTCGATAAGTACTGTTTCCGTGATTGTTGCAGCTCAAAAAAGGTCTCTTGGTGCCTTTACATTCTCAATATCCATCGTTTGAAGTGAGTGTTCGTGCGACAAAATCCAAATAATTTCGGATCTTAATGCCCTCACAGATGTTCGCTCGACTCAAGCGCTCACAAGCGGCGGAGTCATATAACATTCCCTGTATTTGGATTGGAGTGATCTGTTACCACATACACAAGTACAAGCGCGAGTAAGCGTTTACTGGATGGCCAGCCTTGCAAAAGAAAGAACTGATACATAGATTGGGCTGAGATGTCTGACATACAGAATGATTGAGGTTTACCCAGTGTATCAATTGTATAAAATGTTCTCGATCCTCCCCCCTCCAACGAAATACACCAATCTGATGCAATGTTTCGAAGTCGCTCTCTGATCATCTTCTAACAAAGATCAGATAAATTAGGTAGCATATTGACACTTGTAGGAATTCTTTCTTTCCTAATGCTATTTGGGTATGGAATGCACAGGATTAGTTTTGGTGCAAAGCATCCTCTGCTTCCCACAATTTTGTGAAATGCTAAGAATAGAGGTAGAAGTTGCAAATTAAATAAAGAGGTATAAAAGCATACAAGCTTAAAAATTGGATTATTTATACACAGCAAATATAGTATCACAAGAGAAGAAAATAAAAATGGTTACTGTTCAAAGTACAGCCAGTAGTATTCCTTTCTGGTTGAAAATATGGTTAACTGCTTACTCGGATTTTGCTCTCCAGAGGTAAAGCGTACTTGAAAGCAGGGAAATAGGTAACAAAGATGTAATGTAACTTGGTGACATTAGACATCTATAGCCAATCATATATATTATTTCTACAAGGTGTTTTTTGTCACAAGCCATTATCTCCCTTTCATATCTAACAAAAATTGATAAATGAGGTATCAATTTAAAGATATCCACTTTGATCATATCATATTTTAAGAAATTCAAATTTGACCCTTAAAGGGCAAAAATGTCAATATTTCTAAAATGCTGTTTTTTATGTCACGAGCCATTTATCTCCCCTATCTAACTGAAATCGCTAAATGAAGTATTATTTTAAAGCTCAAGATCTCCGCTTTGGTCAAATCATATTTTAAGGAAGGATTTTTTTTGGAATTTGACCCTTAAAGGGCAACATTATTATTTCCTTAACGTATGTTTTTGTCACAAACTATTTATCTCCCTCGATATTTAACAGAAATCGAGGAATGAGGTATTATTTTAGAGAATAAGGTCTCCGCTTTGATCAAATCCTATTTTGAGAAAGGAATTTTTTGGAAAACCACCATTAAAGGGAAAAAGTATCAATATTTCTACAATGCGTTTTTGTATCACGAGCCATTTATCTCCCTTGATACCTAACCGATATAGGATGAGGTGTCATTTTAAAGATTAATGTCTCCGCCATATTCACATCATATTTTAAGAAAGGAATTTTTCAGAATTCGATCCTTCAAGAGCAAAGTTATCATAATTCCATAGCTTGTTTTTCTGTTTCGAGCAATTTATCTCCATTGACACCTAACCTAAATTGATAAATGAGGTATCATTTAAAAGATTAAGGTCTTCTCAGGCAACATTATAAATTGAGAACAAAATTTTTCAGAATTTGATTCTTAAAAGTAATAACTATGAATGTTGTACGTATGAGACAGTTCAGAACCAAGCAGCTAGACAGCAATAATGTATAACACAGAGGTAGTAATAAACTGCTTCACAGGTGTTAAGAACATATTACACTAAACAAATAAACAATTGAAACAAATGAGGCAGTTTTACTTTTATCCTATTACAAAGTCCCAAACCTTACTATTTATTCATTGTATTCATGAAATTTTCACACAAGTCATCTAGTTTAGACGGCTATGTTGTGCGTACTGCTACTGCCACTTTTATAGCGCCCAGACTGTACACCAACATAGTTACTGTTTCCTCCGCTAGGTGGTATAACCATCGACCGAATTTTTACGAAGTTTATATGGGTACGAAATTGAGGTTCAGTATTGTATGAATGAACATTAAAACGTCAATTCATACTGCAACAGTATGGAATTAGATACTCACAGATATTTTAACTTAGTGGAGTTGAAAATGTTCTCTGTAGTTTTGCTGAACATATTTCTTCTGCATAATGATGTCTAGTGGTTGCAAATTTTGGCTGCTGTTCTGCAAAATGTGGTTCTTCTGGCTAATGTTTCTATGTTGCGACTTCAGATTGATTGTTTTGTGGCTCTGAAAAGAACTGTTTTTAATTTTGGTTCTTAAAAGAACCGTTGTTATTTGTGACTATGAAAAGAGCCATTTTTGTAGATGTTTGCTGAATGGTGCAAAAGTAAGGGGGGAAATACTAAACTGGGAGCAGATATTTGGTGAAGAACGATCTGGTCAGCTGACGCAAATGATTACATGAAAGAGTATTGCTCCCAAAGACACGATATAAAATTTGGGAAAGCATGCCTTGATCCAAAGTGGTTTCGCCACATAAACTCCTCCATACATGTAGGAAACAGTTCTTCAGAAGTTTCATACTGAAATTTTAACTTCCGTTTCATTCTTGACCAGAGACTTTCAACCCCTTGCGTGTGAACTTCGTGACTGTCTGGATCCACAAAGTTTTTGTGTATCACGAAATCATGAGCATATATCCCGCCATCAAGGTTCGCCAGATTTTTGTATGACGGAAAATCATTCTTATGTACGGTCACTTCATATCGTACCCATATAAACTTCATAAAATTGCAGTCTACACTGCCTGGATTCTTATCTCCTATGATTAGGGACATTTTACCTTGAAATTTAACATTCTTCTTTTAAAACTTTATAATCACATTATATTTAACCAGTGCTGCCGGGCCACTTGGCTTTGTATATCCGTAGACAGCCGCTAAAATTTCCGTAGATTTGGTACAAAAATCCGGAGACTCACTAATTGAAAGACTGAACAATAATTATTTAAGGGAGAGTCAAAATTAAGAATACTTTTTATTTCCAGGTATTTAAAATAACGAAAATAATATTTCTACCTTGAAAGTAAGAAATATCACTGAACATGGATATTTTATACATCATCACTTTCATCACTGCTGCTATTCCTAGTAGTTCCCCCCCTCTCCCGGGACAAGACATTTTCTTTGTTGACATTAAATTTAGCATATCTTCTGTAACAGGAAATGTTAAAAACTGCGAGCCCTTTGATTCTCGGGTATCGTTTGAGCCTTCTCGGAAACCACTGCTTTGTAAGTTGTGCCAACAAACGTGTCACCGTGCATTAAGAGTGTGCACTGATAGTTTTGTTTTCCGGTCTTTTAAGATCTATAAAAATTGTAACTAAACAAAATATGAGCTTTGTTTCAATCGTTGTTGACAAAAGCGGTTGCAACGAAACGATTCACAGTTATTGACGATTATGTAATGCATTAATACTATATATGCTCAATGTTTAACAAAACACCAATGTAAGAAAAATCAACAAATGGTAAAAAGTGTAAAAAATCCATAGATATTTGAACAATATCCGAAAATTGGCAGTACTGTATTTAACACAAATAATGCATATCTCACGGCTTGTTGATTCAGTCAATGGATATAGCGAAACGCAAATAATGTCTCTCTCACGGCTTGCTTGATTCGGCGATGATTATACTACCTAGCGGCGAAAATAGTAACTATGTTGGTGTACAGTCTGGGCGCTATAAAAGTGGTAGTCGCGGTACGCGCAACATAGCCAGTTTAGACTTACTTGGGGACCATCAGACATGTTAAGAATGGGTTTCGATCTCCTTCATATAGGTTGAAGGGTACACAGCATATATGTCTGTGGTATTACTAGTTTCTCAAAATGCGCCCTAGCTTTTGAGATATTCACATGCAAATAAACAAAAATTTCTAAATGTAGGGTATGTAGTAAATTATTGCTCCTAATCATCAAATGGCAGCGTGGTCTATGGGTTAGGATGTTATTTTCATAATTTTCTGACCCGGTTCAAATCCCTGCTGAATCAAATATTTGTATTTACTTTTATCTTCAAAAATTGTGAAGCTTGACTTACTTCTTTTGTTAAAACTTCATTTACACACTTTTATTGCGCAAAATAAAATTTAAAACAAATCGCCGATACACCAAACATAATTTCGGCCCATATATTAACAATGGCTTCCTAATATGACTCACCCATACCCAATGAAATTAAGTCAGGAGGCGAATGTGCTAGAAAGCTGGATTCTGACACAAGAATTGTTCAATGTTTATAAGCATTTGTCACTTGTTCTTCCATTTCCTTGTTGAGCTCCATTTTTCATCACAAATAAGTCTACTATTTTATTTTCAGCCATTTACACACAACAGTTCATGAATGATGAGTTCTTGAAACAAATCGAGTGTAGAAGAAAGAAAGAAAAAACTATCTTTCCAATGCTACGTATTTCATTTAAAATACGTCTTGATGATACACAAGTAAAGAAACAACAATGATGAAATAAATAACACGATAGTAACGGTTTCAATTGAAAACGCAACGAAATAACTTATTAACAAAAAGTGAAAAAATAATCTAAGAATTGAGAATTTCCTGATGTATGATTGCAATTAAGTTTTCAAGGGTGTGCGGCCGATTTATGCTGTGAAAAGACAATCCGTCGGTAGACTGGTGAATTTGTTACGAAAAAAGAATTTCAGTAAAAAAAATGATGCTTAATTGTAGCTATTTGTTTTGAATATTATTTCACTCAATAAAATTATGTAAATGAAGTTTTAACAAAATAAAAAGGACAAGTTTGACAATTTCTAAGGATAAAAATATTTGATTCAGCGAGGATTTGAACTCGGGTCAGAAAATTATGAAACTAACACCCTACCACACAGACCATGTTGCCATTTGATAGAATGAGGAAATAATTTAGTATGTACCCAACATTTAGAATTTTTTGTGTATTTGCATGCGAACAACTCAAAAACTAGGGTGCATTTTGAGAAATTACTATACCACAGACATGTATGCTGTGTACCCTTAAACATATATGAAGGAGATCGAAATCCGTTCGTTACAAGTCTGATGGTTCCCAAGTCTCAAGAATCCCCAACATGGGGATACTTGACCCCAATTGCAAGGGTTTAAAGCAGTATTTTTTTACACCATAATCTAATGAAAAACTTACATTGTTTATAAATTTATGAATTAAGGAAACAATTTTTCTTCAAACACCGTATTTAAAAACGTCAAAAGCTCATAGATAAAAGCTACAAAAGTGTTTATCTGAAAATGGTTCCTGTATTCCTACCCTCCCCTCCTATTAGAAATGTTAAAAGACTGACTGTTGCTACAAAGAGCTGCAATATAAGGCTGGTGTTTCGATACGTGATAATCACAAATAATAGCAAGTATACCCACTTACAAAAGTTCAAAACAATATCGCATAGTACTTAGCAAGCTAATATTTTAAGATTACTGCTTGAACTCAAGTCCGTACCTTTATTTCTTCCAGTGTGAAACCCCTTCCTGCACGCAATTTCGTGTGGTACCTGAATGTTGGACAGCGAACTATAGGACGTAGCGGTCCAGCAGCTGGGCGAGGAGCAATTGCTTTGGCCTTTTTAATCCTGTTTTGACGCCTTCTGAATTTCCTAGCAGGTTGATTGAACCAAGTTTTCACGAACCGTTGCCAGTCTTTGTGGAAATGCCCATTAGGGATCATATTATTCCTTTTAGGTGCCATCGTGGCTCTGTAACAAAACAAAACTCACGTGATTAATATTTGCGTGAAACAAATTTTAAGGAACAACACAACTTCATTGACATCTACCACAGTCTAAATATCAACAAATCGAATAAAAAATCCTTTTAAGCTTTCCAATTACAGTAAAAGAACTACGATTATAATGGATACAATATATTCCCCAAACCTTCACAATCCACACTTTGCCAACGAAAGAAATGTATCACTGGTCAAAGATCTTTAAAGGATCCGGAAGTGTTTCGATTTCGAAAATAAGATTATAGCTGACATATCATTCAAACTATGAATTCAAATTTCAAATATTTTGCAGGGATTTCAGATATCAGTTAATAGCAACTTTTCAAATTATTTTATAGCTCATTATGTCGTTTTGTTTCTTTTCTACACTGAAAGCTACTAATGTTTAAGTAAGAAAACTAATTTGAATGGGTAGATAGCTATGTATACTTTCCTTAATGCCAATTGAGATAGTAACTAAAGTGTAGCACTACATTATTTTGTTTTTTAAGCGGATATGAACCTCGCGCCAATTTTGAGAAGTGATAAACTAAACTTAACAACCAAGACCCTGTATCTACAGATCAATTATTGCACCTTTCATCCTTTACAGATGCCAAGTTTGGGGAACAACTAGCCATTCTATCAGAAAGTATATCCAAAGACACCACAATTAAATCCTTCGAATGATTACCCAGTGGAGTTACTTCACACTAACAGCGCTCCTCCATGACATTACAAATGTTCGGTATATACATACACGAATTTTCCAATCTTCTGAAAAATTCTTCAACAAAATAGATGTCCGTCACGCAGTCCGAAGACTCGTGTCTAACGGCACAGTGGTACAAATGGCCTGGCATAAGTATAAGGTATTAAGTATAATAATGGAAAAAGAAAAAATGCAGATAATACCGTACATTTGATTAAAAGTTTTTAACTGCATACTTTAACAAATAAAATATTTCTGAAAGAAAAAAGGTTAGTTTTTTCTATTATTCACTTATTTTTTATTTGATTTCATTGCGATGGAACACAAAAACACCAGAAAACCTATCATTACACCCCCATTTCCGTATTTAGATGATATTCAACGTAAATTCTTTCACCTTTTCTAACATTCCCTTACTATTTTATTCTAGACCCAGAAGTAAATAAGTACAAAAGAAATATTTTTCCACTTCCTTATGCCTGATATCAAGTGCTCGTTAGCGATCATAGTTATCTTTTCTGTACTACTCCAAATTCTTCTGACAATATCCATCCAGACCTGATTGCTAGTATACACACTCCCAGAACTGACTTCAACCATCACCTATGTTCCAGTGACTCACTCCCTAGCTGTATTGTCATCTCACTTAATATTTGTATCTCTAAAAACAAATCTAGATGCCCTCTTTTGCACCTCTTCCTACTCTTACGTTGATACCCATTTTGTGGGCCCAAAATACCCCACAAAAATCAGGCAATTGTCTGATTACAATTCTATAGTCGAATTCTCTCACTACCCTCCCATATCCAATCACTACTTGATTCAGTAAAAACATGATTTTGGAACCATATCCTACAATCTGTCCATTGGGTCATAAGCAAACGAATTTATTATCAAAAGTCTTTAACAAGTACAATTCCTTTCACCTTTCATAATCAGCGAAATGTTTAATATTTTTATTTGTATACCTAATACGTCGACTACTTTTGGCATTTATCTTCAATCCATGCTGATATATCCAGCTACAAATCGTATCTAAAATCCCCTGTTGTTGTTTAAAACATTTCCCGTTTTAATACTGTTGTATAAAATTTGATCATCTATAAATAACAAACTTCTGAAGGTAAACTCTCAATACAATCACACATTTAAATAATTAAGAGCAATGGCCCGAAAACACTAATGTATGCCAAGTCTGATGTTTCGAGGACGTATTTCCCATTTTAACTCATCTCTTATTATCTTTTAAGAATTTATCATATCAGCAAATCACTTTTTTAAAGACTCCATTGTTTATACCTTATTTACCTTCATTTTAAGCCTCATTTGGACAAAATCCATTGAGTTTTGCTTTCAACTTGGCCCTAAGTATCTTGAATGTAGCCCTCTAACACGGATCAATCCATGTTGTTGATTTAAACCACTAATTGCATATCAAGGTTGCAAACTAAATGGCTTGTAATTTGTAAAACATCTTTTGTTACCAACAGGTTCTTCACATATTCAAACCCGCGTAGCCGTGTAACGCTCCGCTCTTATAGTGTTCGGGGTCACAACCGAACCGCTGGTTGTGTACTAGCTCACCAAAAAAAATTCGACACTGGAGCATTCTCTAAGAGTTGTTTCATCTAACCTTTCCTTCATTAGACACTCCAAATGTATTTTTGTGTTATTGCGCACGTTAAAACTCGATCGCACTTGAGAACAGTATTTTGGTTCAATCTGTCTCTAAAGACGATTGTTGCCTCATTGGTATTTCCTAAATGTCCCGTCATCCACATGATGACAGTGATGTTCTACAGCCCCTCTATAAATTTTTATTCAGTCAAAAAATCCAACAAATTGAAGTTTAATAAAATTTTAGCTAAAAATAATAAAAATTGATGGAAGAAAGTGGACGATGGTAGACTACTCCATAAGTTAGCCTCTCTCTATCAAAACTTCGAATTGATTTTTGTTCTTGCGAACTAGGAAATCCTGAATGGCTTTAATTTTATTACAGCTGAATATTCCTTGAGGGATTTCAGCACGTCCAGGAAGTTAATCTTTCTTTCAATGAAGAGACTTTTTTTTTAATTGAATGGTCATGCAGCCATGCCTTAAAGTGCACAAGACCTCCCTCAGTAATTATCTATTATCTTGGAACTAATCTAAATTTCATCGGCATGCAGTTGTATTTTTCTCAGTAGCGTCTTTCCGCGTACAGTATCCAGCGAATAGCAGCCACGTGATTATAGAGTGCAAAACCTCCCACTGTTAAGGAAAGTGATAAATTTATTCACTTTATTTGCGATATGGATCTATCAATAAAACAGCCTGAGGTTTATATTGGTTAAAAAAATGTTTCCTTTGAATTTCTGCAACATCTTGTTTATAGGAGGGAGCAGTAGAAGAATTTTATTTGTCCTCTAAATCATATACATAATGATAAGAGACACGTCAATTATAAAATATGATTTATATTAAATTATTTACATTACATTATTTACAATAAATTAATTCATACAATCCAAATATACCTCTACAGAGTAAAAGAAGTGGTACTGAAGGTATGACATCAACAATTGCTCAAAAATTCCCCTTTCTGATGTTGCTTTTACATTATGCGGTAATTTCTTGAAAAGGTTAATCCCTATGTGAAATGTTCCATTTTGATACATTTTTGTTTTTGTATGCATAATATGCAAATCTGATTGTTTCCTTGTGAAATGATCATGTCCCTCGTTATTTGTTTTAAGAGCTTCATCTTTACCTATGACATTATTTCTAAAAGAGATAATAGTTTCAAAGATGTAAATGCTTGGTAGTGGAAGAATATTCATATATTTAAATAAGGGCCTGCAAGATTCCCATGATTTGTGATTTGTCATTATTCTTATTCCTCTCTTCTTAATTTTGAAAGTACTTAGTGCATCTGATGATAAACCCCAGAATATAATTCCATACTTTATTTGAGAGTGAAAATGGGCAAAGTTTGTTTACTAGTGGTTAATTTTAAGATACGTAATACTGTATCATTATGTCATTACAATTTTATTGAGTGCTCTGGCGTCTAGAATGATGCCCACAGACAGGTTTGCCTTGCTTAGCAATGCGAAAGGATTGTTATGACCTCCTGATCAATCCCAAGTAAAGAATGCAGTATAATTCTTCCACTACTTCTTTCTGCTTGGGTATAGGAGTTTACTGAAAAAAGGTGTTTTAGCATTTACCGTTAATTTACCCTAATAAGGGCGGACTAACGCATTCAATTTCAGATAACATATATTTATATTATTCTATTATTTGGTTTAATTGCTGTTTAATGTTCTTGCTTTCCAGAAGTCCCATTTCGTTATTAACTGATGGCAGCTCAGTCATTTCTTCTGGATTCCCTTCGCTCGATGGTCTAGCCACAATGTTCCAGTGGTTCCTTATAAATTCTTCTCTCAGTCACATCTTTAGTCAATAAAATATTTTTTTTTGTGGTTTTTACTCTTATATACAGTAGTGAAAACACTAACAGATACTGGAACCTATTACTACAAACAAGGTTATTTCGACGCAGTATTATCCCATTTTATGTTCCAATAGTACTTGATTCTTAATTACTCTGCTTCTGGTACCTGTTGCTATGTAAGTTGGGAAGATCACTTATTTAACAACTTTTCGTATACCCTCTAAGAGAACAGAATATCTCCGGCCCCGAATTCGCTAAGGTATTAATTTCCAGGCCATATGACTTTATCTGAACCATAAGTGGTTTTACCAACTGTATATGCACCTGATATTCATCGTCCGTTAACTCCTCAGCTGTTCTAAAATAAATACTTAATTACCGGTACAACCGACGACCCTCGTTTTCTCACTACCACCGCTTTGACCACAGTCTCGGAAGAGTTTAGTTTCCTGGTTTGAACAGTTGAGCATGCGCATTTTCTCCTTTCTGTAGTATTTTCTCAAGGTTTCTCTTGAAAGTATCTTCTATAAATCGCTGACCTCCTTTCCATCGACTAACTCTATTCACATCTCCTTAGTCAAAATGACATGATTTTTTCCCACCTTCTTTGAAAAAAGTCGGGTCTATTGACCTAGTGAGGATATTTTCCCTGGGAACCCTTTCCTTATTAGAGTCTTCCTTTCTATATTTCTCCTCCTGTAAATATGATCACAGCAGCATTTCTACCGCTTCTTCTATCGTGTTTATTTTCTGAGTGGTGGAAACGGTCTGTATATTCCTCATCATTCGTGAGCCCAAGGATCGAATATACGAGGTGTGTACAAAATAAATCGAACTAATTAGATAGCCCACCAACGGCTGCAGATAAAATTCTCTGACTTCCGTGCACACTAGTGACATCTCTCGGCAAGAGATTGCCTCTTGTCGCACTACGGTCGCTGCATTAGTTTACGAGTGACAGCCGGTTGAGTGAGGTCGTGTGCAGAGTGCTCGTTGGATTTGTGAGAAAGCGAGAATGAAGATATTGGAGGAGCAACGCGTCTGTGTGAAATTTTGTGTTAAACTTGGGAAATCTTTTACCGAGACACTTCAAGTGCTTAAACAAGCATACGGGGATGACTGCATGAGCCGAACACAGTACTATGAATGGTTTAAGCGCTTTAAGGAGGGCAGAAGTTCGGTTACCGACGATTCAAGATCCCTCCACATCAACAAACGACCACCATGTTGAGAGGGTTCGCACTGTGATTCGTGAAAATCACCGTTTGACTGTCCGTGAGTTTGCTGAAGAAGTTGGCGTAAGTGTAGGCAATCACATCCTGAGAGAAAAACTTGGAATGCATCGTGTCAGTGCAAAACTGGTGCCGAGCTTGTTGACGGACGAGCAGAAGGAGAATCGAGCTAGGATCTCTAAGGAGTTGCTTGAAAAAGCAAATGAGGACTAAAACTTCCTCAAGAACATCATTACAGGCGATGAAACATGGGTTTATGGGTACGATGTGGAAACGAAGAGGCAGCCTTCAGAATGGGTGGGGAAAGGATCTCCTCGACCAAAGAAAGCGCGGATGAGTCGGTCAAACATCAAGGTGATGATGGTCGTGTTTTTTGATTGCAAAGGAGTTGTGCACCATGAATTTGTACCACGTGGTCAAGCGGTAAACAAGGAAGTCTACCAGAAAATTCTGACATGATTGAGAGATGCTGTGCGTAGGAAAAGGCCTGAACTGTGGGAGAATCAGTCGTGGATGTTGCACCATGACAACGCACCCGTTCACGCATCGTTGTTTGTCACGAATTATCTGGCAAAACATCGCACTCCCGTTGTGACTCAGCCACCCTATTCTGCAGACTTAACTCCGGCAGACTTTTTTCTCTTCCCAAAACTGAAAAACACTTTGAAAGAACGTCGTTTCCAGACCATAGAAAAATTTCAAGACAATGCGACGAGAGAACTGCGCACCATCGGAGAAATTTCATTCCAGGAGGCGTTCCAAAACTTGAAAAAAACGATGGCAATGGTGTATTGATAGTGAAGGACAGTACTTTGAAGGGGACAGTGTCTAAAAGTTAGTATGATGAGCAATATAGCAATTACAGCAGAAGTTCGGTTTGTTTTTGTACACACCTCGTACTCTGTGAACCTATGTTGTTTTCATCATTGTTTATTGCTAAACATTGCAGAAAGGAAATTTTACAGTTTTGAGATAGGTCTGGTAAGTTTACAGTTGGCTGTCCCCCCATCAACATTCACCCTTCTAGGGCACATTGCACGTATTTGATATTGGTTCCACAATTTCCCGCTTCGTATTGAAACTTCTAGTAAATCCGGTTACTCGTGTCCTCTGACTTTTTGTTCTGACTGAAACATTTGAAATCTTGTCCTGGATCACGGTTGGTTATGGAGAATATCTTGCATTACCTACAGATTCTTTACCAGTTCAAACTCGCGTAGCCATGAAACGCTCCTATCTCACAGCGTTTGGTGTCACATCCAAATTGCTGGCTGTGCATTACAACCAACATCTCCCCACTACTAGGCACAGCATCGCCGTTGGCATGTGTACCAAATCGCTAGTTTTCTTCAGACAGGTTATTTAGCTACTTAAGTACAAGTCCTAAAACCATATAACTTCACCAGGTCGCCAGAGATCCTGTAGTTCAAGAATAAATGGTAACAGGAAGTATTAAAAAGAAATTGTCTATAGAATATTTTCACTTGGCACCAAGGTTAATTTAACAGCAAATTACACGCCATTACCATTTATTCAATCATCTGTTCCCCCCCCCCCCTCCCCAAAAAAGGATGTTTCCTCTCTAGATGTTCATAACACTGGGGGCACCTCTACATTTAGTTCATTAAAAGAGTTTGGAGATTATTTTAACTTGCTGCTATCATACGAAACACAACAATTACGCTCTCGCTAAAAGTTGTTTCATCTAATCTTTCATTTCTTATGTTCAGCAAGCCCATCTTCGTATTAGTGCGCATATTACAATTTGATCGCTCTTGACAAAGGATTTTTTTGTTTTGTTTAGTCCGTATCGATCTCCTTACTGGCACTTCTTGTTTACGCTACCAGCCAGCGCGTGTGTCGCGTCCTCTGTAAACAGTTCCAGCGGTAACATCACCATACTCAAAACTTTTACATCTATGCGATTACAGTATTTTTACAAATCCCCAATTCTGTGAACCGGCATTGTACTACTGTCGTGAAAAGTACAAATACCACGAAAACAATTCCTGTAAAAATAGGCCAAGTCTCGTGTTCATGTAGTGACAAAAAGTTATGAGAACTTCTTCTGAGCCAAGTCTACACTTTACAGTGTGTGTTCAGTTCACTTTGTGAAACATAATGGTTTCTCTCGGTGTCATAAATCGTTTATTTAGGATAAAAAAATCTGATGACTTGGTCATTTTGCACGTCATAATTTTTACTGAAATTGAGGGTATAATAAAAATTTGTCAAATTCGAAAAAGAGCGAGGAATATAGTGGCTTTTACATTTTTATAAGTTTGATAAAGAAATACATTTAAGGTATTATAGAGGTTAACTAAAACATGGAGTGCTTAATGGCCACTTTATCAGATTTTTTAAATCCTAAAACTCTCAATTTTACCACTCATCAGGCCAGTGATGACATTCACGTGGCAATTTCAATGTGAGTTGTGTTGGTGGTTTATGGTAAATAGAAGCCGACGCAAAGGCATGTGTGCCACCTGGCTACGCCTCAGCAAATAACGTCAAAGCGTCTATATAGATATTTCCACACTCATTGCCCTGCTCGAACGTCGAGCCGAAATGGTGGACAAAGCTGTTCTGTCGGTTACAGCCATACGAACAAGTCAGCGATCATCCTACGCTGCGGTACATTGCCTGGTCCTGTACTTGCTTCTCGCTGTGTATGACCCTCTTCTTTCCAGTCGTCCAATACACCATGGTTGTAGCAGAGTGCCCTGTATGAGACGCAGTGCCCCGTACGATAAATCCGGTACCCAGAGATCAGTCATTCTGCCTCGTTTGTTATCAGTCAACTTGCTGATATTGCATCATTTTACGTCTGCCGTTGATACATGCAATTTCTTGCATGTTTCTAGTTCATTTGACTTCTCTGCACCTTTGCTAGTACTATTCTGCTTTTAACATCATTCCTGCTTCGGCCATCGGTTGTAATTTTGCTTCCCAAGTAACAGAACTCACTCACTTCTCCTATTGCATCAGATCCAATTTTTATATTTAATCTGCTAGTATTGGTGTCATTTCTGCTACATTTCATCACTTTTGTTTTACTTTGATTTATATTCAGTCCAAAATCTTCCTTCAGTATTTTGTTCATGCCATTCAATAACTTCTCAATATCCTCAGCCCTCTCTGCTAATAAGACAATGTCGTCAGCAAATCGTAGCATACTGATTTTTTCTTCCTGAAAACTTATGCCACATGGAGATTTTTCTTTGACTTTCTTCATTGCTTCTTCTTCATACAAGTTGAATATTAACGGGGATAGACTACAACCTTGTCTCTCACCCTTTTTAACTGATGCATGTCTCTCGTGATTCTCTACTTTTATTACAGCCACTTCATTCTTATATAGTTTTTAAGAATTTAAGATAAATATGTTTAAAAAAATCCTAATGCAAGTTTACAGGGAAATTTCCAATTATTTTGAGCTTAATAAATTACGCTTTTGCTTTGTTAAAGTTATTGTCTGTTTTCCTTCTAATGGCTGCTGCTCACTAGTTGGCACTTGGAAATTCATCTGGATACTTTTTGGTTTTGAATTGTTTTGTTAGGATGATTTAATTCCATAAAATACATTTTCTAATGATATGTTGTATTTTTAATCCAATAGTTATTCACTGAATTCCCTGACCTTATGCTTCTTGTGTCTCTTGATTTTGAGGGCCATTTTTAACCTCAAGGGAAGATCTTACTGACAGCAACCTGCTAGTCTGCCTTCCTTTTGGATGCCGTTAATGAACCGTTCAGTCTCCAGAGGGCATCGTCGATACGTTTTGTAGGCGGCCTATTGTTTGTCATTTGTTATAATTGTCTCATAATTCGAATAGAAGCTTTGAGCTTACTGTTCATGTAATGTACCAGAGACAATATATAATATAATGTACTTTAACGTCTCTGGTAGAAGGGTACATAAATATTATGTGAGGTTAGGTTTTCCTAAACAGAATTATGTATGGCAACTTTAAAGGTTGACGGCAGTTGAGGAGAGCTTATAAACAGGGACACTTTAAATAATTTTTAGCAGTGCATACATATTATGCCAACGACATTTACTGACAAAGAATTACAGTGCTTTTACTTATTTTCGACCCTGTTGCAAGCAGAATGGGAGGAACTAAACAACTATCGTACCTTTTATCACCCTTTTCATTTGAGAAGGTGGTCTGTACGGAACTATACAAGCGTTGTATGAGCAGCGGTTTAGGGCGTTGGGTAAGTTTACCATTTACGTCAACCACGAACCATTTCTCCGTGACTAGAACCAAATATGGGGCAAAGAAATATTTGTTAAAGTAACTATGACTGTTTATGCTGTTGGGATTCAGAATTCGCGAGACTTTCGTAGGTTTGCTTAGCCAATCATCTGAATGATAATGATCAATTAAGCCCCTTTGCCCTACTAAACAATGTTTCAATTGTATATTATATTTGAAATGATTTCTTTTGGTGAATTGATGATGAAGAGTAAATGAATGCAAGCAGGTTCTTTTATGGAGTTATCATGCTTGTTTTTGGTTCATTCATATTTCAGAACCGGAATAAAGAATTAGGAAGGGTGAAATGACCCTTAGATTATAATGGTAGACAAAACATTTGGTGGGGCATGTGGTGAGGTATAGTAGATTGAAGATATTGCTGGGAGTATAGAAGCTGTGTTAGTGATGAGGCTTGGGAGGATTTGGTAGAAGAATTAGAAGTATCACATGGATGTGAAAATATGAGCATTATTAGAAACTGGCACCCAATTTCAGGCTTGATTAAATCTAAAAATTTTCTTTTATATGAACTTGAGGATTTGAATAAATAACTGAGGTAAGAGAGGAGATAATAGTAGGAAAAATGGAATAAATGCATCTGGCTCCTTGGGAATTGTCATGAAAATAATTTTTACTTTTTACTAGAATTGGGAAAGATGGTTTGACATAAATTTAGGACTATCTAAGGTGACATTAGGAATTAGTGACCAAGTTTACACAATAGATAGAAAAAGATCTTGTTAGGCAGGGCCACATTTAGGTTTTATGGGCCCCTAGGCTATACATGTGGTGTGGGCCCCCCCTGTCAGTAGTGGTCCCTCTGACCGGAGGCTGGCTCCTTCTATCGATGCTTAAATTCGAAAATTTGGACCAAAAATTTATGGGTGATCCTTTTTTTTTCTTTTCTTACCTCTACTACTGGCCCACTTACTGGCCTACTCTACTACTTTGTGGTGTGGGCCCCTAGGCTACAGCCTATGTTTAAATGCGGTCCTGTTGCTAGGTACTAGCAATGGTAGTTTAGTAATGCCACTTGTGCAAGGTTGGTTAAGCACAGGCTACCAAGTCATAAGTGATTTATTATAAACTTGGTGCAGTGCTTTTTCAGGTAATAGGGTTTTCACAAAGGATGACTGGATATTAATTTGGGGAGGGAGGAGTGTAGTACTGTGAGAAATGCATGTTGTGGTGTAGATAGTGACTTGAGGAAGGTGGTGAAGGAGTCACAATGTATGGGGGTTAAAGTGATGCATATCCAGAAGCCATTTTCCTACTGTTGAACCCACTTGTGAGAAGTTAAACCTTAGAATTGGAGATGCTGCTTGGGAAAGCATGGAGTCTGTGCTTGTGCAGATCATTGGCACTGGGGGGGGGGGGGTGCACTTGAACCCCCCTCCCAACCACACCCGCCATGAAAGAAAACACACAGAAAAAGATTAAGAAACAAAAATTTTATTATTAAAATCACTGTTAAATAACTTAAGGCGCCTAGGTTGATGTCCAAATTTGTTCAAAACTTTGTCAATAAATTCAGTATCCGTCGTTAATAAGTGTTACAAACATATATATATATATATATAAATAAAAACTGACGCACCTGCCTTAAAGTAATCCTGCCGGCACCCATTCCATTGGTTGGGGTGATATCAACAGGCATAACCTATAGCTAAATCATGGCCCAGCTTTCAGAGTTGTTTTCTAAAGCTGTATGGAAGCCAAGTTCCATAAATTATGGCATATAAATTAGTGACTGAGGAGATGGTGATTACAAATACAGAATTGATAAATAATATATATTAAAGAAATGCTTCAAACTGAAGAATCTTAGAAAACAGTAATGGAGGTGGGGAGGGGGGGAGATTGAGGTAAGGAGAGTGAAGGGTAATGATGACAATATGCCGAAGCCAGTTATCGGCTTGCTATCAGTGAACTGTGGTAATATAATGAACAAAGTAATAGAATTTGGTTACTTTAACAGATTTGTTATAGTGGTAAAGTCTTAGGTAAAGGAAAGAGTGCTTGTCAGTAAGATTTTTCCTGAGCATTGCATGGTGCGCAGCACATGTGGAGAAGTGTTTGGTGAGGCTAATTCAGACTGTCAGAAAAGAATAATAGTTTGCTGTTCATAAGTGATAAAGAGTTATGGAAAGAAAGAAGAGATAAGGGTCTTGGCTGCTTACCATAATGGATGAACTAATGACAAAGCTTGAGGAAAAACACAATTCATATTCAGAGTTGGGAGTTGGATGGTCATGATAGATGGAGACTTAATTTTACCAGACTGGGAAGGAACACAAAGGAGCAAAGATTTCATATACTTTATTGAGAGAACGAATACAAGGGGATATAATACATGGGATATATTCAAAATAAAGCCTGATGAAAACTGGTGTGAGCCTCAGGTTATACATCATTATCATTAAGCAGTCCTGTTGCATGTAAGAAGTATCAGTAAACCAGTGGTGGTAAGCACAATTATTCAAAGATATTTCAGGAAGGTGTCACATCAGAGGAGAGGATGTGGAAAGAAAAATATTTAACTTACAGACTTTAATAGGCAGGCGAAGTGGGCCCTATGTGCTAGCCATCCTAATTGTGTTTTTAGGTTGTTTTTTTTTTGCATTCACCTAGGGGAATAATGGATGATCTTATTCCAACATTCGCGAGGACGCTGATTTGAATCCCTGTCCGGGCATCCAGATTTGGGTTTTTCATGGTTTCCACAAATCACTCCAGATGAATGCCAGGATGGTTCCTTCAAAAAGCCGTGGCTGAATTGATCCCGTTACTTGTCCCCAGAACTTTCTCGCCACTAATGACCTTGATGTCAACGAGGTGTAAACCCATAAAGAAAAAATCTTATTCCACCTTATTAATTACACTTTTTATACAAAAAAAAAACACTTATTATACAGAAAACAAATTACACATTTTGCAGATAGTAACATCAATTAAGTCTCTCGCCACCTTCCCCCATTAGAATAGGATTGCCAGTCCGTCATTGAAGAAGGCATGTTGATTAAAGCTTCATATTCACGAGAATTTATAAGGTTTCCATGATTCTGTAAAGAGACCACATCATTTGTATTTGAAGAGGGTAGTTTGGGGGTGGATAAAACAAATTTTAAGGCTGAACTTTTCCAACATGGAGAATTATCTTTTAAAATTGTTTTATGCTTTTGAAGTCAGTATACTGTCCTGTACATATTGCTATTATTGCTGTGGCATGCTGTAACACCATTAAAGATTATTGTGGACAAATTTACTAATGGCACCTAGATTACTGGAGAACACTGATATAATGTGGAGAGGATGTAGGGTGATAAGATTGTACTGATTTCACAGAATGTTCCTCCAGGTGACTCGGAAGGAAGTTGAAATGCTACCACCAAATCCTTTTAATACATTAAAAAATTTTGACTGTGAAAATATGTATTTGTTATATGTATCTGTTAATTAGTGAATCATATCAACTTGGGATAGGTTATAAAAATCATTTTACTTATTAATTCATTTGTGTATTCTGTGAAAAATAATCTTTTTAATAGCTTGTGTCTATTCTGGAAAAAAGTGATTGACATGTTCTTGATTATTGAATTAGGTGTATTTGAAGGTTTTTTTAAGTCTGTCTGTTTTTGTTGTATTTATTACAGAATGAAGATCTTAGTACAGAAATAAAGCATAGCATTGAGGAATACTGGCAAGGTAAACTGAAGAACCCTGTGTTTGATGAAAAGAGCAAGAAAACAAAATTCTATGTGTTGTCAATGATTCCATATCCATCAGGAAAATTACATATGGGACATGTCCGTGTCTATGCTATCAGTGATACAATGGCAAGATTTCACATGATGAATGGCAAAAATGTGCGTAGTTATTATATCTATCTGTTTATAAACATTACGTGTGCGTAAAAGGGTATCTCAGTTCTAAATGTTAATGCACTGTAGTATCTGTGTTTGGTGTAGAAACGGATTTGAAATTTTTGATTTTAATTCCCTACTGTTTCTTATGACAACACTACTGTTGTAGTTAGGTAACTTCCAGGCTTAAACTTTCTATTCTGCAGCTTGCAAAATGAAATTTGAGGGCACAGTTCTTTGGTATGGTAGTTTACCTGTTATAAATGATGAGATGCCTATCTAAATCAGTCATTGCATGACAATTATTTGTGCTGGGTGACTGAATCAACTCTATTAGAGTAGCTTTGATGCAAAGTCCTAAAGAAATTAGTGTATACAGTCTGCTGCAAGCTAACAATGCTACAGATAACAGCATGAAGAAGCTAAGAGTATCATCCTACTATTCGGAGCAGGTACAGAACCCAAAGATTAAATATCAAATGGCCCTCCATTGAGGATGAATAAACAGCAATTGAATATTTTCAGTGATGACTCAATATTTCAGTCAGTGCTTAAGTAAAATTTTATAATTCTTGGGCATATTGGAATATAAAAATAAATCACAAATATTTTCTGCACAGTATCTGTGTAGCAGGTTTATGGACCTTCATCTCTCTTTGGATCTCTCTCCTCATTCAGCTATGGAATAGCCTGGAAATCGTGATTTGGTAGGAAGATACTTCATTTTCTTAAGGAAATGCTGAATTGAACGAATGGAGTTTCCTCCATTGCTGTATACATTTTCAGGGTTGCCTCTTTCTGGTCACCTCCAAAGTCCTCTTATTTCATCTCTTGGAATTTCTTTATGTGAGAGAATGTTAATGATTTGATATATGTAGCACCAGTACCTACAACAGTCCTGAAAATCAGGCAGTTGCATTTTTATTTGTTGCAGGTGCATGTAAGATACTAGCTTTGCCTTGGGGTGGAGGCAAAAGGGCTTTGTCTTAGCTCTTACTGCATGTAAGCCTTGGATAGTCCAGCTATGGCTTTATACTAATGATACAAGGTTGCCACTTAACTTCATTTTTTACTACCTCAAGTTAAGGAAAGGTTTAGAGAGAATAAATGTTCACAAGTCAGTTGGAATTAAAATCACTATATTCTGGAAAATGTTGTAAAATCATAAGCTGGATAGGCAATCAGACAAAGTCACAGAAAGAAAGTTTGTAAGTTCGATTAACCGATTCGAGCCAAACCACACCCCATAGTTTACAGTACCATTTTCTGGTAGGAGAAATCTAATAAAAGTGAGTCACACGCTCCCATTGTTCCACTGGTTGGTTAACTTTAAACAATCCCGAGACCTCACTTGGCAAAATACTTTCTTAACGCAACATTATAATAAAATTTTATGATCTAAGCTGCATGTTAACGAGCCTACTGTCTCTCAAAAACTGACAGCTACTGTGTGAGACTTGTCAGGTATCTGTTAAATTTTGTAACTGCATGATAGAATTTTATTCTCAGAACCGTTGGTTAGATTGAATCGAATATTAGTGCATTTCATTTTCAAAATTAGTTTCTATGATAAGTTAGAAAGCGGTTTTACAGTTTTTAAGATAATATTTTCAATTTCAACATTCTTCAGCATTCACCTGGAATGAGATTTTAAAAGTTCATATGTAAATTATTTATTTTTTAGCTAAACTAGTAACGTTACGAAATTTTTCATAATAACCAAAATTAACGATTACTTCAAGATCTAGCTATTTGTAAAATTTCAAAGAGATATAATAATTTTTATTGTCAAGGTCAAATTTTATGACGAAATGTTTCAGACATGCGATTTGATATCTGATGAGCCCGCCAGGAGCTACCCATGTGAAAAAGGAAAAGAATCCTTTCCCACGGTTCGTGAGAGAGCAGAATCGCCAGGAATCTTTGAGAAGTGGGGAGAGTGATATGATATAGACTCGTGCATTCAGTTAGTCGCCCTCAGTCATCCAGGAACCGAGCGTGCGGCAAGATGTAGGCTCAGTAGACCAGCAAGTTTCATACTAAGCACTATGGTGGAAAAGTTTTATTTTGACATAATGTAGGTTCGCAAATTTAAGTTTTATTACAATGAAGTTTTGAAATAGCATCACGCCATGTGGGGGCCTCAGGATTGTTTGAATTGACTAAACTGTGGCACAATGGGATCGTGTGATTCACATTTATTTAATTTCTCCAACTAGAAAGTGGAAATGTTGAACTTTGGGGTGTGGTCTGGCTCGAACGGTTAATCGAACTTGCAAACTTTTCTTCTGTAACAATGTCTGATTGCCTGTTCTGTTTCTGACTTTGTAAGATTTGAGGAATAAAGTGATTTTAATGGCAATTAACTCGTTAACATCATTTAACTTTTACCTTTCCATAGCTTTTGGTTTAAATAAGCTATGTGACGACTGGGTTATTATATTTAAGTCAGAACTGTAACATCCAAGACTACGCACAATCAGAGCTAAGATTCAAGCTTTATGCACCAACCCCAGTGCACATCTTGTTCTTACAGACTACATCTTATCACGTGCACTGCTCTCAAAGACCCCTGGCTACTGACTGTGTTCGCTGCTACTGCTGCGAACAAGGAAAATTATAGGCGTCTACCTGCTCTCTCACGAACCATGCGAAATGGCAAGGCAATCGTTTCACATGGGTAGTTTCTGGAAGGCCGATCATATCAAATCGCGTATCAGAAAGATTTCATCATCTAATTTGACCTTGGCAATCTATCTCTCTGAAATTTTACAAATTGCTAGATCTGGTAGCAAACATTAACTTTAGTTATTATAAAAAATTTTGTAACTTTAATAGTTTAGCCGAAAATAAATAATTTAAGTACGAACTTTCGAAATATCATTCCAGGCGAATGCTTGAGAATGTTGAAATTGAAAATACTATCTTAAAAACTGTAAAACTGCTTTATTGCTTAAATTAACACAGAAACTGACTATAGAAATATAATACAATATTATTTAATCTATCTCACAGTTCTGAGAATAAAATTTTGTTATACAGTTTCAAAATTTAACAGATACCTGATATACATCAGAGTACAGTTAACTCTACTTTAAGAGCATATTCAGTAAATAGTATTATTAATGTCAGAATAACTTCAAATTTTTTTTTTTTTTAATCACAATTAACAAACTGTGTTAGAAGTAACTTTTTTTAGTATTTGTACTTTAACTATAGGATATGTTTAATGTTGGGGACAAATTTAAAATTTGTAGGTAACTGCATTTTTTTAAATCGATGTGGTAACAAAATTGGTTTAAAATTCACAACTTTGATTGAAACTGTCTTTATTTTCTAGTGAAAAAAAAAAACCTTATTCCTTTACTTGATGAGTTCCAGACAAATATACCTCAAAAAAAATTTTCAACCCCTTTTTCTTCTGTGGAACCCTAAAATATAATTTTACAAAATATTGTCAGCTTTCTATGACTACAATGAATTGCTTTAGTTTTTATGATCATCAATAAGTGACTGAGTAGAAAATTGGTGTAATTGGTAGGAATAGTAATGAAAAAAGATTTAATGTGATTGCCAAATTTATGATATATATGTAT
This sequence comes from Vandiemenella viatica, assembly GCA_031002005.1. Lineage (NCBI taxonomy): Eukaryota > Metazoa > Arthropoda > Insecta > Orthoptera > Morabidae > Vandiemenella > Vandiemenella viatica. The sequence continues at coordinate 56,492,579 of JARYHS010009186.1, forward strand.
TATAGAAATTTGAGGCATGTTGTTTCATCCAGACTGAAGACATTAAGGTACAAAAATGGCCTGAATACCATTGAGAAAAGAGTAGGCAGTGCCGCTCTTAACTTTACTTGGCAGATACACTGCAGTAGAGTGTATGTTCATGTTTTTGTGTTCATTGTGGTTTCATCTGTGGTGAATTAAGGACTTATTTTCCATATCCTTCCTTAACATATGTGACGATTAAAAACAAGTTTTTCACTGGTCGCATCCTTCAACTTTGGTCAGTGATGAATCATTTATTACTCTATTTTTTGTAATCTTATTAGGTTTTCTTATTCTGTATGATCATTTTTCACATTTATACATACATTGTTGTTGACTGTTTCTTGTGTATATTTCTCATGAGATTTATTATATTTGAAATTAATTTTAGTTATTATTTTTATTTCTTTTTGTAACCTATGTGTTTGTGCAAAGAGGGGGGAGGGGGGAGGTTGTATACAAAGAGGGGGGAGGGTTTCCTATTTAGGGATGGGAGGCAAAACTACCAGCATCTTTAAGAAAATTTCTGAATGCACTACCAGTTACAAAATGTTCTGCATGTAGTCCATCCATTGGTTTGAATTTAATTTTATTGTGATTTTCTGCATATTCTGATGGCAGTTTCCCTATACATCTATTTATATATTTACCTTTTTCTTCTTATTATTATTATTTTTATCTTAAAATCTTTGAGTGTGATTTCACCACCCATATACTTTTGCTCTTAATAAATTTTAAATTGGTTTGATGTTTTTTGGTAACTTATACCAGACCTTGTATCCATAACCTATAAAAGAAATTGAGTGCTATCTTGTGATCATAAACACACTTCCCTTCCACTCCCAGCACTCCCTCTCCCCTCCTCTTGCCTTCCAGTAAATCCCATTCCTGACCTAAAAAAATGTATGGTAAGCTTACTGAATTTAAACAATAATTCACCTTAAGGTATTTTCCCTTTATATGGTGGTCTCCAATCATTCATCATTTCTCTTCATTACCTGTTAATTTATACACCATTATCATTAAATTGAAGTCATGGGTTCTTTAACAGGAACTGACAGCATATAAATATATGCAATTATTTCTAACATTTACAATAGTATCAGAATTACTGGCCCCATGAATCTGCATATCAAGGAGGTTGTGATGTCTACTTTTTGATGAAGTTATTAACATTGACAAGTTAATGAGATATATTAATTAATAAGATAATTAGTAGAATTAATCCCAGGTAGGTGCCAAGAATGGAAGTGTTTTCTAACTGACGTTCCAGTTCTATAATATATTATACCAAAACAGTTGTAATTTTGAGATTACTATTAAAACACACATCTAGTCAAATGACATACTGAGATAGTGGAAAGGAAGTAATTGAAAGCAGGGTTTCTTTGAATATAAAATTGATTAATTTATATAACAGAACTGGCTGATCGTAATATTCATGGAAGTTACAAAATAAAGCAGTTGGTGAACAAATTATAATTCAGAGCAGGATTAAAATCTCAGAGCATTGCCTAGGGTTGAATGAAGCAAGAGTGTCTATACATCGCTGGGTTTCTTTACTGTAGCATGGCATAGAAGTCGAGCAGAGAGCCTCACGGACCCTCCCCACAATCAACTGTGCCCGAGGTCGCCTGTATGTTGATGATGATCCCTGGACAGGCTGCGTGCACATTTGAAAGTCCAGTCTTGCAATGCATTATTCAAGGAAACCTTGCTTGCCTTCATTTCTTCGATGCCGTCGCTCAACTCCTGCCAATCAGGGCAGGCCACGCTCACCGTACTTTCGTCCATAGGTCCTCCTCAGCAACAAACAGAATTCAGTGGTTTATAACAGTATTAACAAAATCTTGGGTTTGCTGGGCTTCCAAAAGAGGTGCTCTGCAACCTGCATTTTGCCAGGAAACAATCTTTTATAGTTTAAAATGGCGCATATCACTTGGATTCAGGCCTAAGGGTTTGGTAGAATTTTCTTTTGGTGGTAAGGGAGTGAGGGATTGGAATAAATTACCAAGGGAAGTGATGAATAATTTACCAAAAATGCTGATTCTGTAGAGGGCAAAAGTAGAAAATGGGTTTATAGGGAAATTTCCACTGGAGCTTGTTCTCCATTGCAATTAAATTAAATTTCTCATTTGCATAGGGTATCATAATGTCAAGGGTAGCCACAAGGTTTGATCATTTTACCAGCTCCACTAACAACCTTCAATTTGGAAGTCAGTTTATAATAAATATGCAAGTGTGTGTGTTTTTAATAACTTTACTCTGCTATTAGTGAGATATAATCATTTCTTCTTCTTTAAAGCATTTCTTTGTAGGTCTTGCATCCGATGGGATGGGATGCATTTGGGCTTCCTGCGGAAAATGCCGCCATAGAACATCGAGTGGAACCTCAGAAATGGACAGATAATAATATATCTCACATGAAAAGTCAGCTGCTCAAACTAGGCTGCAGCTTTGACTGGAGCCGTGAGTTTGCAACATGTGATCCATCATATTATAGGTGGACGCAGTACTTATTCATAAAGTTATTTGAGGCTGGCCTTGCGTATCAGAAAGAGGTAATTAACTTTTCAATATTCTTCTATCAAAGGCACTTTCTTAGTAATTTTTCATCAGATTCAAACAAGGGAGGTGATTCTCACTGATCCATCCTTACAAATTTATATTAATTTTATAGAATGATCATGAAAATGGAGCTGTAAACATGTTATGGCTAGATTTCTGTACCTTGCACAATGAAGCACATTTTCTATTTGCTGTGGTAGCAATTACCATGTTTTGTAATTAAATAACTGATGTTAACCTCAAATTCTCCATTAACCATACTGCAATCAGTACTGAGAATTTTTCTTTTCAAAAAATAATAATGAACTGATGATTAGTCTTGATAGGAAAATTAAAACTTTATATCTCTCTTACAGATTTAAATACTATGAGAATTATATAATGAATTTTTAAGCGTCTAAGAATTTAGTTTCAGAATTGGGAAGTAATTCAGTATGGCTTTGTTTTAATTTTATCATCTAACTTAATATTGGTTTCTCTTATTAATTCAGCCAAGCTTTGTTGTAATTACAAAAATTTACTGTGAAACTTTTAATTCAACTTGCATTTAGGTCTGCTTGTCAAATTTTTCATCAAAGCCATTAGCCTTTTTTATTTGGCATATAAATTCTCCTGTCATGTTTTCATGTTAGAACTGCTCTCTTCCATGTTGATTTATTTAGATATACAATAAATAATAATCATAGAAAAGATACAGTGCACAAAAATATCTTAAAAACAACAAATGAGAATAGTGTAAGCTGATGTCTTTACTTTTTGGATCCATAAGCTGTTCCTCCATTCAGCTGTTAATGATGTTGCTGTTGCTCATAAATCACTCATCAGTTTAAACAAATTTTGAGCCAGCCTGCTAGCCTCTTCCAACTGGTTCTTGCTGTCACTTATCGTGTCCTCCAGGGGGTCTGGCCTTGCTTCCATGGAGTGGCATGGATATGGGATTGGCACTCCCAGGGCTGTGAGCTGGGGTGGTACGAGGAGCAGTCGGTTGAGGCGTCTGAGCTCACGCGGCTCTAGTATCCGAGACTAGCTCCCTTCTGACCTAGCAGCGCTCACTGTGAAGTAGTTAGTTGGTTGACTACCCCATCCCATAGGAAACCTGGGCAACAGGCTTTGGCCTCTGCGCTTAGATGCATGGTAGGGGTTTCTTGCAAGTGACCCCGGTGGTAACTCTTTAAACGCTGCAAGGCAAGCCTTGCTAACAAGAGAACAAAGCTTATACTTTGGGATGAAGTGCTCCTGCACAGGGTGCACGTGGAGGGTAGTTGTTTGAGGTGTCGGGATGTGAAGGTGACCAAGTCCTAGTATCCAAGACATGCCCTAGGCAGACTGCATGATGTGCACCCTTAAAGCTGCCTTAGCGTGAACTACTCAATCCCAATTATCTGGGCAATGGGCAATGACCCACAGCATCCAGTGTGCGGAAGGGGTTCACTAGAGTGTTCCTGATGGCGACTTACTAATATTGTGAGGGTAGTCTCGCTAACAAGAGTACCGTGGTGGCTACTGTCACAATTAGCTTCTTGGGACAGAGATGATCGTTCCCAGCAATATACATCATGTACATGCCGACAGAGAGGTGGTGCTCACCTGATGCTGGCTATGCACTCTGGTCTGATGCTCCGGTTGCCCATGGCTATTCCCTTAGGCTGTCGGTTGGTCAGAGTTCAGGTGACTTTGGGTTACCCAGCAGATCGCAGACACTAGGACCGGTAGATCCTAGTTTTTGGAAGACTGGGATGATAGTAGGGTGAAGTGGAGTCCCCTGCCACCAGTATGCTCCTGCCTCCTGCTTGTGGGGATTGGTGACAATGTGACTCACCAGTCCTACCGGGCCGGTGGTACAAGTGACGTAGTTGGACCTTGTAAAACCGAGAAACTGCAGTACTGAGGTCACTAGGTTTGGGTTTAGTGTGACCTTATTCAGTGGCTCAGGGAAGTAGTGTCCTGGCATGGTACCGTCGGTATACATTATGAATTGTCAGGGCAGTGATGCTCCCTGCTACCACAATTGCATAATTGTTCTGATGCTGAGATTGTGTTGACACTGAGACCGTCAAGTAGTGGATCAGTCGAGGTTCAAGGAAGTGGTGAGAACTTCCAGAACAGAAACACACGGTGCTGGTAAGCCAGCATCCATCATTGTAGGTGGTAGTTGCATTCCGGTTTTCAGTTGCAGCTACTGCTGAGGCGGGTGTCAGTCCCCTGCTACTGTTATGGACCAAACAACAGAATGGTAGACCCTGGATTAAGGAAGAGTGGGGTGAATAATGATGCTCCTTCCTGCCAGATTGGACCCATCACCAACACCTAGGCAGTAAGCTCAATGGATGCGGATTAGAGGGTTTGTCCCTCTTCTGATGCTCATGGCATTAAGACCTAAGGTGCAGGGAGGTTACATGACCCTGATGGGAGACGATGGACAGTACCGATATGCTGGCATGATCTGGCAATGGCGGCTGCTACCTCCGGATTTTGCAGTTGGCTGCTGCTAGGGTCAGTGATCAGGTGGAATTCCACTTCCTGCTACCCGTATGTGCAAATTTTCCTGCCATAATAGGTCCCGTCTATATGTGGGGACTGCTAGTTAATGGGTCCAAACATCTAATATGGGATTGAGTGCTTCAGATTTATGCTGAGGTGTGATGGTGCACTATGATGGTGCTCTGTGAAGCTTGGAGGAGTATGTATAGCTGTGCCCATCAGTGGCACCCATACTGATGTGCCGGTTGGGTGCAGTGGCATGTGCACTAGGAGCATGCCCTGTAGTGCAGGAAGTTAATCATCGTGGCGTTTGTGCTTTCGGTAGGGTACGGAGGAACGTGCACCAAGGTCAGGCCTGCACTGTGCTCAATATCTGTAGCTTCCATCCTGTCCCCTGCGGGGGCAGGTGGGGCTGGACGTGCATGGGACTAACAAAAAGGTGCTAGCTATATGGGCAGATTTCTTCTTTGGCCTGGTTCGTAGTGGGTGCCGTTTCCCCATCACTCCTCAAGCGCACCCACATGAGTGACGAAGTGTGCCTAGTTTCACCATCACCATCCCTGCTATAATGGCTGTAATGTTTCTGTACAGTGGCAGCTGCCATTTTGTGATTTGTATTGTTCGTCTCTAACTGCAGTAGCCTGTCTTCAAATTTCTGTTTGTTTATAATTTCAACTATGGAACTGTAGTGGCAAAACATCCCATTGTTTCTGCATATCACCTGTTACTTGTCTGTGGCTGTATGTCACATGTTGCTACTGGAATCAACTCTGGAACTTTAACTGTAACTGCTTCCTGCTCTGCTAATTTGGCTTTTAGACTGGAGCTGCTTCAATACAACATTGACTTTCCTCTTTGTCAGCATTCTTAAATTGGGGAAACATCCTGGATGAAGCCCCACCTTTGTGTTACCAAATAGTAACTACCCATGTAGTGTGCACATAGTCAAAATGAACAAAGCCTTCCCCTCACAAAATACTCCACTAAACTGAATAGTTTATCAGGCAACACTAAATTTTCTTAAGATGGTGTTGCTTTTACAATAGAACTTCTTCATGTTTTAGCAGCCAACATGAAGCTGATTTCCCTACCCTAACCTTGTCCTCTCAAATGACTTGGCATCGATAACTCTTAAAGTTGTAATTTAAAAAGAAATTTATTACCATACAAAATTTACATTACACTCTTTTCCTGGCACCTTTCCCATATAAGGCTCTAAATTGTATATTGTGGGCCTCCTTTTTTCTATGTTTCATTCTCTCACAGATTGTTCAACTTTTTGCAACCATCTTAAGATGGTCTGCCTCTTTGCCTTTGGTTTGTGGGTTGGTAAATATAAACTCTTATCTGTTTTCTTCCATTCCAGTTAGATACCTGAACCATAGTAATTGCTATCCTAATACATTTTGGGATGTGCTTTGTCTAGTGGCTCCATCTAGGACTATCTGACATACTACATCTAGTTTAGCCCTCTCTACCATGCACTGAAGGTGCCTTCAGAAAGATAGTGTTGCATGGAAAGGCACAAACTATTATGTCTAACTTATATTTTTCTTCAGTATTTGTCAGGCTTTGTTTATGTTCCCTCCTAAGTACTTTTAAATTTTACCATTTATACATGGATTTGAAGGATTTATTTCTTAAATTTCTTTTTGCTTTCCTGAAACTATGTAAAATATGTTACAACTGTTGAATGGTATGGCTGGAATTTTATTTTACAGTCAGTTGTAAACTGGGACCCTGTAGATCAAACAGTTTTGGCTGATGAGCAAGTTGATGCCAGTGGCATTTCCTGGAGATCTGGTGTGAAAGCTGAAAAGAAAATTTTAAAGCAGTGGTTTATTAAAACAACACATTTTTCAAAGTAAGTTGATATAATATTTAATTTATTTAAAAATATTGAATGCACATTTTGTTGTTATTATTCAACTGAATCGTAAAAGTAAACGTGTATGCTATTGAGATTTAGTGACAGAGTTTTTATTTCCCACACATTATGCCTTTATTCTGACTGGATCTCAGTTTAATGTGAAATCTGAACCTCAGATGTCCTGGCCTTAGAAAAAGTTGAACCCAGGGCCCTGAGTTTTCAGAGTAAATACCTTAATCAGTGAGTTACCAGACCACTGTAATTGAATCTTTGTTTTATAATTATTCAAAAGCATCATTCTTTCTTAATGTGGTCAGTTAAGCATTTATATTTTCCTTCAACAATTCCATTCATTAAATGAGTTTAGTCGGATTTCTGCATTCTGATTTGACAATAACAACACTTCTGATATTCTTTACCTCTGCATTTTTTCGTGTAGAAAGGTACAAATAAGATTAAATAAATCCTTTATTTCATGGTCACTTAAATACATGATGTGGCTATGAAATAACTAGACTATTGCTGCAAAAAAAATTGTTTTGAATTTATACATACCCGGTTATTATCATCTTCAATATACCCCCTCCTCCATACCCATAATATTCCATGCGGATTTTCTATTGTTTGAAACAATGCTGGAAGTCTTCTTCTGTGAGCTTCTTCATGAGGCATGCCACTTTTACTATAACAGCTTCAACAGACTGAAATCTTGTTCCTCTATTGCACATTTGACCTTGGGAAACAGATAAGAGTCACACAGTGCAATTCCAGGCAAATAAGATGGATGTTCTAATGCTGGGATGTTGTTCTTCACTAGAAATATCTTCACAGACAACGCAGAATGAGCCACAGCGTTGTCTCGATGGAGAACCCATGACTTGTTCTTTCATAATTTGGGTCTTTTCATGGAGTTGAGCAAGAATATCAAGGTTAGTTTACTGATGGTCATACCAAATTAAATTACCAAATTTTTCAATATTTTCATCTATTTTTGATGTGAAAGGATGACCAGGGTGTGAATCATCTTCAGCTACTTCTCGGCCATCTTGGAAATGTTTAAATCGCTAAAAAAAACTCGTACACATGATAAACATTCACTGCCATACACTTCTTGTCATAAAAGATAATTTTTTGTTGCTTTTTTTCTTAGTTTTGTGTGAAATTTTATGACAATTTGTTGCTCTATTATTGTTTTTCTGGCAAAATAAAACAACAGCTCTTGTACAAATGAAGTCCACAATCAGACTGATTTATTTATAGGCACGGGAGGTGTTGCATTTAAAAGGAAAGGCCTCACACTACTCAGCTTTATGGGAATAATATACATTAGTTGCTTTAACTAAATAATTTGTGTGCACAGTTACATAACACTCTTGTCTGTCAACTCTAAACACTGTAGATTGCACTTACTTATTTGTAGCCTTTGTTTCTGTTAGATTGAGTTCTCTGTATTTATATTCTGTAGTGTTTATTTCTGTTCTCCTTTTTATATACTACAGTGTTAATTTCTTATGCCCGAATGGATTCCGAATCACCGCTTAGTCACTGCAGCTAAGTACACAATTTCAATAACTTCTCTTTGTACGCATTTCATCTTCTTCTGTACTCTATTTGGCATATAATTATTTCTTTATTCCATGAAAATAAATGTTCTTGCAAACATCAACTTGATCTTGTGTGGAAACTAGTTACATACTAACATAACACTACGTCACTTGGTCTTCTATCCTTGTCTAATCAATCTTGCATGATCTTAGCTTTGTCAATTATAATATTTCTTACTAAATATTTGCCAAATATGATGAAAACTATCAGCTTCTGACACTGGAATTTAAATAAAAAAATAAATGAATTTATGCAACTTAATACTTTAACTATGGTTGAACAGACCCCTTTAAAATTACCAGGAATTCTAGAGAATATATATTAAGAATCCTAATGCATAGGCTAATACTGGTTTTAGTATTTTGCAGGCATACCTGAGCTATGTAAAGTAAATGAATATGGAATTATTGCCTGGAGTATTCAAAAGGGTTTGGCCACTTAGTGACAGTGTAACAATTTGCCACTCTGCGCCTCTGTTGTGTCTACCCTAAACTAACCTGGTAATCCTATCGAGTATAGGAGACATCCAATTTTATATGAATTCGAACCATGGAGCATCTTACTTCACTGAACACCACTTTGCCATGGTTAAGGTCAGTAAAAATTACACCTGAGTCCGAGATTCAAACCAGGGTCCTTCTGTTCTTCAGTCAAGCATCTTAATCAACTGAGCCACCAGAATGGCAATTTTACATCTCCACTTTTGGTTTGAAAGTTTCTTGTTATCTTCACATAACTTTATTTCTGACAGTGTATTTATTTATTTAGCTTATGGCTAAATGCACAATATAGGCAATACAAAAGAGTAAATTATAACATGTGAACAATGACTTTATGAAGTATTGCTTAATAAGTTCTAAAGTTTTATTTTATTTATACCAAATTCTTTGAGTGATTGAAAGAATTTGTGAACAGTACTTTATTTCATGAAGTATTTTTATTTTCACAGGTCTTTGTTGGATGGACTGGCAGATCCGATCCTTAAAAACTGGAGAGATATTATTGACTTACAGAAACATTGGATTGGTGAATGTAATGGGACTACTTTTCAGTTTGAACTAGTTGACTTAAATGGTGTAAAGATATCTGGGAGGACAATAGATGTGTGGACTGAAACACCAGAGTCAATTTTTAACACATCATTCATTGCTGTTACACCAAATAGTATTCTAGACCAACTTTACCACAAATCAAACCATCAGCAGAGTGACTTCAGAAAACTTCCACTGATGGCGCGGAATCCATTCACAGAACAGCTCATTCCAGTTTTTGTAACAGATAAAGTTCAGTTCAACGACGGAACTGATTCTCATCTTGGAATACCTGAACTTTCTGACTCGGATAAAGAATTTGCTATGGCTGCAAATATTCCTATTGCACGCATTCCAGAAGAAGAATATTGCAGTTTAATGTCTTTTGAAAATAATAAACCAATCGGAGAACAAGTCTGTCAAGCTGCCAGACAGCGTGGCATTGGTGGCTACCCAACAAGCTCAAAACTTAGAGATTGGCTTATATCAAGGCAGCGGTACTGGGGTACTCCAATACCTATTGTGCACTGTCCAAACTGCAAAGCTCAGCCAGTTCCTTTTGCTGATTTGCCAGTCTTGTTACCTGAACTCCCTGGAAAAGAACGGCTTTCCTTGCGGGAGGCTACTTCTTGGATGCATACACAATGTCCCCCGGTAAGTTATTGACACGTGATTTCATAGTTTGCATGAAATAGTTGGAGATGTAGCAGATGAGAGCAGCTAGATTTATTTGTGGAAATTACAGCACAACACAATAAGTGGTGAGGAGCTGAGTTTGGAATCATTGCACGATAGGAAGCTAGTGAAGATAGCTAGGTGTCTATAAAGTGATAAGGTGTGGATGGATATTGGAGGAAAAATTAGGAGTCTTATGTAGAGGGGAAGTAATGATCTTTAGTGTAAACTACCTCTTGATTCCAGTTTAAGGTGGTAGGAAAGTTTTAATTGTAAATAAGAGATTATTGTACCGTAATAAGTTATCAGGAGAAAGGGAAAGGAGGGGGGGGGGATAACTGAATGATTTGTCTCAAATGTTCAAGTAATGAAATTTCAGACAGTGCCCATGTAGGTTTGTAGAGAAATGGCCACTAGAGCGTAAGTTGCATTTAAGTCACTTAATGAACACTGGTATGAAAAAAATTAAATAGAAAGTTAACAAATAAGTCTCCTTAGTTTACACTAAATAAATAACAGCAAAAGAAAGAAGTGAATTTGTTACACAGAAACCTAAAAACAATAAAAAATACAAAAAAATAAGAAACACTACCAAGGTAAGAATACAAGAGAGATTATTATTCATGTCAAAATCGAACATTATTTCTATGAAGTGCAAAAGCAAACAAACAGACAATTATAGAACAAAGTTAAAGGAATATGTGATAGGGAGAATCAAATGAAAACCTTAATTGAGGAGGTGGCGAATAAAACGTAATAACAGGGCAGTTTGTGGGAAATGGAACTCTCATAACTTTGATCGGGCCAAGGCTGCTAGGCCTCTGTATTATGGAATTTCCTTGTATGTTGCATCTGAGTGAATAATTTCTATGCTGGAAATGTTAAATAAATGATATTTTTTGGATCTGCATGAATATATAATAATTTTTTGAAGTAAATTAATGACATCAATGCATAATTATTTTTAAAAAAAATATTAAAGTGGAAATAATTATTCATATATTTGTATTTTCCTGAATAGATGTAAAGGAGATGCAGTGCGTGAAACAGACACGATGGACACTTTTGTTGATTCTTCTTGGTACTTTCTTCGACTTCTTGACCCAGATAATCTGGAAGTGCCATTTAGTCCCGAAAAGGTATCTGATGTGATGCCAGTAGATCTGTATGTTGGAGGAAAAGAACATGGTAATTCTTAGGTTTCTGCTCTCATTCATATTTCTTACCTCATTTTCACTTATATTAGGGAAAGTGGAAGCAGATTTTAGGCAATATAAATAACAAAGTTGAAGGCTGGGACGAGTGACACACACATCAGACAAACAAAAATGTGTACAATATTTCAGTTTACACCTTATTCATGCATTAGAGACCAAGTCATATGGTTCGGGAGGTTTACACACACTGTGGTAAACTTCGGTGTGTGCACACCTCCCGAACCATATGACTCGGTACCTAGCATATGAATAAGGCGTAAAACCAAAATATTGAACATTTTTTGTTTGTCTCATATGTGTTTAACTTGTTGCAGCCTTCAACTTTGGTGATTGATGAGTCACTTTCCCTATCCTTTATTATTTATACTGCCTCATTTTTAGCCATAAATAGTGACTGATTATTATTTATTCATAGTCTTCATAATGTTTTCCATAGAATCTTCTTTAGCCTAAAAATGAGATATTTCCATTACCAATTAGCTAAATGATTTCAATATTGGTAGGAAGGTAAAGAAGCATAAATGTGAGTGAAATATATTAACATTGTTCATGTTGTGCTTGGTGCATGAGTGGTAACACTTGTGCATGACATTCATAAGGACTCGGGCTAAAATCCCCATCCAACCTTCCGAGTTTCAGTTTTCCATGATCTCCTAAAATAACTCCAGGCAAATGTGAGGATGATTCCTTCAAAAGACAATAACCAAATCCTTCCCATTCCTAGCTCCCTCCTCCCCCCAATCCTCTTCCACTTTTAATAACCATAATGAGTGTAAACCTCTAAGTGGAAAAAATGTTCTGTGCAAAGTGATTGTCTTATAACTGAAATGTTTCAGTTACAGAAAACAAAGTTATGAATTTTATTTTTCACTCTAGCATGTTAACTGTGATCATTTAAGTGTTTTTTAAAGTACAAGTACCTGGCAGTTTGATGCTGTGTATTTTAAAGTGCATCATTTATGATGGGTCTGGGTTCAAGTCTTGGATCCAGCATGCTAGTAATCTTGATTACAATTTTTAGGCAGTTCTCTGTAATCACCTAGGAAAAATTGGATGCTACTTAGACTTGGTCTCCAAAACCTAATGTTACAACATAGAATAACACAACCATGGCTGCGTAAAAGGTACAGTATTCTTAAGCAAGTGGCAAAGTTTACTGCCACTCATTATATTAGATTCTTCTTAATTATTCCAGTTTGACCTGGTAGAGCCCAAGGAAAAAATGAAACAATTATAAGTCCCTACTCCAGCAATATTTCTATTTTTTGCTATGCTTTAAGGCAGGAGGGCATCCAGGGGCTGTTGTGTGCACACCCATTGATTTGTTACATATTTCAACACACTTGTGTATGATTAAGAGTTCTCCAGGAATATTTTGAACTGTTTGTTTCCAATACTTTTTTATTTTGTTTTCAATATCTTTTTAAATAAATATCATTAACAACTGTTTTGTTGAATGTTATACAGTAAAAAATTGAAATGGTAATCAGCAGAAATTTAAATGCAAATTAGATCTTGGGGGAAGTAATTTGTATCCCTCTAAAATAATTTTTTTTTTTTTTTTAATATGCCAAGTCTCGTTGTGTGGTGACAAACAGTTATGAGATCTTCTTCTGAGACAAGTCTACATTTTGCATGTGTGTTCACTTCACTTTCTGAACTAACATGTTTTCTCTTGATATTACAGATCATTTATTTAAAATAAAAATAAAAAATCTGGTGACTTGTCCATTATGAATGCCATGTTTTTGTAAACCTACATAAATACTTATATGTGTTGCTTTATCAAAACTTACAAATACATAAAAGCCAAGACTTCCCTTGCATGTCTTTCATGTTTGACAAGTCTTAGAATAAATCATATATACTATGCCTTCCATTTTAGTAAAAATTATGACATGCATAATGACCAAGTCACCAGAATTTTTTTTATTATTTCTGTTTGAAAGTTTATACGAATCGTTGCTCAAATGTAATAATTTCCTTTTTAAATCGGTTAATAAAAAAATTTCAGAACTGAAGACATCAATACATAATACCAACAATGCCAATGGGTGTGCACTGTAGCCGAGTAATGCATATTGCTGCCATTTCAAGTGCCACCATAAGTGAACAACAAGTAACTTCCAGATTAAGC
>JARYHS010009186.1:56507183-56553416 GCA_031002005.1 Vandiemenella viatica
GACAGTGGAAGATAAACCATCTATTATCGTGAAATCGACGATGATGGCTACCATTATGTATTGGACCCAATTCCTATTAGATGTGTACGTGTTTGATATGAGTCATAGCTAAAAGAAAAAAGAGGTATAAATACCATCACTCCAGCCAGCTCGCCCTCAGTCGTCTAGCGCAGTTCACTATGGCTAGTATGGTGCTCCTGTTTTCTGCAAGCTACAAGTTAACAGCAGTGACACCAAGCGGCTCACGTTGGTTATCACCTAAACTGGGATTTAAACCTGTAGTTTACTCGAAAAAGTAGGTACAATAAAGTCACTCTCACGCATGAAGAGTGGGTGCTGAGAACACAGGTCCATACAATTGGTAGCTTCTTCAACAACGGTGAACATCTGCAAACGAGTGTATTACTTGTGACCACACCATCTCATCCCGAACAGTGTCTGGTGCGAAACTATATGTTTTTCAACAATGCTGTTCTACCTACGGTGTGTTTCTCGGCGAATCAACCTGGAGCATCTTGGTCGACACCATCCCTGCAGTGAGCAGAACCATCAACACCATGAAGTCCTGGAGTTATCAAGCTAGTAAGTACTACAACGAGTTTGTGAACACGTTATCAGTGAAGTGAATAGTGAATATCCCCGTTGATCTGTGCAGGATCTGATAGATATGCATATTGATAATGTACATGTCAATGAGGTGTCATACAACCCTTGTTAACACTAGACTATGAATGTTTAAAGCTGGAAATAAAGGCAAATAAAAAACTGTTAGTGTTGATGACATAAAGTGCAAAGTTGATCAAAATTATGATGTGTGTGGTCATAATTAGTGACACCAGCCCTCCATCCCTCAGTCTGCTACGATGCGCAGCCAAGTAATGTTCTTCGCGTCAGTGTACCAGCTCAACGGTGGAGATTCCAAGAGACCTGACTTTGGGGTTGTCACCACAGCATGATTTCGATCCTGTTGTGGTACTTGAGAGGTGGGTTTACAAGAATCACCCTCTCATCGAAGAATGGGAAGTACTCACCAGGGAGTCGGACACAGTGTCCATATGTTCACCGACAGCGACCAGAGCAGCATCCAACTAGGGCAGCATACTGTTTCATGCAGGACAGTTTCTGGGGCGAAAATGTTATTATTTCACCACGTTACTGACCCCAACAGCGGCAATTTCTTCGCCGCATACTTGACCAACAGGAAAAAGTGGATCTTCAACGCATCAGCATACTACAAGGTGTTTGTGAGCGAGTTGGCTGACAAAGTGTTGAGTGACTATTACACATGTACTGCCTCAGTGTCGAAGTTAATGGATATGCACATCAACAACGTTCATCCTATTCATGTGTCTTACAGTTCTACAATTGACTTTGTGCAATTAAGGAATGAAATAGTTGCATACAAAAATTTGATTGTACTTAATGATGTATGCAGAATTGTAAACAGTGAAGAATAAAATCATTTTACCAGATTTTTCTTTTGTCATTTCACCTATCCTAATTAAATAATAAGATAGAATATATTTTTAAAAAATCTTTTATTTCGCCCACCAATTGGCGATTAAAAATACATTTTCAATTGCACACATATTATTACAAAATATATGTAAGTTACAAAGTTTTCTCAAATTATTTTTCTTGAGTTCACGCAGTGGTGGACATCCTAAATCTTCAATGTTGTAGCATACTTTCTTCCTGATAATTTTCTGCAGCCACCTTGCCTTCTCCCGTCCTTTAACGTAAATGATTGAATCATCCTCATTGGTTATTGCATGTAGTACAGAGCACATCTTGCTGAAGGAAACGCCATCAGAATTCCAAGGTATTCCATGGTAATTATGTGTAGCCATCTAACTTCGGGCTCATTACCTCCACCGATGGCGACGATACAGAAATACAGTGTGTAGCGATAATTTTGTCTGAGCGCACTATGCATACAGCAACTTCTTTGAAAATAAACCCCCATCTCTCTTCGTGAAGCCCTGTGTGTCCAGGAAGATGGTCGGCATGGTAATGTTTGGTAAGACTGGTTGCTACTTGGTTTTATGTCAGCTTACGCACAACACCGGTTAGAGGCACATATTCTACACGATCATGCAAGATCAGACAGTATGCAGCGGTGTAGGCAGGAAAGTTCTCACTGCTATCAAACTCCATACGAATGTCTACAGGTCCTGTTTTAACAGACTCATTTTGATGTGAACAGTCTATTACGGCGATAGGTGTAGTTTCTATAAAGTCTTCACGTTTTAGTAACGGAAGGAAGATCTCGCTCGTAGTAAGACTGTTGGAATCTTGCATACATGTCATACAACACTGTGGTTCGGTTTTTTTAAAGTCTAGATTCATATTCTCATATGGATACGCCACATCATTTAGGAACACTTTGACATTGGTGAGATTGCAGTCGTCAAAGATGGCGCACTGAATTCCGCATTCCGTTTCCTGTTTGTTTGTAATCCCAGAACCACGAACCTAGGTTTCTCCAGTTGCGTTGATGTTTTCAAAGACCAAATTTGAGTCTTACTGATTGGAAGCAAAGGGTACTCCAACAGATCCCAACTTCTGAAATTAATGTGAAGTGGTTTTCCACTGTCAACCATCTTGAGCAACGCTAGTTTTTCTCTTTCACCTACTTGCAAATGAGGCATCACCCATGCCAGCTTGCTGATGGTGAATTTACTTTCCTGAGGATTTGGATTAGCTTGCACATATGAATTTGTATCGTCCCTCGCTCGAATTAGTATTAGTTCTTGTTTTACATTTGCAAGTATCTTTTTAAAGTCTTCGCAAAACCCCAAGAGCATACTCAGTGGTATACATACATCAAAGTAACCATTTCCAGGAGCGCGTTGAGACCATCCTGCGTTGATCAACACGCCCATTTGTGGAGGGCTTGCAGAAATAAGTGTTTTCAATGTGCTTGTGATACCAACGTTTCTATTTCGGTCAATTTCTGTTCCATTAAGTTCATATCGAATTTCCTCAAACAGAAAAGCGAATGCATTGGATGTGATAAGTGAATTTGTTACTGATCCATCTGATTTTATGAATCTTCCCTCAATATGCAAGTAGCTTTCGCATGGTAGTGTATATGTATCTTGGTTTTGAATCGGTATACGAATTTCATCATTGTTATTAAATGTGGCTGGTGTATGCGGCTGGTGACTCAAATATTGTTTGCGCGTCACCGACTCGTCAAACCCCACACTGGAAGTTATGTCTAATACCTCATCCATGACTTTTAACTGAATAGCCTAACGACTGTAGGAAGAGCACGTTTTCAGGTGTTAACCACTTCACTGTCGGTTCACGACTGACAGCTTTGTGATGTTGACGCTTCTTGTTATAACGAGCGCCCATTCTTCTTTATATGCAGTCTAAGTGTAATGGTTTCGCCTCTAAAATCCACTAAATTACCGTCTTGATCGACAACTCTAACGTTGATGTTGCTGAGAGTTTTTACTGTGATGGGCAGATAAATGACATTAGCGGGTACTTCCACAATCTTGTACCCTGGTGGAACTGTTGGAAAAAACTCGTGTAGTGTATGGCCAAGCTTATCGTTGTCGTAATTTCCGGTACATATGCTGCATTCTATTCTTATTGCGTTAATTTTGAAGATCTGCACAGTGTAGTCTGATGTATGAAATCCAGGCTTTAACACACGTTTCGAAAATCCGAGCAGAGATCCAATTGAGTTTGGTTTAGCGAAGTCAATTTCCACAGGTGTTTCAATCTCACACTTGAGTGAATTGTTGTTTGCTCTAATTACTAGCTTTTCGTTTTTAGTACTCCGAACCAAATAATTTGACAAATCGTCAATATCGTAAGATCCTGTGGGTATGTCTATCACTTTATTTTCGAGTAATGAAATTTACAATTTGTTTTGTCTATATTCGGAATCGAATTGTAAGTCTGAAAATCAACCAAGCCAACTGTGTATTCGCCTTGGCTCAGATCTATCGGTGGAAAGTAATCACAGCCCAAGACTGAACTGTTGCCCGACAAGCAGAGTGTCACAGACATGTGTTTCTCTGACGAAGGTTCGTTCAAGACTGACGTAATACATTTTCATACAGGAATTTTAAACACAAATGACCACATACATGTGTGCCAAATTTCTGGTGTCGTTGCACATTGTAAAGTATTCTGTTCCCTGAAAAGTACCGCTGCAACTCCAATGGAGGAGGCAAGTCACCGAAACTGTCGAAATACTTAACTATACCGTCTTTGTACTTGATGTAAGCAACCCAATGTGTACCAGCATTATCAGCACTGTCCAAGTTCACGACACCACATTCACGTTCACGAATTTTATGAGGAAGTGTATCACGCATGAAAACACCTCGAAAATATGGTATGCCCAAACGCTTCACATGTTTACGTATGTCATCATCTGTCAGTGGTTTAACCGACTTTTTTTTTTTTTAATCCAGACCCTTCTTTCCTGTATGGTTTCAAATATAAACCTTTACCCCTCATTGCAATTGCCTCCATCGTTTCGTTGTGTCGTTTCTCCTCAGCCAACTGCTTATTCGCCTCTTTTGCTGCTTTGACAGCCTTGACGACATTTGCAACCCCACCTGCCAAAGCACCAGCTGCTGACAAGCCTGCAAATAATGGTATTAATGGAAGAATACCACCCTTTTTCTTCTTTTTCTTAACACCTCCACCGAACTTTAACTTGGCACGCATGGCTCTGTTAACCACAAATGCAGCTGCACGTTCACCAAACTTTGCATCCTTAGCCTTAATTCTTTCTGCTGCCTTCTCTGCGAGTGTACGATCTGCAAGTGTACGATCTGCCCCTGTGCATAAGCAATGTCGTGTTCCCTGCAGGCTGTATCTAGTGGGTTGATACCCTTCTGCCCAAGAGCCAACCGTTTTTCCAGTTTAGTACCGGGACCACAAAACTGGTATGTAGGTATATGCGCCTCAAAAGGCATCTTGTCGATGAGCTTGTTTAAAAAGCCACGACCTTTCTTCTTCTTCCTCGTAGGAGGCATTGTTACCGACTGAATAACTTTACACGTTCGCGCGGCTATATATAGCCACAGCAACCACCAATCCTTGTCAATATGAAGTTCGTCAAACAGAGAGACACATTGCCCGTGAGTATTGTCGATACTGTCGGCAACAATACTAGACGGAAGAACGGACCTCTGTTCCCTGAGACAGTGAGGGCAATAGTGTGTGGACCATCAAATTGTGGGAAAACAAATCTTGTGCTGTCCCTGCTGGAACACCCAAATGGACTTAGATTTAAAAATGTATACGTGTTTTCCAAGTCGTTGTACCAACCAAAGTATCAATTACTAGGGAAAATATTAGAACCCATTAAAGAAATTCAGTATTTGACATTTAGTGATAATGAAAGTGTACCTCCTCCAAGTGAAGCTCTACCTAATTCTGTGTTTGTGTTTGACGATGTTTCGTGTGAGAAGCAAAATTATACGAGATTACTTTTGCATGGGCAGGCACAGATCAGTGGATTCTTTTTACTTGTGCCAGACATATAGCCGTATACCGAAACAGTTGGTTAGAGACAATGCTAACTTGATCGTGCTCTTTAAACAGGACGATATGAATCTAAAACATATTTACAACGATCACGTCAACACCGATATGACGTTCAAGGAGTTTAAGAACCTATGTGGGTACTGCTGGAATGAGCGTAAACACGGATTTGCGGTTATTGACAAAGACTGTGACATGTACCATGGAAGATACCGCAACGGATTTGATTCATTTTTGAATAAATAGCTGAACACCCTACGTACTGGTATCATTACAAGCATGGACAAGTTTGGGAGAACTTCAGTGACTCAGAATAAGAGAGTGTTGGTTTACCCACCACAGAACATACTTCTTACGAAGGATGGTAATTTGGATTGTCAGGGTAAAGTACTCAAACGTGTGGCCAACCCCATCAAAGAAGACGATGCCGCCACCAAACAATATGTTGATAAATTTATCGAAGAATTGAAAACGGCAGAAGTGACTATAGTTATAACTATTGATGTAACAGATATGCTTCAAGATCACGCATTCATACTAGAGACAGGTCTAAACTATTATGAAATCCCTGTCAATGGTGTAATCGACTCAATAGTCAAACCCGGTAGGGTTGATGTGAAACTGAATTGGAATAAAGATGCGAGGTTGCTCTATGTGAAGCGAGGTGATAAACTTTGTTTTATCCCAACAGCTGTAAATAATCAACACAACAAGCCATTTACAGCAACATTAACAATGAGATATAAAATACTACAGTGAACACCCACAAGCTTCATTCGGTGCGTAAACATGGACCCAACAACAACCAAACGTGGTATCATAAAGGCTCGCAATGCAATTCGACGAAAGTTACTAGAGCTGAAGACGGGCCAGATTGACTCCGAGAGATTCTTCAAGGATTCATTAAGACCTGTGACAGATACTATGGAAAGAGTTTTCTTACCTCAACGACATATACAGCAGCAGTCTCCTCTCTTGATCAAAGATTTCTTGAAGTCACTAAGTCGAAGTGAGCGAGATTATGATTCAGTGTATGGTGTCCAAAAGAAAAATGCTTCACTAATGATTGGGAACTCACCTGTTACTATTGATGAAAATGTTATTTTAATTGATGGTAATGAATATGAAAGAACAAGAGGGCTAATGGAATTGTTGTTTTTGAAAAACCCAAAACAGTATACTGCCAAGGACTTGAAAAGCTATTCTGAAATATTAAACAACACGAGCGCTCACAGAGTAAATTTTAGTATCAGGCAAAGTTTTGAAGTCACCTGGGATATTAAGTATAAAACCATAATCTCTAAACTTGTTAAACCAGTCTGGCTCTGGACTTCTTCCTATGAAGGAATATGGAGTACTTGGACGATCCCAATGAAACTCGTTGAAAGATTGAAGTTACTTACATCATCGGACATCTGCAGGACATTACAGCACACTCCAACGAAATTTTATCAGTAGTTGAAGAACTTCGTGAAAGAGACATCACTTTGTAACATGGATCAAGTTGTGACAGAACTCCATAGACCAGAGAGAAGAAATTTCCCAAGACGTCACGTAGTCATCAAAGGACTCGATGATCTGTGGCAAGCTGATATAGTCGAAATGATCCCATACTCTCGTAAAAACAGTGGGTACAAGTATATCCTGATGGTGATTGATACTTATTCAAAGTTACATGGGCTATACCTCTCAAGAACAAGACAGCTAGTGTGGCTGATGATGCTATGAAGAGAATCCTAAGTGGAGGCCGTGTTCCTACAAACTTTACAGACTGACAACGGAAAAGAGTTTATACAATTCAAAGTTCAAGAATCTCATGACTAGCTATGGTATTAATCACTACTCAATATACACACATCTTAAAGCATCAATAGTTGAACGATTAAACAGAAACTATTAAGAATGCAATGTGGCAAGAATTCAGCAGACGTGGTTCTCATCGGTGGATTGAACTTTCTTCCTCAGTAATGTCAAATTATAACAACAAGTGGCACAGCACCATCAAATGAAACCTTGTAATGTAAAGGACAACTCTTTACTTTCAACAGTGTACTTCCGTGTGAAGACTACCACACCAGCAAAATTCAAAGTTGGTGACCATGTTAGGATTAGTAGGTATAAAGGAAAGTTTGACAAAGGCTATCTGCCCAAACTGGTCAACTGAAGTGTTTACTCTATCAGAAAAGTTAAATTTTCAAAGTCCTGTAACTTATTTACTTAAAGATTACCAGGGTAAAAGATATTGCAGGAGCATTTTACCAGCAAGAATTGCAATTAACCAAAACATCCAAGTACATTTCTTGTTGAACGAGTGATAAGGAAAAGGAAGAATTATGGCATTAGTGAAGTGGTTAAGTTTTGATAAATCACATAACACATGGATAAATGTAAAAGATTTATTTAAATTTATAAAGTGTCTTTTGATCAATAAAAAATAGTACAAACATATATTTGGTTTTATTTAAAACATTCATATTTAGAAATCAGTGCATTGATTATACATTTGTTACCTAATACTAAGTTACAGTGCACTGACAAACCCCAACAAATGACCAAAGACTGTCACAGATAGACGGGAACAATTAATGACTGTCATAAACTTTTGCTGTCACAAGTAAAAACTTATGATATAACCAAAGACTGTCACAGATAGACGGGTGCAGCTATTTACAATTAATGACTGTCATAAGATGACCAAAAACTTTTGCTTGTACAACTATTTACAGTTAATGATATTCACAAATATTTACAACACAAACCCACCCTCCAGTGCACTGTAAAATATACATGGGATAAACGCTATATTATTCTTCATTCACACTTATTTTACAAAACTCATTCACTCTCTGGTACAGACTTGTGCCCCCAAGGTAGGGTCCCAATCCCGTCGGGGGTAAATATAGCGTTTATCGCTCCAATCTAGACAGACCCAGCTTGGATACTTCAACAGTTGTTACTATATGGAGATTTGATGCAAATCGGAGTTGTTTGTGGTGCTTCTCTTTGACACCATGTAAACAGTCAATATAATCTTGTATTGTAAGTTTTTTTGTTACTGTGCGCCCCAGGACCCTTGGCCCGTCTTGAGGTTCTGGTTAGATTCTAGTCGGAATGAATACATTTTCGACCTTAGACCCGCAAAACTCAACAATCAGGGAACCATTCGCCTCATCTTTCATAACTCCAACAACCTTTTCGTTTATAGGGTTCTATATTGAATGGATTGTTGGGTTTATATCCAGACGTGTAGAATTCCTGCCTGTTACGTTTCATTATTTCATATGGATCACAGCCATTCACCAAATAGATGAAACTGTCTGTGTCCATATAAAGTAATTTCGGGCGTATAAACTGCGGAATGGCAAATTCATAGTTGAAATCGATAGATCCGCAGTTTAGACAGATCGAGAATGCACATCCCGACGTAGACTGGCTTGTTGAAAAGTATCTTAACTTTCGACATCTCCAGAGCCACAAAGTCTTTCTCGAAAATAGTCATTCGTTTAAAGTGTGATGAAGCCACGTGCTTGCGGGCACCGCGGCGACCCGCCCAACCTGTACACAATTTCACGTCGCGGTGTTTTCTAAGGTTCTCCATTGTTTTGCCGAAAATTGAATTATTCATTAATTTGAAAAAGTCTCTCTCAAATTCTGATGTTGCCGACTGACGAGAACGCGTATTGAGAGAGATGTATTCTTTCAACCACGGTGACTGGTTGAATGATATTACCGGATGAACCGTGCCCAACTTCACCCCCAAGCCTACACATTGTTGGAGGACTCGGTAATGGAGAACATACCGAACCTTATTCTCCAACGTAGTCATCAGCTTGGGGTAAGTAGATCCAGGGGCAGCTTTGTGGTCTGGACATGGCGGTAGGTCTGCTAGAAAGTCGTGTATATCCTGGGGAATCGTCAAGTCTACCTCTAAAACGAAACCCCTAGGTGAGTCGGCTGCTACGCTCATGATGTCTATGCATGCAATCTGCTCGGCCGATAACCATTGAAACCCTCCAGAGGGTAGATACTCTGACATGGCCCAGCCGTACAAATTGTTTACATCAAAATACATGATGAAATTTTCAGGTGAGTTGTGGTTGTACTCCGCCATGTACCGGTTATTTGCCTTGGCATACCTATGGACGCACTGGCAAATACCACCACGAGTTACACGTTCGAAAAAGAGAAGCATGTCAACATCTGTCAGAACATCCAGCTCGACACGCGTTCTGTTTAACATAGCCTGCCACGAAAGGCCTGGAGCTGTGTAATAGTGTGCGGGGTCCAGGGTGTACATCTCCAAACATACACTCCTAAATTTTTCAAACAGATCTGCAAGTAGCTGTATATCTGTCCCCATGTACAGACTTGCATATTCTTCCAAGTTTTTTGATCTGGAAAATCCGCCACACTTGTGTTGCGTGCTCGTAATCTTCATCAGAAATGTCTGACTCCGACAACGAACTGTAAAATTTAGACTTTGGAGGGAGCGTGGCCTCTTTGAGCTTACCCATCGAATCCAGATATTCGTATGGGAAGACTTCTTTACGCTTAACTAGATGGAACTTCTCAGGGTCCGTAAAATACGCACTGGTAATGCCCATGAAACGGTCCTCAAGGGTTCCAACAAGTTTATCTAACGATGACTGCATGAAACGGTACGAGTCCAGGAACCGCAATTTAATTGATGTACCGTTAATCTTTTTCGAAAATGAAATGTAACGTTCAGTGTTGATGGGTAGGACATTCATCCCATCATAATCGAGGTGTGCTAAAGCCTTAACAATAAAGTGCGCATCATACCCAGACAAATTATGGAAAAAGATGGATAGGCATCGTTGATTTTTGTACTGTAGATTACAGTTATTGTGTGCAGCCCCTCTGAATGCACCTGTGATGTGACAATGATCGCGGACCTTAACGGCCTCCGGTGCAAAGCCATCACCACAGATGTGGCATACCGTAGCACTAGTAAATCGTGCTTCCTCATCAGCTGACGTTACAAGAGGTATGACCGCCTTGTAAAATCCATCAACGTCATGGGCCAGTTTCACGATTTGTTCCACTAGCCACTTCTCAGGGTTTTTTCCCCAAGAATGAGTCGAATTTGTTCAACTGAGGCTCGTATGCGCAAACGAGCTGATATGCAGCGGCAAAAGGGATGTGTTCCTGGACTCCTGTGGAGTAAGAGGCATTAGGGTCGGGTCTGCACGTATGAATGGGTTTCAACAAGCATTCAAAATCCGCGTAAACGACGAATGGTGCACGCTGTTGGTACACAAAATCCTTAAACTTTAAGGTTTTGTCTTCGTCGCCGGGTAGGTCGACTCTTACAACGCCTACCCTTGCGCAATCAATCTCATGGCGTTCCAAGAGATCTTTGCGACTGAAATGCTGCAGACATCTATCACAAATGAAAATTGCATTTTTATGCCTAGTTATTGATGATCTGACTAACTTTGACAAGATCTTGATCCAGCAGTATTGAAACTTATCTTCACCCTCTGAAATCAACAACATGTTGATATGGAAATCGCGTTTGACTGCAGCATGATGGAAGGGGCCTACAACTTTATGTTTTCCATTTTCTGGTTCCAAGCCGTACACATTGATCGAATAATCAGGATTTTGCCTCTCAAATTTAGAAATGTCTAACAATTTTACAGGGAATTCTATGCCTGCAAAATCTAGGTTGTACTTGGAACGTGCTGGAGAATACTTCCTAACCAAGTGCGCGTCTTTTCCCACCTGTTCGTGAAATGCCAGGATCGTCCAAAGAAAACAACGATCGTCGTTGTTTTGAACGTTGATTATTGCTTTCTTTGCTTGGATATCGGATGGCAGAGCTATAAATGAAGAGCCTCGATGCAGTGGTTCGAATTTAGCTACATGGATATCGATGGCATTAATCTGATCGAGGGTTTTTCCACTATCCCGATCTTGGAATTCACTATATCTCTTCAAAATATCTTGACGCACATAGACATCATACCATTCTTCCAGGTGAGTGCTTAATTTTATTTCTCGCATCTTCGGCATAAAACAAATACGGCTGATGTTAGTGACATTGTTCTTCTGAATTTGGAAAAGACAATCCAACCCTACCTGGCATTTTATTGCCGGTGATGAAGGATTGTTAATAATCGCGGAAATTTGGTCTTTAAAAATTCCATAACATGCTCTAATATAATTTTCGGAGTCTTTAAAATTTTCTGAATTTATAACTGAAATATGGAGTAATCTATTCCAGAAAGCACTTGCCCTGATTGTTGGATTCAAGCGCGTAGCATCTGGCTTACATTTTTCCCCACCCGCGTTAATGGTTGCTGGTGTGTTGGGCAGCCACTGGGTAGATGGTTCGTCTGTCGCCCAGAGTGCCTCTACTTCCGACAGAGTGGCTAGTAGGTCCTCATCGATTGGATCTGCCCACGGGCTGGTGCTGGGATGGTGTATGTCCACTGCTGGAATACTCCTCGCACTGGTGCTGGTGCTGGGTTGGGTTATGGCCACGCTGGTGCTGGGTTGGTTTATGTCCACTATTGGAATACCCCATAGTGCTGCAAGGTCTGGTGGTGACATATAAATATCTGCAAATATACAAAAAAAAAAATAGATTCATAGTTAGAAGTATGGAAAACAAAGCAGTCAATAAAATGAGTACATTACCTGACATTTTAAAGCTTTTTGATTGACCGTCATAATGGGTTGCCTTCCGTTTGTGTCTAGGTTGCATACTAGTAAAGTCAACAGCATTAACATCAGCTGCAACAAAATGAATAATATCAGTCACATATGGGTTAAGTATTCATAAGAAAAATAATTTAAGTACCAAACAATTGCCAGTAGCAAAACAATTCCTGAGTGGTAATCACATGCAAAGCACATTCACTCACATCTACAACAGAGTGAATAATGTCAATCACATAGGCGCTAAGCAATCACATAAAACATTATTTAAAGTATTAGCTACTCACTGGTAAGGCCAACAGCATTCACATCATCTGCAACAAAATAAATAATATCAGTCACACATGCACTAAGTATTCACGTGAAAAATTATTTAAAGTATTAAACACTTGCCAGTAGTAAAACAATCCATCAATTCCTGATTGTTAATCACAGGCAAATGACCTACACTCACATCGTCATGGGTTGCCATCCGTTTGTGTGTGGGTTGAATGCTAGTAAAATCAACAGCATTCAATTCATCTGCAACAAAATAAATAATGTCAGTCACATATGCGCTAAGTATTCACACGAAAAATTATTTGAAGTATTAAACACTTGCCAGTAGTAAAACAATCCATAATTTCCTTAGTGGTAATCACAGGCAAAGCACATTCACTCACATCTACAACAAAAGGAATAATGTCAGTCACACATGCTTTAAGCATTCACATAAAAAAGTTATTTAAAGTATTAGCTACTTACTTGTAAGGTCAACAGCATTCACATCATCTGCAACAAAATAAATAATATCAGTCACACATGCACTAAGTATTCACGTGAAAAATTATTTAAAGTATTAAACACTTGCCAGTAGTAAAACAATCCATCAATTCCTGATTGTTAATCACAGGCAAAGGACCTACACTCACATCGTCATGGGTTGCCATCCGTTTGTGTGTGGGTTGCATGCTAGTAAAATCAACAGCATTCAATTCATCTGCAACAAAATAAATAATATCAGTCACATATGCGCTAAGTATTCACACGAAAAATTATTTAAAGTATTAAACACTTACCGCCTGCAAGATTGTACCGCACCTCAAGATTGTCCATTGTTACCGATCGTGAGTCTACAAATTCATCACTGATTAGTTGCAAGATGACGGGAAGACCTGTAAAATAAAATTAAAATAAAACTTACTTATTTAAAATAATAATTATAATAATAATAATTAATAATAGAAAATTCACTCACCATTTGCTAAATACTGTTCGATGTCTTCAGCAGTCAGTACTCGATCCATGATGTTCACTCTGTAAGATACTGGTGATCAATGAGGTTGAGAAGAAGTTTGACACAGAATTTATACCCTGTCACGAGTGGTAAATTGTGTTGTCGAAAGTAGGTCCCAGTCCGCTCACCCCAGGAATAGAGCATAACGGGAGCCAACGCGTCACCCACGCCGAGTTACAGTACACCCGGAAATAGCGCTGCGCTAGGAAAGTACGCACTCCAGGAATACCGTATAACGGGACCCGTTGCTCGCCGACGCGTCATGTGTGGCGCGCGCTGGGAATAGCAACAACCGTTGTCGCCTGCGGGGGGTGTGCGCCCGACTAAGCTCCACAGAATACTCAGATAGATTCAGGTTACCGCTGCACAGTGCTGCCGCCTGGTGATGGCGCGGCGGGGGCTTGGATGGAGGTCCCCACCCCACCTCTATGATGTCATGGGGAAAACCACGCTAGCTTCCCCTTGAGAACGCTACTAAAGCCGTATAATACTTTTGCCCATATATTCCATCAATAGGCCTAGTAGAGAGGTTACATTCCATGGCGTTCCCTTGAGCAACTATCCAGGTGCATGAAGTGTTCTCAAAGACTTACTAAGTTCACTTACAGTAAGGCGCGGACCAAGCTAGAGTTCGGAGCAAGTATGAAGGCGGGTCACGGGCGGATGCGCAGTAGCCTGTGGAGCTGTACCACGTGACTCACAGCCAATCGCGTGTCAGTAGCTTTCCTGTGTTCGTTCTGTGCGCGTCGTGCAGTGTTCGTCAAGTTTACAGTTTATTTCACTTATAGTGTTCCGTGTTTAGTGATTATTTTGCCCTCATGGGGTTCATTATGAGTGATGGTAGAGAATCACGCCAAATGTTGCACAAACAAGCGAGAGGAATAGTGTTCCGTGTGTATCAGTACTTGAAAAGGCAGTCTTCTTTTGAGTCCGCGCCACCATGTGGTGCGAGTCGCGCCGTTGCCAAGTGCCAGGAGCAGACGGCTGAAGCTTGTGGTGTTGGTTTGCGTGACAGAAGCAAATTGGCAGCGTCGCAACACATCTCCCCTCTCTCTCTGCGCAGACCGCGAAACCCACCCGCCTTGGTACGTGCTCCAAACTCTAGCTTTCGATGATTTGCTGCGATGCTTAATCGGGCATAGTTACGCCGTAGGCTGAAACTATTCGATGTGAGAGCGAGGCACTCTGCTGCCCCATGTTTATAGTCGCTTCTCACACTCCTGTACATGTGACTAAGTGACTTCTGAATTTGCACAGTCTCAGTCATCGCCCGCAAATGTTCGATCGATCTTCTCGAAAACTGGCGTGTGACTTGTGTCCTCCTTCTCCACACAGACACGTTTAATCCCGATCAAACAGCTAACAGCGTATTTCTTAGGTGCCGGCTAGCAGTCTATCGTACCTTTAACAACTGCCTTATAACTCCCATACATTTTAAAAAAATATTTATTCCTTAAAATTCCCTATTAAAATTGCAACAATTCCGTCTGCTCCAAAAATATTGATATCGAAGCAGATTCAGGCTGTTTCAATAGTGCAGCCTGTTCCTCTGTTTGAGGAATGGCTACTTTTTCAACAGAACAACACATTCCTGTGGGTTCTTTTTTTACATTTCTCCTCCTCGCTAAATCTGCTCTCATCATCCATTCTCTCCGCTTCGAAGAACACATGATTATCGTAATCAAGTGTCAAATCGTAATCGAAAAAAACATTTTCAAATTCAGCTTGCGAGTTTCTAGCGAACGCTTGTCGCTGTGTCGCCGATTCAGTGTGTCTACGCGTTACCGGCTCTCCCACTGTCTCATTATCTAGCCGATTTTGCGACTGCTCCAGCGTTTCAGCAGCTAAAGAAGCTGCCTAGCATTCCAACTGCTTAATCCTTCGCAGATCTGTGTCAAGGGTCACCTCCTGTCTTCTAAGAACTTTCATACCCCGACCTTTAGTAGATTTCTATGAAATATTTTATCTTCATTTGTGCGCATGTCTCAAACTCAGTTAAAATATCTTGCGGAGCAGAAATTAGAAAAAATGACTCTAAAACAAAACCAATCGTTTGATCGAATAGATAAAGCATCAGAAGTAGTGTCCGACCGAAGATTCAGTTTCGGCTAAATAATTTAGTTTCGGCTACAGTTTTGGTTTCGGCCAAAAATAGACCGAAACTTCTGCCGTGCCGATACTATTACCAAGGATTTATTTATGATGACTAGCTGACCCAGTCATGCGTTGCTGTGACTCAGTAGTTATAGTACCTACGTTGGATCAATGTTATTCTAAACTTCCTAATGTAGTCAAAATTACTATTCACTATTAAAGACAAAAACGTTTTAGTCGATTTGAAAATTCAAAAGTAATGGGTAAAGAGTTTCGGAGAATTGAAATTAAGGACAAACGAACATAAAAATTTTAATTTACATTTTACTACAAATTACTTAATTGAAAATATATAAAAAATTGATATTTATAAAACTAATTTATTTATTTATTGAAATTTCAGTTTTATAAATGAGGTAGATGAAGTTGATTTTTAAATATTTTTAGCAATTATTTTGATTATTTTAAATTATTACAATTTATAATAATTGGTGCACAATATTTTTGATTAGTCTGTCTTTTGTTATTACAAATAGATTCGATGGTTTCCCCACACGAGAGCAGGCATAGATGTCCATGGGAGAAACACGTATTTTCCATGTCCAAGCCACAAACAGACATTGTTTGGCCTTGAGACTTATTTATGGTCATAGCGAAAGCCAAACGAATCGGAAATTGAAGCCTTTTAAATGGTATTAGAGATCGGTATCATTGGAATATGTGGCAACAGGACGATTTCTCCTTTAAACTTTCCAGTCAAAATAGTTGCTTCAAGAATATTCCCGGTGATCCTTTTGATGACCAAACGTGTACCGTTGCATGATCTAGGTTGATTCATATTACGAAGAAGAATAACCGGTGAACCAATCTTTAACCGAAGATTGTGTGGTGGCATTCCTGGTATATCCGATGAATTTAAGGGATTACTGGAAATCGCGATTGACTTTATTAGTCAAACGCAAGACTCTACTACAAATTATTTCCGAAGTATATTTAACGGTTTCATGCTGGTCCAGGTGTATACAACCTAATTTATGCTTGAAAATAAAGGTCCAGGCTATATTACAACGGAATTACTGCTTGAAAATAATACGTCTTGCGACTTACTACAGGTATTCCAACGATATAACTGAATGTTGTTTTAGCGGAATCGCGATCTCCAGTAGACCCCAATTTAAAATCTCAATTGGATAATTTACGGCTTCATTTTCAACTGCAATAGTGTCTATTTATTTAAAAGACATCAGATCACCTGGCTACAGTTAATTTCGTCGACGCCAACATTTTTTGATGCCAAAATAGCACGATTACTGAACTAATTATGATCTGAGTAATTATTTGATATGTCCGAGAACACACTCTCCCAGTACGAAATAATGTCAGTGAACAGTATGGAAAGAAAAAAAATTTCGAAAGCAGATTTCGAATATGGCATGATTCCACGGTAGAGAGGAGAGAGAGAAAAAACACAGTGCAATAATGAAGGAGTACTGGAGAGCTGGCCTTAGCGAAAAGAAGAAAAATGAGAAGCAAGCAAGAAATACTTACACGTTTTTGAATTTATTGTAACGTTTTCTTCAATGTTAAGTTCATGTGTGTAATTACTTTGTCGTTACGTATAATAACACACAAGCGACGCACAACAATATAGTATAATTGTAACACAATTAGAATTCAAGAAACACACATATGGCGTGTAACAGACTGCAGAATAAATAAATAAATAAATAAAACGCCATCTACGGTATAGTTCGAAAAATTAACACGCCGCCATCTGTTAGAAACTTATGATGGCTTGGAATAAACTGTAGCATAAATAAATCGAAACACAATGCCATCTACTGGATGGTTACCCAACCTGTGACGATAAATTAATACACCGCCATCTGTTAGAAATATGGAATCTACAAACAATTATCCTATGACAAATGTTTAATTCGCAGCAATAAATATTGATGTCAATAATCGGGATAGAAACTGTCCTATATTTTAAGTTGGACCAAATTACACACATTAAGCAAAATTTCATCAAAATCAGTTAAGTAGTTTAGGAGTTCATCCCAGACAAACATCGTCACACTATATATATATATATAAATCTGGAATTCATATTTACTTGAATTAATTTTCCTAATTTAGAATGAATGCGATATGCCTGCTTTATTACAGACGTTTTCTTTATTTGATCTGTAAGGTATGATTTTTTTTCTTAACACTATTTTTTTCGGGTAAAATTATCACAAAAAGAAAAAAAATCAGATTTGGTAGTTTTTCGAAAAAGCCAATACCGGTTAAGCTGAAGATGTTAGCAAAATTTGTAATACATCTTATCATTGGTAAGCAACGAACTCAAAAAACAAACATTACGTTGGAGTAAAGCAACATTTATCAAAGTTTCATGGCAACCGTCAGCAATAGACGAAATTAAAAATTACTTAAATGAAGCTAAATTAAAGCGAATGGGTTCATAGAAGTCACCAGAAGTGTTGAGTACTGACCAACCGAATCTTGTTCAGTCAACGATCTCGAGTTTGACCTCTAAATCTAAACTTTTCAACAGGTTTATGATCCTGAAATTGCAAAAAGGATTGACGAGACAATAAAGGACGTAATAATTGTGGACGTGCTGCCTTATGCTTTAGTGGAAGGCGAAGCATTGCACCGAATAAATTTCACTGATCCTCACGAAGTTCACAAATCATCGGATGAAATATGAAACATATTTTAAAATATCACTGATGCCACAAACATAAAAGAAAATTAAGACTAAAAAATCTAAAATAAAGACGTTAATGGCAAAAAAACGAAGGGGTGAGTGCTAACACTGATATCTGTACCAACTTCTAAGCTTTACAGCTCATTTAATCGCAAATCATTAACGCCTAAAAGTTATATTGGGTGAATGTGTGCTGGAACAGGATCATACCAGTAAAAACATTGTGCAAAACTTTACAGAGATGGTGAATGTATGGAGTTAAAACGGCAAGACTTTTCAGGTCCTAGGTGACAGTGCACCAAACAAGGCTTAGGGAGCGTGCACAAACCACGTGGCTCGGTCCAGGGGGGGGAGGTGTTGGCTGGAAGGCTACGTTGAGCAACGTGGGGGGAGGGGGGGTTCCGAGCCAGGCCACGTAGCTTTCCTTTCATAACATTTTGACAGTTAAAATGGGGAACAAAACACACAACAGCATGCGAATATTTATTTCTGTCAGTTTATCATCTCCTTACATAATTTACAATCGTCTGACAAGAGAAAACGGTAAAAAATATCTTCTGGAATCAAAAGGGAAAAAAGCTACGTGCTACGTGGGGGGGGGGGGGGGGTTAGAGGCAAAAGCCACGTAGGGCTACGTGGGGGGGAGGGGGGGTTCACAGTAGGCCAAAATGGAGCTACGTGGTTTGTGCACGCTCCCTTATGAGTGGTCAATATGAATCTATAGGTTGGGTGGCACACATGTTGGTGATAAAATGCACACTATTTTCAGACGATGAAACCAAAGACTTATTTAAAAAATGCTGAAAAATCGTAGGCCATTTCAACCATAACGAGCAAGCAGCTGGAAAATTGACAGAATGTCAAAAACAAAGTGGATTGCCAGAACATTCTTTGGTGCAAGTTGTCGATGTGAGGAGGGGTAGCAAATAATTGATGTCACAAGACCAAATTGTACAGTGTTGAATATGGTAAGATTGATACTTTTTTCTCTAGTGAATTGGATGTTGTAAAGAACCTCACAGACGTTTTCATATACTTTATTTATAATTTGATGACGCATACCTATGATATCACTATTAACTCGCAAACTGCAAGTTCAATCCGAAAATGAAGATGAGATGATGACAAACGTGAAAAACTCACTGTACGAGTCTTTGAACATCAAAGTCTCTTTTATAAAAAGACATCCTTCAGTGATCGTTGCGACAATACTGGACCCATGGAGGAAGGAATAATATGGAGACGACGCAAGAGACCTTTACCACGCATGGGAGTGAAGCAGGCCGGCGGAGGAGTGGGGGGGCATGGCCGGAGTGGTGGGGGCTTGACCGCTTCCCAACAAACACGGGGAATATGTACAAACACCTCAAGGAGACTCTAGGATAAACGTGACGCCGCAATCTGGTGATGGATTATTATGTAACTCGATGAAACAAATACAAAATGAAGAATAAAATTTTTTGATATCCTGCTTAGTTTTCGAGATATTCTGTCTCAAATGTGAAATGGTTTTGGTTGAAATTCAGAAGAAACAATTATTCAAAGTCAAATTTTATGATGAATTTTTATTTAAAAAGACGAGACAAATAAAAAATAAAGAGTAAAATTTTTCGATATTTCACCTAGTTCTCGAGATATACTGTCTCAAAAGTGAGGTGTCTTGAGTTGAAATGCAGAAAAAAAATTTCGCAAAAGTCAAATTTAATGATGGATTCTTATGTAACACGACGAAAAAACTCGATAATAAGGAATAAATGTTTTCGATATCTTGCTTAATTTGGGGGATATACAATATCCAAATTGAGGGGTTTAGGTTTGGATGCACTCTAGGGATGAGCAACCCAGACATTTTGTAGGCTGGTACCAGAAATAAAATGTTTATTCAGTCACCTTAATGAACATTCTCTTGATCAAGATGTGTTGTCTAATTTCACAGCCCTACTTATTAGGACAATTGTAAAAAAATTATCTCTCAGTTAGATTTAGATACGGGGGGGGGGGGGGGAGAATGTTGTACAAAAAAAAGAGACTAAATTAGAAACACATTCCCCAAATTGATTTTGTTCAAAGGCCAATAACTTCTTTATTTATGAAGCCCACTTTTATTTCTGCATGAACCTGTTTCGACATAAATAGATGAGAAAGATTTCAAAATCGGTAAAAATAGGTATAGACGTATTTACAAACAGAAACAAGTCTTATATGAAGCTTTAAAAAAAACCTAAGTCAATGGCCTGAAATAGCTATTTAAAAAATTAATAAAACTCACAGCTTCTCACATAACAGTTAATTTCATCATCCATTGTCAGTATAATCAGCAACGTGACGAAAGAAATCGTAATAGTAAATTCACTGAATCGCGAAGTAAAACACGCCCCTTTAAATCTCATTTTAAACACTCGTTAAAAAATAATGCTAGTCTATTATGTGCAAAATAGCAAGTTTGCTGATTTTCTTCACTGCACCAAGAAAAATTTGAGAACAAACCCATTGAGAGCTATGACTAAATATTTATAGACGTGCTGCAAAGTTTGCGGTGTCTACCGCTCACTTCAACAACGATAATTACAATTCAACTTACTTATGAAATGATATTCCAGGTTCTTTCCTGTCTGGCCTATTTTTGCAACCGTACGCAACACAAGCTGGCATTTTTAAACACTTATACACAATACTAAATGAAATACTCACTGCATCTACCACAATGTGAACACCTTAATTGTTGGGAAGCGCCATATGGTCGCTGCCGGTGCTGCCACCATGCGGGAGAGTTTAGTGCTTGCTTCACCGATTTAACGTCACTTCTCCTCCATATAATTCCTTCCTCCATGACTGGACCAAAGAATTAAATCGAAATATCTCAGTTCCAATTAAGTGGATGTTGCAGCGTTAGAAATAATATCTTTTTTTGACGGAGTACTGTCCGGTGGCGGAGAAAATGTTCGCCCAGTTTCTACAGAACTGATCTTGCCACCCTCCATATCCTACGCTGAGAAATGTGGTCGTAAGGCATCTTTCTGCTCCGCCTACCAGTGTTCCAACCGAGCAACTGTTTAGTGCCACTGAAGAAATATACGTTTATAGTCGGAGTTATCAGCTTTGTATACTAATAATTCCGTGTGGTCATAATGATCTGGTGAAAGGGTTTATTTTGGCTGCGCATTCTCCCCTGTCGTAGCTGCCTTAACCTAATCCAGCAATCCTACTGGGTATAGGTGACATAGAGTTTAACGTGGGATCCGAACCACGGAAGCGTTCTGGCACACTTCACATTACACAAAAAGCTGTGCCCGAGGTGGAGGTCGGGTTAAGGGCCTATGAAATTCTCCGCCGGGACAGGGATTCGAACCAGAGACCTTTCTATATCCAGTTAGATGCCTTAACTACAGAGCCAACAAACCGATCCTACATCTGCTTGGTTAAAACGTAGAAAAACTGCTTTTCTCACCGTACAATATGAGACTGTTTAATGACGAATACAAAACTTAATTAGTAAAATAATAATATTTCTTTTC
Source organism: Vandiemenella viatica (assembly GCA_031002005.1). NCBI lineage: Eukaryota > Metazoa > Arthropoda > Insecta > Orthoptera > Morabidae > Vandiemenella > Vandiemenella viatica. The sequence continues at coordinate 56,528,992 of JARYHS010009186.1, forward strand.
TTTTGATTTTATAATTGTTTTTTTAATTAAGTACTTGACTGTCAAACAAGTTAATTATTGTAATCTTGGTTGATACTGATCATAGCTAATTTCCTTTCTTTTTTGCTCTGATAATTGGGTAATCACCAAGTGCTACATATAAAATCTAAATAAATGAAATATTTATTGATATCTTGTGCGTTACACTTGGTGCTTAATTTTATAAAATTTAAAATATTAAATTAATCATAAATATATTGTGAACACAATTAAAATACTCAATTTATAATGAGTTTGTACTTTATATCACTGTGCTGATTTTTAACAAAGTTTATTTACAAGAGTAAGTCTTTAACATATTTATTATTTTTATTTGTGTTAAATTATTAATATAACATAAATAAATAATTTTTTGTATTTTTGTTACATAGTTCATTTATCATTTTAATTTCATTTAAGACGAGTTAAGTGTGTAAAAATACAATTAAATTCAGTATACAACAGAAACTTTAACTTGGCTGAAAAAGTTTCGGTTTCGGCCGAAACTGAGACCGAGGCTGATGATTCGGTTTCCGCTGAAAATCCTGTTTCGGTCGAACACTAATCAGAAGTAAATTAACGTTCAAAGAGAAAATCAAGGCCAATTCTGACCAAGTATGGTAACTGGCCGTTAGACGACCAAAGAAAATATATTTCCAAATTGTCGACCGTAAGATCATTGTGACAAAAAAAACAAGAAAACGGACACAAAGAATCAAAGGATTTTTTTTAGAAATGTTATAAATTATATGCAGACAGTGGAGTGGCAATTACGTGTGGCAGTAATTTTCCCAATGACATTGAATTCTGCTCGATTGCGAAACTAAAAATGAAAGATTTGATTTACGCTTAACCAGAAAGTCTTAAGATTACTTAAAAAATTTTTGAGCTATCTGTTGACAGATTGGGAAACTAAAAAATGGATACCTGAGATTTACTGGTTTTTTTATTGTGATTATTTGCTGTCGTTACAAACAAATGACGCAATGAAATCGCCGACGTGATCTGAAAGATTTCGTTTGCTTTTGATCGGCATGCCATTAATGTAGTTTTATAAATAGATGCCTCTCTGAAAGTTCAATCCTAACCAAAATCTTTTCGCATAAACGAAGTCACGGGCATGATTCACATTTTCCTGGGATTTTTTAAAATTAAAAGAAAAATTGGTAATTACGTCAATGTTGATAGATTGTGGACTTAAAAAGCACATTCACAAGAAGCAAAGGGTAAGGATGATAATACTAGCTTTGAATCTTTGGCAGCTATGCTTGTCCAGCTCGTGATAGTATTTTTATTGAAGCGTTAGTTAACGACGAATATTAAACCAAACTTTCGCATTTATAATACACCGAATTTGTGTTGCGACTTTCATTTATTGACTCATAAGTCATGTGAAAGGTTTACTAACTGTGTTGTTTATGGCTTTACGCCTTGTCGACATCTAGGTCATTAAAGGTGGAAAAAGGAATGGGGTCAAGGAATGGGAAGGATTTCGTCCATGACCTTTATAAGGAACCGTCCCGGCATTCGTCTGAAGTGATTTCAGGAAACTATGAAAAACCTAAATCTAGCTGGATGTACAGTTATTCGAAACCACTTCCTCCCGAATAATGAGAGGCCAGAACGTTATTGGTGACCCGTCACACTTGGTGTGAACCCGTGATTATGGCTGCACGATATGAATTAACAGACTATGAACACGAAATGGTAGTTGATGCTAGGTACATGCGTCATACCATTTCGGAAATTGTTCCTGAATTCAACATTCCCAGATCCACAATACCAAGAGCGTGGCCTGAATATGTAATTTCCGGAATTACCTCCCGTCATAGGCAGTTCTATGGCCGACTACGTCTACTTACTGACAGATGCCAGTAACGTCTGCGACGAGGTGCCAGTGTTGACAGAAAGTCAATAGTGTGTCAAAGAACAGCAAAACTCCACCTGAGACGTACGAGAGGCTTGTCCGTGCGAAAAGTCCAGCAAATTTTGGCGTTGATGGGCTATGACCGCAGAAGACTATCAAAATGCCATCAGCTGCAGCGCCTCTTGTGATGTGAACTTATTGGCTGGTTACTAAATTACTGGAAAAAGGCTGCGTGTCAGATGAGTCACGATTCCAGTTGGTAAGAGAGTTCTGGTGTAGTGCAGATCCTACGAGATCATGGATTCAGTTTGTCAGGAAGACATTGTGCAAGCTGGAGATGGATCGAACCTAGTATCATTGACTGTATATGGTTATGTTTTGCAGCCTCTCAAGGCCTCCATGTTTCCAAGTAGTGATGCACTTTTCCACGACGATAATGCGCCACGTCATCGGATCATTATTTCTTCAATATAGGTTTAAGGAACATTCTGGACGATTCCAGCGAATTGTAGCATATTTTAATAATTTGGTAGTTAGATGCAGTATTTTAGTGCGGTACAAATCAGCCTTCGTGAGCTGCAGGCCTGTGATGGCACGGAATATGAAACCGTGTCTGCAGTTACTCAAACAGGGCCACAAAACCAGCAGTTTCCAAAGTTCTGGAACCTCCTAGAACGACCGTCTAAAAGAGACCAATTACAGCTCTGCATTCACACCGCGTGATGCAAGCAAGCCAATATAAATCAGTCACCCCCACTATGGAGTGATAGTATGCAGACGCGTACCGTACAGGCTCCCTTCGCAATTTCTTTCTGAAGATCACACAGTAAACTTGCCACTCTTTGATCCAATGATTCAGGAAATACTTCACCATCATACCCATCGCTTTGTATGCTCAAAGGCGCGGCTAGTACCGAACCTCCCATTATTTTATTCAGCCATTTGGCTATAGTAAGGAAGCAAAAATCACTTCTGTACATAGTTATGATGTACCTGTTTTTTGTATTATTCCACTTGTTCCTTTGTAAATATCAGAGATAAATGCCTGTCAATCTCATCTTTGTAGTTCCTTTAAAATACCTCAAGTCATTTGTTAGAGTTTTATTAAGTGTTTTCCAGCCAGTACTCGCAGACGTCAACTGGAAGAACCAGAATTTGACGGCGAGAAGGCAGGACGAATTCACGTGCACAAACGGGGTAAGTCGGCCTTACCACACGACAGAATTATTTGGCTACTTAGATCAGATATGAATCCAGTCTGACATATCTAAGACATGATTGAAAGATCAGTTCGTGAACAACCTGCACCGAAATACTTTCACAATTATGGACACGGATATTCCAGGATGATGTCCAACAACCTGGCAAGACTGTTATCTGTAACCGAGTTGACATTCATAATTGGACCATCCCTGCCATGCCAATACCGAACTACATAGCTGCAAAGCCCACCGTGAGATTGGGGTTGGAATTACCTGCCAGTCGAGCGGGAACGGACTCTCATAAGAGAGACACCTTTAGCCATCACCAGGATGTTGTCCACGGGGACCACGCGTAGGCGGCGTCACCACACATATGGAGTCGAAAACCGAAGTTTAGGTCGTATAGCTGTCCGTCTAAGCTACCTGGTATGATGTTCTTATGTGGCGCATTGTGTGCCCATAGCGTTGTGCAGTACGTCACTACTGACGCGCACATAGTCTTGTACATTAGTTCTACCACCTTCTTGTGTAGGCTCCAATCTTTACAGTGACCATGAAATCCTAGCTGGGCTAGTAAACGGCATTGTTCACTATGAGCAAAAGAAATGAAATGGCCTCCTCTACTACTTGATCTGGCCTGACCTGAGCCGAGCTGACCGCTAGTGTGAATGCTATCCTGGATTGTAAGTTGTGCTGACCTGAGCTGAGCTGAGCTGACCTGACCGCTAGTGTGAATGGGCCTTTAGTACAGAGTTGATGACATACTATTCCTTCTAGCCATTTAACCAATCACTGGCGGGGCAAGATCTAAATTTTATATGGCCGAGATAAGTTTTGTGAGGCCCCCTAGTGATGAGAGAGGATGGAATTCATAAACTTTTTTTTTTAAACTGTTTAATTTTATTCATAAATTTAATCATTTTCACTGTAATTTACATTGTTAAATAATAACTAACGATAAAGAATTATAGAAACAGAAATTGCCTGCTTTTAGCCTTCCTGAGCTCCAAAATTACCATATCGTAACCCAGGTTAGATGCTGTTTCAGCTGGTAGAACTGCCAAAGCTATACATTTTACTTCGAAAATAATTTTATATTAATTTTAAACGCTCCTTTCAGTGGAGAATGTACTTACTGGTACTGTTAATTACATTCAAATGACAATATAAATATTTTGATAAATTTGTATTAAGTTATTTTCTATTATTTAGTGGAACCGCAATTTCATATTTTTAATGAAGTCAGATAAATTTGAGATGATAGTTTGTAATTCTCGAGATAATTTGTAAGGTCGGAAATCATTGCTGTCACCCAATCGCAGCATTGTATGTATATTTTGGCAGTTTTTTTTATTAGGGGCTATATGCTGTTTTCGAATAATTTTTAATTTATTTAGATCAAAGAGAAAACAGAAAATTTCGAAGTAACTTATTGAATCCGTATTGCTCATTGTGGAATCAATCATGGCGTTAAAACAATTGTTTCATACCGGTTTTTAGGAGACTGTGTAGCTTAATCGCTGCTTTCATAATCTAACGTCTATTTCTTTTTGCTACCCTTTTATTTTCAAAGATTTTTTCGCAGATCGTAACTGTTTTTTTTTCAGTAAGCAGACAAGCATTATTCGAACCCAAATTGTCGATATTCTTTGATCCAGTCTCAAAATTTACGCAGATGTTCAATAGTAATGCTGTAACGGACTTGTACAGATTGCCATAATTTGCTAAGGATATTAACAGGTGATGATAATCTCTCATACCATTAATGTGATGATATGATAAATTCTAAGCAGAGCATTTGGTTCAAAACCAAATAACAATCCCTAAGTGTACCTGAGTCTTCCGTGAGATTTTTTAAGCTTTCAATGTATTCAAACTGAAATAATATGGTTGTCACTGCCTCGTTTCTACTTTCCCATCTCGTGTCTGTTAAAGGCTTTGTAATGAGATTTAATTTCCCTTTAATTAATTCTCAGAGTTTTCTGGATATTGAAAATAGCAAACAAATTTTCTGAATAAAAACTAAAAATGTTTTTGCTGTCTCAGAAGTATTAGCTGCATCTATCAGCAAAAAATTCCAACTATGAATTCCGAATGATGTAAAAAAATGTTTTGAATTAATATTTAATAGTCAAGTTTTAACTCCATTATTTATGCCTACCGTATCCATCACTATAGCCTTTGACGATAGTTTCAAAAATTTATTTTTTCCTAGTTCCTCCAGTATTGCCTACCAATATTTTGTCTCTTTTTCTATATGAAACCCTTCATTGGTTTTTAACATAAATGTGATCAATTCATTTTTAATGTCATGTCTTAGACAATGATATGTAAATTGTTTGTCATTAATGCGTTTCAGGTGTTCCTGTAATGTAAGATCATATTTAAAAATCACTTTAAACAAATCTATGAGGTAACCAGAATTCCCACTGTTGTCACAAATCTTGAGAAATTATCTGTGGCCTTTTACTGGTATATTGTGTTTCATGCTTTATATCTTTTCTACTATCGTCCATTGAAATATTCATGCCATATTTCTTTGGTGTTCTCATGTGTTTGTAAAATGCTACATCCATGTTTCCAGCCACAGTACCTTCCCTGTAACATCTGAGCTCATAAATTTCCAAATAGTCTGCATGGAAAACAGAATTTATTTTGAGATTTTGAATAAACCAACCATCTATGGTGTTGAGTTTCAGCCTTATTTAGTTTTCTTGAGAAATGTAAATTAGAAAAGTGCCTATGGTGCGCGAAGTCCCTCGGACCGCGAGGCCGTAGGCGGTCGCCCACGTCTCCCACGCCTTTCACCGCTTCTGTAACCAATATAGATAAAAAGGAAGAAAAAGCCACCCACACCAAGAAACTTGCTCTAAATAGGTCGACACCACCGCCAACACCCAAGCTTCAAGATCTAAGGCCGACAACACCCAAGTCTCAAGCTGTCACGTCACCCCCATCCGAGATTAACATGACACCTGTAGTGATGGCGGCTGACAATCATCTCGAAGAAACCACGGAGGCCCAGCAGGATGAAAAGGGTCCAGTCCTTCCGCTTACCGCATTATACGAAGGAAACTACCCGCCACGCCCCACAGTACCCACGGCGGCCAACGAGACTGGTCGTCCGCGGGCTTCCGACTGATGTGCCTGAAGAGGACGGTGGCCACCGAGCTCAACAGCGGTGGCATCGTCGCATCGGACGTGCATCAGATGCGTCGCCAGGGTACTGAAGAGCGTCTTCAGCAGTACACGTTTCAGCCTGCGGAGCGTGTACCGCGGGTGAAGAGGACGGCGGCTCTCCTCGGACACAAGTCCGATTGCAAATGAAGAAGAGACCACCGCTCGCCCTTGCTCAGCGCTTTCGCTGTCAGGGCCATGGACACCTGGCCCGCGACTGCACGGGACAGGAGCACTGCGTGAGATGCGCGGGCACTCACAATGTTGCGGATTGCAACATTCCAAGGGATGAACACCTACATGCTGCAAATGTAGCGGAAACCAACCCGCCTGCTACAGTGGGTGCCCAGTGAAGAGACACCTGCGCGTCGACAAGCCGACGCCCCGTCCAGCATAAGCCCTACATCAACCCACGGCTTCAGCACAAAACAACGACTTCGCGGCAACAGTCCATCCTCCGGCAGCAACACCACCAAGGTGCTACAGTAGATGCCAGCTAAACATCATGATGCAGCTACTGCAGCAACAAAACCTGCTACTGACTCAGGTCATAGCAAGATATGCCACCAACCCGGAAGTGACACATCCAACTAAGCCACATCTTCAGCTGAAGACAACCATAGATGAACTGGAAGGAGATGCAATTGATTTTGCAAGAACTTGCTCATACTCTGGGACAGAAAACATCCCAGAAGATTGTGTCTGTGCGAAAAAGCTTAGGTTGGAATATTTCTGTAGCCGGAGTAGGTTAACAGGCCTAATCCTGGTACGGGATCAACGAAAAAAGTATATTTAAAAAAATCCCAGTATACCTGATAACAAAATTATGTTCAAGAATCATAGAAACATTTGATACATTCTAGAAAAATTTTTGGGGGGGAGGGGGGAAGTATAAATTTTAAACATACCTTTTAACCAAAAACTGTATTTCAACTCTCAACATTCATGTTGATAGCAGTAAAATACGTGTCTAAATAAACTATACAATTTAATAAACTTGTATAAAGGAATGTACGAGGACAAGTAAAAAATTATCCGGATTTTAGTAACTAAACACTTTTACAGTAGTCGTACTGCTTTCCGCGAATGCGTGTTTACAGTTGATATTACTAGAGATGGGTCGTTCGCGATTGAACCAGTTCTTTAGAACAGTTCTCGTGAAAGAGCGAGTGAGTTGTCGCTCACTAAAGTGAACGGTAGTTCTTCTTGGAGGTCGTAAGGGAGCGTCCCGTAAACCATGTAGCTCCATTTTGGCTTCCTGTGAACACCTCCCCACCCCCTCCCCACGAAACCCGACGTGGATTTTGTCTCTACACCCAACCCTCACCCCCCAATGTAGCACGTAACTTTTATCCATGTTGATTCCAGAAGACATTTTGTACTGATTTCTCTTGTCAGACTGGCGTAAATTATATAAGGCGATAATTAAATGACGGAAATAAATGTTTACATAGATTCTGTGTGTTCTGTATCCCATTTTAACTGTTACAAATAATATGAAAGAAAAGCTGGCCTGGCTCGGAACACCCTCCCCCTCCCTCTCCACCTAGACCAGCGTAGCTTTCCAGCCAACCTGTACCCTCGCCCCCCCCCCCCCCGAACCACGTAGTTTATGCACTATTCCTAATGATGGTGGTGTGTCGGTCTCGATTGAACTTAACTTCAGTCGAGTGTGCGCCAACAGTCGGTTTCGGCTTGTCACTCTCGCTCGACTCATGTTTGTTCTCTGTTCCACACTATTTATTGTTTATGCACTACGCCTCTGAAAAAAATAATAAATCCCGAAGATCAAGAAGAGCTAGTTCGTTCACGACGTTTCTCCGTTTCCAGCGCTCAGCACAGCGTGGAGCAGTGAAACTGGAGAGGTAATTCTTTCGAATCTGACGTCCCGCTCCTCTTCACTTTCTGCTTCTCTTTGTGTATTCCCGGCTACAAGCGTGTCTAGTGAAAGATTATTTTCAAAAGCTGGACAAATTTGCACTGAAAAAAGGTAGTAGGCTGCTGAATGGCAAAATAAGTAAAATTTTATTTGTAAACAGGAACCTTCATTTTATTTAAAGCAAAAAAGTTCTTTAAATTTGATTGTACTTTGTGTTTGTAAATAAATTAATGTAAAACTAACAATGCTGCAAACTATATCCTAAATATTCCCAGCAATCCGAACAACATTTCATTGACGCTTTGAAATGGCCTTTTTCTGCTAAAAGTAATCCGTGGGTATTTAAGAAACAAAATGATTCAGAATAAATACAAAAATAAATAAAATAACCGATGTGAGATTAACCTAACAAATCAATCTAAATGTAATAAAACGAACGGATACTGCACTCAAAATGGATATAATTGCTCTTTTTTTTTTTTTTTTTTTTTTTTTATTAATAAACTGAGCTAGTGAACTGGTGAACCGTTGAAAAGAACTAGTTCTTTTCATAGAGTGATCAAATTAGCACCGCTCTTTTTAGTGAATCACTTTTGCTCACCTCTAGTTTATACTACTGTGGTATAGCGTGCCTCACTCGACCTTGATCGCAACAATATTGAGTCGACATTGACTGTCTCCGCTCCGCTAAACACGAAGAAGAAACAAAGGGCCGTGATACGTTTTCTTTGGTCAGAAGGAGTAAAAGGGGCTGTAATTCGTCGTAGACGACAGTACATTGTCTGAGGACAAGTGTTTTCGAGTGGATAAAGAAGTTTAAAAGTAGCCGGAAAATTGTGACGCAAGGAAAGGGATCAAGGCGTCGGTCAACGTCCACCACAGACGAAAAAATTGAGCAATCTCGATTGATCGTTTTCACAAAGACGCGAGTTACTATCAATAACGTAGCGTCTACTTTGAACATCAGTCATGGTTCTGCCTATAACATTATCCATGATGAACTCAACTTCTGCAAAGTTTGATCGCGATGTGTGCCAAGCCAGCTCACGGAAGAACAAAAACTTAAACGTCTTGAATTCTGCCAACGACTTACTCGACCGTTACTACAAAGAAGGTGACTCCTTTTTTTGAAAGAATAGTAACCGGAAGAAACGTGGCTCATCATTATTAGCCAGAATCAGAACGCCAGAGTGTGGAGTGGAAATGACCTGAATCACCGGTGAAGACAAATTCAAGTCTGCACCATCGGCGGGAAAGGTTTTGCTAACCGTGTTTTGGGATGAAAAAGGGCCTTCAGTGGAAAATTACTTGGAGAAGGGGAAACTTTCAACAGAGAATATTACTGTGCTTGTTGTCTAATAAACTTAAACCATCAATTCGCAGCAAACGAGGTCTTTTGTCAAAGAAAGTCTTGCTGTTGCACGATAACGTCCGTCATCACACGGTTCAACTCACCCATGAGTCCATCCAGTGGCGGATCCAGGATTTTGGTTTGGGGGAGGGGCTTGAGTGGATTTTGGTTTGGGGAGGGCTTGAGCGGATTTCATTTGGGGAGGGGGAGTTTGAGTCGGGTAAGGGTAGGCTTTATAGTCATGCCGCCCTTAAAGATCAGGAGATCTAAAAACAAAAGTTTCTAAATCTAAAAAATTACGATGTGGGGGGTGGACCTACATACTTTGGGGGGAGCTTTGTATACTCTGTGAAATGGGTAGCTAAGGAAACGTTTATATAAAAACAGAAGAAGAAAAATCAAGACTAGACAAGCTTGGTGAAGGCCGTGTCGTGTTCGTTTTGAATTTTGAGTTACTGTGGAAAAGAACCTGTACATTCAGATGATTAGGGATGTTATAACATTATAATAAATAAGGGGAATTAATTCACATTAGATTATTATTTATTTGGCGAAGCTGGATGATGTGGAACGGAAATTGTGTTTCTTATTTTCTCATAGCAAAGGAAATAAAACTTTAGAAGAAACTACCCTTCCCCCCCCCCCCTTGGATCCGCCACTGAATCCATCAACAAATTGAGTTTTGAGGTGTTGGAACATCCATCTTACAGTCCAGATCTTGCTCCGTGTCGGACTTTAATTTGTTTGGGCCGCTGATAGAACGATTTACGAGGTCATCGACTTTCCTCAAACCAAGAGGTGCAGGAAACAAGGCTTCAGTAGCTTTGAAACCACACCGAAAACCTTCTTTTTAGCAGGAATACACAAGCTTGTGGACCCCTGGACCAAGTGCATTGCAAAGGGGGGGAGACTGTATTGCAAAAATAATGAATAAGTAAAACTGTATTTTTTATGTAAATAATTTTTTATGAAAAGTCAGGATAATTTTTGACTCACCCTACTATGTACTCTACTATACAGAACTTGTAAATACACAATCTGGCTACTAGAGAAAAGAAAATTTCCGAAATTTACGATCTTGAACTCGAAACAAGATAGCAAGCGCCGTTTATGTTAACCAATGATAATTTCGTTGAGACCTGTTCATTAGTTTTTGTGTGATGGGCACGAACACACACACACACACACACACAGACACACACACACACACACAAATGAACAGACACGTTAGAACTGTGAATAGCTCCACACATTCCTTTTCTAGCAGGCAATTTGAGTATGACCTGCTTTAATTACTATCTTTGAAAAAGTTTATTCTAGAACTTTGGAATCTATATATCTATAAATGAGAAAATGGAAAAGTTCGGATGTGTGTTTGGATGTACTTCTGGAATCAATCACGCCTTAATAACTCAACATATTTAAATGAAATTTGGCATGAAGTCAGTCAAGGGCGGATCCAGCCTTAGGGTCAGGGGGGTCACATAGTCGAGGTCTAACTAGGACATGCTTCAAAATTATAATAGTACCTATATATAAATAAAAGATAAATTAATTTAATTGCATATGTCAAAATAATTTTAATCAAATAACAAAATCAATTATTCTCTTCTGAACTCTCGCGAATCTTGTTATGACTTCCTCCACTTGAAAGAGTATGGTTTTGTGAACGTGCAGAAGTGCCGGTCCAGTTAGGTGGTCTTCTGCCAGTGATGCTCGAAGTCAAGTTTTGAGCCTGCCTGAGAGCAGAAAAAGATCTCTCTGCCAATGGGACACTATCTGGTAGTGTGGCAAGATTACACAAATATGTGTTTACGATGGGATATATTTTAGCATGAATTTTTATATTAGATTTGAAATCGACTTGCGGAATGTTCTGATTCCGTTGCCATTTTACTATCCACAGCCAATATTCGCTTATAATGACTGATAATGCAGTGTCGTCTATTACCTGCTTATAATCGAATGCGAGTTGCTTAATTGTTTCAACGTCTTCATTAGTATAGGTATAATTGACTTTCGGTACAAAAACGACTAGTTGAAATAAAGTATTTCAGGAGACAAATGGTCTTGTGGATCATTTATTATAGAATCTAGAAGTATGATGTATACAGCCCTACCGAAATACTCTTCAACTGATTGAACAGGTAGGTTATTGGCTCTATGCATTTATATCGGCACTGTTCTGGGGCATTAAATTTCCATCGCAAATTTCTCGGCAAATTCTTTTGACTCTTCAAAACATTTGTTCCATTTTTTATCTCAGAACACTCATTGTATCATTTATTGCGTCAGTAGAACTTTTTTTAAGACAATTGAGTTCGTCTTCAATACTCTGCTTAAGGATATAGTTGTACAAGTACCTGAAAAATAAAATAAGGTATATTTCTAACTAACTGAGTAATTAATATGTATACTATTATAAATCTGTGAGAAACCTGCGTGTGCCTGATGTTTTGAAATGGCATCGCACAAAAAATTCTTCAGCAATTAAGATGGTACTTTCAAATATTAAGAGCTTATGTTCCAGATTAAAATCTGCGAATACAGCTTGCGACTTGTATGTACTGAGGAACGGAGAATGAAATTATAACTATTTCTAGAAGGAGAAATAAGCGCGCAGATCACTCTGTATTCGATATGAGCATTCAATAAACACTGACAAAAGATCACACTACGATCATGCTTAGATTCTGTTTTATTTTTTCACTTCGATTATTTAGTTCTCAGTTTTGTACACTAAAATAAACATAATACGTGGTAAAAATCTTACGTATAAAGAATCTTAAAATGAATAGTTGGTGGAAAGTCATTATTAATTCGCATTTTACCATCACTAAAATCCTTCAACTTCCTAGCCAGTACTCTCACATTTACTCATTGCTTTTCAGTGATCAGAGCAAGAACATTATACATATTCAATCATACTATTCGTTTAAAATCGTGAAAATTATGCAACTGATAACTAATAGCTCCGGAGCAGGAAATTTCGCTCTTACAGCAAAAAGTAAAACGGTGATTACATGTCAGCTAGATACGAAGGCCCGACAAAAAGGAAGGCTTGAATACAGTGACCAGGGAATTATTTTTCGCAGTTGCCAGTCGCAGTTGTTATTAAGTAATGTTCATAACTTTGATTTTTTAATGTACATTTTAGGATTGTAATATTAAATCGTCATGAAGTTCGAATTACCATACTTACGAACTATTTGACGAAAACAATATGGAACCATTGAATTAAAAAATCAACTAGGAATCCTAAAATCTTATGCTACATCGCGCGAATTACAGAACTGAATCCATCGTTCCTTATACATTAACAAAACGTGGCAGCAGTCATTCTGTCCAGGCTACATTTCAAAGTAACCACAACCTCCAGTAATACTGCCGTTCGAAAATCAAAGATGATTAATTTAATTTAATTTAATTTTGATTGCAATGGAATGCACGCTCTGGTAGCAATTTCCGTACGCACCCTTCTTAGTCTTTTCATGCACCCACCTACATTTGCCCTCTCCAAATTTCAACTTTAAATTCTTTCAACTTTTTTGGTTAATTATTCATTATTTCTCTTGGTAACTTATTCCAATCCCTGACACCCTTACTTAAAAACAGAATCTTCCTACACCTTTGTGCCTGAAATCGAGTGACAGCTTGTAGTCATGGTTATCTTTTCCCATACATGCATTACTTTTAATTCTTATGCCAATATCTTTCAATGCCTCATCACCAGTATACGCCTTGTAGACTCCTATGGCCCTCTTCACCCTCCTCCTGTCTTGCAATGAATCCCATTCCAGCTCTTTTATCATATCTGTTACTGACTGCATTCGGCAATAATTTCCAGAAACAAATCTAGCAGCCCTTTTTTGCACCCTCTCCAACTCCTGTATTTGATACTCAAATTGTGGGTCCCATACTACACTACCATATTCAAGCAATGGTCAGACCAAAGTTTTGTAACCCACTTCCTTTACTTCTCTCATACATCCCCTCATCACTCTTATCGACAAGTGCAGAAATTTGAAACCTTTCCTACTGCTCGTCCAATGTGTCCTGCCCAGTTAAGCTTGTAATCAAATGTAATACTAAGATATTTACATTTCAAGTCATTAACAAGCAATTCTTTCCACACCTTATAATCATAATCAACCTTTAGTTTTATTTATCTGTGTATCTAATAAGCTATATCTTCATTTCATTTATCTTCATCTCATGTTTACTAACCCAACTAGGTATCCTGTCCAGATCACCCTGCAGCTGTTCGCAGTCCTCTTCCGTTTTTATCCTTTTATATAGCATTATGTCATTCGCAGAAAATACAAATTCTGTAGTAAACCAACATAATTATTCATCAGAATAATGAATAGCAATGGTTCCAATACATTACCCTGTGGAACTTTCATTTTTTCTTCCACTTCTTTTGATGCTGCATTTCCTAAGCTAACTTTTTGTTTTCTACCTTTTAAAAATTCTTCTACCCACCATACACTTTCTCATCCATTCCAATAGTTTTTACCTTATTTACTATCATTTTGTGGCTCACTATGTCAAAAGCCTTTGAAAGATCTAGTGCTATACTGTCAATTTGGCCTCCCTTGTCCATTTAATCCGAAATATCTTGCATATATACCACCAACCAAGTTTCGCATGAATAATCTTGCCTAAAGGGTACTTGAAAACCACTTCCACTCCTCACATATATTTCTCCATTAATTTACCTACCACTGATCTGAAACTGATTGACCTATAATTTTCGACTCTATTACTTACTCCTCCTTTATGTACCGGCGCTACTATCGCATTTTTTCAGTCCTCTGGTATGCATAAAGGATCCAGACTCCATTTAAATATTTCTAGATAAGGTACAATGCCACATCTGGCTATCTTTAAGATATCTGTTGTAATATTATCTACACCAGCCCCTTAAAAAATTTTCGCTGGTGAGTTAGCAACACACCATTTTTACCAAGAAAATCATCGAAAGCTATTAATGGTTCTTTCATGAATCGTTTTAGACTGTGTGGCAACTCAAGGGCGATACTGTAAATAAAACATAATATTTTCTGTAAAGGTCTTGGTCTTTATGCGATAACACAAGCCAGTGAAACTTGTCAATGTGTGACTTCTAAAATATATATATATATATATATATATATGTATATATCTACAGTGTTGGAAAACATAAATTTGAGAAGGCAAATAATGTTTGTCGATCAATATAGCTCTTGTGGAAACGTCTACGTATTTTCTTACAAACCATCCAATATCTGAGGAAAATTTCGATTGAGAAAACAAACTTTTTATCTGATTAGAACTGGAAGTCGACGTACACGAAATCGGCAAGCATAGAACAGCTTCAGCAGGAGTAATATTATCTTCTTCATCTAACGTTAAGGTAGTTGTTGAAGCATCGGCAGCACACATATTATGATATGCATTAGTGTTCAGTATAGGTAAATGTTTTGGGTGTTTACCAATCTCAAACCTAGGTTTCTTCATAAAAGAATGAATCTATCTTTCTAAATAAACCACTGCATGCATTACGTTTCGACACACCAGCACAATCACATTTTTCGATGCATCCTGTAGTAAAAAACACCCTGCATAACTAAAATGACAATTTTTATGTAAATACATCAAACGGTTTAGTGGCGAGAAGCGGTCGAGCTACGCGGCTGTGACGTCACCGAACATCGGACGCGCAGCCGTGAACGAATAGTACGACGCGCTGCGCGACGCGGCAAAATCAAAAGTTGTAATTTCGTGCACAATATTCAGTTCACAGTGACCGATCGGATACAACATAAATTTATAAACAGCATACAGTCGCATTGTGACTGACGTGTATGTTTTTGTGAGATCTGGCCATCCATTATTCAACGTAATCTTATTTAATTAAAATCAGTGAGATTAAAAATATTATCAGAGGCCGAGCCCAGGGGGGGGTCATGACCCCCCCCCCCTCCTTGGATCCGCCAATGAAATGATTGCGTGCGAAGTGACATAGGATAGATTTTATCCCGCAAAAACGCATAGTTCTTTTAGAAATTGCCATTAACATCAATTCGGAAACAACAAAAGTTTCATACTTCGTAGATAGCCGTGCCAAGTTTACTCTTTGCTTTTTACGTAAATCGCAAACACTACTTTTCAGAAATAAAAGCAAAAACCTTCTTACATATGCAAGTTTCTGTTTAGTTTAAAAGCCATAAAACCGACGCACTTGACAAATAATAGTTTCGAAGCAGGAAATATAAATCTGTACTTAACCTTAAATTAAAAAAAAAGAAGGTGACTTACTGTTGTCAAGTTCGCAAAGAGATGTTTTCATTTGCGTACATAAAATAGTATGACCTATCAAATATTACACCATAATTTCGTTCGTAATATATGCGTTATAATAAATATAAAAAATAAAGCTTGGGAAAAAAAAGTAAAATGCTATGAGTATACCAGCACGAAAGTCGGTTCACTTAAAATGCAAAATGGTCGTGCCCCAAATATCGTATGTATAAAAATGTGAAGGATTCTCGGTTTAATTTATTTCCTGTTTCTTTTTTGTTACGATACAGTCTCTGTATTACAAATTATTTTTGCCGAAATTTAAAACTTAACTAACCCTTTTTATTTTACGTTCAGAATTTTTGTACAAATTGCAAAGACTATGATTCACGAACAGTGTCTTTTTACTTACTGGTCAATATTCTGTAAATATCTATCGAATGTTACACTTAAAACGAATGTATTCAATAAGCTAATGTATAAACTTATTGTTTCATGAAGTAACACTGGGAGTCGTTTACAACTCAATACACCTCATTTGCACGGGCATATGAAAGCTGCTTACTTATAAATTCCTTCTGCCTTCTGCTGTAACAAAAACATTCTGGTCCAGGCAGCATTTCAACCAAACCACTATTTCTGCTAATATTGCCACTAGAAAATCAAAGGATACGAACACATCTCAACACATTAAATGCTCTGGAACTACATTTCGAGTAGTAACACAATTTTCTATATCAAAATTCCTAATTAGTATATCATAAATTACTACCACAATTAATTTCATTATACACCTTACTAAATCACGAGCAATAAAAGTCACTTTATTGCGATGTAAATTTGACCAGCAATATTAACGACCGTAGAGAATTGTGGACTTTCCATTGTACACTGTAAGTTAAAAGCATTTTGGTATAAATTTTTAAATTATTTTACCTCAATAACTGTCATGAAACTGACGACATAGTTCATGCGGCTGAATGTAGTTTTAGATGTATTCAGTATTGAATTTACTGTGTTAATAATAAGTCAATTAAATTTCGCTATTCATGATGTCACTAACATACAATATAGTGAATGTATTAATGTGCGAGTGATAGAAGCTTTGATTTTCTAGCGGTAATTTTAAAACGCAGCCTGGGCCAGAATGAGAACTGAAACATTGTTAGTTATTAAGCTTCTTTAATGAGCGCCATTTTAGTGACATCATGCATCGCTTTGTACCGATATTGTATTAAAAGATCTATAGTAAGCTTGGACGATTTAGCAGAACCATGCGGCGTTGCCCGAAGAATTTCTTTGAAATTTATCAATGTTTTATTCAAATAAAGGAGTGGCGGACAAGCGGAGTGGTAATTCGCCGGTAGTCATTCAATTCTGTTTGCAGAGTGGGAAACTAATTATGAAGAAACAATCTATTACTACTTTAACATTAAAATTTATATTTTAGCGCAGAATTAATGGTCGAAACGAATGAAGTATAGTAAACTGGTCTACAGGCAATTCAGTTGTTTCCACAGATAGGAAACCATTACCACAATACCACTGATCATTATGGATAAAAGAATCAATTACTATTGCTACTATACTTACTACAATAATATGTAAATTTTTGTTGATGGAACCAATATATCCTCAAAAAAAAATCAATATTCAAAGAGCCAATTAAGTTCTCTTTTTTTAAAGATTTTTTTTCAGATATTCAATGCAACGGAAATGTACGTCCTTGGGCCACTTAAGTATTTATTTGCTGTTTGGATGTTAGTAATTTTTTGTTTGTTGATATTTAGTCGATTCCATCAATGTATTGCTAATATTTTGACGTTTTGAGCTTCCATTAATTAAAACTATATTCATTTTTATTCGCGAGATGAAATTAGTAATTTTAAGAGATGCTGAATAAACAAAATTCAAATCTTTCAAAGAAATGTAAGAAAACTAGGGCTATGAAAATAGGCAAAACCTAGGAGGCAAATCCTCAATATTGTATATACGGATATATTAAACTGAAAATACTCCTTACAAACAGAATATTTTTACTGTTTTCAAAATTCAATGAAGTGTGGAGCATAATAGATTTTTGTTATTTTATTGTAATATTTATTAATAATAAAAATAGCTCTAAAATAAATTGTATGGTCGTATTGACCTGGTGACAAGGCTTCTTTACGTCTCCGCAATCTGTCCCATTTGTAGCCTCTTAACGTAACCCAGTAATCCTACCAGACATAGAGGACCCACAGTTCAACACGGAATCAGAACCAAGTGAGCATTGTGGCGTAATTCACGTCACACAACCTATGCCAGATGTGAAGGTCGAGCTAAGAACCTTTGAAAATCCTCGCCGAGACTGGGATTCAAGCTGGGGACTTTTCCATCTCCAATTGGAAGCCCTAACCACTGAGCAACCAAACGTCTCAAGAAAATCTAATATTACAACACTCTTCAACGCGGACGAAGTCGCGGGTAACTGCTAGTATACAATATTTTTGGTTTTAATTTCTTCAGCATAACAGGATACACATAGAGGCGGCCTTATGGTTGGCGAGCAGGGCAATCGCCCGGGGCCTCACTCTTGAGGGGGCCTCGCGCAGCAACCAGTGTTTTTAAAAAATTATTTTATCTTTAGCTATTAGTGATAACAATAAAATAAAGTTGGTTAATTGATAGTAAATTATATAATAAGTGCCTAATGAAATTTTCTCATTTAGATTTATTCAGTGTCACGTTCGTATATCAGCAGGAGAAACATCTGATATTGATGTACAAGAATTGTATGAAGAACTGAATATGGTTACCCGTCTATAAGAATAAAACAACGACTTTATCTCGGAGATGAGATGTATAATAGGAAAAAACATTAACTGAAGTGTACCCCACTATCGAATTGCCACCACTCCTAAGACGGTTCCGTCCGCAGAAAAAAGTCTTTCATGGTTAAAAATAATTAAAACGTATTTAACGAATTCGATGACACAAGATCAGTTTTCAGCCCTTTCTGTTCTTTGAGTTGAAAATGACGTAGCTCATTTATTATATTTTTGTGCTTTACTTAAATATTTTAGTCTTAGGAAACATTATTTTTAAATCCCAGCGTATATCTTTCAAGGCATTTATGTACTTCAGTTATTATTTAATAATTTGTCGTTTTTATGTTTGTTAACTTTTAATAACTTTTATAATATTATAATTTAAAACTCAAAATTTATTTATTTATCACTTTTGCATTTTTCGTCGATCATCAGAAATACCTACTTTCGATCCACGTGCTTTGAACAAAGGGCAAGGAACTCCCGCCCCGTGCCTCGCATCGTCTAAGGCCGCCGCTGGGTACACAGCATTGCTTGGTGGCTGGATATGAAAGTTCTGATGTTTTATTCCTTTTGATCGGATGTAATACACACTCTTAAACAACATTCACATTAGCAGATTTCTGTACCGTTTTGAAAATACATGAAAAACACAGAAAATTTGCAAGTATAAATATATCTTAAGAGGGGTGAAGGGGGAGAGCAGGTGGACTTTTGTAAATTAAATGTGAACATCATTGTTCACTTATTTTAATGCATATGTACACAAAGTTCCTTCGAGGTCGGATAAAAACTGTAGATTTGTGCCTCGGACTTGAGGCAGTAACAGTCAGCTTGCGACAGCTACAAGATACCTTATGAAGACAGCAGAATCAGCTGTCGAAACGTCGTGTTTTTACAACACCATCCGGCTGGACATCCGAGAGGATTTTTTTTTGCATTGATACGCCGGTAAAGTCTCCACTCACACATCATGTAGATTTGTGTATCACCACAAAAACTTTAAAACAAGTTTTAAATTTCAAGTTCAAATTACTTGGTCAGCAATTGTCCGATAGGAGTCAGTCCAAAGACGTTTGACAGGAAACGTGATTTCTTAGACTATCACTATTCACTTTGGCCGATTTCCCTACTGTTTTCGAGATATTCGCAAAAAACTGAATGGTTTCAAATGTAAATTTTATTAAGTGGGCTGATATGGGAGAGAGGGTGAGTTTTTGTGAACCAAATGTAGACAATAGTTTTCTCTTTTAAATTGAAGCATGACTGTCATGTGAAGTAACAATTTCAGTATACCTATACCGAAAAGTACCAACTTTATGGCACAACCATGACGTTATCTAAGAATGTGCTCATCGCTTAGGGTCACAAACAGCAGTGAAGCAAAGTCATTTTCAGATTTGAAGTTGATCAAACATAGGTCTCGAACCTCCATGTTAGAAGACAGACTCAACTTTTCGGCTTAGCTCAGCATTGAAAGTGATGCATGTTGCAAAAATATCAGAAGTAGCTTTGTCAGAATGAAAACCAATCAACCTCTAAGTCATACCCACTTTGTATGTAGTAAGCAAAGATTAGTAGTAAATTGTACACACAATTTTAAAAAAAATGTAACTGAGGACTGAAAAATATATAGGCTTACAGTACTATACTTTATATTACTGCACTTCTAAACATTTTATATCAAGTTATTTGACACTTCACTTTCATATTGTTTGGAATAGTGTGGGAAAGTAGTATATTTGAATTATGTATTATTAAAATTTGCTTGATTGTTACATTCCTTCTTTTTGTATCTTGCTATTTTCTTCTATGTTCATTTAAAATTGCAAAATGTCATTTTTTAAATCGATATACTGATTCTTGCATATTTAGCAACATAGATATGAATCTTCATTATTTTTCTACTATAATTGTACAGAACGATGTTAATAAATTGTATAAAATAACTTAATGATTTTCAGTTATTAACAGTTTTATTTCAACAGTTATATTAATATCTGTTTACAATATAAATATTTTCTACAATTTAATAATAAATTTAAAATATTTATTTTTAAGTTTACAGTTAGAAAATTGTTATACATTGCAAGGTTAAATTTCAAAATATTTGCGGGGAGGGCGTGCACTAAAGGTTCAGCAAATGGTCTACACCATGGAGGAAGGAATTATATGGAGGAGAAGTGACGTTAAATCGGTGAAACAAGCACTAAACTCTCCCGCATGGTGGCAGCACCGGCAGCGACCATATGGCGCTTCCCAACAATTAAGGTGTTTACATTGTGGTAGATGCAGTGATTATTTCATTTAGTATTGTGTATAAGTGTTTAAAAATGCCAGCTTGTGTTGCGTACAGTTGCACAAACAGGCCAGACAGGAAAGAACCTGGAATATCATTTCATAAGTAAGTTGAATTGTAATTATCGTTGTTGAAGTGAGCGGTAGACACCGCAAACTTTGCAGCACGTCTATAAATATTTAGTCATAGCTCTCAATGGGATGACTTTATTCTCAAATTTTTCTTGGTGTAGTGTAGAAAATCAGCAAACTTGCTATTTTGCACATAATAGACTAGCATTATTTTTTAACGAGTGTTTAAAATGAGATTTAAAAGGTCGTGTTTTACTTCGCGATTCAGTGAATTTACTATTACGATTTCTTTCGTCACGTTGCTGATTATACTGACAATGGATGATGAAATTAACTGTTATGTGAGAAGCTGTGAGTTTTATTAATTTTTTAAATAGCTATTTCAGGCCATTGACTTAGGTTATTTTTAAAGCTTCATATAAGACTTGTTTCTGTTTGTAAATACGTCTATACCTATTTTTACCGATTTTGAAATCTTTCTCGTCTATTTATGTCGAAACAGGTTCATGCAGAAATAAAAATGGGCTTCATAAATAAAGAAGTTATTGGCCTTTGAACAAAATCAATTTGGGGAATGTGTTTCTAATTTAGTCTCTTTTTTTTTTGTACAACATTCTCCCCCCCCCCCCCCGTATCTAAATCTAACTGAGAGATAATTTTTTTACAATTGTCCTAATAAGTAGGGCTGTGAAATTAGACAACACATCTTGATCAAGAGAATGTTCATTAAGGTGACTGAATAAACATTTTATTTCTGGTACCAGCCTACAAAATGTCTGGGTTGCTCATCCCTAGAGTGGGTCCTCTTACTTTTTTTCTGGTCTAGGACACATTTCAGACTAACCACAAGTGATAGTAATAAAACTGAAATATCCATTCTGCATGTCAACCATGTAATCATTGTGGCTTTGACAGAATTAATTTTTGGTCCAGCCTGCATCCAAACCTAAACCCCTCAATTTGGATGTTGTATATCCCCCAAACTAAGCAATATATCGAAAACATTTATTCCTTATTATCGAGTTTTTTCGTCGTGTTACATAAGAATCCATCATTAAATTTGACTTTTGCGAAATTTTTCTTCTGCATTTCAACTCAAGACACCTCACTTTTGAGACAGTATATCTCGAGAACTAGGTGAAATATCGAAAAATTTTACTCTTTATTTTTTATTTGTCTCGTCTTTTTAAATAAAAATTCATCATAAAATTTGACTTTGAATAATTGTTTCTTCTGAATTTCAACCAAAACCATTTCACATTTGAGA
The DNA here is from genome assembly GCA_031002005.1 of Vandiemenella viatica. NCBI lineage: Eukaryota > Metazoa > Arthropoda > Insecta > Orthoptera > Morabidae > Vandiemenella > Vandiemenella viatica. Next base: position 56,551,218 of record JARYHS010009186.1, read on the forward strand.
CAGAATATCTCGAAAACTAAGCAGTATATCAAAAAATTTTATTCTTCATTTTTTATTTGTCTCATCGAGTTACATAATAATCCATCACCAGATTACGGCGTGACGTTTATCCTAGAGTCCCCTTGAGGTGTTTGTACATATTCCCCGTGTTTGTTGGGAAGCGGTCAAGCCCCCACCACTCCGGCCATGCCCCCCCACTCCTCCGCCGGCCTGCTTCACTCCCATGCGTGGTAAAGCCGTAAAGGTCTCTTGCGTCGTCTCCATATTATTCCTTCCTCCATGGTCTACACATCCTAAATACGGCCCTGACCCTGTAATATTTAGCGAAGGCCAGGTAAAGTCTGTTTTTACGCATTGTAAGTCTCTATACATTTTATAAAAACACACCGTTTACTTGCTGTTGAAACTACAATGACTGATAGGCAGTAGGTGTTGGATGTAATTTGGTTGCAGTGGAAGAGGTTAATCGGCCGTAAAATCGTACGTTACTCGGATGAATACGGTTCGGATGAAATTTGGTTACAGTGGACAACCGGCCTATATTCTGAAACGTGAGTTCTCCTTTCATCTAAAGGCTCCTATACACAATCGCCCATGATGGGGGATTAAAAAAGTGGCCATCATCGTCGCGATCATGTGTTGCCGTCTGTGAATTTTCATTTACTGACTGTTATCTGTTGAAAATGGGCGTCAAACTGATAGCGGCTTGTGGTTATCACGGATTAATAAGTTACTCTATGTTACACAATCATGATTTTATAAATTGCTTGAGGTTTTGTTTTAATTAGGTTTTTGATTGTTGTGTTGGTTGATGGCTGAGTCGTGAAACTGAATTCAATCATCGCAAATTCCATTGACGAACCGTGCAACCTCAGAAGGAAGTCCGATGTAAATCTTATCTGAGAAGTTTAATTTACTGAATTAAAGTTATGATAAATATAAAGAAAGGCTTACGAATCTTTCATTAATCGGATAATTTCTGCAACGTATGTAGAAAGAAAAGGCGACCGTATGACTAAACAAGAAATGACCATAATCTTCCGGAAATAACTGGAAAACATTAAATAATTACCGGGCAGAAACGATGCACAAAGAAAAATAACACAGGTTGCTGCTATCTATTTGCTAACTACATATAACCATTATCGGAATGAGCATCAAAAACAAAAAAGTCATATAAAATAGATGGAGTAAGGGAATATGGTGGATATTGACTGTTCACCGCAACTGAACAAGGTACAGAGCCTCCAATTATTGTGCTAGGTATTAGACAACTCTTGCTTGGAATTTCGTTTTCACTTCTCCGTCCATACACGATTCTCCCCCCCCCCCTCCCCCCTTTCCGCCAGACAAACCACGAATAAACTAGCCGAACTTATAGCAGAACCATAGGCAGAAACTTCAATCGCGAGTCATCAAACGACTTAGTGCAAACAATATCTCCATTGATTATGATTAATTGACTTTCGGGTTATGCCGCGTTGTTTATTTCATTACCTGAGCTTTCGGCTGGTATCCTCCAGCCTTCGTCAGAGATACTGTTTATGTTGACATACAAGCCGAAAACTCAGGTAATGAAATAAACAACGCGGTATAACCATGGAGGAAGGAATATTCCTTCCTCCATGGGCATAACCCGAAAGTCAATTAATCATGAACAAAGATGGCCGTGGAAGTCTGAGGAATCATTTAATATCTCCATTGGTTGCGAAAAAGGTCATATTTTGGACCTTTGCCGTGCGACTGAATGATGGGCGATTGTGTGGACACGCGCACCTTCATCATCCCGGTGGATTTAAATGAGAAATATAATTTGATTTAGATGATCTGAATTGAAACACATTGAAAATCTAATGCAAAAAAATGGAATCAATTATGTGTATTTTTTATTTTGCAACTGTAAGTAATATAGTAATGATGATTGACTCTATTGATAGATAAAAAAATAATTTAGGGAGGAAAAATGTCTGACAAGATCCAGAATTAACAGACGAAGTAAATGAAAAAAAAGGAAGTTGAATAAACAATTTTAACTTTTTTGAAAAGTTATGTTTCTTGAACGTTTGGTTTTCATGAAAATAGCTGCAAAATTTTTGCATTTAATTAAGTGAAATTAGGCATTTTAAGAAATGTTCCTTTTCGGACGCATAATTATTTCTTTGATATGTCTAATGTGTGATATAAACGTGTTCTGCAGTC
>JARYHS010009186.1:56554416-56574416 GCA_031002005.1 Vandiemenella viatica
AGAAATATTTATTCTAAAACAGAAAATAAAGAAAATTGCCGAAACTATGTTCTATTATTGGGAGGTGAGGCAGTTAAAGAGGTTGGTGAGCAGATAACATAATAGCGTTAAGAGACAGCACAAGCTTACCCACACAATTAGGAATGAGCAGACTAAGAAATTTGAAATTCATCTTGAGGATACCATGAAGGCACTAAGAAAGCTAAAAAAAAACACACACACACACACAAAAGGGATTGTGTAGATAATATTACTATGGATTTCTTATAGATGGCAGGATGTGACATTGTACCTTATCTTGAAATGTTATTTAAATTTAATGTGGATACTTGTTGCTTACCAGAGGACTGGAAAAGTCCAAAGTTAGTACCGGTTAGGATGACAAATAGGGTAGAAAATTATAGGCCAATCAGTTTAACATCAGTGGTAGGCAAATGAATGTATAGATGTCAGTGGTGTCTTTGATCAACATAAGTGATTTTCAAGTCGTTAACATTGCTTTAGAGAAGAACATTCTCAGTTAGTAGGCTATATGCAAATAAATTTGGACAAAATGGACATGGGAGGTCAAATTGGTAGTGAAACACTATGTCTTTCAAAGGCTTTTCATGGAGGGAGCCATAAAATTGTGCTAATAAGGTATGATTTATTGGAATGGATGAAAAAGTGATTGGCTCGGTAGAAGAAAAGTAGAAAGCAAGAAGTTAGAGTAGGAAATGCAATATCAATGAAGTGGAAGTGAACATGGAAGGGCCAAAGCGTATAGTATTGGGACCATTGCTCTTCAGTATTGTGAATGAATGTGTTGATGGTTTACTGTCAGAAATTAAGTTGTTTGCAGATGACAGTGTTGTATTTTAGTGTCAGAATGGTAGAAGACTGTAAACAGCTTCTGGGTAATCTGTACAGGATATCTAGGGGTGGGTCAACATGGGATGAAAATAAATGCAAACAAGAGTCGGCTTGTTAGGATCATAGATAAAAAACTAAAGGTTGGATTATGATTATATAGTGGGGAACTAATTGCATGTTGAAGCATAAATACCTAACACACAATACATAACATTTGATAACTATCTCAAGATATATTTGAAAGGTTGTAGTAAATGTTTAAAAATCCTTCACATGTTGGAAAGAGTGATAAGGGAATTGGGCTACAGAACTGTGGTCAGAAAATTGATGGAAAGAAAAACTGCTAATTTGTCTCTGAAAATTACTGCAGAACAAAATCAGTAACTGATATTATTAAGGAATTATTAAGGAGTCATTGAAATATAGAGGAGGGTGAAGAGAGTCATGAGAGTGTACAAGGCATTTTTTGGTTATGACACATGGAAGGATATTATGTAAGAATTAGAAGTAATGCATGAAAGGGAAAGGATCTCAAGCTGCCACTCGAATTCATGCATAAAGGTGTGGGAAAATTTTCTTTCATAGATAAGGGGTCAGGGATTGGAATAAATTACCAAGGAAATTGAGGAATAACTTGCCAAAAACACTGAAGGAGTTTAAAATTAACATTCATAGGGAAAAAGTAGACCGGTACAATGCAGGGGGGAAATGGGTGTGTTGGTATAAAGCCACCAGAATGTGCGATCCATTGCAATTAAATTAAAAAAATTAAATAATTGTTTACTTGTGACTTCAACAGAGCAAAATCAGGATGAGTCAAAAGAGGCATTAACAGCAGTGTTTAGAGTAAACTAGCTGATAATTTATCTGCAAGCATTAAACTCTCTCAAGAACATTTTCAGTTTATCATAAATTGTAATACTTCCCTTGAAAGATGAATTATCAAAAGTCGAATATATGAAGAAATTACAACCTATATGAATGAGTACAATTTAAAGATTAAAAAAAAAAAAAAAAAACTTTCTCTTTGAGATTATAGTTAAAAAATAATAGTTAAATTTTATGTCATGTAATCTCTTGTAAAAAAATTAAAAGTTACTCATTCTAGAAACACTTGTTTCACTAACCATTGGAGGATATACCAAACAAACCTATACAAATTTCTATTCAGTATCTGTGGATTCAGTACATGCATTATTTTCCTCGGATGTAACCACAAATAGCTAGACAGTGTATCTAAACGTGTTATTAAATGCCTATGGCATCTTTTAGCTATTCTCCAGTCAATATTTGATCAAGACGTGCTTATAGAGAAATATAACATTGTGTCTCTGCTGTAACTTATTTTATTGCGATACTTGGCACATACTACAAATCTGAGGCTTGATGTTTATCATCAAGTAACAGTAAAATTCAGCTTAGTGAAATTGCTTGGAAAGATGTTTTTAAGAATATCATTTAAATATGTGTGTTTTTTTTTTGGCCGTCATCAGTCTTTCGACTGGTTCCTATCTTGTGCTAACCTCTTCATCTCTGCATATCCCTTACAACCCACGTCCTCAATTATCTCCTTCATATATTTTAATCTCTGTCTTCCTCTACAGTTTTTACCTTCAACTGTTTCCTCCACTAACAAATTAATCAATCCAACATGTCTCAAAATATGACCTACCAGCCTGTCTCTAATATCTGTAAACTTCTTCTACAAACGTCTTTCCTCACCCATCATTTCCAAAACTCGTTCATTTTGTACTTTGTCTGTCCACTTAATTTTCAGCATTCTTCTGTATAACCACATTTAAAATGTTTCAATTTTCTTTATGGTATTCCTAAGTCCATGTTTCACTACTATAAAGTGCTGTGCTCCACACATAGTTTTAAAAAGTTAGTAATTTTTTTACATGGTATTAAAATGAATTCTGCTACTTTTACATGCCACAGATTATTGCATCATTTATTGATTCGGTTATTTTCTCACCTTTTAGTGAAATAGTAAACAACTCTTAATTAGTCACTGTCCGTTAAATTGCTGCAACTCTTGGTGGGTTAATTTTAAATATTTCTTAGCACTGGAATTTTTGATAATAAGATGCACCAGCATAAGCAATACAAATCGTATTTTAAAACGTTTTTAATTTTTTTTAAACTGTTATAAATCTTGTTTTTTGTTACTTTTCAGAAACCCCTAATGTATTTTCTTCATGGTGCCAGCTGCTCAGCTGATATATGGTTGAAAGTTATGAAACACTTTGCAAAAGCCGGATTTGAGGTGGTTGCCCCAGATATGTTGGGGCATGGCTATAGTTCAGCTCCAGACATTCCTCGCTTATATTCTTTTAACAGTCTTCTTAAGGATGCAATAGATCTGTTTGATAAATTTGTTGATGAACAGAGAAAATGTGTTGTCATTGGGCATGCTTATGGGTAAGACAATATCAAATTACATTTCATATATAAAAAAATTTCCTGTTTGATTTCATAAGACATATGATGTAAATGATGAGCTGTTAGTTTTACTGTAATGAAGCCCAGTATTCCTATAAGTTTCAACTCCTTGTAATGAATAGCAAATGAGATAATCACATACAGTGGTGCAGAATGACAAACTTAGCAATTAGTAATTAGACATTATTGCATCCATGAGTCAGCATCTCTCTGGTACAGTAGAACATAGTATTTTTACATTTTTCTGTCTCTCTCTCTCTTTTTGCTGACCAGTTTTCTTTTCATCCTCTCTGAATTTTGTTTTCAATATTTGAATCTTTTCCCACATATCTTAAATGTAATTTGTGTAATTACAACTATGGATATAAAGTTATCAACAGCTTCTTCATTTCTTCTTTACTAGTAGATTTTTTTTATTTACCTGCTCCCAAGTTAAGTTTTAACTGTCCCTAAGCTTTTATGTTCATGTACTGTAAAAATGTTCTGTTCATAAAGTGGGTTTATTGATGTTGCCTGCTACAGAATGTGATACTTCTAACACTGAACCATGCAACATAAAATTATGCAGCTAGGATGGCACATTTACAGCTGTGGACTCTTAATGGTTTTATGTGTCAAACAATTATTTCAGTTCTTCAACATCTAGTTCATTTACAAGGCTCTTCCACCACCCCTCACTACTTACGCCCCAGTAACATTTTGTTTACCTTTGAAGTGGTTTGGCCATGTAAATCTTCTATTATCTGAAACGGCCTTACCCAAACATATTATTTATTCACGGTATGTTTTTCTGTATCTGTAGACTATTGCACTTCTGCTAAGGTAGTTCATGACCTTCCTCTTTATCCTTGTTATTATTAAACTTCAAGCCTGGTTTTCCTTGAGTGTAATCATTGTGCACAATTACATGCCAATGCTCAGCTGCTTTTTTACTGTTTTACAGATGCAGCCTGGCAACTGCCCTGAGTCGTTATCGTCCACAGCAGGTTATTCAACTAGTATTAATTAGTGGTGGTGGGCCCACACCACTGGCCCCTCATACTCCTGATAGCCGTCCTGTTCCGAGTTCTCTTTGTCTCACACTCTGTCTGCAACCTCTTCTAAAGTGTGGTTTTAGAAGGTTTGTTTGATGTTTAAGTATGTTTTGTTTCTTTTTTTTTTAAATGTATATATATATATAAAAATCTGCATTGATCCAAAATTCTTAAGTTTTGTAAATATCTCAGATCCAGTAATCATACTTTTAAAAAATCTGGTATCTAGTCTTTGAGGAAATTTGTTACCATTGCTGTTCCTTTTCCTGTTATGTGAGATAAGAACATAATGTACCTTCTTCCCTCTTGATTTATTCTTTGTTAAAACATTACTCTTCAGTCTTGTCTATTAAATGCATAAAAGTTTTCTGGAATTTCTTATACTTCAGAGAACTGCTGTTATTATTTTAAAATATGGAAAAAAATATTGGTTGTTGCCAGCAATGTTAGATTTATGTGAACTTCATATCAGATTTTGTTTCTGAACTAATCATGAAAGAAAAGACTAAGAGTCAGTATTTGAAATTGTGTTCCATGCTTCTAGGTTTAGTTGGAATTCTATTTAAACGCCAACATTTAAAAAAAAAAATTAGAATATTTTTTCCATGAGACATATATGCAAATGTGCTATGATATGTGAACTCTTGCTAATGAAAGCAGGATTGTACAGTTATACACACAGACAACAAGAATTTGTGTACTTAAACCTTTAGTGCCAGAACAGCTGTACTGGTAGGGATTAAGAGAGAAAGTACCAACTAATTGAAGGGCTGTACAGTATGTGTGATGGGGAAGGGGGAATTGGAAGTAGGAACAAACATTTTAGAGAAAGGCTAAAGTGCTGGATGTTGAAAAGAATGTCCCCAAAATAAAATAAGCTATAAAGTAAATAATGACATAATGTCCATTTTGAAAGGATATAAATTATGGCTCTATTGAATCCAGTAGTCCTACTGAGTAAATGGGACCCAAGTTTTAGCTGGAATCCATACCATGTAATATTGTAGCATTCTTCCCATCAATAAAGCCAAATTTTGCCAAAGTCATTTGAAAGGTCCATAAAAGAGTCTCACTGAGGCTATTAATTCATGTGATGTGTCAGGATGTGAACACACATTTCCCCCTGCCATATGTCTCACGTTCTACATGACCATGATTACTAACTGAAATACTGTGAACTTTGTGTTTTTTATGTGTTCGTCTGGCCCTCATGCTTTCATCTGTGGGAAGTAATGAGTTATTTTTCACTATCTTAGTTTCACTGACGGTTCTTTGTCTCCATTACCACATGAGGCCATTGATTAAACTGCAAATGTGTAGATTTCTGGGGATAAGCTTTAATCACTTGGCTACTGCCAAATAAAGTATCATTGACTATAGTAATTTGGGGTTCTTATTTCACACAGTGAAAAAAGGACTTATTAAACTATTCAGATTGGGGAAGGTAGAGAAGAAAGTAGGACATTTCAGATTGAAACTCAGGAGCATCTAATGCCAAGTGTGTATTAGGCTAGCTCCTTAGGAACTATTACTAACAGAGACGACTCTGATAACACAGGTGAAGTAGGAATAGAAGGTTATTGTTACTTATGGTTTATTGTACAGTGGAATTAAAATAAGAGTTTTAAGTGATTGCTGTTCCTCTGAATACTTTTATCCTGCTGGGTAATTGATTAGCAGTTATAAACATTCATTACTTTTATTCTTTCATCCAGTCCCATTAAGATATTTTGAGGAAGGTTTTACATTCAAAGCTCCATTGTTCTTAATGTCTCACTTTTTTTTATGAAGATGCACCATTCTGCCGTCATTTGTGCATAGATTTTTCTGTTGCTGATTACATTTATGGAAGGTAGAGCAGAATGAGTCAGGTAATAAGTTTTTTTTACACAGAAACTTTAATGGTCCTGACAGAATATTTGCATGCAGCAACCACTTAATTTGAACAGTATAGGACATAATTCCATATGTTTGTGCTTTTTGGAAATGTTACATAATTGTTCACAAATATCCCCAATCTTGATGCTTCCTAAAATAATGACCTGCATCAAAGGAAAATGAGGCATTAAAAGATGTAAGTACAATAAAATTTTGGAAAATCTTGGATAGAAGTTGGCATTAACATTTAAAGGAAAAAAATGTCTTATCAAGCTTTTGTAGCTCTAAAAATTTTCATTGAGTTTTTGGTTTTATTCTCTTTTAATTACTTCCAGTGTCCAGGCATAGGCTGCATGAGTTATTGTGATTCTGCTCTGAACATATTGCCATTCTAGTAATGTTGACTGTAAATTCTATGGCATTTTCACTGTTGTGAAATCAGAAATCCTATTAGCTGAGAGAGCTAATAGCTAAGAGCTATATAAATCAATCCATTTAAAGTTCAGTACTCTGTGCTGATCAGATTATATTTCCAACATTGCTGGCTATTATTTCTAGCTGTAAATCCTATTAACATCAAAATAGAATTCAAACTAAAATATGGTAGTAGCAAAACATGATAACGCTGAGATAGATGGTACAGCAGCTACATTTTTTGACTTTGCAAACCATTGGTTTAGTTATTAGATGTGCCATGGTTTTACCAAAAGAAAGATACTTTGTGGAAGTTTTCACAAACAAAGAAATATATAATTTCTATCTTAGTGTTAACAATTGTTAAAAGTTAATCACTCATTGCAACAACAATGTCAGTGACTTGATTAACTGTAGTAGCTGTGATGAGAGTAAAATTTCAAATCAGTCTATATTTGAAAGAATTAAGATTTTATATTTAGAAGACTGTTTTTATACTTCAGATGATCAAATTAAAAATAAGATAGGATAGGGAAAATAAACAGCTACCCTTCACTTACCACAGATGAAGGCAGGAGGGCGAGACATGTAAAAACACAAAAACAAACGAATTGCACAATATTTCGACTTTAGTCTTAGTCATGTGGGAGGCGAGATATATGGCAGGGGGAAAGATGTGGTCACATCCCAACCCGCCACATGAATGAAGAACTGGCGGAAAACTCATGGTGGTGGTAGAATTGCTGGGAGGGGGGGATAGGCTTGACCAGCGATAAAAGTGAAACAAATCAATATAATCTTTGTGTAGCATAATTCAAAAAGTTATAATTTTATTTAGATTGGTTATAGATGAAAATAAAGGGAGATAGAAGAATTTAAATATATAAAAAATGAATAGATTAAATGTACATATATAAGTAACTGGTATATATTTTATATATTTAAATTCTTCTATCTCCCTTTATTTTCATCAATAACCAATCTAAATAAAATTATAACTTTTTGAATTATGCTACACAAAGATTATATTGATTTGTTTCACTTTTATCGCTGGTCAAGCCTATCCCCCCCCCTCCCGGCAATTCTACCACCACCACGCGTTTTCCGCCTGTGCTTCATTCATGTGGCGGGTTGGGATGTGACCACATCTTTCCCCCTGCCATATGTCTCGCCTCCCACATGACTAAGACTAAAGTCGAAATATTGTGCAATTCGTTTGTTTTTGTGTTTTTACGTGTCTCGCCCTCCTGCCTTCATCTGTGGTAAGTGACATTTTCCCTATCCTATCTTATTTTCAGTGCCTCGCGGTAGTTTCTTTGTTTCCATTATCCAGATGATCAAATTATTAAGGCTTCATAATTTTGAAAGCAGTAAGAACTTTGTTATGGAATTTTTAATGTTGACTTTGGAACCTGAGAGTTTTAAGAGCTCTGATGGTCATTCTTTTAAATATTTTTACAAATGGTATCAGATATTAACTAATTAAAAAATTGTATGGAGTAATCATTTAATGACTTTAAAAATATTTTCTGTTTATTGTAATGTTAAGAGGATATGCTATAGTTCCATTACTTTATTGACTGGATCTGTTGTAGCTATCTGAAGCATATTATTATTATAATTTAATGTCAGTTTGTGAGATGTTTGACTGCATTAAAGTTTGAAAGTCTGTGCCAACAGAAATGTGCTGTATTCCACTTATGGGAAACATATGGTGTCAGGGGCCACAGTGGGGAGTGGTGTTTCCCAGTATGTACTTAGTTACCTTGCTCAAGGGCAAAATTGGCCAGAAGGGGATGCAGCATTTCATCGCCGAATTACAGTACCCACACTGCTTGTGCATGGCATGCATGATCCGCTTGTACCTTTGGTCCATGAGTGTGAGATGGAAAGGGTATGTTTCTATATCAAAAGTGTATATTGTAGTTAAGTTTATACAAGCAAAGTGAGTAACTTCTTATACATGACTTTTTATTTCCAGACAATACCTCGATCTTTCCTGGAAGTCATACCAAATGCAGGACATTTTGCAATGCTTGAAACTCCTGAGAAGTTGATCCATATGATTCGCTGCTTTGTGGATTGGTGGAATAAGTGAAGGCCTTTATTGATAATATGTTTGCAGTGCAAAATAATAGCATTGTTATTATAACTTCTCTAGTTTTATTTGTGGAGCTATATTTCTCAGTATTGTTATTGTTTAAAATATTTTAAAGCACCCTGCTGAGAGAGTGTGTCAACTTGATGCAAAGTTTTGAAGCACTGATATTCAGAAAATCAAACACTTTTTAATGTGTCAGTAGCAAAATCCTAATAATAATATAGAAAAACTGATATGTGGACAAAAGAGCTAAAATACTTTATTTGTTGGATTAATGCATAAGCCTCTCTCTCTCCCCCTCTCCCTTTAGCAAGTATTGCAGGATGATTGAATGGTCTCAGTTCATCAATTTGTCAAATCTTTCATTTAATGGCATAGTTCAACAGGATTAAATTATTTCAGTGGTCTCCATTAAAACCAGATCTCTCTCAACAGGAAAATTCGTAAAGAACAAAATGGCCTTCTTTGAAACAACAAAATGGTGTCTTGCCATGTTTTATATATGTGATGTTGTAGTATGGGGTGGAAACATTTCAAGCCTCTTCTACTTCTCTTAATGTTCTGTTTAAAGATATAATATGGTGGAACTATTAATCCCCCTCCCCCCACTTTGTGTTTCATATTCTTTGGCCCACGGATAGCATTCTCTCTCTCTCTGCAAAATGGGAAGTGGTCAAAAGCATGTCACTCCAGCTGACATATGGTAAATAAAATTCCCACACTGCAATGTTGCCTAGCCAAAACCATATACAACTCATATATTTCAACCTAATATAGTAGTTTCTAGATGCATGCAATAAACGTAAAAACTACAATTTTGTCTTGTGTCATTTTACGTTTGTCTGGCATAAATGAATATTACATTACAGTATATAATGAGTATCTGTTCTTAATTTAAGTTAGCTCTCCAATGCTCTCTTCTGTATCCACTTGCCAGTCTCATTGTTCAACTATTTCATTTTCCGTCTTCGTCTCTTCCAACTATCCTTGTGGGAAACACCTTTCATTATTAATTTTGGCACTTAAACCCTAGTGCAAGTTTCCTTCACACATGCTTTCACATTACAGATATTTTTACTTTAAATTCTTTCATTGCATAAGGTAAATTGTTCAGCACCTTCTTTGATAACCTTTTCCCATCATGACTACCTTAATGTACTATGTGCTTATGTTTTGATGTTTATACTGATTACTTAAATATGTTTTTTCTGTGCTTTTTATTTGGGTCTATTTTAATATATTTTGCCATCTTTTCTGTCTTTTTGTTTCAGATTGTAATTAATTTGAATGCCCTGCCACTTATCTTTCATTTTACACAGTTAACCACCATTTAACAATGAGTTTTTAATTCTCTCTGGATGTCAACTCATGTTCTTTTATACGTATTGTTGACTAAAAGTTAATGACAAAAATCTTATGAAAGTGTTCCATGTTTATCACCTGTAGCAAGCGACGTTTCCTATCTCATTCCTTATTTCTGCTGATCACTGCCTTTTCGTGTACCATCAGATCCGAATGAATTTTAGTAATTGCCTGAATCATATATTATTGTTTCTTTTGCAACTGGTGACAGAAGAATTCTGGATATTGGTAGGAACTAACCTGATTTCGGAGGACGAGGAAGAGAAGCAAATTTTTGAAAGGCTCATATGAGGTAAAAAAAGTATGTATAACAGTCATCATGTGCACAAGTTCAGCTTATAGAGGGTATATTTATTTCCCCCCATGCTGCTTTGTGTGTGGTGTGTTTTTTTTGGCCCTGCTGCTGTATCTTTCATGTGCAAAAACATTCTAGTTAAAATTTACAAAGGTGTTATATTTTATTGAATGAAGTTGGAGTTATTACTGAACATTCAAACAAATTTGGCTCCCATACTTAAAATCATATATCTACTTACTTTCAAACTAATATAACTTATTTATATTTGGCATCATTATATAATTTTTTCCCTTAATTTGAAATATAATATATAAAAAAGTTACTTCAATTTTGGCTTTCGCTAAATTTGTAATCTTTATAAGTGTCTGAGTCATAAACCTTACAGATATGATAATGAAAAGGTAGATATATATTTTTTCCTTAAGAGAAAAAAGATCAACACACACACACAAAAAAAGTCGAGTGTGAATTACTCCTGCATGGTGAGGGGTAGGTACAAACTAATTTTTTTGTTTGTTTGTAAAACTTGAAAAGAAAAATAAGTTTAGTTCATTACTCACTTTGTGAAATTATCTTTCAAATGGTACATATAAGTCAAACATAAAAACTCCATTTGAAAATACAGAAAATATTTAAGTATGTTTGCAGCCTATTTATTGTCTGATCCATGATATAATTACTACTTAAAATGGGATAGAGAAAAATTATCTGTCACTTTTTATCCCTATCTCTTTCTTGGTTTTTTGTGTTTCCATATTTTATTTTTGAATTTTCAGTGTTTTCTTGACAGTGCTTACTGGCAGTTTCATTGGCAACGTTACCCAAGAATTACTACTAAGGATTTTTTTAAAAAAAACTATTTTTGTGTGGAAACCATACATTTCAAAATGATCCCTAATGCCTTCCTGTATTTTTAAAAAAATTGCTTATCCTTACTTTTGAAAGAATTTTCAGATTGGTGCTTCTGGGAATAAAAGGGCAGAAATACATTTTTATCGTTTTTCTCCAAAAACTCTAAATATTTTCAGATACGGCTGGTTGCCAACTTTCATTTCATACCCATGAAGATTGTCTACAAATAATACCAGTGATACTACTCTCCCATTAAAATCACATAATTTTAATGCCCATGATTTTTCCAAATTTTGTAATCATATTTTAATTCTGCACGATCTTAGGTCGTATTATCCCAAAGTTCTAAGTTAAGGGATATAGAAGTTAGAGGCTGTGACAGATGGTTTAGCAAGTGATTCCATAATCTTCTCCTTGTTATTCAGAGGTACAAGTCCTTAAACCGCCAAAGAAAAATATTTTGAGATATTGGTTCCCATGAGAATACAACAAAGTTTGTACCAGCTCCTTTTTTATTCCTTTCTTTCTTTCATTTTAGTATCCAATCTCCTTCATTGAGCCCTCCTCTCATCCCATCTTTAGTTCTGTTAGGTAATGCTTTCTTTGTCAGCCTTTATTTGTCTTTTGCATATAATCATTCTGTTTTTGTTACTAAGAACTTATTCAATATACATGTTTAGTGGCAGATGTGTTGAAGACTGTTAGTGTTGTAAGTAAATATTATTTTTGATACAAGGTGATTTTCATGAATGACAATGTTGTCGCCAAATCTATGGATGAAAAAGGTATAAAAAGACAGTGAAATAAAATCTTTAATTCCTTTTGTTAAATTAGAAAACAGTTATAATGTTGTGTGCATTATTCAGTATTTTATTATTAAATTAAAAAGGAGATATCACAACAGTTTCAGTATTACTGTTTCATTGCTTATTGTAGAGTAGTGAAATATTTTTCCTTACAGAATGTTGTAAAATCCGTCCAATATTTGATTTGTATAAAGCCAGCCAGAATTAAAGTATTAGTCATGTATTTCAATTAAGGATGTATGAAATGCTACTTTCATTAGCAAGAGCTCTTTTTTTTCTATCTAGTTAAAACAATTTGTTAAACTTAAATGTTTATTTCCAGTTTCGTATTTTATATGAATTTGCATCTCTTTTGTCCAAGTACATTTGACAATGAGGAATAATGCCAAATCACCATACGTTGTGAATATTGTCAAGACAACTGCTGAACATTGACAAAAAAAGAAAGAAATTTAGAAATGAAATTCTTACTTGTATTAAACTGAGAACAGTGTAAATTTCTAAGTAGAAGAATCTACGGTTAGCAACTGATTCTTAGAAAATAAATAATTTTTTTAACATATGTATGAACAAAAAAATGGTGGCTAATATATTGTTTCTTCTTCAAAAGATCATGCTTTGAATAAGAAAATTAGAAACTGATCGTGTAAATGTTTGGAAAATTATCTTCAGCATTTATAATTCATGTTTTTCTTTTTCTGTCTCATTTAACATTGTTATTGTTCTTTAAATAATAAAAATACTCATTTTTTGGTTTTGTTGAAAGGACAGCTAAATGTGTAAGATGTTCATGGCATTGTGAGCAAGTATAAATTCTTGAGCTTTCAGTTTTCTGTTTTTAACCTCCAAGAGAATGAGAATGGAAATTTGAACACACAAAATCTCCCAGAATTGTTGTAAAGGAAGAGGCCATCACATACCAAAATAGCACTGTGGTGGCATAGATACACAAAAAATACCACAAAATTTTGCTAGGCAATGGAAAAAAGGAAGGAAAGAAAAGCAAATCCGTTACCGCAGATGAAGGCTGGAGGACCGTTATGAACAAGAACAAACTTTACAATATTTCGGTATATATTTTAACTAGCTGTAACTTGAAATTTCAAACATTTGGACTTAGGGTTTTATTGTTAGAATTGTAAATAAAAAGCTGTAAGTTTATGTAAAAGGTACGAAAAAGCATCAAGCCGGTATATTATGAAGGAGATCATTGAACCTGTCTCATGAAGAGAACCAATTTGAAACAAGTTTAAAAATGGCAAAAAACTAAAAGGGGGGAGGGGGTAACTGGGGGAAGGGGTCTACCTACTACAGTTCCTCAAGCATATTTTTGTTTGTGGTTTAAAATTATATCATTTTCTGGGGACATCTTATTTTGTAAATGTTTTTGGTTTTGGTGTTCTTTGCTAAAATGTATAGCCTTTGTGGATTGGAAACCTGTGAGCTAGCTATGTATAACTGCTGCTACGAAAAAAACTGCCTTTCCTAAGTTTACCCTCGCTTATTTCGGTGTCTGTCTCTGGGCTTTGTTAATAGTTGTTGCAGAGGCTAATTTAGTGGGAACTTTAGACTTTTAAACTGAACTGTAGGTCTGTTGGAATTATTGGGATTAAACGAATCAACACATCACCTACTTTTGCCATTCCAATCATGATCACAGCTTTTATTATGCTGCACCAAATTGTGTTATTTGTTACACAGTCACAGTGCATCAAGGTTGTGCATCAGTACATGAGATCTCCAGCTTCAAAACTTAATTTATGAGAAGGAACTGTGTGATACGGGTCCATATCTATACTACATAACAAGTTGTTTCTGTACATTAAATTAATAAACATATCACATACAAACAGAGTGTGAGAGAAACAAAGCCTGAGCAACCAATATAATATATAACAGAGACCTACACATACTATCTGTCTGTCTGTTAACATTCTGTTATTACCGAGTGTGATGGGGTGAGCAATAACAAAATAACCTCACATTCAGGAAGATCTGGGTTCGAAACCCGTCTGGTTATCCTGATTTGGGATTTCCATGGTTTCCCAAAATCACTCCAAGTGAATACTGGGATAGTTCCTTTAAAAGGTCATGGCAGAATTCCTTCCTATTATTTACTTGTGTCCTTTCCTGCCCTTAGTGAACTAGGCGTCGACAAGGTGCAAAGCCATAATTAAAAAAGAAAAAAATGTTCTGTTTTCAAATTTTCATGACAAAGTAATAACAATAATAATTGATAATATTGTGATGGAGCGCACGCTACGGTGGCAATCTCCCTACACAACCATCCTTCTCCCTTCCTACTCCAGTCCACTTTGACCCTCAACCAATTTTTACTTTAAATTCTTTCAGTGTTTTCAGTAAATTATTCATCACTTCTTTTGGCAATTTATTCCAATTCCTTACACCCTTTCCTTTAAAAGAAAATTTTCCCACACCCCTATGCCTGAAATCAAATGCCAGCTTGTGGCCATGGACATCTTTACCCTTTCAAGCACCTCTCTTAATCTTCCCACCAATATCTTTCCACACTTAATTACCAATATAGGCCATGTACATTCACATGACTCTCTTCATCCTCCTTCTATCCTCCAATGAATTCAACTCCAGCTCCATTATAATATTAGTTACTGATTGTGTTTTGCAGTAATTTTCAAATACAAATTCGGCAGCCCTTCTCTGCACTCCCTCCAACTCCTGTATTTGATACCCAAAATGTAGGTCCCATACTACAACACCATATCAGTGGTCTGACCACAGTTTTGTAGCCCAATCCCCTTACTTCTAGAGTGCATCCCCTCATCACTCTTTCTAACAGGTGAAGGATTTTGAACCTCTTTCCTACTACCTGTCCAATGTGTCATGGTCAGTTACTTCTGCTATCAAAAGTTATGCCAAGGTATTTACATTTCGAGTCTTCAATAAGAAACTCCTCCCCTACTTTATAATCATAATCAACCTTTGGATTTTTATCTGTGTATCTAATAAGCTGGCTCTTCTTTGCATTTATCTTCATCCCATGTTGACTCTCCCAGCTAGTTATCCTATCTAGATCACCCTGCAGCTGTTCAGCTGTTTACAGTCTTCTATTGATTTGATCCTTTTATATATATATCATTGTCATTTGCAAACAATCTAACTTCTGACAGTAAACCATTAACACAATCATTCATTAGAATAATGAATAGCAATGGTCCAATTGCACTACCCATTCGAAAGGATGCGGGCATCCAGATTTGGGTTTTCCATGGTTTCCCCAAATCACTCCAGGTGAGTGCCGGGGTGCTTCCATCAAAAAGGCCAAGGCCGAATTCCTTCCTGTTCCTTGTCCCCCAGTCCCATCCCACCTCTAATGACCTTAGCCGTCAACAAGGTAGCAGTAAAGGAAAAAAAAAATATTGCACTACCCTGTGGAACTCCCATGTTCACTTATACTTTTTTTGATACTGCATTACTTACCCTGTCTTTCTGCTTTGTACCTTTTAGGAATTCTTCTACCCACCATCTCACCTTTTTATCAATTTCATTAGTTTTACCTTATTTAGCACCATCTTATGGCTCACTCTGTCAAAGCCCTTTGAAAGATCTGGTGCTACACTATCAACTTGACCTCACCTGTTCATTTCATCAGAAATATCTTGCTTATAGCCTACTGAGATTCACATGAATATCCTTGTCTTAAGCCATGTTGCCATCTTGAAAGCCAATTATGTTCCTCACATACATGTCTGATATATTTACATATTAATCTCTCCATTAATTTACCTACCACTGATGTCAAGCTGATTGACCTCTGGTTTTCAACCCTATTTGTCACCCCCTCCTTTATGGACTGGAACTACTAATGCACTTTTCCAGTCATCTGGTAAACGAGTATCCAGACTCAATTAAAATAATATATCAAGATAAGGTACAATGTCCCATCCTGCTACCTTTAAGACATCTGTAGCAATATTATCCACACCGGCCCCTTTACGATTTTTTGATTCCTTAGTTTCTTCATGATATCTTCATATTTAATTTCAAATTTTCTGATCTGCTCACTTCTGTGTTGATTTCTGATATAACCCCTACCGTTCCTGAATTATTATCCCTAATGATTTCACTGAACCAGTTATTTAATAACTCGACCTTTTTAAATCCTCAGTTACTTCTTCTCCATCCTTATATATAATTGTTTCAACACCTTCTTTTCCCCTCAGTTTTCTGATATAGCTATAGAAATTTCTAGATGCATCAGTCAGAGATACCCCTGCACCAATAATATTCTTCATAAACTCACCTTGACCAGTTTCTTTGACTTTATTAATTCCTTGGTTAGTTGTTTCAAGAATTCCCTACTGCTTTGCTGTTCCTTAACTCTGTTATGTTCTCGTATCACCAACCTCTTTAACCTTCTCCCCCTCCTAGTTATAGTATGTAGCTACTATAATTCTCTTTATTTTCTGTTTTGGAATAAACACATTTTTTCGCCCTCTTTTTTAGTATTTCCTTGAACTCTTCCCACTTTGTCTCCACTATACTTGGGTCATTCTTCTATTTAAAAAAATTAACCCTGAAATATATTTTCAGATCCAAAATTTGTGCCTTTTATGATTGTATCTATTTCCCGCTTGTTATTTATCAAAAAAAAGTATTCTATAGTTTTCTTAATCTACACAGTATTTCCTTATCAAATTTCATTAGGATCAATTTATGCATTTAGTCATGAAAATTTAACAAACAGATAGACTTACTTTGGTAATTATCATAATTGTGATTAGAGTAGAACAAATGGCAAGGAGATTGGATGTGTACACTCAGAAAGATACTCCTTACATGAGTGGCTGGTTGCTTTTCCATCCTTCTTTGTGAATACAATTTTTTTAATTTTTGTTACTTGTCCATCAGTAACGATAGTGCTTGAATGTCTGCAGATACAGAGCTAGTAGCGGTGGATGGGTTATCGGGGGTAAAGGTTGATTAAGAATGTGTGTGGCAGAACCAGGGGCTACTTAATGAAAGAAATATTCTAATATTTATGGAATAAATAAATAAATTAATTTATAGTTCAGATATTCATGCCTGTTTCTCTTTGTTGGATTTTGGGCCAAGGTGGTTGTGGTTGGGTGAGGAAATTACCTGCTACTCAAGATTAACACCTGTAGTCTAGCATAATTTAGCATGTCCCATTTGTGCTCTGATGTGGTGGCATCTTCAGAAAGAGTTCTGATAAGTCTGTAGAATTATATTGTATGAATTAGATAATACCAAGAAAAATAAGTCAAAACCTATTAGTCCAGATTGTAACTGTGACTTTCTTGGCAAATTCTTTAACAAGTAGTCATTGTGGTGTGGAGGAGGTAGCTTTTGTAATAGTTCACTGAAATGCTTGTTATCTTGCAGGATTTTCTTTTTTCTGCTTGAATATTATTTTCATGTTTGTGATGTGTAAATTTTATCTCTATTACTCAGTATTTCTTTAATGTTAGGAATATAAAACCAGTATAATTGAAAGTTCAATGAATAGCACTGTATATTATTGTAAAGTTTGTAATTTTTTCATTTTCTATATTGTTTAAACTATTCTTGAAAAAGGACTAGATTTTGCTGGCAGCATTTTCAGTTAGAATTGTTGATTCCATAATGAAGTGTAGTGTTAAAAGTTTCAGTACTTTGGAAGTTAATACCTAATTTGCTGACATATCAACTCAAAATTTGTTTGCTTTGGTCAGCCCTTGGAGAGATTCAAATAAATGCAGAAAAAGATCACTGGCTTTGTCTGACAAATTAACATCAATTGGCCCAACACATTATAAAATTATCACTGGTTCAATCATACAGTTTCATAAATAAGACTACTAAAGGGAATGGTTTAAAAAAAAATACTGCTTATTGAGGAGGTGATAGCAAAGAATGAACACCTTAGAAAGAAATAAACCCAGCTAGCAAATAAAAGGATTTTTAATATAGAAATGGTAGTAGTTGTGGCAGAGCAGTAGAGGTGCATTCCCACAGTGCGTGGTGGGCAGTACGCGCCTTTTATTTTTTACCACCTCGCTCTGGGTCGAGGCGCGCCGTCCTTGCTAACATATGGGGCAAAGATGATAGGCGTTCCCTAGCATACGCCTTAAGAGTTCTAATTTGCTCTTGCACACTTTTGTGAAATTTCTTGATCAAAATACTGCCAGGGAATTACAGCTTATACTTTTTTATATAATACCTTCCTGAGTAGGAGGATCTGAGGGAAAATCTGCAACTGTAATGGATGTGCTTGTGCCGGAGCATCTTCTGTCACATTTCCCAAATGCTTGAATTCATTTACAATCTCCAGTTTCTCATCTCAGCATATGACATCCTGACTTGCCCTGGATTTCTTCAGAGTTGTAATTACTACTTCACTTGTTTTTGTAGACTTGCATTCCATAAGATCTCACTACTTCATGTCACACACGTAGCTGTAATTGAACTTCTGACTGGTAGTTCCTATACCATCACATCATCTGTAAGCATTGTTTTCTTACAGATCTTAGTAGCCACCTTCTTTGAAGTATTTGGGAAGTGTAGTAGAAGGGAATGGGAAAAAGTGGAAATAAATGAAAGATGTAGAAAAACACAATGATGTGTTAGAGAAAGTGCAGAGAAGATGTGCTTGATTCACAACTGTCTGTTAAAGCCCTTATGAAAGCATCACAGAATTGATACATAGGTTAAGCTGGGACTGTTAGGCAGACAGATAACGTCATTTTGATTTGAATTTATTGGAGAATATGCAAAATTCTTTGATTTAAGAGTGCAGTGTAATATTTCTTCTGCCAACCTATTTAGGTCGCAATATCAGGAGGGATAAGATTAGAGAAATAAGATGTACTGATGCTTTTATGTATTCTTTCTTTCCTCATGCTATTCGGTATTGGAATGTACAAAATTAGGATTGGTGCTTAGCACCCTCTGCCACCCACAATATTTGTGAATTGCAAAATATGGATGTAAATTTTGCAGGAGAGTTGGACTCTTCCTCACTTATGTAGCCTGCTCCAAATTCACATGGAAAGAGAACATCATTTGTGGTGCAGATTTCCACATTTATTAGGGGGTATTATTATTTTTGTCTTTGTTTTGTAGGGTTTTGTTTATTTGGTATTACTGATTAATATCCTGTTCAGTTACTTTGGCAAGATTGTTCTCTCTTATCAGAACCCTTTTCAAACCCTTCCTCCTTAAACTACACAGTATCTGTGATATTACAGTGATGTCTTTACTGATCAAGGAGATGCATAAAAAAAGTGTTCATTTTCCATGTTACTAACATGCCCTCATTCTATTTCCTTAAAATGAGCATTATTTTCTTCTCGTGTAACTAATTATTGTAAGTTTTTGACACAAATATTTCTGATTATTTATGAGATTCAGTACTGATGTGTTAACCAGTAAGTATAATCTTTTCTGATGCTGAGATATCTTGTAGCTCATAAAAAATTTGTAGATCTGTATTTTTAAGTAAAGCATTAGGCAATTATGTGATGAATAGAAGATGACTTTTTAACTCTTCAGATGAAATTTTAAGTGTTTGTATCCTCATTATGGAATTTATATATTGTATTAGTAAAAATTTTATTTTTCAAAATGATTGGAAGAATAACTATAGACATACCTATAGCATATTTTAATACATTTATAGAAACATTCCATGTATATTTATCGACTGTATTTAAATGTCCACAAACCAAAGATATATGTAGATAAATGTTATCATTTTGTTGTACTGCTGGAAGAAAATGTAACTGGTTTATTGCAAGAACGACTACTTTTGGATTGCCATTTATAGTCTTGAAAGTGGTTGCAATATTTAAACATCCATTAAATATCAACAAAGACAGACGGTACAAATTAAGTTACGTGTAGAAATGTCTTGTATGACCATGGAAAATGCCACATTGTAAATAGAAACAAACAAACAAACAAGAATAACAAAATTC
>JARYHS010009186.1:56575416-57096027 GCA_031002005.1 Vandiemenella viatica
GTATTAGCTCCACAAAAGTGTATCAGGGTAATTCACATTGACTGCAACAACAAATATCCACTGCTAATAGAAAATGGGGCTATCAGTGGTAAACGTACTTCTTTCACACATCACCGGCAGAACTGTGATTCTTTTTTGTCAGAAGTTGACAACAGCAATTTCAAGCCGAGAAGTCATTCTGTGATATCAAATACATCAGAACAGTCCTCGGAGGACTACTGGTTTACTCATTGGGGAAGGCCATCAAAAGTAACTAATCAGTGTAATTGTTCATTTAGAGCATCATGGCGCTTGTCATTGAAAGATCAAAAATTTGCAGAAACAAAGAATACCCTGATGGAGATGCAAGAAGGTGTGGCATGTTCGTTGGAGCAGACTGGAATGAGCAAAGAAGAAAGAGTGCCAGAAGTTGTGCAAAACTTTGTTGATGATTTTGTGCACAAAGTCATTAGTGAGGCCTTGAAATGTTTTGCAATAAGTATGCATGAGTCTTTCTGTTTTGAAACAAACCAGAGAAAGAGTTTACCACTTGACAATATTACACCCACATCAAATGAGAGTTCATCAGAAAAACATTCTGCTGTAGGTTATGTCAATTTGTCCTTTGTTGACCATCCAAATGATTCAGACTCGGAAAGCCGTAATGATATTAAAATCTCAAGCAATAGTGCCAAGAAATGCAAAAATTGTGTTAAACATTTGTGTGATCATAATAGTTTTAAAACTGTAAGTTGTGGTTATGAGAATAGTGAAAATAAAAACTTTATTGAATCTCAGAATATTCCAAACAGTACTGTTGAGAATAATGACCAATTTTCCAATGCTACCTCCTTACCCATTCCAGAACTGAAGCAACAGTTGAAAAAAACAGTTCAAGTGACTAGTGCCAAAGTTAATTTAAATGAAGGTTGCCAAGAGACAAATGCTAAATTAAATGGAACGCCCGATCCAAAGGGAGATAATTCAGTTGATACAAGGAATGTAGAACTAAGATGCCGAGATAATTGTGGACGTGCCAAGGACAATGAAAGACTGGTGAGTATGTGACTTGTGTCTTTAGATTTTAATTATAAATTGTGATGTAGCATATGGTGAAGTTTCAAACTTCTCCTTACTAACTGTCCAAAGTGTCAAATACAATTGAGTTTATCATTAGTTGGTATGCAAGGGTGTTTGTGTTAAATAAACATTTCCTCTTCTATCCCTAATCATGTGACATCTTTATTATTTGATCTGTGCCCTAATAAAACTGCAATTTTGGCATTTATTGTTATCCGATGTCGACTTACTCCATTAGATGTCCTGTCCAGATCCTCCTATAGCTGTTCTCAATTTTCGCTCAATTTAATTCTACTATACAACATGAAGTAATCTTAAAAAAATGTAACTTCTTACTGAAAATTCTCATTAGAACAACGAATAACAAAGGTCAAAATACTCTTAACATGTGGATATTATATTTTCACATTTAATATTGCATTCCCTACAATAATTCTTTGTACACTAACTCTTCAGAATTCCTTTGTCCATTCTGAATGATCCTAATTATTTTAGTCCTATTCACCATCATTCCTTGGATCCTTTTAGAGAATCATTGCAGTTCTATCAGTTTGGCCTCCTTGTCCAGTTTATCTGAAATTGAGATAACCCACAAATATCTACACTAGCAACCTCTACTAAAGCCATACTAATCATATTCTTTCCTTACAGACATTGCTTATGTGGTTGAATATTAGGCTTATCAATCAATGTCAGTCAAAGTACTTAGCCCAAAATTCTCAACCCTATTTGTTTCTCTCCTTATGAACTGGTACTATTTGTTGTTTTTTGTGTCTTGATGTCTAGAATCATTGGACAAGGGTGAAGCAATTCTGTAGCAATTTATGTACTTAAGAGATGCGCCAGTGGACTGCAGGGGTAATTGGTTATTGTTTGTGCAGCATTGAAGAGAGACCATTGTCAGGCAATCTCGTCTTAGGCTCTGGCTGCCCAAAACTGAAATGAAATTTGTAGAGATATGTATTTTTTTAGTCCTAAATGGAGATCCATGTACAAGTGCACAAAAAAAAAAAAAAAAAAAAAAAAAAAAAATCTGTACATATCCTTCCACCTCTTCCAAAAAATGAATTATTATTAAATTTTCTCAATTATCATTTCTGGCACATCAAATTCGTATTCAAAAATGAAATTGCTGTTGTTTTGGAACAGTTTTATTGGTTGTATATTTCGTGAGGTATAAGTTTCCAGTCTCAAAAAATGTGTCCCCTCTCTAATTTTCCATTCAGATGACTAAAAATATTTGGAAAATTTAAGGACTGCCTAATAAGGACAGTTAGTGAAATTTTTTTACGATAAGATATATATTGAAAAAAATTTCTTTTTAGATTATCACATTATTGTCACAAAAAATGACATATTTGTGCCACACTTATCATTAATTGTGAAGAAATTTCATAGGAACATGTGATGTGTTTCACTGATTACAAAACGCTCATTGAAAAGAAGAAAACAAAAATTAGGGTAAATATTTTTTTTTTTCCAAGTTAAGTGTTCAGTCTAGAGTGGTACCATTGAATGGGTATTCAAAAATACAATGTTCTGGGATGTTTACATTTTGTAGTGTATTTTGCAAGATATAAACTCTTAATTGTCAACAGTAGATCTAATTTTCCAACCACGTGACTGAAAAATCTGAAAAAAGGTCAAGATTTTGGCACTTAATCATTATGCTGTTTCTGTCAAACTTAACTTTGCAGTCCAAAAAATAGCCTAAGAAGTGTAAGAAGTAAAGTTTATCTATTTAATGCAGCCAACTTGGAAAATTTTGTGGTCATTTGTTTGAATCTCGGTCCACCCAAAATTTTGCAGCTCTTAACCTGACTACCTCCAGCTTAGCTTTGCTTTGTTTGTTAATGTGAAGCACAGTAGAATGATCCATGGTTTGTTCGATTCTACTTTAAACTGAAGGTCCAGCCATGGCATCTTTAAATTGTCACTAACTACTAAGAAATTAGAATTTTTTATTTAAATAATGAAAGAAACAAAATTGATATAGCTTACAGAAACCTTATTAAGAATCCTGTTGACCAATACTGTGGATAACTGTCAGATTTCTTTTGATATTGTCCTTACTGCTTGGTTTCATAGAGTCTTAGAAATTTTGATTTTCCTTGCCTTCATTAAGTTGGTGCACTCCTTCACTCTTGCCTGTTAATCTGATTGTATTCATAGGTCTAATATTCATGACTTTTTCTATATCCTTAAAAAGTATTCAACTTTGAAATGACATTTGTATCATTACTGCACTGACACAGGTACAGTGTCTGTGTATGCTTATTAGTTTTCTGTGTGTTCGAGACCAGTTTTCAATCCATTACTAACTTGCTATGCTTGTCATTCCTGTACAAAAAATCCCATTAGCTATTAATTAATTTTCAGGCTCATGTAGAGACTTCAAAGCAGCCATACTGATCTTAAGGTTGTTAGGTAACCAATGTAAACCTCCCCTACATACCATCCCTTACTTCATAATTTGAGCCTGGCATTTGGGAGAACACAGATTTTATCTCTGGTCCACCCATCCCAATTTCTTTTTCTTCATGGTTTACAAAAATTTCATGAATGCTTCATGGTTTCTTCAAAGGTCAAGGTGAAATTCCTTTCTGTTCCTCCTCAGCTATACTCTCTCAGCTCTAATGATTACAACGTTGTAAGGTATCTATAAAATTTGTAACTGCGTGATAGAATTTTATTCTTAGAACTGTAAGTTAGATAGGATAATATTGTATTTTATTTTATTTCTATAGTCAGTTTCTATGTTAATTCTAGTTAGAAAGCAGTTTTACAGTTTTTAAGATAGTATTTTGAATTGCATCAGTCTTCAGCATTCGCCTGGAATAGGATTTCAAAAGTTCATATTTAAATTATTTATTTTTCAGTTAAAATATTAAAGTTACGAGATTTTTCATAATAACCAAAGTTAACGTTTACTTCAAGATCTAGTTATTTGTAAAATTTCAGGAGTGATTGAATTACTTTAATTGTCAAGGTCAAATTTTATGACGAAACTTTTTCTGAGCGTGCGATTTGATATCTGATCAGCCCTGCCAGAAACTATCCATGTGAATGAGGAAAAGAAACCTTTCCCACGGTTTGTGAGAGAGCAGGGTTGCCAGGAATCTTCGAGAAGTGGGGAGCGCGATGTGATATAGACTCGATGCAGTCAGTTGTACAGAAACAGTCAGGCGCGACAACACGTTAGGCTCAGTCTGTCAGGAACCACGAGCGTGTTAACATGTAGAGCATCTGGCTAGTCAGTTTCATACTAAGCACTACTGTGCAAGTTTTATTTTGGCATAATGTAGATTCGCGAATTCAAGTTTTATTACAATGAAGTTTTGAAATAGTATTACTCCAAATGGGGCCTCGGAATTTGCTTAAGTGTCGGTCACTGGACTAACCAAGTGCCATAACAAAAGCGGTGAAACGAACTTTTCCATATGCACTTTTCAAGTAATAAATAATAAGTTTAAAGTGAACTTTGGGGTGTGGTCTGGCTCGAATGGTTAATTGAGCTTGCAAACTTTTCTTCTGTAACTTTGTCTGATTGCCTGTTCAGTTCCTGTCTTTGTAAGATTTGAAGAATAGAGTGATTTTAATGGCAATGAACTTGTGAACATCATTTAACTTTCACCTTTCCTTAGCTTTTGGTTTAAATAAGTTATGTGGCGACCTGGTTATTGTTATTAAGTCAGAACTGTAACATCCAAGGCTACACACGGTCATATCTAAGACAAAATTCTTTGCCTCCACCCCAAGACAAAGCTTTTTTTTTTCTTACGACGTCAACATGCCATTAAGCCCAAGTAAAAATAGAAAAGTAGGAGTTAGGACGACTTGACCGGATCTGTAAAAATTGGCCCAGAAAAAAAAAAAAAAAAAAAAAAAAAACAGGCTCCCAAGAGAGGGTTTCCCCACTGCACAACAAGATGTTCCCTTGCACGATCTAGATATCCAGTCCGGATTTTCCTGGCCCATTTTCAAGATGAGTAGAAACCTTTCTCTAAAATCATAAACCTTCTATCAGCTCTCATCAATTCAGAGAAGCTAGCCTTTGTTGTGTGTGCCCACTGCTATGCTTGGGTTTTCTGATTGTGCCACTCAATTTGTGATAGTATTCTTTTGGATGACATTTGTTCTTGATTTATCAGCTTTTTATATATTTATTTGTAGCTCTGTTTGCAATGGCACTGGCACATATTGAAGGTATCCTACTATTGAAGACAGAAAAGAGTGAAATTGAAAGTATTGTTCAGTTGCTTGGCTACCACGAATGGTTTAATGATTTCAGTACCTCAAGCACGTTGGCAATGCACTCTTTTTCTCCAGTATCTATTTTCTTTTCCATTGCAGAATAAAAAACAAGTGGTACGTGAAAGTATTAAAAAAATTGTAAGCAATAAAAAAACCTAAACAAAAACTAAAACACCGTATCAAATAAGCCGGTAACAAATGAGAATGGTATGGGGGAGCACTGAGTTAGAGCGTGGGAATACTGGTCTGGTTGCAGTTATGCAGTTGTGAGTGTAGATAGATGGGAGTATCTGATATTCAAGATTATTTTTGACCCGTCCACCTGATCACATCACCCCGCCTACATGCTGGTCCAGTGCTCCCTTTACACATCACGTATTCTCAGGTCGAAGGGAGGAACGCCCATTTTATCAGGTTCAGTCCTAGTTGTCTAAATCTTGCTTTAATGCTGCTGCCATCTCTCATCACTGGTTGGAGACAAAAAGTCTTCTAATAGGGCATCTTTTTATTTCAACAGAATTTTTTAGGTGAAACTGTTATATTCAACATCAGGTGGACCAAGAGTAACTAATGTATGAAACTTCATATAAATCTGTACACTTTTAGTTAAGTTCATTGTGTACACTCACAAGGCAGTATGCTGGAAATGATCACTTTCAGGTGGACATACAACAAACTCCATTTTTAGATAATAACATGTATTAAGAAGGAAATTAAATATTCATTTATTTTGTTTTAAATGCAGTTGTGATATAGAAGATAACAGCTGATTTATGTTTCACTTTAACTGAGTAGCTATTTCCCACATCTAACTCCATATTGATCTAACCCAGTATGGGGAATCCATTTCATGCCTGGTAGTTCACTACCCCATGGAGTCCTCTATTTTGATGAGAAACTGCATTTATCTAAAATGGATGTAAAAGATTAAATACTTTTCTCTTGAGCTTGTTAATTATCATTGTGATTTTTGCAGTTCCACTGTATTGAATGTTGAAGTTATACCTTCCGCACTGAGTGAGATTGTATGTAATATCCTAGCATACAAGGTGTGTAGATAAAATAGTGAGACTGATAATGTTTGATCTGGCAGTACTAGATACTTACAGTAATATTTGGAAGGCATGTCTCCTAATGTGCCTGCATTATGAGTTTTAACTCGCTTAATTCATTTGGTTATCTATCGTTTTTTGTTGTTGTTTTTTTTGCCTAGATTTTTCTAATGTATTCTTTTAACAATGATGTACAATCAGGTTTTTCTTCAGACTTGGGCACAGCAAGGCCTATGAAAACTGTTTTGTCAAAGGTCCAGATGGTTGAAACCTTTGGCTGCAAGATCTGATGAAAATGTCAGAATTTGAGATATTGTGCGTGATATTTGAATTATTGTAGAAGAGTTGAATTTGACTCACACCACTGTTCAACAGATTTTAACCCAATCAAATTCAGCCTGCATGACACACCATGGCAAATTGCGCTGTGACCCTCAAAGGTGACATCCTTTGAGGTGGCACACTATAAAACATTGAAATGGCCATTGCCGAACTGCCATAGGCTGTTTCAATATCCAAGTTCTAGCAATAATATGAAGAATGGAAAAACTGTCTCCATTGCTGTGTGGCTTTTCAAGACAATTAATTTAGGGAGACAATGTGGAAATGTAGTTTTACTTAAATAAAAAAGCAGTCTCATTACTTTATTTACACACCTTTTAACTAATCTGATAAAGGAAATGGTTCCTTGCCTCTCATTCAACTACCCTTTGCTCAACTTCTTCCTACCACTTTTTCAGAGTGGATTTTAAATTCCTCTGAAATTTATATCATGTCACCTAACAAACTACAAATATGTGACTCCATGATGTGAAGTGATTAACTGTTGCTCCAGAAAATAATGCTACTTGTATTATGCTCCCAAGTAATGCTAAAATTTTAACATTGTCAGTGTGTTGGTTCGATCAAAGAATCATTGGACAAATTGAAGCAGCATAAGCTTGTTGAAGGAATAATAGAATAATAAAACATAAAAATCTTCAAAATATAAAAAAAGTTGGTTAAAATTGGAGTAGGAAGATTGAGTAATTGATGCTCAATTGGAACAAAGATTTGCAAATACCTTACTACAAAAAGGTGGCTTTACACAAATGGTAGAGCAGAACACAAGAGGACCAAACATGTTGGATATCTTCCTAATAAAGCCTAATGATAACCTTGTGGGGTCTCAAGTAACTGAAGGAATAAATTATACAAAGTTCCAGGGATTCAGTAAACCAGTGGCCAGAAACTGAAGGGGGAAACAGTTATGAAAAGGCATAAATTCCAGAACTGAATAGATATTTCAGGGAAAGTCATCAATTAGAAGGATGGCATAAGTACAGTGGAGCTGAAGTGGGATAGAGTTCAAGGAGGTAATAAAAATGGGGAAGAAATATTTATTCTAAAACAGGAAAATAAAGAAAATTGCCGAAAACTATGTTCTATTATTGGGAGGTGAGGCAGTTAAAGAGGTTGGTGAGCAGATAACATAATAGCGTTAAGAGACAGCACAAGCTTATCCCACACAATTAGGAATGAGCAGACTAAGAAATTTGAAATTCATCTTGAGGATACCATGAAGGCACTAAGAAAGCTAAAAAAAAACCACACATACACACACACAAAAGGGATTGTGTAGATAATATTGCTATGGATTTCTTGATAGATGGCAGGATGTGACATTGTACCTTATCTTGAAATGTTATTTAAATTTAATGTGGATACTTGTTGCTTACCAGAGGACTGGAAAAGTCCAAAATTAGTACCGGTTAGGATGACAAATAGGGTAGAAAATTATAGGCCAATCAGTTTAACATCAGTGGTAGGCAAATGAATGTATAGATGTCAGTGGTGTCTTGGATGAACATAAGTGATTTTCAAGTTGTTAACATTGCTTTAGAGAAGAACATTCTAAGTTACTAGGCTATATGCAAATAAATTTGGGCAAAATGGACATGGGAGGTCAAATTGGTAGTGTAACACTATGTCTTTCAAAGGCTTTTGATGGAGGGAGCCATAAAATTGTGCTAATAAGGTAATGATTTATTGGAATGGATGAAAAAGTGATTGGTTCGGTTGAAGAAAAGTAAAAGCAAGAAGTTAGGGTAGGAAATGCAATATCAATGAAGTGAAAGTGAACATGGAAGGGCCAAAGTGTATAGTATTGGGATCATTTCTCTTCAGTATTGTGAATGAATGTGTTGATGGTTTACTGTCAGAAATTAAGTTGTTTGCAGATGACAATGTTGTATTTTAGTGTCAGAATTGTAGAAGACTGTAAACAGCTTGTGGGTAATCTGTACAGGATATCTAGGGGTGGGTCAACATGGGATGAAGATAAATGCAAACAAGAGTCGGCTTGTTAGGATCACAGATAAAAAACTAAAGGTTGGATTATGATTATATAGTGGGGAAGGAATTGCATGTTGAAGCATAAATACCTAACACACAATACATAACATTTGATAACTATCTCAAGATATATTTGAAAGGTTGTAGTAAATGTTTCAAAATCCTTCACATGTTGGAAAGAGTGATAAGGGGATGCACCAGAGAAGTAAGGGAATTGGGCTACAGAACTGTGGTCAGAAAATTGATGGAAAGAAAAACTGCTAATTTGTCTCTGAAAATTACTGCAGAACAAAATCAGTAACTGATATTATTAAGGAATTATTAAGGAGTCATTGAAATATAGAGGAGGGTGAAGAGAGTCATGAGAGTGTACAAGGCTTTTTTTGGTTATGACACGTGGATATTATGTAAGAATTAGAAGTAATGCATGAAAGGGAAAAGATCTCAAGCTGCCACTCGAATTCATGCATAAAGGTGTGGGAAAATTTTCTTTCATAGATAAGGGGTCAGGGATTGGAATAAATTACCAAGGAAATTGAGGAATAACTTGCCAAAAACAGTGAAGGAGTTTAAAATTAACATTCATAGGGAAAAAGTAGACAGGTACAATGCAGGGGGGAAATGGGTGTGTTGGTATAAAGCCACCAGAATGTGCGATCCATTGCAATTAAATTAAATTAAAAAATTAAATAATTATTTACTTGTGACTTCAACAGAGCAAAATCAGGATGAGTCAAAAGAGGCATTAACAGCAGTGTTTAGAGTAAACTAGCTGATAATTTATCTGCAAGCATTAAACTCTCTCAAGAACATTTTCAGTTTATCATAAATTGTAATCCTTCCCTTGAAAGATGAATTATCAAAAGTTGAATATATGAAGAAATTATAACCTATATGGATGAGTACAATATAAAGATTGCAAAAAAAAAAAAATCAATAAACTTCTCTTTGAGATTATAGTTAAAAAATAATAGTTGAATTTTATGTCATGTAATCTCTTGTAAAAAAAATTAAAAGTTACTTATTCTAGAAACACTTGTTTCACTAACCATTGGAGGATATACCAAACAAACCTATACAAATTTCTATTCAGTGTCTGTGGATTCAGTACATGCATTATTTTCCTCAGACGTAACCACAAATAGCTAGACAGCGTATCTAAACGTGTTATTAAATGCCTATGGCATCTTTTAGCTATTCTCCAGTCAATATTTTATAGAGAAATAGAACATTGCGTCTCTGCTGTAACTTATTTTACTGCGATACTTGGCACATACTACAAATCTGAGGCTTGATGTTTATCATCAAGTAACAGTAAAATTCAGCTGAGTGAAATTGCTTGGAAAGATGTTTTTA
Organism: Vandiemenella viatica; assembly: GCA_031002005.1. Classification (NCBI taxonomy): domain Eukaryota; kingdom Metazoa; phylum Arthropoda; class Insecta; order Orthoptera; family Morabidae; genus Vandiemenella; species Vandiemenella viatica. The sequence continues at coordinate 56,585,472 of JARYHS010009186.1, forward strand.
AGAATATCATTTAAATATGTGTGTTTTTTTTGCCGTCATCAGTCTTTCGACTGGTTCCTATCTTGTGCTAACCTCTTCATCTCTGCATATCCCTTACAACACGTCCTCAATTATCTCCTTCATATATTTTAATCTCTGTCTTCCTCTACAGTTTTTACCTTCAACTGTTTCCTCCACTAACAAATTAATCAGTCAAACATGTCTCAAAATATGACCTACCAGCCTGTCTCTAATTTCTGTAAACTTCTTCTACAAACTTCTTTCCTCACCCATCATTTCCAAAACTCGTTCATTTTGTACTTTGTCTGTCCACTTAATTTTCAGCATTCTTCTGTGTAACCACATTTCAAATGTTTCAATTTTCTTTCTTTATGGTATTCCTAAGTCCATGTTTCACAACTATAAAGTGCTGTGCTCCACACATAGTTTTAAAAAGTTATATATTTTTATATGGTATTAAAATGAATTCTGCTACTTTTACATGCCACAGATTAATGCATCATTTATTGATTCGGTTATTTTCTCACCTTTGAGTGAAATAGTAATCATCTCTTAATTAGTGACTGTCCGTTAAATTGCTGCAACTCTTGCTGGGTTAATTTTAATTATTTCTTAGCACTGGAATTTTGGATAATAAGATGCACCAGCATAAGCAATACAAATCGTATTTTAAAACGTTTTTATTTTTTTTTTAAACTGTTATAAATCTTGTTTTTCGTTACTTTTCAGAAACCCCTAATGTATTTTCTTCATGGTGCCAGCTGCTCAGCTGATATATGGTTGAAAGTTATGAAACACTTTGCAAAAGCTGGATTTGAGGTGGTTGCCCCAGATATGTTGGGGCATGGCTATAGTTCGGCTCCAGACATTCCTCGCTTATATTCTTTTAACAGTCTTCTTAAGGATGCAATAGATCTGTTTGATAAATTTGTTGATGAACAGAGAAAATGTGTTGTCATTGGGCATGCTTATGGGTAAGACAATATCAAGTTACATTTCATTTATAAAAAAATTTCTTTTTGATTTGATAAGACATATGTTGCAAATGAATGAGCTGTTAGTTTTACTGTAATGAAGCCCAGTATTCCTATAAGTTTCATCTCCTTGTAATGAATAACAAATGAGATAGTGACAAACTTAGCAATTAGGTAATGAGACATTATTGCATCCATGAGTCAGCATCTCTCTGGTACAGTAGAACATAGTATTTTTACATTTTTCTGTGTCTCTCTCTCTTTTCTTTTTTTTTCTTTTTTTTTTTTTTTTTTTTTGCTGAGCAGTTTCCTTTTCATCCTCTCTGAATTTTGTTTTCAGTATTTGAATCTTTTCCCACATATCTTAAATGTAATTTGTGTAATTACAACTATGCATATAAAGTTATCAACAGCTTCTTCGTTTCATCTTTACTAGTAGATTTTTTTTATTTACCTGCTCCCATGTTAAATTTTAACTGTCCCTAAGCTTTTATGTTCATGTACTGTAAAAATGCTCTGTTCGTAAAGTGGGTTTATTGATGTTGCCTGCTACAGAATGTGATACTTCTAACACTGAACCATGCCACGTAAAATTATGCAGCTAGGATGGCACATTACAGCTGTGGACTCTTAATGGTTTTATGTGTCAAACGATTATTTCAATTCTTCAACATCTAGTTCATTTACAAGGCTCTTCCACCACCACCACCCCTCACTACTTACGCCCCAGTAACATTTTGTTTACCTTTGAAGTGGTTTGGCCATGTAAATCTTCTATTATCTGAAACAGCCTTACCCAAACATATTATTTATTCATGGTATGTTTTTCTGTGTCTGTAGACTATTGCACTTCTGCTAAGGTAGTTCATGACCTTCCTCTTTATCCTTGTTATTATTAAACTTCAAGCCTGATTTTCCTTGAGTGTAATCATTGTGCACAATTACATGCCAATGCTCAGCTGCTTTTTTTTATTGTTTTACAGATGCAGCCTGGCAACTGCTCTGAGTCGTTATCGTCCACAGCAGGTTATTCAACTAGTATTAATTAGTGGTGGTGGGCCCACACCTCTGGCCCCTCATACTCCTGATAGCCGTCCTGTTCCGAGTTCTCTTTGTCTCACACTCTGTCTGCAACCTCTTCTGAAGTGTGGTTTTAGAAGGTTTGTTTGATGTTTAAGTATGTTTTCATTCTTTCTTTCTTTTTTCTTTCTTTTTTTTTTTTTAAAAAAAAAAATATAAATCTGCATTGATAAAAAATTCTTAAGTTTTGTAAATATCTCGATCCAGTAATCATACTTTTTAAAAAAATCTGGTAGGTAGTCTTTGAGGAAATTTGTTACCATTGCTGTTCCTTTTCCTGTTATGTGAGATAAGAACATAATGTACCTTCTTCCCTCTTGATTTATTCTTTGTTCAATAATTACTCTTCAGTCTTGTCTATTAAATGCATAAAAGTTTTCTGGAATTTCTTATATATCAGAGAACTACTGTTATTATTTTAACATATGGAAAAAATGATTGGTTGTTGCCAGCAATGTTAGATTTATGTGAACTTCATATCAGATTTTGTTTCTGAACTTATCATGAAAGAAAAGACTAAGAGTCAGTATTTGAAATAGTGTTCCATGCTTCTAGGTTTAGTTGGAATTCTATTTAAACGCCAACATTTTTTTAAAAAAAAAATTGGAATATTTTTTCCATGAGACATATATGCAAATGTGCTATGATATGTGAACTGTTGCTAATGAAAGCAGGATTGTACAGTTATACACACAGACAACAAGAATTTGTGTTCTTAAACCTTTAGTGCCAGAACATGTGTACTGGTATGGATTAAGAGAGAAAGTACCAACTAATTGAAGGGCTGTACAGTATGTGTGATGGGGAAGGAGGAATTGGAAGTAGGAACAAACATTTTAGAGAAAGGTTAAAGTGCTGGATGTTGAAAAGAATGTTCCCAAAATAAAATAAGTTAAATAATCACATAACGTCCATTTTGAAAGGATATAAATTATGGCTCTATTGAATCCAGTAGTCCTACTGAGTAAATGGGACCCAAGTTTTATCTGGAATCCATACCGTGTAATATTGTAGCATTCTTCCCATCAATAAAGCCAAATTTTGTCCAAGTCATTTGAAAGGTCCATAAACGTGTCTCGCTGAGGCTATTAATTCATGTGATATGTCAGGATGTGAACACATATTTCCCTCCTGCCATATGTCTCACGTTCTACATGACCATGATTACTAACTGAAATGCTGTGAACTTTGTGTTTTTTGTGTGTTCATCTGGCCCTCATGCTTTCATCTGTGGAAAGTAATGAGTTATTTTTCACTGTCTTAGTTCTACTGATGGTTCTTTGTCTCCATTACCACATGAGGCCATTGATTGAACTTCAAATGTGTAGATTTCTGGGGATAAGCTTTAATCACTTGGCTACTGCTAAATAAAGTATCATTGACTATAGTAATTTGGGGTCCTTATTTCACACAGTGAAAAAAGGACTTATTAAACTATTCAGATTGGGGAAGGAAGAGAAGGAAGTAGGACATTTCAGATTGAAACTCAGGAGCATCCGATGCCAAGTGTGTATTAGGCTAGCGCCTTAGGAACTATTACTAACAGAGACGACTCTGATAACACAGGTGAAGTAGGAATAGAAGGTTATTGTTACTTATGGTTTATTGTACAGTGGAATTAAAATAAGAGTTTTAAGTGATTCCTGTTCCTCTGGATACTTTTATCCTGATGGGTAATTGATTAGCAGTTATAAACAGTCATTACTTTTATTCTTTCATCCAGTCCCATTAAGATATTTTGAGGAAGGTTTTACATTCAAAGCTCCATTGTTCTTAATGTCTCACTTTTTTTTTATCAAGATGCACCATTCTGCCGTCATTTGTGCATATATTTTTCTGTTGCCGATTACATTTATGGAAGATAGAGCAGAATGAGTTAGGTAATAAGTTTTTTTTACACAGAAACTTTAATGGACCTGACAGAATATTTGCATGCAGCAACCACTGAATTTGAACAGTATAGGACATAATTCCATTTGTTTCTGATTTTTGGAAATGTTACATAATTGTTCACAAATATCCCCAATCTTGATGCTTCCTAAAATAATGAACTGCATCAAAGGAAAATGAGGCAATAAAAGATGTAAGTACAATAAAATCTTGGATAGAAGTTGGCATTAACATTTAAGGGAAAAAAATGTCTCATCAAGCTTTTGTGGCTCTAAAAATTTTCATTGAGTTTTTGGTTTTATTCTCTTTTAATTACTTCCAGTGTGCAGGCATAGGCTGCATGAGTTATTGTGATTCTGCTCTGAACGTATTGCCATTCTAGTAATGTTGACTGTAAATTCTACGGCATTTTCACTGTTGTCAAATCATAAATCCTATTAGCTGAGAGAGGTATTCACTATAGAAACCAATCTATTTAAAGTTTCAGAACTCTGTGCTGATCAGATTATATTTCCAACATTGCTGGCTATTATTTCTAGCTGTAAATCCTCTTAACATCAAAATAAAATTCAAACTAAAATATGATAGTAGCAAAACATGATAATGCTGAGATAGATGGTACAGCAGCTTTGCAAACCATTGGTCTAGTTATTAGATGTGCCATGATTTTACCAAAAGAAAGATACTTTGTCGAAATTTTCACACATATATATGTATATATCTTATATCTTTAAACGAGCAATTCTTGTATATATATATATATATATTTCGGATTTCGGAAACGGCTGTGACGATTTGGATGAAATTTGGTATTTAGATAATGTTTTGACTTTTAAGATTACCTGAATAGTTGTCTTCCCTACTAAAAAGCGAGTTTACAAAATATGAACAATTTTGTCACTCCGTATATCGAAAACGGCACTAGCGCCATCTCGTAGACAATTCAGGTACCAGAAAGCCTACAAATAGATTTTCTTTGATTCCAAAGAATAAGTAAACGAACAGTTCTTGTATACTGGCTGACCTGTGGAAATATTAGCACTGCAAGTTCAATTGTAAAACATTTAAAAAGAAAGATAATTAAAAATTTATCAATGGTTTTATCAGAGCTGATAACTTTACAGAAACTTCTTTGAAATTAATATTACCGGTACCAGTTATAAAGTAATCATCGTTTACTTTTTGACTATAAATAGTGGTTGTTAGTTAGCCATTAAATACTACCACCTTAATTATAAAACATCTTTCGATTTCTGTTCAATATACAAGATTTCGAGTAGAGTTTGATAATAAAGTGCATAATTAAATATTAATACATCTACAAATTCCTGAAAAGCCGCGTGCGAGTGCACATACGAAAAAACGGGTTCTGATAAATAGAATCTTGCCTTTTGAATCGTCTGACCTTGTGCTTTATTGTTTATAACGAAGGTTACTTCTTATGGGAATTGTTTTATTATCATTTTGAAATGCTGATCAGAAGATGTGAGATTACTGCGAGGTATGAGCATAGTTTTTTCGGAGTGAATAAATATAGCACAGATGATGTTCTATTGACGTCACAACCTGATGATGAATTCTCATAGTACTCGGTGAAACATATCGAAAATAAATAATAAATTTTCTTGGTTTTCGAGATATAGCATGTCAAAAATCAGTTATAGGTATAGTTCCTTGTGCTTTTGGCGACGTTTCTTTTGGTCCAGGCCGTATTTCAACCTAACAAAAACCACTAGGTACAAAATAAAACATTGAAAGTACATTTCCACCATATAGACATAGTGCTTTTGGTGGATTTTTTTCTTGTCCAGGACGGATCTAATCCTAACCTCTTCACTTTTGAGATATAATATCCCCAGAACTAAGTGAGATATCAGAAAAATAAATTCCTTATTTTCGATTTGTCTCGACGAGTTTCATAAGAATTCATCAAACTTGGCTATGGCGAAATTTGTCTTCTGGTTCAGGTCGCATTTCAACCAACCACGTCAATTTTGAGATACGATATCTCGAGAACTAAGCGAAATATTTAAAAAAATATATTTTTTACCTTCAATTTTTCTCGTCGAGTTACATAAGAATCCATCATCAAGGGTTATCGTAGAACACAAATCTCGCACCATTAATTAATACCAAACTGGCATTAAAATTTCTGTTTAACATGTTAATAGATTTTTTTTTTTTAAGCAATTTGTGAGGCCGTCTCACAAATGGATCTAGCGATTTGGATGAAATTTCACATGTAGATAACGTTTTGATTTTCAAGTTTTTAACACGATTTAAAAAAAAAAAAAAAAAAAAAAAAAAGGAGCAACTTTTGTATTTGGTTTCTCGAAAACGGCTCTAACCTCATTACGTAGAAGGTTCAGGTACCAGTAAGCCTACTGATGTTAGTTAAACTTCTCTTTGGTTAACTGTGCACCTCAAAACGCCTAGGAAGCCTTCAAGCCTTATACTTTAATCAAACTTTACTCGAAATCTTGGATACTGAACAGAAATCGAAAGATACCGAGCGAAGATCGGTCACCCAGGTACTATATATATATAAATAGAATAGGGAAATGAGCCACCACTTACCTTTAGATGATGGATGTGGGGCACGAACACACAGAAAAGACACAAACACAAATAACAAAGAAATTTTCGGGAAAAAAACCCTTCGTCAACGAGAGAACATTATGAGAGGTGGGTGCAGCTGGAGATTGCCTCACAGAAAGACCGCCGGTCGAGAAAATGGTGGGGGTAAATTCAAACATCGGAAAAGTAGAGGGGCAGTGAATCAGAGCTCATACCCGAGCAAAAATAAATATCCAAACTAATTTCTGGTCGGTGGGAAGATCAAAATATAATTAGAACTAAATATAAATTGGAAATAAATATATATATATATATATATATAAAATATTATACAAATAATAATAATAATAATAATAATAAAAATAATATTTATGAAGTAAACATCACCTCAGGTTAGTGGTGGTTCAATATAGGCAATGGAAAGGAGAGGAATAAAAAAAAAAGGTTAAACATATGTACTACTTGCCAAGTTTATACTGGTAGGCAAGTTCCCACCTTCTGAGTTCAGAGAAACTGCTGCTATTAGGGAGAACTCTGATAGCACCAAACCTGCGGAACTGCCATGGGTACCCGCATGGCCCCCTCTTATGCTAATCTGTTCATGGGCCGGCTGGAACAGAAATTTCTGGAGGAAGTCCCTCTCAAACCCCTCATTTGGCTTCGTTTCATTGATGACATATTTATGATTTGGACGCATGGAGAAAATGAACTGCTAAATTTCCTGAACCATCTCAATAACTTTAGCATGCTGAAATTCACTTGGTCCTACTCCCACACCCAGGCCACATTCTTGGATGTGGATTTGTCCCCATCCAATGGCTATCTCAACTCTTCAGTTCACATCAAACCAACCAATCTTCAACAGTATCTCCATTTCGACAGTTGCCACCCATACCATACCAAACGTTCACTCCCCTACAGTCTTGGCATTCGAGGTAGTCGCATATGCTCTAACCAACAGTCTCTCATGGATTATTCAAACAGTATTTCAGAAGCATTAATATCTCGCAACTACCCTCCAGCTTTGGTTAACAAACAGCTTTCACGTGCTACATCACAACTGAATCAGCCAATCAATCATCCCAGACCCGCAAAAACCAACCACAATCCAGTCTTGGTCACACAGTACTACCCAGGCCTCGAATCCATCAACAGAATCCTCCGGCAGGGCTATGATTTCTTACAAACATGCCCTGAAATGAGATCCATTCTTCCTAAAATCCTCCCTGCCCCTCCTAGAACTTGTTTCAGCAGACCACCTAACCTCAGCGAACTTCTAGTCCACAAACACAGTCTTCCTCTTCCTAACAGTCAACCCCAAGGCTCTTTCCCATGTAATAGACCACGCTGCAAGATGTGTGACATACACCATGCTTCCACCACTTTCATCAACCCGGTCACAGGGGAAAGCTTCCCTATCATAGGACACGCCACCTGTGAAACCACGCATGTAATATACCAGTTAACATGCAACCACTGCCTGGCTTCATATATAGGTTTGACCACAAATGCACTCTCCATAAGAATGAATGGCCACCGTCAGACGGTGTTCACACAGAACCCAAAGCACCCAGTTGCTGCCCATGCCATAACCCACGACTTGAATAATTTCAACTCTTGTTACACAGTCCGTGCTATCAGAGTTCTCCCTAATAGCAGCAGTTTCTCTGAACTCAGAAGGTGGGAACTTGCCTACCAGTATAAACTTGGCACAAGGCAACCACCTGGTCTCAACTTAAGATAATACCCGGTCATTATTATTAGTAGTACATATGTTTAACCTTTTTTTTTTTTATTCCTCTCCTTTCCATTACCTATATTGAACCACCACTAACCTGAGGTGATGTTTACTTCATAAATATTATTTTTATTATTATTTATATATATCTTTTTTTTCAATTTATATTTAGTTCTAATTATATTTTGATCTTCCCACCGACCAGAAATTAGTTTGGATATTTATTTTTGCTCGGGTATGAGCTCTGATTCACTGCCCCTCTACTTTTCCGATGTTTGAATTTACCCCCACCATTTTCTCGACCGGCGGTCTTTCTGTGAGGCAATCTCCAGCTGCACCCACCTCTCATAATGTTCTCTCGTTGACGGAGGGTTTTTTTCCCCGAAAATTTCTTTGTTATTTGTGTTTGTGTCTTTTCTGTGTGTTCGCGCCCCACATCCATCATCTAAAGGTAAGTGGTGGCTCATTTCCCTATCCTAATTTGATTCCTTTCCGCTACTTAGCGTCTTTTTTTCATTGTTATCATATTATATATATATATATATATATATATATAATTTCTATCTTAGTGTTAACAATTGTTAAAAGTTAATCACCCATTGCAACAACAATGTCAGTGACTTGATTAACTGTAGTAGCTGTGATGAGAGTAAAATTTCAAATCAGTCTATATTTGAAAGAATTAAGATTTTTATTTAGAAGACTATTTTTATACTTCAGATGATCAAATTATTAAGACTTCATAATATTGAAAGCAGTAAGAACTTTGTTATGGAATTTTTAATGTTGACTTTGGAACCTGAGAGTTTTAAGAGCTCTGATGGTCATTCTTTTAAATATGGTTACAAATGGTATCAGATATTAACTAATTAAAAAATTGTATGGAGTAATCATTTAATGACTTTAAAAATATTTTCTGTTTATTATAATGTTAAGAGGATATGCTATAGTTCCATTACTTTATTGACTGAATCTGTTGTAGCTATCTGAAGCATATTATTATTATAATTTAATGTCAGTTTGTGAGATATTTGAATGTATTAAAGTTTGAAAGTCTGTGCCAACAGAAATGTGCTGTATTCTACTTATGGGAAACATATGGTGTCGGGAGCCACAGTGGGGAGTGGTGTTTCCCAGTATGTACTTAGTTACCTTGCTCAAGGGCAAAATTGGCCAGAAGGGGATGCAGCATTTCATCGCCGAATTACAGTACCCACACTGCTTGTGCATGGCATGCATGATCCACTTGTACCTTTGGTCCATGAGTGTGAGATGGAAAGGGTATGTTTCTATATCAAAAGTATATATTGTAGTTAAGCTTTTATACAAGCAAAGTGAGTAACTTCTGATACATGACTTTTTATTTCCAGACAATACCTCGATCTTTCCTGGAAGTCATACCAAATGCAGGACATTTTGCAATGCTTGAAACTCCGGAGAAGTTGATCCATATGATTCGCTGCTTTGTGGATTGGTGGAATAAGTGAAGACCTTTATTGATAATATGTTTGCAGTTAAAAATAATAGCATTGTTATTATAACTTCTCTAGTTTTATTTGTGGAGCTATATTTCTCAGTATTGTTATTGTTTAAAATATTTTCAAGCACCCTGCTGAGAGAGTGTGTCAACTTGATGCAAAGTTTTGAAGTACTGATATTCAGAAAATCAAACACTTTTTAATGTGTCAGTAGCAAAATCCTAATAATAATATAGAAAACTGATATGTGGACAAAAGAGCTAAAATACTTTATTTGTTGGATTAATGCATAAGCCTCTCTCCCTCCCCCTCTCTCTTTAGCAAGTATTGCAGGAAGATTGAATGGTCTCAGTTCATCAATTTGTCAAATCTTTCATTTAATGGCATAGTTAAACAGGATTAAATTATTTCAGTGGTCTCCATTAAAACCAGACCTCTTTCAACAGGAAAATTCGTAAAGAACAAAATGGCCTTCTTTGAAACAACAAAATGGTGTCTTGCCATGTTTTCTGTATGTGATGTAGTATGGGGTGGAAACATTTCAAGCCTCTTCTACTTCTCTTAATGTTCTGTTTAAAGGTATAATATAGTGGAACTATTAATCCCCCTCCCCCCACTTTGTGTTTCATATTCTTTGGCCCACGGATAGCATTCTTTCTCTCTTTGCAAAATGGGAAGTGGTCAAAAGCATGTCACTCCAGCTGACATATGGTAAATAAAATTCCCACACTGCAATGTTGCCTAGCCAAAACCATATACAACTCATATATTTCAACCTAACATAGTAGTTTCTAGATGCATGAAATTTACGTAAAAACTACAATTTTGTCTTGTGTCATTTTACGTTTGTCTGGCACAAATGAATATTACATTACAGTATACAATGACTATCTGTTCTTAATCTAAGTTAGCTCTCCAATGCTCTCTTCTGTATCCACTTGCCAGTCTCATTGTTCAACTATTTCATTCTGCGTCTCTTCCAACTATCCTTATAGGAAACACCATTTCATTATTAATTTTGGCACTTAAACCCTAGTGCAATTTTCTTCACACATGCTTTCACATTACAGATATTTTTACTTTAAATTCTTTCATTGCATGAGGTAAATTGTTCAGCACCTTCTTTGATAACCTTTTCCCATCTTGACTACCTTAATGTACTATGTGCTTATGTATGTTTTGATTTTTATACTGATTACTTAAATATGTTTTTTCTGTGCTTTTTATTCGGGTCTATTTTAATATATTTTGACATCTTTTCTGTCTTTTTGTTTCAGATTGTAATTAATTTGAATGCCCTGCCACTTATCTTTAATTTTACACAGTTAACCACCATTTAACAATCAGTTGTTAGTTCTCTCTGGATGTCAACTCGTATTCTTTTATATGTATTGTTGACTAAAAGTAATAACAAAAATCTTATGAAAGTGTTCCATGTTTATCACCTGTAGCAAGCGACGTTTCCTATCTCATTCCTTATTTCTGCTGATCACTGCCTTTTCGTGTACCATCAGATCTGAATGAATTTTAGTAATTGCCTGAATCATATATTATTGTTTCTTTTGCAACTGGTGACAGAAGAATTCTTGATATTGGTAGGAACTAACCTGATTTAGGAGGATGAGGAAGAGAAGCAAATTTTTGAAAGGCTCATGTGAGGTAAAAAAGTATGTATAACAGTCATCATGTGCACAAGTTCAGCTTATAGAGGGTATATTTATTTCCCCCCATGCTGCTTTGTGTGTGGTTTTTTTTTTTTTTTTTTTTTTTTTTTTTTTTTTTTTTTTTTTTTTTTTGCCCAGCTGCTGTATCTTTTATGTGCAAAACATTCTAGTTAAAATTTACAAAGGTGTTATATTTTATTGAATGAGGGTGGAGTTATTACTGAACATTCAAACAAATTTGGCTCCCATACTTAAAATCATGTATCTACTTACTTTCAAACTCATATAAAAAATTAAGATGAATGTATATAACTTCTTTATATTTGGCATCAATATATAATTTTTTCCCTTAATTTGAAATATAAAATATAAAAAAGTTACTTCAATTTTGCCTTTCGCTAAATTTGTAATCTTTATAAGTGTCTGAGTCATAAACCTTGCAGATATGATAATGAAAAGGCAGATAAATATTTTTTCCTTAAGAGAAAAGAATGTTCAATGCAGAAAAAAGATCAACACACAAAAAAAAAAAAAAAAATGGTGTGTGATTTACTCCTGCATGGTGAGGGTTAGGTACAAACTAATTTTTTTGTTTGTTTGTTTGTAAAACTTGAAAAGAAAAATAAGTTTAGTTCATTCCTCACTTTGTGAAATTATCTTTCAAATGGTACATATAAATCAAACATAAAAACTCCATTTGAAAATATAGAAAATATTTAAGTATGTTTGCAGCCTATTTATTGTCTGATCAATGATATAATTACTACTTAAAATGGGATAGAGAAAAATTACCTGTCACTTTTTATCCCTTTCTCTTTCTTGTTTTTTTGTGTTTCCATATTTTATTTTTGAATTTTCAGTGTTTTCTTGACAGTGCTTACTGGCAGTTTCATTGGCAACATTATCCAAGAATTACTACTAAGGATTTTTTTAAAAAAATTGTAGTTTAAAAAACTAAAATCACGCTTTCGTAGTAATGTGAACTAAAAGGTTAAAAATAATATTTAAATACAAACATTTTGTTTAACAGTGATAGGACGTCCCACAATTCAGGATAAATTCATTTTTTTGAATAAGCTTGAAGTATAAAGTCACTGATTACAAAATTAACATTAATGTAAAAAAGCATGGGGTGCTTTTTCAGTTGTCTTATATTTTTTGTCGTTGGCTGTTTGTAAAGACAGAGTCATTGTCAAAAGTTATGTAGAGCGCACCCCACGCTTTTTTAACATTAAAGTTAATTTTGTAATCAGTGACTTTATAATTTAAGCTTATTCAAAAAAAATAATTTATCCTGAATTGTGGGACGTCCTATCACTGTTAAACAAAATGTTTATATTTAAATATTATTTTTAACCTTTTAGTTCACATTACTACGAAAGCGTGATTTTAGTTTTTTAAACTACAATTTTATTTTTAACTTTTTAGTTCAGATAGTTTAAAAAGTATGTTCCTTACTGTTGGCTTTTCTTCGCCAATCTTTCTTTTTCTTTGAGTTGTAGTTTCATTATTAATTATTGTTCCCACGATTAAAATACAATTAAATGGTCAACTCAACAAGAGATCCAATAGCACGGTAAACGAGGAAGGCTACTTTTCTATAATAGTACGAAGTAATATTTAGAATACTTACTATTCAACAACACGTTAAGCGACTTCAGACAGAGAAACCTTTCTGGATAGGAGACAGCAGAAGACGATCGTCTACAGCAACCAAGGCTCGTAAATCACACCCGGGAAACTGGAGAACGATGATGATGGCTATATTGGGTGGAAAATCTCCGAAGGGTGTGGCCGCCAAATGACGAAGATTTCTCGAATCGCACCTGTGCACTAATGTCACGGCTGCATTTGCCTAACTCAGTAATCCCATCAAGTATAGGATACACTGACAACGTGGTGAGAGTGAAATTATTGAATTTTTATCGGTTCTTAATAAGTGTGCAGAATTTAAAACGATTCGGACGTCAGGGAGCGGGTAAACACTGAAATGAAAGATTCCATTACTTGACAACCATTTTTCTATTGTTACCGTCAGAGTAACGAGAATAGCAGGACGTTGCTAAGAGACTACTGTATTGTCAACGGTTCTTAAAACGTGTGCAAAATTTTTATGTTTTTACTGTCAACGTAATCAGAATATCAAGACATAACTATGAAATTATTATATTGTAATCAGTTATCAATACATGAGCAAAATTTCAAACAACTCGGACATCTGGAATTGGGTTAAAATTATATTGCAAAATTCCACGACATTCAACCATTTTTCTGTTGTTACTGTCAAAGTAATGAGCATAGCAGGATATAGCTATGAAATTATTGTATTGTCACCGGTTATTAATATGTGTGCCAAATTTCAAACAGTTCGGACATCGGGAAGTGGGTCAAAATGGAGTTGTAAAATTCTGTTACATTCATACATACATACATACATACATTCATACAAGTCAAGCTAATATAAAGCGTGTAAAAACTCTTTTTGTGTGGAAACCATTCATTTCAAAATGATCCCTAATGTCTTCCAGTATTTTTTTTTAATTTGCTTATCCTGACTTGTGAAAGAATTTTCAGATTGGTGCTTCTGGGAATAAAAGGGCAGAAATACATTTTTATGGTTTTTCTCCGAAAACTCCAAATATTTTCAGATACCGCTGGTTGCCAACTTTCATTTGATACCCATGAAGATTGTCTACCAATTATACCAGTGAGACTAGTCTCCCATTAAAATCCCATAATTTTATTGCCCATGATTTTTCCAAATTTTGTAATCACATTTTTAATTCTGCACGATCTTAGGTCGTATTATCCCAAAGTTCTAAGTTGAGGGATTTAGAAGTTAGAGGCTGTGACAGATGGTTTAGCAAGTGATTCCATAATCTTCTCTCTGTTATTCAGAGGTACAAGTCCTTAAACTGCCAAAGAAAAATATTTTGAGATATTGGTTCCCATGAGAATACAACAAAGTTTGTACCAGCTCCTTTCTTTATTACTTTCTTTCTTTCATTCTAGTATCCAATCTCCTCCATTGAACCCTCCTCTCATCCCATCTTTAGTTCTGTTAGGTATGCTTTCTTTGTCAGCCTTTATTTGTCTTTTGCATATAATCATTCTGTTTTTTGTTACTAAGAACTTATTCAATATACATGTTTAGTGGCAGATGTGTTGAAGACTGTTAGTGTTGTAAGTAAATATTATTTTTGATACAAGGTGATTTTCATGAATGACAATGTTGTCACCAAATCTATGGATGAAAAAGGTATAAAATTCCTTTTGTTAAATTAGAAAACAGTTATAATGTTGTGCACATTATTCAGTATTTTATTATTAAATTAAAAAGGAGATATCACAACAGTTTCAGTATTACCGTTTCATTGCTTATTGTAGAGTAGTGAAATATTTTGCCTTACTGAATGTTGTAAAATCCGTCCAATATTTGATTTGTATAAAGCCAGCCTGAATTAAAGTATTAGTCATGTATTTCAATTAAGGATTTATGAAATGCTACTTTCATTAGCAAGAGCTCTTCTTTTTTAACTATCTAGTTAAAACAATTTGTTAAACTTAAATGTTTATTTCCAGTTTCGTATTTTATATGAATTTGCATCTCTTTTGTCCAAGTACATTTGACAATGAGGAATAATGCCAATTCACCATACCTTGTGAATATTGTCAAGACAACTGCTGAACATTGACCAAAAAAAAAAAAAAAAATTTAGAAATGAAATTGTTACTTGTATAAAACTTAGAACAGAAGTAGTGTCTATAGTGTAAATTTCTAAGTAGAAGAATCTACAGTTAGCAACTGATTCTTAGAAAATAAATTATTTTTTTAATATATGTATGAACAAAAAAATGGTGGGTAATATATTGTTTCTTCTTCAAAAGATCATGCTTTGAATAAGAAAATCAGAAACTGATCGTGGAAATGTTTGGAAAATTATCTTCAGCATTTAGAATTCATGTTTTTCTTTTTCTGTCTCAGTTAACATTGTTATTGTTCTTTAAATAATAAAAATACTCATTTTTTTGGTTTTGTAGAAAGGACAGCTAAATGTGTAAGATGTTCGTGGCATTGTGAGCAAGTATAAATTCTTGAGCTTTCAGTTTTCTGTTTTTAACCTCCAAGAGAATGAGAATGGAAAGTTGAACACTCAAAATCTCCTAGAATTGTGGTAAAGGAAGGGGCCATCACATACCAAAATAGCATAGATACACAAAAAATACCACAAAATTTTGGTAGGCAATGGAAAAAAGGAAGGAAAGAAAAGCAAATCCGTTACCGCAGATGAAGGCTGGAGGACCGTTATGAACAAGAACAAACTTTACAATATTTCGGTATATATTTTAACTAGCTGTAACTTGAAATTTCAAACATTTGGACTTGGGGTTTTATTGTTAGAATTGGAAATAAAAAGCTGTAAGTTTATGTAAAAGGTACGAAAAAGCATCAAGCCGGTATATTATGAGGGAGATCATTGAACCTGTCTCATGAAGAAAACCAATTTGAAACAAGTTTAAAAATGGCAAAAAACTAAAAGGGGGGGAGGGGGCAATGGGGGGAAGGGGTCTACCTACTACAGTTCCTCTGGCATATTTTTGTTTGTGGTTTAAAATTATATCATTTTCTGGGGACGTCTTATATGATACGGTTTTGTAAATGTTTTTGGTTTTGGTGTTCTTTGCTAAAATGTATAGCCTTTGTGGACTGGAAACCTGTGAGCTAGCTACATATAACGAAAAAAACGGCCTTTCCTAAGTTTACCCTCGCTTATTTCGGTGTCTGTCTCTGGGCTTTGTTAATAGTTGTTGCAAAGGCTAATTTAGTGGGAACTTTAGTCTTTTAAACTGAACTGTAGGTCTGTTGGAATTATTGGGATTCAAGGAATCAACACATCGCCTACTTTTGCCATTCCAATCATGATCACAGCTTTCATTATGCTGCACCAAATTGTGTTATTTGTTACACAGTCACAGTGCATCAAGGTTTTGCATCAGTACATGGGAACTCCAGCTTCAAATCTTAATTTATGAGAAGGAACTGTGTGATATGGGTCCATATCTATACTACATAACAAGTTGTTTCTGTACATTAAATTAATAAACATATCACATACAAACAGAGTGTGAGAGAAACAAAGTCTGAGCAACCAATATAATATAACATAGACCTACACATACTATCTGTCTGTCTGTTACCATTCTGTTATTACCGAGTGTGATGGGGTGAGCAATAGCAAAATAACCTCACATTCAGGAGGATCTGGGTTCTAAACCTGTCCGGTTATCCTATTTGGGATTTCCATGGTTTCCCCAAATCACTCCAGGTGAATACTGGGATGGTTCCTTTAAAAGGCCAAGGCAGAATTCCTTCCTATTATTTACTTATGCCTCTAGTGAACTAGGCGTTGACAAGGTGCAAAGCCATAATTAAAAAAAGAAAAAAAATGTTCTGTTTTCAAATTTTCATGACAAAGTAATAACAATAATAATTGATAATATTGTGATGGAGCGCACGCTACGGTGGCAATCTCCCTACACAACCATCCTTCTCCCTTCCTACTCCAGTCCACTTTGAAAGAATTTAAAGTAAAAATTGGTTGAGGGTCAGTGTTTTCAGTAATTTATTCATCACTTCTTTTGGCAATTTATTCCAATCCCTTACACCCTTTCCTATCAAATAAAATTTTCCCACACCCTTATGCCTGAAATCAAATGCCAGCTTGTGGCCATGGACATCTTTACCCTTTCAAGCACCTCTCTTAATCTTTCCACACTTAGTTACCAATATAGGCCATGTACATTCACATGACTCTCTTCACCCTCCTTCTATCCTCCAATGAATCCAACTCCAGCTCCATTATAATATTAGTTACCGATTGTGTTTTGCAGTAATTTTCAAATATAAATCCGGCAGCCCTTCTCTGCACTCCCACCAACTCCTGTATTTGATACCCAAAACGTGGGTCCCATACTACAACACCATATCAGTGGTCTGACTACAGTTTTGTAGCCTAATCCCCTTACTTCTAGAGTGCATCCCCTCATCACTCTTTCTAACAGGTGAAGAATTTTGAACCTCTTTCTTACTACCTGTCCAATGTGTCCTGGTCAGTTAGTTCTGCTATCAAAAGTTATGCCGAGGTATTTACGTTTCGAGTCTTCAATAAGTAGCTCATCCCCTACTTTATAATCATAATCAACATTTGGCTTTTTATCTGTGTATCTAATAAGCTGGCTCTTCTTTGCATTTATCTTCATCCCATGTTGACTCTCCCAGCTAGTTATCCTATCTAGATCACCCTGCAGCTGTTCGGCTGTTTACAGTCTTCTATTGATTTGATCCTTTTATATATATCATTGTCATTTTTAAACAATCTAACTTCTGACAGTAAACCATTAACACAATCATTCATTAGAATAATGAATAGCAATGGTCCAATTGCACTATCCATTCGAAAGGATGCGGGCATCCAGATTTGGGTTTTCCATGGTTTCCCCAAATCACTCCAGGTGAGTGCCGGGGTGCTTCCATCAAAAAGGCCATGGCCGAATTCCTTCCCGTTCCTTGTCCCCCAGTCCCATCCCGCCTCTAATGACCTTAGCCGTCAACAAGGTGTAAAGCAGTAAAGAAAATATTGCACTACCCTGTGGAACTCCCATGTTCACTTCTACTTTTTTTAATACTGCTTTACCTACCCTGTCTTTCTGCTTTCTACCTTTTAGGAATTCTTCTACCCACCATCTCACCTTTTTATCAATTCCAACCTTATTTAGCACCATCTTATGGCTCACTCTGTCAAAGGCCTTTGAAAGATCTGGTGCTACACTATCAACTTGACCTCACCTGTTCATTTCATCAGAAATATCTTGCATATAACCTACTGAGATTCACATGAATATCCTTGTCTAAAGCCATGTTGCCATCTTGAAAGCCAATTACGTTCCTCACAGACATGTCTGATATATTTACATATTAATCTCTCCATTAATTTACCTACCACTGATGTCAAGCTGATTGACCTCTGGTTTTCAACCCTATTTTGTCATTCATCCTTTATGGACTGGAACTACTAATGCACTTTTCCAGTCATCTGGTAAACGAGTATCCAGACTCAATTTAAATAATATTTCAAGATAAGGTACAATGTCCCATCCTACTACCTTTAAGACATCTGTAGCAATGTTATCCACACTGGCCCCTTTACGATTTTTTGATTCCTTAGTTTCTTCATGATATCTTCATATTTAATTTCAAATTTTCTTATCTGCTCACTTCTAACTGTGCCGATTTCTGATATAACCCCTACCATTCCTGAATTATTATCCCTAATGATTTCACTGAACCAGTTATTTAATAACTCGGCCTTTTTAAATCCTCAGTTACTTCTTCTCCATCCTTATATATAATTGTCTCAACACCTTCTTTTCCCCTCAGTTTTCTGATATAGCTATAGAAATTTCTAGATGCATCAGTCAGAGATACCCCTGCACCAATAATATTCTTCATAAACTCACCTTGACCAGTTTCTTTGACTTTATTAATTACTTGGTTAGTTGTTTCAAGAATTCCCTACTGCCTTGCTGTTCCTTAACTCTTGTTTTGTTCTCGTATCACCAACCTCTTTAACCTTCTTCCCCTCCTTGTTATAGTATGTAGGTTCTATACTTCTCTTTATTTTCTGTTTTGGAATAAACATTTTTTTCACCCCCTTTTTTTACTATTTACTTGAACTCTTCCCACTTTGTCTCCACTATACTTGTGTCATTCTTCCATTTAAAAAAATTGACCCTGAAATATATTTTTCAGATCCAAAATTTGTGCCTTTTATGATTGTATCTATTTCCCGCTTATTATTTATATAAAAAAAAGTATTCTATAGTTTTCTTAATCTACACAGTATTTGCTTATCAAATTTCATTAGGATCAATTTATGCATTTAGTCATGAAAATTTAACAAACAGATAGACTTACTTTGGTAATTACCATAATTGTGATTAGAGTAGAACAAATGGCAAGGAGATTGGATGTGTACACTCAGAAAGAGACTCCTTACATGAGTGGTTGGTTGCTTTTCCATCCTTCCTTGCGAATACAAATTTTTTAATTTTTGTTACTTGTCCATCAGTAACGATAGTGCTTGAATGACTGCAGATACAGAGCTAGTAGTGGTGGATGGGTTATCGGGGGTAAAGGTCGATTAAGAATGTGTGTGGCAGAACCAGGGGCTACTTAATGAAAGAAATATTCTAATATTTATGGAATAAATAAATTTATAGTTCAGATATTCATGCCTATTTCTCTATCTTTGTTGGATTTTGGGCCAAGGTGGTTGTGGTTGGGCGAGGAAATTACCTGCTACTCAAGATTAACACCTGAAGTCTAGGATAATTTAGCATGTCCCATTTGTGCTCTGATGTGGTGGCATCTTCAGAAAGAGTTCTGATAATTCTGTAGAATTATATTGTATGAATTAGATAATACCAAGAAAAATAAGTCAAAACCTATTAGTCCAGATTGTAACTGTGACTTTCTTGGAAAATTCTTTAACAAGTAGTCATTGTGGTGTGGAGTAGGTAGCTTTTGTAATAGTTCACTGAAATGCTTGTTATCTTGCAGGATTTTCTTTTTTCTGCTTAAATATTATTTTCATGTTTGTGATCATTATTATTACTCAGTATTTCTTTAATGTTAGGAATATAAAACCAGTATAATTGAAAGCGCAATGCATAGCACTGTATATTCTTGTAAAGTTTGTAATTTTTTCATTTTCTATATTGTTTAAACTATTCTTGAAAAAGGACTAGAGTTTGCTGGCAGCATTTTCAGTTAGAATTGTTGATTCTATAATGAAGTGTAGTGTTAAAAGTTTCAGTACTTTGGAAGTTAATACCTAATTTGCTGACTTATGAACTCAAAATTTGTTTGCTTTGGTCAACCCTTGGAGAGGTTCAAAGAAATGCAGAAACAGATCACTGGCTTTGTCTGACAAATTAACATCAATTGGCCCAACACATTATAAAATTATCACTGGCTCAATTGTACAGTTTCATGAATAAGACTACTAAATTGAATGGTTTCTAAAACAATACTGCTTATTGAGGAGGTGATAGCAAAGAATGAATACCTTAGAAAGAAATAAACCCAGCTAGTAAATAAAAGGATTTTTAATATAGAAATGGTAGTAGTTGTGGCAGAGCAGTAAAGGTGCGTTTCCACAGTGCGTGGTGGGGAGTATGGGATTTTATTTTTTACCACCTGGCTCTGGGTCGAGGCGCTCCATCCCTGCTAACATATGCGGCAAAGATGACAGGCGTTCCCTAGCATACGCCTTAAAAGTTCTAATTTGCTTTTGCACAGTTTTGTGAAATTTCTTGATCAAAATACTGCCAGGGAATTACAGCTTATACTTTTTTATATAATACCTTCCTGAGTAGGAGGATCTGAGGGAAAATTTGCAACTGTAATGCCCTGTAATGGATGTGCTTGTGCTGGAGCACCTTCTGTCATTTTCCCAAATGCTTGAATTCATTTACAATCTCCAGTTTCTCATCTCAGCATATGACATCCTGACTTGACCTGGATTTCTTCAGAGTTGTAATTACTACTTCGCTTGTTTTTGTAGGCTTGCATTCCATAAGATCTCACTACTTCATGCCACACACGTAGCTGTAATTGCACTTCTGACTGGTAGTTCCTATACCATCACATCATCTGTAAACATTGTTTTCTTACAGATCTTAATAGCCACCTTCTTTGAAGTATTTGGGAAGTACAGTAGAAGGGAATGGGAAAAAGTGGAAATAAATGAAAGATACAGAAAAACACAATGATGTGTTAGAGAAAGTGCAGAGAAGATGTGCTCATTTTGATTTGAATTTATTGGAGAATATGCAAATTCTTTAAGAGTGCAGTGTAATATTTCTTCTGCCAACCTATTTAGGTCGCAATATCAGGAGGGATAAGATTAGAGAAATAAGATGTACTGATGCTTTTATGTATTCTTACTTTCCACATGCTATTCGGTATTGGAATGTACAAAATTAGGATTGGTGCTTAGCACCCTCTGCCACCCACAATATTTGTGAATTGCAAAATATGGATGTAAATTTTGCAGGAGAGTCGGACATTCACATGGAAAGAGAACATCATTTTTGGTCTAGATTTCCACATTTATTAGGGGGTATTATTATTTTTGTCTTTGTTTTGTAGGGTTTTGTTTATTTGGTATTACTGATTGATATCCTGTTCAGTTTCTTTGGCAAGATTGTTCTCTTATCAGAACCCTTTACAAACCCTTCCACCTTAAACTACACAGTATCTGTGATATTACAGTCATGTCTTTACTGATCAAGGAGATACATAAAAAAGTGTTCATTTTCCATGTTACTAACATGACCTCATTCTATTCCTTAAAAGGAGCATTATTTTATTGTGTAATTAATTATTGTAAGTTTTTGACACAAATATTTCTGATTACTGAATCTCATATATAGTGATGTGTTAACCCGTAAGTATAATCTTTTCTGATGCTGAGATATCTAGTAGCTCATAAAAAATTTGTAGATCTGTATTTTTAAGTAAAGCATTAGGCAATTATGTGATTAATAGAAGATGACTTTTTAACTCTTCGATGAAATTTAAGTGTTTGTATCCTCATTATGGAATTTATATATTGTATTAGTAAAAATTTTATTTTTGAAAATGATTGGAAAAATAACTATAGACATACCCATAGCATATTTTAATACATTTATAGAAACATTCCATGCATATTTATCGACTGTATTTAAATGTCCACAAACCAAAGATATATGTAGATAAATGTTATCATTTTGTTGTACTGCTGGAAGAAAATGTAACTGGTTTATTGCAAGAACGATTACTTTTTGATTGCCATTTATAGTCTTGGAAGTGGTTGCAATATTTAAACATCCATTAAATATCAACAAAGACAGATGGTACAAATTAAGTTACGTGTAGAAATGTCTTGTATGACCATGGAAAATGCCACACTGAAAATAGAAACAAACAAACAAGAATAACAAAATTCATAGTCCAGACACCTGTAATTGGTCTAGCTTGATTTGTTTTGTTGATGACCAGAAAATATCCAATTACAAGTAAATTAGATTTGACATAGACGTTTCACAGAGCCTTTGAGCAAAATGTCACCATAATTAATCAATATAGTACAGCAAAGTGTCTGACTAAACAAATGAGGTATTAAAAGATAGGATAGGGAAAATAAACAGTTACCCGTCACTTACCACAGATGAAGGCAGGCGGGCGAGACATGTAAAAACACGGGTAACTGTTTATTTTCCCTATCCTATCTTATTTTCAGTGAGGATAGGGAAAATAAACAGTTACCCGTCACTTACCACAGATGAGACACGTAAAAACACGGGTAACTGTTTATTTTCCCTATCCTATCTTATTTTCAGTGCCTCGCGGCAGTTTCTTTGTTTCCTTTATCCAATACTACGAGTTTATAAATTCCAGGCCTTCAGTGTAGGAGGCAGGAATGGCTTGTGGGGTTTAAATATTGCAGTTGTTGCTGTAATCTCTATTTTTCTCTCATTTGCATTTGAGGTCTGTAAACAAGAGGTTCCCAACCTGGAGGGCTCAAAGACATGTCAGGGGGGAGGAGGCTGTGTGGAGTGCACGGTAGCTTCATCACCCATGTGGATGAGGCCCTAGATGAGAGGTGGCCCTTGAATATTTTTCCGGCCCGTGAGATTCATCATACTTTTACAAAATATTTTTTTGTATTTCATTTTTAGTGTTATATATTTCTTTGCAATGTGGGTTTAGTATCATTATTATTGTATTATCTATGTTTACATGTAAGAATAATAGTAAACATAATAATAACTCAGGTTTCAATTTTTCACTCCAAAAACTGTCTCTAGTGGGGATATATAATTTTATATGCGGCCCGTGGAGCTATGATGCACTTCCAAAATGGCCCACAAGATCATTTGGGTTGGCCACCCCTGCACTAGATCTATGCCGTCACAAATACGAAGTCTGCTTCGTTGCCTCTTAAATTTGAAAGCCTTTATTCTAACATCATGTACTTAGTGAGTTTCCTCTGTAATGTCATTTTTAGTACTGAAAAGTAGGCTTTACATTATTAATACAAAAATAGTGGTGGGAAGGGGGGGGGGGAGGACGTGGGAATAATTCTTGTGACGGAATAGGGCGGGGGTCATGTTACAAAAAACTTTGGGAACCCCTACTATAAACTATAATATAATAATAATTGAGTAATAAGACATACATTATTTATGTGATGGTGTTCATGTCATTTAATGTTTCCATTAATTGGTGCTAATATTGAGATAGTAACAGGTTTTTCTGTCCTGTTGAAATAAATTTTCAGTTAATTCTGAAAGATTATAATTTCAGTTTACCAAGTTCCATTTGTGATTGAAATTTTTTGAGGCATGAAATGAGAAAGGATTACCGACATTAATATAACAGTGTTGCAGAAATTTTGTTTCATAACAGTGCCAATGGACAATTGCCTTTTATCATTAGGAACAATTCAACCTTATTATGCTTGTTTTAAGCTAAAACTGTGCAGCTTAATGATCACTTATGAATAGTCCCACTTTCATGAACTACACCTAATAAAAGAATTTACCAAAGAGTTTTAGTATATGTCTACAGTTTTCACATTGTAAGTACCTTTAAATAAATTTTGTGCATTATTTTAAAGCAGTGTAACTAATATTGATTAATCTTAATTTTCTAGTTCTTGCTTTAATCATCAGTTACATTTCATTATTTTCCTTGTATGTACTAAAATGAAGCTGTATTTTTGTTACATTTATATTGCAATAAAATTGTTGCTAATTTGTTATATATCAAATCCAGATGTCTATTGAATTTCAGATTATTGTTTATTTTTGTATTACTTTCCCCATAAACAAAGTTGTAGTAGCAATAGTATTAGCTGCATTAGAAGATTTTGGATAAAATCAATGTCTCCTTTCCTTTATATGTTACCTTTAATGCAAAGATGCTTTTAGTTCCTGCTTGTTTCACATAGAAATGAAAAAGTTCAAACATTCAGTTTAAACAATATAGTGCTATAGAGTCACTGATTGCAGAATGTCTTTCATTGAAATTCAAGGATAAATGCATTATTTTTTTTTAAATTGTGATCAGTGAATTGTTTGGTGTAAGATGAAGATATGGCTTTTAAAAGAGGGAAAGTGGAATTGAGTAATAAGCCATGAATAATGGATTTGAAGAGCTTGTACTGAATTTGTGAAAGTGTCTTTTAGAGGGTGGTCATTATGCACAAAAATAAGTTGCTTCGAAAACAAAAGTTAAATTTTTCTTGTTTAATTTCATTGAAGTACCTGTTTTCATTCAGTTTTTACTCAAGTGTCAGCAATTCTTACAGTCCATGTGAAATTTTGCTTAATAGATGATGGTGCAATGCATAGAAATGGAGAGGGGGGTGGGAGAAGCATCTGATATACCATTCCTCAATGGTGACTGACCATGTAAAAATTAGAAGGGAGGGATTCGTATTTCAAATAAGAAAGAGTAAGTTGTCATCAAAATAGATTGAAGATGAATCCAATGTAAACTGTGTGTGTACATCCAATCTTCTTGCCATATATATAAACTTCTCCATTCACAAATAAGATTACTTATGTGTTAGTCCCTGCCCTGACAAATTTATCTTTGTTATGTAATGAGTTTACTTTTCACGGCCTTTCTTATTTGTTCTAAGCAAAAAAAAAAGTATGTCAGAAGCAGACTATCATTAGCAAAAAGCCTTTTCCACAAAGAGAATTTTCAGTTCCAAAGACTAAAACTATGTTTGGAAAGCAGCATTTTATGAAAACGAGAAAACTTCAAGCATGGTGTGTTGTAGAAGGAAATTAAGTGGAGAGAGAAAGTATGAAATGAATGTACTTTAAACATTGGCAAAGAAGTTTGTGGTACATGCTTCAAAAGAAGAGAGGTAAAATTTTAAAATGCACAAAATTGTTCAATTTATCAATGTAGGGACAGTAAAAGTTCCAACTACTGCAACTCATTGAAGGGAAATTTCAGGGAAAAAGATCTGTTGGGAGGAGAAGGAATTCTTGGCTGAAAGACATTCGGAGATGGTACAACTGCACATCAGAAGAGGCTTTCCATGCTGCAATGTCACATCCGATAGGAGAAGACGACTTAAGAAGAAGAAGTAAAGGATATAAATATGTGAAAATATGAAGCAGATAATTGTGGATGTAGGTTGTGAAT
Organism: Vandiemenella viatica; assembly: GCA_031002005.1. NCBI lineage: Eukaryota > Metazoa > Arthropoda > Insecta > Orthoptera > Morabidae > Vandiemenella > Vandiemenella viatica. The sequence continues at coordinate 56,611,148 of JARYHS010009186.1, forward strand.
AAGTTCAGATGAAGAGTTTAGCTCAGGATAGTTGGTTAATGCAATTCTTCATCTATTCCTTGTTCCTTGTTCTTGAAAAAGAGAGGGTGAAAAACAGCACTTAGAAGAGTTGGATATTGCAAAGAAGTATTGGGTGAAGGTAGACAGTTTTGATGTAACCGGCATTTGTGATTGCCTAAATGGAGTTCAGTGATAGTGTTTAGTAGGAAGGGGGGTGGGTGTGAATATTGGTTTGCACAAAAGTTTAAAAAAACTTAGCTTTTTGAATTAATATTTTCACCATGCTGTTACTCTTGGATTGTAATTCCAGTACTTTCTAAATCAGTTTTACGAAGATAAAAAAATATATATATATATATTTTTTTTTACATGTTGCTTAAATTTACTGGAAAGAGAGGCCCTGAGTAGAAAAGTTGTTTTGTAAAACTACATTTGACTTGGACATACACATTTAACACCAATAACCATAAATATGAGTGTAAAACCATTATCAGTAGTGAGATCTTAACTGTGTAATTAACAGCTTTTATCTTTGAGTTGGGCTTTACCTTCAGAACTCCCTCCTAGAATAAGTTCATATTTTAAACATTCAGCTGATGCCTACGTTTTAGTAGCCAGCCTCCATTATGCATCTACCTCACTCTATTGTAGGAGGAGGAATATAAACCCAAAAATTTCAATGCTCTGTGTGCACTCGTCTATACATGTTTTGACATTTCAACTTTAGTAAGCAGTGGTTTATATTGCCATTGTTTCCTAATGATATATGTACCCCAGTGTGGATTTTTGCTGTTCCCCATCTGGCACGTCCTCTGGTGGTGGGTACGGGAACGCTCTGCAGATGTGCAGGATAGGTAAGAAATTAAATACAACCCTTGGACCAAAACAGCACTAAAGCTATCCTTCGGAACTTGACCGTTCAGTTGTATTCCCTGTATACCTCATACGGGGTATACCACAATCACCCTCGACTTCAAATAATCATGATGGAACAACAAAATAATAACCTACTACCTCATACCTCAGTCAATATGCTGGATTCCCTTAGTCATTGGATTCTAGGGGTCCAGGAACATCATGAAAGGGAAGGATCGGAGCTTCTCAAAACCTCTTATGTTAACACTACATCGGCATGCTCAATGCAAATACCCTCATAACAACTCGAAAACACACTAGTTCAATTTAATGCCTAGATCCTTGCAATATAGGAGACCCAATTCACAGATGAGAACCATTTCAATATGGAAATTTATTGGATTTACAAAGGTAAACCTGCAGTAAGAGGAACATCAACAGTATTTGGCACAGGATTTGCTGTTCATAGATATCATCAAAGACTTATATCAGAATGCATCTCCATGCTCTCTTTCAAATCAGGGAACAAAAGATACACAATAATCAATGCACACACGCCCACAAATGGTCAAAACAGAAAGAAGTCACAAGAAGCAGAAGATTTTTGGGAAGATATGGAGGAAACTACCAACAAAATACCCAAAAGACATTTAAAAATTCTACTAGGGGAATTCAACACACAGTTAGGCAAATAGAAACAATACAGACAAATCAAAGGCCTATAGACAGCACATAATCATATGAACAAAAGTGGAGAACCCCTTATCTCAGATCTTTGACTTAAAAATAACGTCAACACAATTTAAAAAACCCAGATAGAAGCTTACAACATGGATATCGCCCAATAACTTATGGGGAGAATTCCAGATAGATCATGTACACATATCAAGCAAAACCAGAATAGAAAATTTAAATGTGAAAATGCGTAAAGGATTCTTTGAATCAGATCACGACTTGTTACAAGTAAAAATTAGGCGAATCCCAAGAAATATGAAAACAACAAAAAAGACTATATAACCAGATCCAGAATATCTGAAAATAAACAGATGAAAAGTCATTAAAGAAATTAATCAAAATGCAACAGAAAATTGGAAAGACCTCACAAATGCAGTCCAAAAGACAATGCGTTGGGTACAACCTCTTAGAAAACGCAGACATAGATGGAGGATCATGATGTGTGTGTGAGGCTATTGAACCAAGGATCAGGCATGGACTAAATTTAACAGAACAGCAGAAACATGGCTGCAATTTCACACAATCCATAAACAAACCTTGAAAGAAATGAGAAAAGAACAGCAAAAACAGGATACAAGAGATTGATGAAGACTACAAGAGAAATGATACAAAAAAATTCGATAGAACTTTCAGAGAAAATTTTGCAGGTTACTTACCTCTAAACTTTTGCTTCAAAAGACGAGATGGATGCTTCGAAATGAATAAAGCAAACTGCAAAATTCTGGCATGATACTTTGAAAAGCTCCTCAACTGCGAGAAGAAAACAGAAAAATTAACCCTCACAGCAACTGCAGCAAATCCGGATTCTACACCACCCACACTGGAAGAGATAAAGGAGATCATAAAACAACAGAGCACTGGGATGGCATTATTGCCAAGATCTGGAAGCTTGGAGACTAAATATCATAAAGTAAATTCATAAAATTATAACAGAAATTTGGGTAAAAAAAAAAAAAAAAAAATTCCACAAGAATGGAAATATGCACTATTCCATCCCCTACATAAAAACTGTGATAGATCCCAACAATTACAGTGGTATCTCATTGCTGGCAGTCACTAATAAAAACCTTTCGAAAGCACTACTCTTAGGGTGAAAACATGCCGAGCAGCTCGCGGTAGATGTTTCATCCACGTGAAACAAAAGCATTGTTAGTAATGAATCAGCACACGAGGCGGTCGCGCCCCTCACCGCGATGTCGATGAGAGAACAAAGTAATTTGTTTTCACCTCGCAGCCTAGCGCACCGCTGGAGGTCTGCTTGGCTGAGCTATGTCAAGGTCACGCGATCCAGCTTCTACAATTGATTACGCAGGTCGACTTTCGTGTTGTTTGATTTTGTTTTGTTCTAAATATTGAGTTATTAAATGGATGTCATTTCGTTTTACACAACTGCAGATATAAATAACAATGTATTGACATTGACAATGCTACATTCTGTTTTATATAAATCATTGATGAAATAATAAGTACAGTTTTTATAAACATTTCAAGAATCAGACAGTCAGAGGCAGATAAATTACAACAAATTTCATAATAATCACAATAATATTTAATTAAATTGCAATGGAGCGCACACTCCGGTGGCAATTTTCCTACACACCCATCTTTCCCCCTTTCCTGCACCCACCTACGAGGGTGGTTTGAAAAGTTCTCGGAATGTATTAGAATTAAGTATCTTACCTCGATGGAACTGCTTTTATTTTTCAACATAGTCTCCCTGTAGACTAATGCATTTGGTCCAGCGATGTTTCAATGACTTGATCCCATCTCGAAAATGAGATTCCTCCAGGCCTGCAAAATACCTCTCCAATTCGACTTTCAGTTCTTCCCTCGTAGAAAATCTCCGTCCACCGAGGAAATTTTTCAGCTTGGGGAATAGATGAAAGGCTGATGGTGCCAAATCAGGTGAATAAGGTGGATGTGGCAACAATTTGTACCTCAGTTCATGAAGTTTTGCCGTTGCAAAACACTTTTGTGAGGCGGAGCGTTGTCCTGATGAAAGATGACGTTTTTCCTTGCCAAACCAGGCCTTGTTTCGCGTATCTTTTCCTGTAATTGGTCTAGGAGGTTTGCATAGTATTGCCCCGTGATTGTTTGGCCAGTAGGAAGATAATCTATCAGCAGAATTCCTTTTGCTTCCCAGAAAACTGAGGCCATGACCTTTCCGGCCGAACGCACTGCCTTTTCTTTCTTTGGTGGTGGTGAATCAGCATGTTTTCACTGCTTTGACTGCTGTTTTGTCTCTGGGGTATAGTAGTGGACCCAAGTTTCATCTTTAGTCAAAAACCGGCGCAAAAAATCTTGTTGGTTGCTCTGAAAACGGGCCAGACTTTGTTCGGACATTTCCAATCTTGTGCGTTTATCGTCCAGTGTCAAGAGCCGCGGCACCCATCTTGCGGATAATTTTTTCATACCCAATTCTTCAGTTAAAATATAATATACCCGTTCAGAAGACATCCCTACAGCTTCAGCAATCTCCCGCACTTTCAGTCGACGATCCTCCATCACCATTTTATGCACTTTTACGATAAATTCTGGGGTCGTAGCACTTTTTGGCCGTCCACAACGTCGATCATCATCCAAGCTCTCCCGACCAAATTTAAACTCGCTGGTCCACTTGGCAACAGTTCAAAATGAAGGAGCAGAGTCCCCTAGTGTGTTCTGAAAGTCGGCATGAATTTCCTTTGTTTTCATACCTTTCTTTACAAAGTATTTAATGACTGCTTGAATCTCAGTTTTTTCCATTGTCACAAATAACTACGCGGGAACAAAAACAAAGAGTCGTCACTACCACACTCCTGCAGCTAGAGCACTGACGCATCACGTGTTCATTCACAAAGGATGTGTGATTATTGCACGGGAACCTCGTTGCTCTAGCACTGACATCTAGCGGTGATTCCGAGAACTTTTCAAACCGCCCTCGTACATTTGCCCTAATTGAAATAATTGTCTATTGTTAGTGACTTGATTGACTATTCAGAAATTATTACACATCATAAACCGACGGAAATGGAACATCCGACAATTCAGTCCAACAATCATTATAAATTTAAAGAAAGTAAAAAAATAATTCTCGTGTTAATTATTATTTAAAATAAACTGTTGACTGAATTTGAAATGGAAAATTCTGATTTTTAAATAGAAATTCTGATTTTGGATTGAAAAATTTTAGATTTGACTTGAAAATGCTTTGTTAAACGGTACATTACTTTATTTACAATAATTATCATTAATTTATAGTCACGACGAGTTTTCCCTCAGCATGTATTCGATTGGTGTGGTAACTGTTATAAACATTTGACTTTAATTTGTCCTGGATTTACCGTAAAGTTTGTGGAGTGTTTCGTAGGTGGGCATGGAATCAGTGTGGATGATTTTTCAGATCCTGATTTGAATGGTGACATTCACCAAGCGTTTGTCTCTGTTCATTTATTTGCTGCTAACTGAACTCTCCGATACCAGCCGTAGGAAGCCACCACTTTGTGGCTACTGACAGACCATCATCATCACTATCGTTATCACTTCCACAAATCATTGCAGGTTAAATAAAGTAAATGATACTCGCGTTAAACACAAAATATTAACGATTTTCAAAACACTGGTGAACGCTAGCAGCAGTACCTTGACATCTACCTTCCCCTATACCGAAAGCTGCGCGACATGTTTTTACCCATCTACCGCGACATCGACCTTCAGCGCGACCGCCACCTTCAAGGCAACCTCGGCATGTTTTCACCCTAAAGGATAGAATCTCAAATAGTTAAATACCAGCCAGGCTTTAGAAAAGGAAGCTCATGCATCAAATGGATCTGGAACCTGAGAATACTTCAGAAAATAAAACAAACAATACCGTAATAACGTTTGTGGATTTCAAAAAGGTATATGACTCCATAGAAAAGCAAACACTCTTCGACATAATGAAAGAATACGGCATAGACGAGAAGACATGGGCTCTGATACAACGCTAGTACTACATCTAAAATAAAATTTATATGAGTAACATCAGAACCATTTGAAATTTGAACAGCACTCAGGCAAGGAGATCGATTATCACTGATTTTTTCAACATGGTATTGGACAAAGTTATCAAATAATGGGGAAACATAGGTCAAGAGAATACACATGTTACCAAAACAATCGTAAGATGCCTGGCAATACTCAGCAACATTAGGCAAGAAGTACTGGAACATTTATATCAAATTGTTGCCAAAAAAGGCCTACAAATTTCACGTAAAAAACTACGCAGTACTTGGAAAAACAAACAACATACAAACAATACACACTAAGTTGAAAATGATGGAATGCTTTATTTTCTAGATGTGTTAGTGTGACAGAAGATTAGGGCACAGTGTTTACAGTAAACATGCGCACACTGATCGCCACCTTAATGTTCTAAGCTTCCACCATCCTTCTCAGAAGTGTGGAGTGCTGAACACACTAGCCCATAGGGCAAACGTAGTGTCCGACAATGAACATCTACAGGAAGAGCTGCAAATCTTAGAACGCATGTTTTGTGCCAATGGTTAGGCTCTAAGGAAATCTGAATAAATAATAATAATAAAAAAAAAAACAGATGACAAATAGACAAAATGCATGCCTTCTTGCCATTCTGTGGAGCAGTGACATCAAAAATAGCTAGGCTGCTCAACAAACAGAGCATCAGCCTCTAGCCAAAATTGGGCAGCTGTTACGAACCCCAGAGGATGGTCTCTACCTCCAGGCACCTGGAATCTACAAAATTCCTTGTGAATGCAGTACTTCTTATATAGGATAGACTTTAAAGACGGTCGTTGAAAGACCCAAAGAACATATCAGATGTTTAAAACTGGGATAGAAAGAAAAATCTGCTATAGTTTAACACACCACTGACAATGGTCAGGAGCCATGGTTTGACAAAACTACTCGCCTTTGCCATGCAAATAATTTTTGGGACCATGTCATGAAGGAGACCATAGAAATTAGGCTGAGTAGTAATGTTATCAATCGGGATCAGGACTAGGCTTAAGCCAAATATGGAAGCCGATAATTAGATTTTTGCAAGGCACACGGGACTGAACCATATTAGGGCATAATAGCGATCAAAACAGATGTCACCAAGTAGGCCGTGCCCTGCTAGACCAACGTTCCATGCAAACTCCCCTCTGATCCTAGCTGGGAGCCCTGTATGAGAGACTACTGTGCGGCAGTCTTCAGTAAGTCAAGCAGGATTTAATGATGGGAGCATTGCTGACTCTAGAAACTTTGCCATTCGGCTTTACTTTGATGCAGCTAGAATCATGAGAGGTTTTTTCTACTGTATCACCGCCGCAAAAATGTGCAGTTATCTAATACACACAAAATTTGGAAACACAAAAATTGCAAAGAAATTCAAATATCAAGAGGAATACATACAAATAGGAGGATCTAACAAGGTATCAAAAGATGGAAAGACATAAAAACTTCCAAGGGCATACAGACACACACACACATAGATATATTATAACAAAAGAAATATATCAAAGGCAGGCCAAACTCAGATAATACAATAGAGCTGTACTACCAGAAACATTGTATGCATCAGAAACAACAACGATTGGGGCTTCAGGCATCATTGAAGTGGAAAACGTTGAGTGCAAAATCCTTAGATATATATATATATATTTTTTGAAACAATACATAAAGAATGCATATGGATGAAAAGACCGATGTAAGAACTGTACGAGCATACAGATAGACTCACAGATATGTTCAGAAGATGCAGATTACAATTCTACGGACATTTACAAAGAATTAACAATGCTAGTCTCACAAAGAGGATCTTTGATGTGTTATTGGCTCAATGAGGAAAACCAATTGATACCATTTAATAGAAGAGGACTTAAATCATGCAGAGGTCAGTATGGAAACGACACAGAAAAAGGGGACAATACATTAAAAAATTATTAACACAAAATACAGAAGAAAAAAGGGAAAAAATGAACAGAACAATTTAAACAGGATCACAGTGAACATATGAAGAGGTTTTGGGAAGAGCTAATGATCTAGGTTGACCACTTTCAACCACCATATCTCTCTCACCTCCATAATTACCGACATCTAACCACAACAGTGAACGATGGGAGACTTAAGGCCACTACCATATACAAACATCAGTGCTCTGTAGTTGTGACAGCAAGGTAAAATATACAGACTCACATGTCTTTGGTCGAAATATGAAAATGTCCCTGATCAACCACCATATCTCCTATACCCCCATAGCTAATGACTAAGCCCCGGATTTTTAGGATCTAAAAAATCAAATTTAGGTTTATTCAATTCACGTTTTAGGTTTTTATAGGTTTTAAAAATCCTGATTTAGGAATTTACACATTTTTAAGGGAAACAAAACTTAAAACACGCAATATATACAGCCATAGTGTTAAAAATGTTGTGACTTTATTGTCAAGTACTCCTTAAAAAATTCTAACATCACATAGCTCGTTCACATTAAAATATGCGACATAAACCACTCATTTAAAACTTCTAATATGACACTGAAATATTTTGACAGATTTTTAGAAGTAAACCCTCTTCTCTCTTCCGTTAAAATTCTCTTGAAAGCGGAAAAAACTACGCTCCATGTCACATGTGGTAAGAGGTTCGAACTTTTATCAGCGATTTCCTTAGGCTTCCAAGGCAGTACTTCATGTCCCTTTAGTCCAGACAGAACACGGCCTATTTGTTCCATCCTCTTGGAATCTGAAATGCGGGCTAAAACAGCTTCCAGCTTCTTAGCTACAGACACCCAAACTGGTCTAAGAGCCACTTTGTCCCTCATTTCTTGGATGATTTGAATTGCTTCCGTTAACGGTGGAGTGCTTCCTTCCAACTTCTTGATTGAAATTTTTGGGTTGTAAAAAATTTTCCTCTATATTTGTCAACTCCTGTACAGTTGGTATTGAGTGCAACGCTTTCTTTGCATTAACTATAGCAATAGCTTCGCTTTGATGTAGCGCATCGATGACCTCCGTGATGCTCTCATAGTTTTCTGGTTTCATAGTATTGTGGCTGAGAGCCAGGTACCCCATCGTGTCACTTCTGGCTCGGGAGGGAGGGTATTGATGGAAGCTTTTCCCTGAAAGTAACTATGTAACTTGGCGCTTTCAGGAATATTTTCTTCACTGAAGAAATTATCTCGTTAAGCACAGGGTGCTGTTTCCGATTTTTTTTTCAGATACCCGGTGGTGCCCTTGAGCTAGGCAGGTGACACACGCCATTCGAGGATGGAATGCCTTCAAACACTCCCCTACTTTTAACATAAAAGATGCACTGTCTGTCACCAACAACCACATCTTAGCTTCGTGTTCTGGATCTGGACACAAAAGCTTTAATGCATCCCTTCCAGTAATTGTCACTGTAGAGTGGTTTGTAATTAGAAGTTCTCTGCACATAATGACATGGGGTATACTAGGTTCCTCACATGCGAGCTTGCTGACAACAACGCTGGCTATGCCGCAGGCATCTGTCATCTCATCTACACTTAACCAGATGAAGTGGTCAGCTATGTCCACCCGTATTTCTTCAATGGTTTTTTCATACAGCTGAGGCAAGTAATTTGTGTTAAAGTGGATTCATCTGGTATTTTTCTTTTACAAAATTCTTCCAAAAAGGATTTCAGGACTGGATACTGGAGGGTTGCAACTGGTATGTTAGCGGCAGTGAGAGCTTCACATAGATGCAGTTTAAACGAATCTTTTGTACCCAGCTTTGAACTTGTAATGAAACTCTGCTTCTGTGTGGAAGCATTTCTCCTGGTAACATTTGCCAAATGAGTTGCTGAATTCTGATGATGCTGCAGTATGTGGGACAGGCACCTATATAAGGGCAAAAATAAAAATAGTCCATCTGAATAAAACACCCCGGATAATACCCAGTTCATGTTCTGAAATTTCATCCAGCAGTCTAGACCCTACTGATTTATGTTACTTTAGAAATGAAAACAAATAAAACCTAATTTATTTTTAAAAATTATAACAGATATACGTAAATAAAACAAATTAAACCTACTGGTTTTACACGTACTTGGCAATATATAATTTTCACATCTGTAGAAAAATTCTTATCTGTTCCAATCCACTCTCACAGGATACTACTTCTTGAGGATTTCTGTTTTGGCATGATGGCTTTTAATGAAGGAACGAAAAATATGTATGCCTGCACAATGTTTTAATTTTCGTGTTACCACTGAATGAGGACGGTATACAACTGTTAATTTCTCAAAAAGGGTTTGCGTTCCTGAGATTGTGAACGTTTAACATGCTATGTATACAACTTGTTCTGTCGATTTGTTTCTACTGAATGCAAGCCTTTGTAATAATGTGAAGTTGCCGCATCCCATTGTTACAACTTTTCCCAATTTTACCATCATCAATGAGGTTAAAACACATAATTTAATATTGGGGTGAATAGTTATTCCAATTTTAAAATAAATTCATTTGTTTTACAAGTAAACGTAGTCCGTTTACCCTCCAAGTTCGGCTTCACCCTCGGACTCTGCGAGGGATCATTCCTATAGCGCTTACATTTGCAGTGTCTTGGAGCTTAGGATTCACGTAGTAATAGATACAGCTAGGGATGATGACTGGCCGGATCACCCAGGTGACATTAACTTGGATCGATGTAGAAGAAGGAAACGATTTTTTTTAGAAAGAATGGGGAAAGGAAACAACCGTAGCCTGTCAATAAGACACTGTTCCGGCGTTTGCCTGGAGGTGAAAAGGAAAACCACGGAATACCATTTCAGAACAGCCGATGGTGAGATTTGAATCCAAGGCGTCTCCTGCGTCCTAATTACTAGACCACGGCCCGTACCACTGAGCTAATCCAGTCGTCCATTTGTTTTATTTAAGAAACAAAATTACAGTGGACTGGATCAGTACATCGAATTAGGTCCTTTTAGGTTCTGAAAACCGAATTAGGTCATTTTAGGTCATAACATAAAAATTAGGTCATTTTAGGTCCTATTAAATTTATGAATATTATTAGTTTATACAAAAGACGAAAAAGAAAATTAAAATTTCGAGAATAGTAGGTTGGGAACAAAATAGGTTCGAACCTAAGAATCCGGGGCCTACTAATGACATTTGGCCAACGCTGTGCACGATCACTGACTACATTCAACTGCCACACGAAAACACCAGTGGCCTGCGCTAAGTAGTTTTAGCTGAAAAGTGAAATATAGGGACACACGTCTTTGGTCGAAATATGAAAGTGCCTCAGGTCGACCACTTTCAATGATAATATCTCCCACATCCCCATAGTTACCAACATGCTACCACCAAGCCTCGATGCTACTACCACACACAAAGACCAGTGGTCGATGATAGGCAGTTGTGGCAGCAGAGCTAAATTTAGGAACACACGTCTTTGGTCAACATATGAAAATATCCTTGATCAGCCACCATATCTCCCACATCCCCACAGCTACTGACATTCGGACAACGTTGTGCATGATGGGAAATTCCATGCTACTACCACACACAAACATCAGTGGTCTACATTAGGTAGTAGTGGCTGCAGGATGAAATATAGGGGGACACATCTATTTGGTTTGTTCAAAAAGTAAGGCGACTTTTTGAATTTCACCAGATATGTACAGTCGATTTTCGTTTTACTAATTTTGGTACACTCATCCCACATGTATCTTCACTGATTCAACTATATAGAATTCTTTGTGAGAGGCATCGTTGTCAGAAGTGTTTTGTGTGCTTGGCGAGTTTCTGCTGTAAAAAAAATAGATCAAAGAGAGTGCATCAAATTTTTGTAAAAAAAAAAAAAATGAATTAAGTGCTCCAAAACACTTGAAATCTTAACAGTGGCAAACGGTGAACCAATTTTGAGTAAAAAAAAAAAAAATGTTGATAATTGCTACATGCTCTTCCAAGATGGCCAAGAAGATGTAAATAACGAACCTTACTCTGGACGCCCCCGCACGTCAAGAACTGATGAAAACGTTGAAGGAGTTAAGAAAATGGTTTTGGAGAAGTGTTGAATCACCATTCTAGAAGTTGCTGATGAAGTCAGCAACTCATTTAGCTTGTGCCATACAAGTTTTTCAGATGTTTTGGGCATGAGACATGTGTCAGCGAAGTTTGTTCTGAAACTTTCGACTTTTGACCAGAAGAACTGACACATGAGCATCGTTCAGGAGCTGTTGAATGACGTCACAGATAATCCTGATTTGCTAAAAAGGGTCATAACTGGTGACGAATCATGATGTCTTGTACTGGCGAATCTTTTTTTCTTTATGCTCTGCCACTCCCAAGGGGAACATATAAATTGTGGGTACGACTCTTCGGTCATGTGAGCAGTAGTACTTATAATTGAAACTCTCAGTAAGAATATTCACATATGTACAGTTTATTCACATCAGTTATGTACAATAATGGCATTATTAACTCCCTCGAATCCTTCATAGGCTACAACTCCCATTGCTTGGTTCTATTTCATGCCTTCCCTCTTATTTTTACTTCAATGGCTTTCTCCCACCTGTTATGATAACTGTCATAGCCACAGACTGCTGGCTCTCCCAACTGCCATCTGCGACTCACCTCCAACTTCATCCTCGCCCTGCTCCATAGCTGCCCAAAAGACGTTCCTTCTGCACCGACCGACCGATGACGACCGACCGATGACAACCGACCCCTCTCTCCTCATGTACCTGAGTTTTGTTAGACTCTCCCCTCCTTAGTACCAATAGTGGGGAGCAGCTCTAGCCAATAGGGGTAATTCCTTTCCTACCACCTTCCTCCCAGTATCGTCCTGTCACAGCTCGATTCTGCTGATACGTTGACCTGCTTTGATGTCATTGCTGTCTGTATAGTCACATTCCATTGCCTCTAACTGTTTTGACTCTCTGTTGTAACTGCCCTGAATCCAGCTGTCACTATATACTCTTGCCAAGCTTTAGTAACTATAGCTCAAAATTCCATAGGCAGTCACCACAATGAGTGTGTGGTTAAAGCGTCAAAACCAAGTCCCAATTATCCCAATGGAAGAGCCCAAAAGAGCCAAGACTGAATAAAGCACGCCAAGTTCGATCCAGTGTCAAGGTTTTGCTCACCGTTTTCTCCCATTACCGTGGCGTACTGCATCAGGAGTTTCTACCACAAGGTCATATGGTCAATAAGGAGTATTACCTTGAAGTTATGAGCCATTTTCAAGCAGCAATACGAAGAAAAAAAAATGTTTGGATTTGTGGGAAAAGAATTCATGGCTTTTACATCATGACAGTGCACCTGCTCACTCATCGTTGCTTGCGAGTGATTTTTATGGCCAAAAACAACAACACAATCATGCCTCGGGCCACCATATTCACTGGATTTGGCCCCCCTGCGACTTTTTCATCTTCCCAAAACTAAAGAGACCAATGAAAGGACGAAGATTTGCAATGACTGAGGAGGTAAAGACTGCATCACTGAAAAAGCTCAATGCTATACCAAAAAGTGGTTATCAAAAGTGCTTCGAGGATTGGAAAAAACGTTGGCACAATTGTATTATATCTCAGGGGGATTACTTTGAAGGGGAAAACATACATATTGATGAATAAATAAATATTTTTTGATGAAAATATAGTCACCTTATTTTCTGAACAAACATCGTATAAAAGTTTTTTCTCTTTTCACTCACCAGACGTAAGTTTTGATATTTTGCAATACTCTGGTATTAACTTTAAATCACTATCCCTCTTCATCCTCTGAAAAAACCACCACCAGTTTCCTGCTTACCAGTCACTCAGAGGGGCATGCTCCTTTAAAATCTGCCCTCCACAATGTTCTCTAGTTGAGAAAGGGCCAAGACCCAAATATTTCTGTCATTTGTTTTTTGTCTGTTTTGTGTGTTCTTGCCCCACAACCATCATCGAAGCCAAGTGGTGGTTCATTTGTAATTACTTTTCGTTAATTAGCACCTATTATTTACTTGTAACTACATACACATAAGCAAGTTATGGGTATACCAAGGTAAGGAAGGTGTTATGTGAGGTAGGCCAATTCACACCTCTGGAGTAGGGACAGGTTTTCAGGGAGTACTCTGATGGTTGCAACTATAAAACAGTTACTGAGGTGATGAGAGTTGTGAGAGCAGGCATGGGCATCAAAAAGGTATTAGTAATTCATATCAAATACTTGCAGAATATTGCCAACTCTACTCTGCACCCAAGACCAAAACCTTTCCTTTGTTGTGAACCAATCACAGATTAAATAACATCATGGACAAAATTTACCAAGGAAAGCAGATTTACATGTAGTTTAACTCATCTTAAGATGTTATGGCTCATTACCAGAACGATTAGATCAGCCCATGTGGAGCAGAATCTAGAGGCTTACCATAGTTAATTATGTTTGTTTATTAGTGTCCTTTTAGAGAAAGACACTTAACTATTTAACAGATAATCTGCATAGCAAAGCAAAGTGGTCAAAAATGTTATAATCCAATAGTAAAAAAGTCTTTTTTTAAGGGTAGGCAACTAGCTCTATCATATCTGATTTGCGTTCCTCAGCAACGTTCTGTCCTATCAGACGGCGAGATGGATTGCAGTGGAGCTGTTCAAACAGCTGTGACAATGCATAGTGCCTCAATAACATGCCATGTGAATCATCAAATATACTGCCTGGAATGCATAACTATCAATATACACTAAAGTATGCAAATAAAAAAGGCAGCGTGTTTTGATATTTCAGAAAAAAACTATTTTGTGGTCCTTCATATTCAGTAATGGGAAAATGTTTTGCTTTAGATTTATAGTCTTTTTTTAAAGGTTTTGTCAGTGTACCCAATGGTCAAAGAGGTAATAAAACCAGAATGATATCAAGAGAACATATAAAAGGTAGACGGGAACAGAATGAAGAAAAAACAGCAACAGCTTCTACTTTAGATATTTCTACTTCCTCCATTTACAAGAGTAAAGTTTCAGTACTTAGGGTGAAAACATGCTGAGCAGCTCACGGTGCAGGTGGCGGTGACGGTAGATGTTTCATCCACATGAAACAAAAGCATTGTTAGTAATGAGTCAGCGCACGCCGAGGCGGTCGCACCTCGCAGATTTGGTCGCAACTCACCTCGATGTCGATGAGAGAACAAACTATTTTGTTTTTAACCTTGCCACCTAGCGCGCCGCTGGAGGTCTGTTTGGCTCTGATTGGCTGAGCTTTGTCAAGGCCACGCGATCCAGCTGCTACACTTGATTACGCAGTTCGGCTTTCGTATTATACAGAGTGGTGTTATTTAATTTTGTCTTGTTCTAAATATAGATTTATTTAATGGATGTCATTTCGTTTTATACAACTGCAGATATAAATTAACAATGTACTGACATTGGCAATGCTACATTCTGTTTTAAATAAATTATTGATGAAATAGTAAGTACAGATTTTTATAAATTGGACAACTACCGAAAAATTAATGTTTCAAGCAATTAGATAGTCAGCGGTAAATAAATTCCAACAAATTTTATAATAATATTTAATTAAATTTCAATTCAGCGCACGCTCCGGTGGCAAATTCCATACATACACATCTTTCCCCCCTTTCCTGCACCCACCTACATTTACCCTAATTGAAATAATTATCTATTGTAGTGACTTGATTGACTATTCAGAAATTATTACACATCATATTCCGACGTAAATGGAACATCAAACAATTCAGTCCTACAATCATTATAAATTTAAAGAAAGTAAAAATAAAAAATTCTCGTGCCAATTATTATTTAAAATAAACTGTTAACTGAATTTGAATTGGATAATTCTGATTTTTAAACAGAAATTCTGATTTTGGATTGAAAATTTTTAGATTTTACTTGAAAATGCTTTGTTAAACGGTACATTACTTTATTTACAATAATTATCAGTTTTCCCTCAGCATGTATTGGATTGTTGTGGTAACTGTTACAAACATTTGACTTCAGTTTGTCCAGGATTTTACCGTAAAGTTTGTGGTGTCTTTCGTAGATGGGCACGGAATTAGTCTGGAGGATTTTTCAGATCCCGATTTAAATGGTGAAGTTTGCCAAGTGTTTGTCTGTTCATTTATTTGCTGTTAACTGAACCTTCCGATACCAGTCGTAGAAAGTAGCCACCACTTTGTGGCTACTGACAAACCATCATCATCCCTATCGTTATCGCTTCCACAAATCATTGCAGGTTAATTAAAGTAAATGATACTCGCATTAAACACAAAATATTAACGATTTACAATGTGTGGCACCTACAAGGGTTTTCAAAACACTGGTGAATGCTAGCAGCTATACCTCGACATCTACCTTCCCCTATACCGTGAGCTGCGCGGCATGTTTTTACCCATCTACCGCGACATCGGCCTTCAGCGCGGCCGCCACCGCTACCTGCACGACATGTTTTCACCCTTAGAGCTCAACACACTTATAACTTGGCTTCATCTCAAGGTACCTGAATATTTTTGGTCTTCTGTTCTAAAAGATTTTTGTATATAAGAAAAGTCTAATATAAATTAGAGCCAGATTTAACACAATTTCATACCTGTCACACTGCAAGGGGACTAAATTTTTTAAATTTGATTCTGGGACTCAATATTTCAGTTATTTTGAAAAGTGCATCAATGTAGACTAGTTGGACGTGGATAACAATTTGAAGTTTCATATTAAACAGCAGCTTGGAATAATTTATCGCAGTACACATTAAGCCAATAACAACCATTAGTCAGTCCATATTTATTGGTTTTAATATTATTACAATTCTCATTTTTACACACATAGTACACAACTGACAGTTTAATTTACGTTTTAACCCCATTTTTAATGATACCATTAGACATGACTTTGTATTTAGTTAAGCTGGCTACATGAAAATTAATGTAACTAGTCTCAAGGAAAGCAATTAAATATAAGTTGCAGTATTTTTAGCAACTGCAAAGGGTATCTCCTATATGATTTTGATTAATTGGTTAGAACTTGAAAAATTAGTAATATGATGCTAAAAAAAAAATCGTATAAATCATACATAACTTCTAATTTGTCTCTACCCCAGCATTGATTGGGCAGTAGTGGTTTCTTTGTTATTATTTTTTACTTTGACCAATTCAGATTAAATAATTAAAGAAACATTTTAAATTAACATTTACTTTACAATCTTTTGGAACCTTTTCTTAAACCGAACAGCTTCCTAAGTGTAGTACATATTACCTACCATTCTTGACTCGTCACATTTCACTGCATGTCTAAATGTTTCTGTAATTATTTTTTACAAATCTTTCTAGCCTAAGCAAAATGTTCAAACTTTGCTGTCACTAGAATTGCAATGTGTGGGGGAGCTCTGCCTTAACTAAACATCAGTTCTCGCTCTGTCTTTTTGTTCATTAATCATAAGCTGCCAGATACTAGCAATATCTCTATCATGAACCAAAACTTTTTATTCACCCTGCAGTTGTGGGATACTGCTGCAGTAAAGGCAGTTAGAACATGAAAGTAAAAAAAAAATTAATTTATTTTCCTTGATTGAGACATAAATCTCTTAACACAACACACAAACATATCTGCTCAGTTTCATTTTTTCCGTCAATAACAGGACTCTTTTACAAAGAATAAAGTAAAATTCTCTTCCAACATCAAAAATGTTGTATATGTTAAGAATTATGTACATTAGGTGACAATGTCCATCTTCCATAAATGGTTACATATTGCATAATTTTTAACACAGTCATCACGCCTCACGAAGCCAACCGTTGGTTTAAAGGATTTTGTGGGGATTTCATCCACTCCTTACGAAGTATTTGTTTTAGCTGCGACAACCTGAGAGTAGGATTTTCCATTTTAATACGAGGAAGGTTTGCTTCTTCATACTCTGCATAGGCAGCTTTCATTCGCTTTTCTGGATGCTTATCCTCTGCTGTAGTTTTTTCGCTGAAATACACCAAAAAAAGTATTTTTAAAAATAAGAGCACTTGTAAGTGTTGTAATTGTCTTAGAATCTAATAAATCTCAGTAAAATTTCTTAATAGTTGCAGAAGGTGTTAATAACGGGAACTACGTACAGTAATTAGATTTCATTATCTGAATAAGTAAAACGCAAGAAACTGTAATCTCCTATGAGACAGACAAACAAAAATTAACCCAGAAAACAAAACTCGTATCTTCCACAATATACACATTTTTGTCAACACTAGCAGACTGATTGCAAAGCTGCACTTAGCACTTCTTTCGGGATTATTTTGCTTTGTGAGAAATCATTGATGTGAGAGCTGCAGAACACTTAGCTCCTTTGAGAATATTTTTCTGATAAGCAAGAACATTGCAATGTTGAAGGTTTTACCCAACTATTCATGCAGGGCAAAAATCCTGCAGAAACACTGACTTTATTCAGTCAATTGATGGCCTAGAATAACCACTTGATGCACATGGGCAATCATGTTGTCAAACCAGCAACTTCATACCTGCTTCTGTTTGTTCTCATATGACATTTTGCTTTCTTGAATTATCATACCCATGAATATTTTTTTTTTTTTAAATCTGCATCTCCTTCACTGAAGTTTAAAATGGTGAATTGAGGAGTATGATTCTATGTTAGTGAAAAAAATGGATAATTACACACTACAAATATTGTTGCTATATTCAAAAACAATCCAATCCTCACATTGTCAGATTACTTATTGATTACCACAAATGGTAAGCTATCACAGATTTAGATATTTAACAATTCTCAGGTATTAGCTCTGAAACACTGCCACTATACCTGTACTCAGTTTGAATTTACCCTCATCATTTGTCTTGCCAACAATCATTATGTTAGGCAGTCTTCCACAACACCCACCCCCCATAATGTTCTGTTGATAAAGGGTAACCATAAAATTCCTCTATAACACGTGATTTTGTCTCTTCTGTGTTTTCACGCCCCACCTTGATAATATTAAGGAAAGTGGTGTCTCATTTCCCTAACCTAATTATCCAGATTAGGATAGGGAAATTAGACACCACTTTCCCTATGTGTTCACCCCCCACATCCATCACCTAAAGGCAATTCGTGGTTCATTTCCCTATGCTAACCTGTAACAAAGAAAATTTTTGGGGACTAGTGTATCAGCAAAGCATATGAATACTCATTAGGCTTTTAAGCCCATCAACTTCACATCACATTCTGCTGAAAAAGAGTTTACACACAAAGATTTTATTGCTCTCAGTATTCCTAAATGCGTGCAAATATGTCCATATGTTAAGGGACTTTTGAGATCCACAGAAAAACATAGGCCATAGTGATAATGTGTACACTAATAGGAGGCTGGCAACAATTTAATTCGAAATACAGGAAAACCAGACATGGACAGTGGGTGGCAATGACCGTCTGTGATGTCCCTGCACCAGTGATATACGGAATGTCAACACAGGGTTTGACAACCTCTCATAGCAATACAGGATGCACAACGGCTTCCCATTCTGTGGATCAGACTCTCCAGAATGGCTGTGGTAACACATCCTATGTCTGTACAAGTACCTGTTGGAGGTATACAATGATCTGTGATGGTGGTGTTTGAACTGCAATCCTGCAACCTATAGCATTCCAATCACATTCAATAGGATCTAAGTCCAGAGAGCGAGCTGGCCGCTGTAGATGTGGGACGTTGCAGATACTTGTCCACCAGGCCAGCCCAGTGTAAGCTGGTATTATCATCCATCAGTTTGAACCCAGGTCCATATGCACATTTTGTTGCAAGATGTCATCCCTATAAACAGAAGCCATCACAGTACCCCTAGGAAAAACACGCAGCTCCTAAAATAATGCTGTCCCAAACTAGAACAACTAGAACTGTCATATCTGGCCCATTCCATGTTAGTAGTATTGTAGAGTGCACTAGTTTAACAGTCACTCTCCAACCTAAACCACAACTACTCCAACAAAAAGACACTATAACACTATTTCTGGTCGAATCGTGAGCAAATCCCACGTTTGACAACCTATGCAGGACCTTTTTCTGAGGGAAATGCATCTGGTGGATCACTGATGATATAGAGCCTCTCGAAACTGAAGATACACTAATGGGAGAAATGTGACTCAGAGGCTGCTGCTAGGGCTCTAGCCAATGCAGGTGCTGTGCTGGCTCGACATCTTCTGACACTTAAGGTAGGACAATGCTCCTGACACTGGCTTGTAGCGTGGGGTCAACCTAGCCTATACTGCAATTGAGTTATCCTCCCTCCTGGAATCTTCTCCACAGCCACAAAATGATGCCATGGGTGACTTGACAGTGGCCAGGCTCTAATCTGCTGATGAACCGACTACATGTAATGTCATTCAGATGCATTTTCTGTGCCATACTGCTTCTATGCAACTCAAATACTACGTGCCAAATACAGTCAAATCCACAGTAGAACTGCTGTACCTGGTGCTTTTCTGTCACAATAAGCAGTTTCACATTGAGCTTCCAGGTTTATAACATGTTTGTATGTTGTGCAGGCACAGTTTCATCCACACATTATTGCCATGATGCAACAATTTCGTGTGGATCTCGAAGATGGCAGGCCAATATAGACTCAAGTCAATAAGTTAATTATGTGTATAATGAGATTAATAGAACAGGATGATGTTAAGAGATGGATGGTGAAAGATGTTTATCCAAACCATATAAAAAAAAAACAAATGACTGGCATGTACGAGACACATTCTAAGCATTCAATTAAATCATGCACTAACTGGTGCATTACCTGAGAACAGCAATTGCTTCTTCAACACTTCTAGCCTGTTCTCCTTCCACAACAATTCTGTTGACATTTTCTTCCAACGGAAGTTGTAAATGAGTCTCGGGTTCTTTGATTTTCAATGCTGCTAAACGTCTTCGTTCATTTTCTGCCTGTAATACACATAACAAATACTATCTTTATTTGTATTGTCTGCATTATTAAAGTTTAATATCAGATATCTTAGAAAATCAAGCAATTTCTCCAAACATCTTTAATTATTAGATTAATTTGGAAGAATATTACAAACAAAATCAACAAAAACCTTAGAAGGGAAGACATGTGACAACACAGATCAGAAAATGCCACATGAACACAAAAGGGTAGGTTCTTCAATACTGGGATAAGAAAACAAAGCTGGCTATTACTGCCAGAGGCATTCTTACAGGAAATTGCAAAATCAAGTGATTATGGGGAGTTCTTGGTGATCATACTGTCTGCCATCCTGTGAAGTGTCCAACTAATTTGATGAAAGGAGGAAGGTCCCTACACTGTTGGTGTTACTTCATTGTCTTAATACTGGGCAATGAAATATTCAGTTATATTACTAAACTATGAAACATACACCACCCTATATTACTAAACTGAGGAAAATACACCACCAATCAGCTACCAAAGTGTACCTGAAATAGGTAAACACTCACAACCGTAGTTAAATAGGTAAAGGACATGCATGGTGCAGTGATAAGAGGAAAATCATTTATGATGACCCACATGGGGAGACGATCCTGGGGAGGTTGTTGTCACAGAATATAAACCACTATTGGCCACAATTTTCTGCAAACCCACTTGCACTGAATCAAAGTGTCCAATAACTGTACTGGGTCAACTAATTAATAAGATTACAAGCACCTACTACCCTACCAGACCAGAGCACAGGCTAGAACTACACCAGCGACATAGAAATCTACATGAGAAGTTCCATTTAATAATAAATGCCAAATGACACTTGTGGGAATTTGATTAAAAGGGAATATCAAAGCATGACAATATGTAAAATAAAAGTAAATATTATAATTGAGCTGAATGATATTTAAAAGTGGTAATAAAAAGAAGGTAGAAAGAATCAAAGTTGAGTACTACTTACTATATGCTGTTACTATTTCTTTTGATTATGACTTTATGCCTCACTGACATAAATATCATTAGAGGCTGGAGAGGTTTGGGGGACAAGGAATGGTAAGGAGTCTGAACATGTTTTAATAATTATTATTATTTTAAAGAACCATCCTGCCATTCACCAGGAGTGATTTCAGGAAACCAAGGAAAATAAAATCTGGATCGCCAGACAGAGAGGTTTGAACTCACAAACTTAATGCCAGGCCAGAGCATTAGCACTCACCCATCAGGCTTGGTATTGGTGAAACTATGCAAGGAAAGAATTACCCGAGCTTTGGGCTTTATAAATATGTTTTATGAAGATCTGGCTAAAGAATTTGTCACTTCATCTAAACATCAATATAGTAGAAAGTTTCTCAGGGAAACAATGCCCCATTGAAAAAGAATATTAATTAAAGCCAGCATTTTTATTAGCCAAGTAAATGATATGAAAAAATATTAATGGAAACATTTCCATAATTACCATTTTTCCAACTCCCCTATCAGTAATGGTAATTTTTTGCAATTTACATAGTAACCTATGGTTTGCAATCACTCTGTAATTTGCTTCACATTCCAAAATCATGGGGGTTCTATCTAATTATTGTGTCTTGTGTTGGCTAATTTCTTTCTTTTGTCATTGAAGCCCTCCTGCCTTCAATTCTTGACCAGTTACTTTTCAAAACATTTTCTGTTTTGTTATCATACTGCCGTAAATATGTCTCTTTTCATTACTTGTTACATTTAACGAATTTTTCTTTATAATCCCCAGTATCAACTAATGATAACATTTATAATAATAATCTATACCTATAAAACGAAAACTGGATATATTGGTCGTATAAAAACTCCCAAACTACAGTGCAAATTTCGATGGGGTTTTCACCATTTTAAAACTTAGAATCTCAATTCAGTTATTTGGCATGTCTTAAGTTTCAAAGTTAAATAACGCAGGAGCATTCCATGAAATTCTGAATGTATGATGACAAATCCCAAATATGGAAGGATTAGATGTTGCATACTTCGCACTAAACACACAACACAATGTCTCTGCACGCTAAACAAAACTTGAAGTATTCTTTTCTTTAATTCGGGATATCAATTTTTAAACACCATAGATAGCAGTAAAAAAACATATTTCCTTTAAACATGATCTCTGGCCTTCAGCAATAGTCTTCTGTTTATGCTAATATTATTCTGGATTCACTTTTGATATTTGTATAAAAAACTGAATTTGAGAGTTAAGTATCTGGCATTTCGAGCAAAAAGTATTTCAGAGGAATGAAAATAGTGTACGTGCAAATAAACTTTAAGCCACCCATTTCTTGGTAGGGATGGGCGAATCTAGGTTTGCTTTAATTCCGAAAAAAGTTTGCGCGAATTTCATGAAACTTTGTAAAAATGTTTTGTGGGAATAAAAATAGCGTACGGGTAAATCTACGCCTACTATACTGGGGAACTCCGCTAGAAATTAATTAAATTGCAATAGAGTGCACACTCTGGTGGAAATTTCCCTACACACCCATCTTCCCCCTTTCCTTCACCCACCTACATTTGACCTCTACAAATTATAACTTTAAATTCTTTTACTAACATCATCTCCATAGTTCGAATACCACAGTAAACAGTAGGCCCACTTTACTTTGTAGGATAAGATTTGTATGTTAAGTCAAGATAAGTTAGACAAACTCCACAAAATTATCAAAAATAAATGAGATTTTACATTTCATTTTAATCTCAACTTAATACTATTTAAGCATTTTACCTGAATTTGTGCCTGCGTAATCTTGGCTGCTGGTTGCTTACCAACAGTCTGAATAGATTGTAGTTCCTGCTCAAGCAGAGCCTTAGACTCAGCTTTTTTCTCCAGAACAGCCTGTTTCTTCTTAAGCTGCTCCTCCTATATGCAATCATAAAACAAAGCAATTATGTTTAGAAATCCACTGTTGTCACTCTAATCAACAAGTCAGAGGAGGGTAAAACACTTCATTCTAAAATTTAATAAAAGTGAATTCAAAATCAAATAAATTCTTTTCCAAATTCCACTAGTTTTAAAGTAACAGCTGCCCGTTCTTATGGAAAATAATTTAAAAAAATATATATTCAGCAGTGCCTCAGTACTGACGAGTTAGAGCTACCTTTCAGTAATTAGTTTGACTAGATGACCCATGCGAAAATTTTGCGAATACAATGAATAGTAAGTTTGGGGGTTTGTAACAGGATGAAAGAAGAACGGCTTCATTTATTTAGTGTAATAGGTATATAACAAAAGTTGAATGCCAGTGAGACAATTTATTAATATCTCTGCGACATGTGCTACTGCTATCTAGCTGCTAGGTGTCTCATACGCGCGACTTTCATAGTTATTTTTGCTCTTTAAGCATCGAATTCCTTTCTTAAAATATGATTAAATCAAACTAGAGACCTTAATCTCTAAAATAATACCTCATTTATCAATTTTGGTTAGATATCAAGGGAGATAAATAGCTTGTGACAAAAAAATATGTTAAGGAAATAATGATAGTTTTGCCCTATAAGGGTGGCATTCCAAAAAATTCCTTTCTTCAAATATGATGTGACCATGGTGGAGATCTTATTCATTAAAAGATACATCATTTATCTGTATCGATTAGATATCAAGGGAGATAAATGGCTCATGACACAAAAATTCACTGTAAAAATATTGATACCTTTGCCTTTTAAGGGTCAAATTCCAAAAAATTCTTTTCTTGAAATATGATTTTACCAAAGCGGAAACCTTAATCTCTAAAATAATAGGTTATTTCTCAATTTCAATTAGATATCAAGAGAGATAATTCGTGACAAAAAAAAAAAACAATATGTTATGGAAATAATGATAATTTTGCCCTTTAAGGATCTAATTCTGAAATATTCCTTTCTTAAAATATGATGTGAACAATCTTTAAAATGATACCTCATTTATCTATATTGGTTAGATAACAAGAGAGATAAATAGCTCGTGACACAAAAACGCGTTGCAAAAATATTGATACTTTTGCTCTTTAAGGGTTGAATTCCAAAAAATCCTTTCTTAATATATGATGGCAGTAAAGCAGAGATCTTAAGCTTTACAATGATACCTCATTTATAGATTTCGGCTAGGAATGCAGGGAGGTAAATGATTTGTGGTACACGGCATTTTAGAAATATTGACATGGTTGAATTACGAAAAATTATTTTCTTAAAATATGATGTGAAAAAAGTGGATACCTTAAGCTTTAAAATGGTACCTCATACAAACATTTCGGTTAGTTATCAAGGGAGATAATGGTTTGTAACAAAAAAAAACACCTTAAAGAAATAATATATGTACCAGTCAAAAGTAAGTGAGTCCAAAACAGGGCTGAAGGCAAAAATCAGGAAAAAAAAAACTATTTTCAAAAATAAATATGGTTTTGAAAAAGAATTTCTGTTAACTGTTGGATTCAAAGGATTGAAAGCAGGGAGTCTGAGGAGATTGCAGTTAAAGAAAACTGGTGGGTATGAGGTGTGCAAGATGATTCTGTGTGTTCGCGCCCCACATCCATCATCTGAAGGTAAGTGTGGCTCATTTCCCTATCCTAATTTGATTCCTTTCCACTATTTAGCATCTTGATTTCATTGTTACTATGTTCGCACATGTGTCCATTACTTGGTGGGCTTTTGAGACTATTAACTGAGGTATACTGCCCTTCCGTGACGGATCCTTGTGTACAGTTTTGCTTTATACTTGCTATTCATCATCGTTTTCCAGCCTGTGCTCTTCTACCCCCACCCTCACTTCCCCACCATGTTGTTTTTCTCCCACCATGAGTCACCGACATTGTGGCTCACGCAGTTGGCTGCCAGCTGCTTGCGTGCAGCCATCTCACTTCTACTGATGAAGAGCAATGCTCGAAAATTCTATTCTTTGTGTGTTCGTGTTTTTTTTCGTGTACCAACGCCGCAGGAATCCCCTTCTTTGGTAAGCGGTGGTTTTTTTTGCTATCCTAATGTTCAATATATCCGCTTTTAGTGCCTATATATATATATATAGAGAGAGAGAGAGAGAGATTGTTCAAAAACCAAGGCATTAAAAAACAGATACATTAAATATTTGGATAGGAGAAAAACCACTGCTTACCAAAGAGGAAGACTACTGTGGCGTTCAGACACAGAAAAAGCATGTATATAAAAAGCACGAAATTTTCAGGCACTAGAATGAGGTGGCCACATAATGGAAGCTAACAGCCAATTGAATGTGCAGGCCAGGCCAGCAGTTCATGGTGTGGGAAAAGCAACATGGTGGGAAGTGAGAAAGGGTGTTGAAAGGCATAAACCTGAAAATAATTAACCCAATCGTAGAAACCTGTCACAGAAACACGGTAGATGTCAGCAGAAATAATTTTCTTCTCTTTTATATGGATATACAACATATACGTATATACACAAATATTGAAAAGTTTAATTTTTTTGCAAGGTTTTTTTTTTTTAAAAAAAATATTGATGTTACAAACAACTAGAAGATTAGCTCTGGTGAGTGATGGTTCTGCGGGAAAAGGAGAGTGCGAGAAGGTATAAGTAAACAATGAATCAAAACACGATAGGAAAGCATACTGCGTGCTCTGTCGTAATGTCTTTGAGTGGACCAGTAGCAGAGGCCCCTTCCCTGTGCTTCACTGGCAAATTTTGTTCTAAGGATATAAGCCAAGTGATACTTTCTTTCTCCATTGCTTAAAACTGACGAGATGATTGGCATGGCACTGTTGTGTATTTTATTTGCATCAAATGCATCATGAGTTAGTGTGAAGCTACTTTATTTGACAAAAATACTGACACAATATAAAACGTCTGTTTTCAAAGAAAAGAGAGAGACGGGCTGAGGGATGGGAAAAATGAAAATTGCTGTTTGAAGTAGCACAAAAATCCTGCAAGTACTTCAAGAAGTATAGATACTTCTTTTAAAAAGTCCGCTACTGCAAGTTTGACAAGTTCTTACAAATTGCCTACATCAAAATGTTCAACAAAATGGAAAGTAGCCAACACTAATTCGGACAAGACAAGGAGGATATAACATTAGATAATTCTGAGAGTGACGAGATTAAGAGCAGTGAGGCTACGAGTTCTAAGGCTAATGAAGAATTTGTTGAAAAAGGATAAAATTATTTTTTTTTTTTAACTGCATAATGTCTCTTAACAGTGAGGTCTTTAGAGACGAGAAAGGATGAGGGGGGGGCAAGGAATGGGAAGGAATTCGGCCATGGCCTTTTGAAGGAAGCATCCCGACATTTGCCTGGAGTGATTTGGGAAATGATGGAAAACCCAAATCTGGATGCCCGGATGGGGATTCGAACCGCTGTCCTCCCGAATGCGAGGCCAGAACGCTAACCGTTACACCACCATGCTCGGTAAAGGATAAAAAGTTGGTGGAGGTGATATGATGGATGATGTAGAAAATCCAATTACTGTCATACAAGGAGTAATTAAGCAGCATGATATTGGTTCTACATTTAGATAACTTGGGGAAAACAATTCTGTCGGATTGTTTGAAAACAGAAATAATTAAAATGGGTTCAAAAGATTTCAAAAATACTGAAGACCCTTTCCTACCTACAAATAACCACTGTTTGACCAGAAGCTGACTTAAGAAGAAACTAAAAAATCGTAGTGGAGACGTGACTTGCCCATAGCTAACATATTCTCCATCTAAATAATCAGCATTTTGAATCTGTTGTCTTATCTTTTCACTGTTATATAATCTACCTCCATTAGAGCATGGAGATGGACTTACCCACTGGAAGCACCAGAAAGGTTAACTGCCCATCAAAATGCGAAGAATCATTGTGAGTGCTTCACCCAGTGGAAAGAAATTTTGCAGCAACTAAAGGGATCATTGACGAACTTCAAACCCAGAACAAGATAGAAAAAAAAGTGGCATAATGTATTAAAGAGAAACTTTCACTGTATCACATTTCTTGCCTCTCAAAATCTTCCATTATGAGTTCACTGAGAGTCACTTAGTACATGCGATGGATCAGAATCAGATAATGCTGGTAATTTCCTTGGATTAATAAACATCCTGGACATATTTGACATTATGAATTACGATCTTGTTGAGGTTAAAAATCATCCTGGCACATCATCTTACTTTTTAACCTCATATTCAAAATTAGTTCATTCATCTGTGGCAACCACTGTTCGTCAATGTTTATTGCAAAACATTCACAAATAAAAATACTATGGTCTCATGTTTGACTCTACTCCTGACCACGCACATCGTGAGCGGGTGTCAAAAGTAGTGAGACACGTATAAGTTTATTTTGAGACAAAATCACCACATTGGAGAGTCTTTTCTCAGTTTAATTCAGATGAGTTAAGAGGACGCTGGAAGCTTAGCTGATAAAACCCTTAAACAGCTAGAGAAAGACGGTATGGATATACAGGATTGTCGTTCACAATGTTATGACAACGCTGCCGTGATGACTGAGCACAGAACTGGTGTACACAAAAGCATAAGCGAAAACAAGAACTCTGTGCCTGTGGTTGTAAAATCAGAGTCTGAAACAAGATGGAGTACAAGGGTTGAAGCAGTTCAGCCAGTTAACAAATATCTTGAAGATATGTTGAAAGTTCTCCAAGACATGAGGGATGATGGCAATCAAACTAGTGAAACAAGAAGTGAGGCAAGAGTTCTATATAACTGCATTGTCCTACATTTTCCTGATTTTGTTCTGATGACCATGTTCAAAAGTAGCTCCAGGTTCCTCATATTTTCATGCCTTCGATATAAAAACCTCCTGAGACCATTTTACTAATGAAAGAGAAAGGTTGGTTAATGGTGCACTCGTGAAAGGTTTCAATTTTTGCCAGGAATGCGATATAGTGAATTAAAGTTGCCAGAGGTGAAAAAATCTTTGGCAGGAGAGAATGTGAAGGACTCTGGGTTGAGTTCTGAGGAAGAAATAGAACAAGTTATGAAGGTATCGCTGGAACGTGTTGTAAGTGAAATGACTGAAAGGTTCAGTCGTCTTCATGCAACCAACACGAGATTTGGATTACTCCTACATATTAAAAAACTATACGGAACTAACAATTGCGGCTGTTTAAAGAAGAAATCTAAAGAATTTTGAGACTTCTATGGTTGTGATGTCAACGGAGTGTAAGACGACAAGCTTATGACAGGGGTGGACACTTGGTCTCAGCTATAACCGTGTGTAGCCTTGGAAGTTAGAGTTCTGACTTATTTAATGACTTGGCTGCCACATAGATTTTAACCCAAAAACTATGAAAAGGTAAAATTCAAATGATAACTAGTCCATTCTGGTAAGATAATTATATTCTTCAAAATTTTACAAATCAGAAAACTGCACAGGCAATCAAACTATTTTTCGGAAGAACATTTTACAGTTTCGACCAAGCATTCAAGCATGACCAAACCTTACGCCCCCACAGTTACTTAGCTACATGAGGTTTTTAACTTGACTTTCACCCTTGACTTCAAAATTCAACCATTTCCACGCAAGTTGTTAATACGCCGCGCCACGAGCCCTAACTAGCTAACGTCCTACATAACTAGTAATGCACACTGAGACTGCTGCTATTTGACTGGGGAGAGAGTAGCTTCTGGAGGGGGTATTTATAGGATCTACCCCTGGGAACTAAGCTTTCAGGTCTTTCCCACGAAACTCATCCGATAACTGATCAGTTTCTGACGAATATTTCACAATACAATTTGACCTTGACAACAAAAATAATCCTATCTCTCTGAAATTTTGGTAGCAATTGGATAAAGGAAACAAAGAAACTGCCACGAGGCACTGAAAATAAGATAGGATAGGGAAAATAAAAAGTTACCCGTCACTTACCACAGATGAAGGCAGGAGGGCGAGACACGTAAAAACACAAAAACAAATTAATTGCACAATATTTCGACTTTAGTCTTAGTCACGTGGGAGGCGAGACATATGGCAGGAGGAAAGATGTGGTCACATCCCAACCCGCCACATGAACATGAATCTTCATCCTATCTTATTTTGAAATTTTGGTAGTTGCTAGATATTATTGCAAACGTCAAATTGAATTATTATAAATTTTTTTGTAACTTTAATAGTTTTGCCAGAAAAGAGTAATTAAGATGTGATTGCCATAACTTTTGAAATGTTACTCCTATTAAACTGAAACAAATGTCATTCTATTCTCCTATTGCTCATCTATTTCCCGATATGGTCCTGGGATGGTTCCTCACAATAGCCCATGGGCACCTCCTGCCATATCCCGCATATCCCTTCCAAACCATCACCCTTTTCGATAGGTGCAATGCACCCTCCGTCACACACATTTAGTGAATCGCGGAGTAATAATAATACTATCAAATAAAGTATTTTGCCTAATTTTGAAAGTGGGATAAAATTCAAAAACAAAATTTGATGACTTGAAATATTCAGAATATAGACTTGAAAATAGCTTCAAACAAATTTCCATATTGAAAAACGGTTACTGTAAAAATTTGGAATCTTTAAGAATGTTCCCCGATTTATTACGAATTTTAGAATATTATTCCTCCCGAATGCGCATCAAATTTGAGCTAGACTGTGCAAGCATTTCTGGCGACAAAACCTATTTTATTTTATTACAATCAAATAAATGCTTTAATATTTACGAATAAAACTTTTTCAGAAACCTTTATATTTAAATAAACTTTACTCTGAACATAATTTCTTCTCATGACTTCCCCAATAAGACTGAAATATTTAACTTTTCCATGAAGTACACGTCTTGTTATACCACTTATATTTAAAAAATGATCTTTAAAATCCATGAAACTTTCTAAAATTTTAATATGTTGTTTTACCCAAAATTACGCTACTTTCTATCTACCAATTGACTTCTTAACTGTTTTCTAATGACTGAATACTTCGATTTTAGAGTGGAAAATTTCGTGACAAAATTCTAAACCGGCAAATCACTTTTAAACATCTTTAAACTCTAAGTAAGATTTTCTAACAACAAACTTAATCATCTTCTGGCTATTTATTTACCTAAACATCTTCTGAACTAAAGAAATATACTCATTTAGCAAAGTTATGAAAATCAAATATTACATGTTCAAATCTGAGGTTAAGTTTCTTAACAGCTGTTTAAATGAATTTAACTCTTGAATTTACTGTTCATACTTGAATTAATGCTTATGTTGGACATATTACTGGGAATTATTATCAAATTTAACTATAAAAATTACTTTAAGAGGGTGGTATCACATATTTCAATTGAACTCGCTATCTTGGAAACTAATTTCGCTATGCGAAATTCTATGATGTGTTACAGGAGAACAGATAGGAAGAAATATTGGATGTTCGAATGCTAATATCCACAAGAAAAAACCCAAAGCACGAAAAGATCTGAAGAGCTTCTTGAATTCATTGTACAGAGATGAGAACTTCTTTCCGAATAAGCGCATTTCAATTCAGGTAATTCTTAATATTTCAATATGCATTGCAAGTTGCGAGTGATCTTCTAGTAAGCTAAAACTAATACTATTGAGGACTACAATGGGTCAAGATAGGTTATGCGACATAGATTTGCTCGGTATAGAGAGAGAAGAAACTGAAGAATCAGTTTTCAAAAATGTTATTAATCTGTGGCTGACCCTATATGCATTTATATAGGATCGTGCTATGCCTATTGAAAGAGTGTGCCAGGATGACTGACACGTGGGTTCTAAATGGTTACCCTACGATGCCCTATGACTTGCGCCGACTTTCTTCGTATCTTCTGCTCTTGACTTCTTCTCTCTTGAGCCTATCCTCTTCTTCTCTTTCGCTAGCAAATAAACATGAGCATCGGGGATAACTTGTAAATAGGAGAGGGAGCGGGCAGCTACGAGCTACTTGGAATAAAACAATGTCTCTGGAAACCCCATTTAATTGCACTGGACCATAAATCAACTACAGTCGATGTTGTACAAATTAAGAGGTATCCCGTAACCCGCAATACTGAACCTAGGGATGAAACTTAGCCCTACAGTTCACAACTAACAGAGAATGTTGAGGTTGGTGCAGCGAGTATCTATCTCCGAGGCCTAGGTGTTATCTTGTAGATCGTCAGTCAAGAAGTGAGAGTGATCAATGTATTCTAGCTTGCTGGAAAAGTATTGGCTTGCATGCTCAGCACTGCACGTGTAGCTTGTAATCCGAACTGTCGATCGGCAGAAAGTCGAACAACAGGACGTGCTTACTCGACGTCTGACTGCATTGAAACTTCGAAAGCTTACATGATTTCTGTATTAAAATATTATAATAAATGACGTCCCGTCACAAATCTATTTGAATTGCAGAAGGAAAGGAAGGTGTAATTTTAGGTTTAAGGTTATGAAATAATTTTATTCTAAAACAGAAAAAAGTGTTTATAAAGATTTAAAATTATAGATTTATAGTTAGACTAGCTGACCCGGTCACGCATTGCTGTGACTCAGTAGTTATAGTACGTTGGATCAATGTTATTCTAAGCTTCCTAGTGAGGTCAAATTAATATTCACTAATAAAGACAAAAATGAAGCTGTAAATTTTCCAACTGAGTTTTTAAATTCTTTTGATATATAAGGAATGCCACCACACAATCTTCGTTTAACGATTGCTTCACCGATTATTTTTCTTCGTAATTTGAATCCACCTATATTATGCAATGGTACACGTTTGGTCATCAAAAGGATCACCAGAAATGTTCTTGAAACAACTATTTTGACTGGAAAGTTTAAAGGAGAAATCGTCCAGTTGCCACATATTCCAATGATACCATCAGAATCTCCAATACCATTTAAAAGGCTTCAATTTCTGATTCGTTTGGCTTTCGCTATGACCATAAATAAGTCTCTAGGCCAAACAATGTCCGTTTGCAGCGTGGACTTGGAAAATATGTGTTTCTCTGATGAGCAGCTATATGTCGCCTGTTCAAGCATGGGGAAACCATCAAATCTATTTGTATTAGCAAAATACAGGCTAAGCAAAAATATTGTGCACCAATTAGCGCTTAGATAAATAAAAATTATAATTTTTTTTTTTTTTTTTATCGTTGAGGACCATCTCCAGTTTCCCGGGTGTGGTTTACGAGCCTTGGTTATTTTCTTTCCGAGGCTCGTTTTAATTTTGAAAGCAACACTTTTTGTTCTCTATTCTGTTGGCTTGCTAGGCCTAACACAGAAGAGGATTTTCTGTCGGGGTTTACTCCCTTAGCCTTTGAAGATCCCTCTTCACCACAAGGCAGTGGTTTCCTTCTCATTTTCCCCTGAGAAGTTAGGGTTGCCTCCTCTGCAATCTACCCCATACCGAAGAAACTTCTTCTCTGCCGTAGATGCCGTTGCACCAGGCAAGAATTACTCAAGTGGAGGATAGGGAAGGTGACCCTATCTCCCTTGAGCCGGGTTAATGGCTGTGTATGGTGCCACAAATTGTAATAATTTAAAATAATTGTTAAAAAATGTTTAAAAATCAACTTCATCTACCTCATTTATAAAACTGAAATTTCAATTTATATAAATAAATAAAATTATAATTTATCAATTTTTTATAGACCCCAGGCTTTCAAGAGGTTAAGAAAGATTTGAAACGAAATATTATCAATGAACAGTATGGAAAGAATTTTTTTTTCGAAAACAGATTTCGAATAGGGCAGGATTCCAAGGTTAAGAGGAGAGAAAGAGAAAAAACAGTGTAATAATGAAGGAGTACTGGAGAGGAAGAATGAAAAAACAACAGGAGAGGAATTAAAAAAATGACACTTGGTCCCTAGCTGGCCATAACGAAAAGAAGAAGAAAAACGAAAAGCAAGCAAGGAATACTTACATGCTTTTGAATTTATCGTAACGTTTTCTTCAATGTTATATTCATGTGTGTAATTACTTTGTCGTTTATTATAATAACACACAAACGATGAACAACAATATCGTATAATTATAACACATTACACAGCAAAATTAAAATTCAAGAAACTCAAACATATGGCGTGGAATAGACTGTAGCATAAATAAGTCAAAACACAATGCCATTCTTTGATGGTTCGATAAATTAACACACAGTCATCTTTTAGAAACTTATGGAATTTAAAAACCATTGTCCTATGACAAACATTTAATTTCAAATATTAAATATTGAGGTAAATAATGGAGATAAAAACTATCCTATCTTTTAAGTTGGACCAAATTACACACAGTGAGCCAAATTTCATCACAATCGGTTAAGTAGTTTCAGAGTTCATCCTGGACAAACATCGTGACGCGAGATTTTTATGTATATACTAGCTGCCCCGACAGACTTCTTTCTGTCAAAAGTTATTGTCCTATCGTAGTCCAATGGAAAAAATAAATAAATAAAACGTATTACAGAGTGATCACTTTGTTTATTGATTTAATGTCTCAATAATTAACAACGTTTACTTACAAAAATAAGTTTTCTATTTCGTACACTCCAAGACGTAAGTAATAAAGTGATTATATTTTTATTGTAATGCTTTATGGTACACGATATTTTTTGTTTGGTTACCTGGCGCGTAAACAAATAAAGCTGACGGGTTTCCAACGTGGGAGCAGGCAACATACAACTGTCCATAAGAGAAGCAAGGGTTTTCAAGATAAACGCCGCAAACACTCAACGACTCACACTGGGATTTATTTATGGTCCTAGCTAAAGCAAGGCGTATTGGAAATTGCAGTCGTTTAAATTCAAATGGTACGTCAGTTGGTACAATTGGGATGCGAGGTATCAACACATCTTCTCCCTTATATTTTCTCTTTGGAATGGTTGCTTCGATCACATTGTTCAGTAATTTTTTCACTGCTAGCCGTGTGCCATTACAAAGACGCGGTTGGTTGATATTTCGCAATATTATGACTACCAATCCTACTTTTAATTGAAGATTATGAGGCAGCAATCCTGGCAAATTCAGTGAGTTCAAAAATTCTGGTGGATAGTTGACGACATCATCTTGGTTAGTTGCGCAGTTAACCGATTTGTATGTCCTTAATTTACCGGCAATTTCATTTTTAATTTTGAAATTTATTTTATTTACATCCGTGTTTTTGTCTCTGTAATATAGCTCGTTCGTTCAACCAAAAAATTGACAGGAAATATAATGCAGACAGTCAAAACGTCTACAGGGATTTTGTCATTACCAATGCCAATGAATTTTTTTGAAAACATTTCTTCATATCGATCATTTTGAAATTCCAAAAATAATCATAAAGCGCCTTTGTTTTGTTATGATTGACTGGCAGTAATATTATTTTCGTTTATGACACGAAAACCCTTTTTTTCCTTCAAACTTTATTTTGGGCAGGCATAGACTAATATCCATACAGTCTAATCAACTTGAAGGCATACCAGAGATATTCCTAACGTGCCTTTGTTTTGTTTTGATTGACTGGTCTGTATGGGAAACAAAAAGTGTTGAATTTTACTATTTCCCTCGCAATTTTTACGTTTTTCCTCACCATGAGAACCTTTATTGTGGATTAACAAAAATATGAAAAAAATTAGCCGAATTGGTAGAGCCGTTCTCGAGTTTTGCACTTAGCAACATATTTGGCGATTCATTTTTATTTATATAGATTTTAAAAAAGAGAAAGTATTATTACTTACAGCCAATTCAATCATCGTGAATTCTACCTGAACATAATTTAAAACGAATGGAATCCATCACCACAAGGCTTACCAGAACATTTTATTCTTAAAATAATAAAATAAGTGTGGCTCGATCGTCAGACGATAATGCATATCGCTTCTCAACTGAAATATCAGTAATCGATTTTGATTTTTAGGTATTCTTAGTATTGCATCCTTCTAAACTGATGCATTCTATTTTCATAGTCGAAACTTTCGTGGTAGGCGGCATGGGTCTAATTGTAAACACACTGAACAAATAAACAATCAATCGCTTTTCGAGAGAAGAGAAAATTTAAAAGCAACTAAGAAAATGCCACGCACGGAGGAAATAATGATAACACGTACGTCAGTGATATTATTTTCACTGATCACACGCAGACATAAATTAATATCCATAGAGCCTACTCAACTTGAAGTCAAAGATAATCCTAACGCGCCTTTGTTTTGTTTCGATTGAGGAAAAAGAAAAGTGTTGTTTTTACTATTTTCCTTCCAATTTTTACATTTTTTCTCTCCATAAGAACCTTCCTTGTGCCGTAACGAAAATATAAAAAAGGAATTAGCCGAATTGGTGTAGCCGTTCTATAGTTATGCGCTTACCAACACATTTTGCGATTCATTTTTATATTATAGATAAGATAATTTACGAAAGGCCCTAAGTGCCATTTTTGATTGGTACGCCCCTGGGTACAGTGGACAAACGAAAGAGGAAGTGTTGGGTGTCTTTGATGTGGGAGGGTAGTTGGCTGACAATGGGCTGTAAATATTGATCCACCAGGGCCAAGATCTGCTCAGTCGGTGAACCATAAGCAGCAACTATGGGGCGTCTTGGGTTGCCAGGCTTATGGACTTTGGGAAGTAGGTATAGTGAAGGTGTGAGCAGCTTTTTTGGAGTGAGGAGTGAGACAGAATGAGGAGAGAGGCCTTCGAGGGGTCCACTGAACTGTATGCTATATTTTATTGACTGCGGGTGTGGGGTCATAGCTTAGGGGCATTATGTGTTAATGTATGACGAAACTTTCTGCTGACATCTAATCCGTTTCCGCAACGGGTTTCTATGATCAGGCTAATTATTTTCAGGTTTATGGCTTTCAACTCCCATCCTCACTTTCCGCCATGTTGCTTTTCCCCCACCATGAGCTGCTGACCTGGCCTGTACACTCAGTGGGTTGCTAGCTTCCATCATGCAGCCGCCTCATTCTATTGCTGAAAAAGGGCTACAAGCTTGAAAAATTCATGCTTTTTGTGTGTATGCGTTTTTAACTTGTCTTGAAGCCTCAGGAATCTTCCTCTTACATAAGCGGTTGTTTTTCTCCTATCCAAATGTTTAATATATCCACTTTTAGCGCCTTTGTTTCCTAACTATCCATACATAGGCGTATCCAGCGAGGGGCAGAGGGGGGCTGCTGCCCCCCCTAGAAGAAAAATTAAGTTGCCTTCAGTACGCTTCGACTAGTGAAGAACTAGTTCAGGAGCAGAGGAGAGAAAGATTGACTGGATTATGTCTGATGAGTGTGCATCGAAATTTCGTGAAAGAACACCATGAGATATTGACAAACAAAATTATTGAAATTGAAAATCCGAGACAATTAATGTTTACATAAAAAACTAACTGACTTACGATCTTAATTAACTACATAGTAGGTCCTTAGATTAAGTAGTTGGGTTACTATATTAATCAATGATAAAAATAGTTTCCTGAATAGGTTTGAGTTTGATTTTGTAATGTCATGTTTCAGTCCCCCACCCTACTTTCTCGAAACCAAAATGAGTTCCCCCTCTCCCCCTAGTTCAAATCCTGCCCCCCTCTAGTTCTGATCCTGGATATGCCCTTGAATCTGTATATATATATCATGAAACAAAGGTGCTCTAAAGCAGATTCATCATACATTTGGATAGGAGAATAGCTACCGATTACCATATTAAAAGATTACTGTAATGCAAACACACAGAAAACATGCACACTCATAGAGCGATGAAATTTTCAAGCTCATAACCCATCTTCATCTGTCTTTTGGAAGCTGGCAGTTAACTGAACACTCATAACATAGGCTGTCAGCTCATAGTAGGGCAAAATCGACATGGCGGGAAGTATGGATGGAAGTTGAAAGGCATAAACCCGACAACTATGAACCAAATCGCGAGCAGTAGTCACGGAAACATGGCAGAAAATATTTTTTTATCTTATATATACATATTTGGTGGAAAGAAGGAAGAATACTCATACTATCTCAAATTAAGACCTGGCAGCTGTCAGATAAGTCAGTTCACACCTTCTGAGTTCAGAGATGCTACTTTTGTCTGAGAGCACTGAAATTGTTGGTATCATATGTGGTAGCATAAAACACAAGGTAAATACCGTTTTGTGTCTGTTCATTCTGATGGGCAGTGAATTCGTGGTATAGCCTATCTATCTATGAGGTTAGCAGGTGAGTAGATATATTATGTGGGAGGATACGCAAGTGGCATGTCCTGTGATGGGAAAGCATTGTCCAGTTACTTGGTAGGTGAAGGTAGGATGCATGTTACAATTTGCAGTGGTATCTGTTATAAGGAAAAGAGTATTTGGGCTATCTTGTATGACAGGGTGGTTCATATTTATGGACTAAGAGTTGGCTGATGTTTGGAGCTCTACTGAAGCAAGTTCTTGGCAAGCGAAAGAGGATTTTTTTGGGATGAGGGTTCTCATTCCAGGACAGGTTTGAACCTTGTCAAAGGACTTGCTTTATTGATTCCAGACCTGGAAAGGACTGGGTGACTAAAATGCATCTGTTGTTGATAAATATAGAATTTAATCAGGATAGGGAAATGAGCCACAGGATAAGGGGGCAGAACAGTGCAAAAACAAATACATTTCCAAAACATTTATATAGGCTACTCTGCCATCTCTATCCTTATTTTCAATTCCTGCTTAATAAATACTTATATTACTCTTCAGTCAATACTTCACATGCTTGTTTTTGTGATGAGAAAACATAAAAAGCAATTAGAATTTTAAAACTGCCAGTTTGAGGAGAAAAATATGTTCTCCATGAATGACATTCCTTATTTGGCGATAACAATTCTTACTAACCTTTCTCTGTTGCTTCTTTAAAATGTGTTTGTCATCATCTTTCCAGTATTCTTCTTCCAACTGTTGCTGGCGTTTAGCACTTTCTTCTTCTTTTGCTGCTGTTTTACGAGCTCTTGCAGCAGCAGCTTTGCTGTTTTCTCCCACAAATTTCTTAGGCATTACAACTGACTTACAGCTGAAACAACATGTGTTAAAAATACAAACACAATATATCGGAGTTTGAGATATATATATATATATATCTTAATGTGAAATGAATGTACAAATTGACCTTATTAGACAGTTGACTATGGACAAAATACTTTGGTTACAATAAATAATACTAATTTTTCACACATCTCACACTAAAGTAAAAGGCATAGCATAGCTTCTGTGTAATACCACTGGTCATTTTACTTTTAAATTTCAGACAGTAAAATAATTTTTAGCAACTTCACAAAATCCAGTTATATTGGGATGGAATTTTGTTCTAGCATAGCAGTAGCTAATAATTTATGTGGTACTGGGCAAGTTCATTTAATTGCAATGGAGAAAAGACCCGACAGCAGTTCCCTACACATTCACTTTTCATTCTATAATTTTTTTAAAAATCTTAT
Source organism: Vandiemenella viatica (assembly GCA_031002005.1). Taxonomy (NCBI): domain Eukaryota; kingdom Metazoa; phylum Arthropoda; class Insecta; order Orthoptera; family Morabidae; genus Vandiemenella; species Vandiemenella viatica. Next base: position 56,649,854 of record JARYHS010009186.1, read on the forward strand.
ATTGTTTCGGTGCATTTTCACCACCCATTTCCTCTTGCTTTTTACGAATCTTAATTTTTACCTCTGTGCTTCCAGAAAATTGCTCAACATTTCCCTTTATAATTTATTCCATACCACAACTCTCAGGAGTTCTACTTGGAGATTTTTAAAAGATTGAGGGAGAGTATCTGGAATAAAAGGTCAGATCTTTGGTGCACAGGCGACTGGTTCTTCCATCATGACAACGCGGCGGCCCACACCGCCCTCTCCGTAAAGCAGTTTTTGACCAAAAACGGCACGACACCGATTGTCCACCCCACCTACTCACTGGATCTAGCCGCCTGTGGTTTCTTTTTGTTCGCGAGACTCAAAAGGGTTATGAAAGGAAAGTGTTTTGCCACTGTGGAGTAGGTAAAAGAAAAATCGCCGGAAGGCATAAAGAACATCCCGATAAGTGAATTTAGAAACTTTTTTGAACAATAGAAGGATCATTTCAAGTAGTGCATTGTGGTCAGTGGAGAATACTTTGAAGGTGATCAAAATTTGGCGTAAAAATATTAAGAAATGAAGACGTTATGACGAATTTCCCATTTTTTTTGGGTCCTCCCTTGTATATGGACTGAAAGCCCAATATCGATAAAAAAAGTCAAATGTTCTTCAAGCGGGAGATGATAGTCCAATTCAGTCTCAGTCACAATTTCCTTTACAGCAAAATCTTTAAAAAATTACATAGTGAAACAGGAGCTGTAGTGTGAGATACACAACCAATAGAAACATCTGAAGCATTATCATGAGTACCCATATGCATATTTTCTTTTTTATTGTTTTCTGCCGCTTGTCGGTGTCTCGTTTCTCCGATTGCTACCTGCAGGCGCGCTGCGCTGGCGTCATTCGTAATACTTCGTTCAATTTCGGCAGCTGGATACAAAACTTCGGCTTTGGCCAAATCTTCGGCTGATTTTGGCCGAAGCCGAATGTGCGGCCGAAGGTGCTAATTTTGGCCGAAGCCGTAGCCGAAGCTTCGGTCGGACCCTACCTGCAACACTCCTGTTTTCGGTTCCATCTTTTTTCATAAGTGGTACAAAGCCAACTGAGTTCCAAGCCAACTGAGTTCCAAGCCAACTGAGTTCCACATGAATATCCTGTCCATGCTGATGATTTACAAACCACTTTATTTCGTCACAGACATTTCTTTAAAATCTTCATTAACTGCTACTGATCACAAACAAATCAGCATGTAATTTTTAACCTTATTTGCCTCCCCTCCTCTGGTTAGCAGCACGTCTCCCGACTGACGGTATGAATAATGCCACAGAACACAACCAGTAACCGATATAATATAAGAGCTCAAATGGGATGTGTCGGAAGACAGGAGGAGAGTGAAGAGAGTCATGGGGTGTACAAGGCATGTATTGGTGATGAGGTATGGAAAGATATTGGTGCAAGAATTATGAGTAGTGCTTGGAAGGGAAAAGATGACCATGACCACAAGTTGGCTGTGGAAAGATTTTCTTTCATAGCTAAGGGTATCAAGGATTCAAATAAATTACCAAGAGAAATTATTAACAAATTACCAGAAATGCTGAAATAATTTAAAGACAAAATTTTAGAGACCAAAATAGGTGGATACAGGAAAGATGAAGAATGAATTTGTAGGAAAACTGCCACTGGAGCATGTGCTCCATCGCAATTAAATTAATTCTTCAAGGAATGGTACAATTGTATATATCCCGATTTTTAATACATCTGTATTTTTCATAAATGCATCTTTAAATTCCCTCTTTGATATTGTGAATTCCTTAAATGGTTGTTTAAAAATGTGTCTAACTACCTTACTGTTTTCTAAATGTATTGTGTTCTCTAATTGCCAACTCCTTGAGCCTTCTATGTTACACTACGGAGGTTCCAAAAACATTTCTTTCCCCAATCTTACTTTATCTCTGAAATTTTCTCACTTCCTTTTCCCATATTCTGAACCTTTTCCTGAAATATCTGTCTTTCTTTTAGTTGTACCTGCAACTTCCTTCAATTTTGGCCACTAGTTTACTAAACCCTATTACTTCATGATCATTTATTGCTTCTGTAACCTGAGGGCCCCCCCCCCCCCAAAAAAACAAAAAAACCATAAGGCTTTATTATGAATATATACAAAACATTCTGTTTCTTTGTCCTCTGTCCTACCACTTAAGATGCCCTTTTCCTCCCCCCCCCTTTCCCACTTTGGTATTTATTAATCTGATCCCTTCTGTTATTAATTTAATTTCCTTCTGTCCTCATCTCACAATATCAAAACCCTCCAATAATGACCATCCTAAACATGACTAATTTCTGAGTTTCTCAACTAGGACCTGATCTTAGTAATTCATTATTCCAGTTTGGTAAGCAGCCAAGACTTTTTTGTCTATCTCCAATGATTTAGCCTCAGAAATTATGAGTATGATCAATGCATATCAGCAAATTGTAGCAGTCTTCACAAATTAATATAAATACTACTTCACCAGCTCCTTCCATCCCAGTGGAGCACTCTATACTTCTTGAGGAAAAACCGGTCTAGCCCTACTGTCTTTAACCACAAATCTATCACTAAGTTGCCAAACAATAGCAAACTTGTGACTCAACCTATTTGTCATCACTACTCTTAATCCTCAGATTTGCGACATCCCTAATAATTTTCTTCATCAGTTCCAGCCACATCTCTTACTGAGCACCTGTGTTCTATTTCCACATAATGATTTATTTCTGTTCCCTCACCAGCTGTCTCTAAACTAGACACATTCATATACCCATCAAACCTAAAAGTGGGTTCCCTGACATCTCAGAAAGTACACCCTTCAATTTTGGTGTAGGTTATGCGCAGTAAAACTCTACTATAGTGTGCAGATACATGACCCCCTTGACAAATCTCATGCTTTCCTCAACCATGGCCTACATTTCAATGGTTTCCTCTCACAGCTATATTAAACTGTAGCCAATAATGGTAAGTTCTGGATTAAACTAGAAACCTATCTGCCATCTGTTGAAGAAAATGGAACTACTCTTCATTGGTGATGCTAGAAAGAATAGAAATTATTTTTATAGAGTGCATGGTGGGCAGGGTTTTGGAGAGTGAAATGGGGATGGGAACCGAATCCTAGAATGTGTTGAGGCATTAGACTTGCCTGTGGTTAACACCTTTTACAGAAAATGTTAAACACACCTCATTACCTTTAGCAGTGGTGGACGGAATACGCAGACTGATTTTTGGCTAATTCAAAGGGATGACCATAAGTTTGAAATTGATACAAAAGTTATACCATCAGACAACATCATTCCCAAACATCATCCACTTCTCCATTTCAGGATTTGCTTCCAACTCTACATGAAAAACTAAGTCTACATCAGAGTAAATTAAATGGTGGAAATTAAAGCAGCATCATATCGAGCTGAAAACATCTACAGGCTCCTTAAAAATGCCAGAAAATGGACACCATGATGACGAAGTTTGGACAACAGTCGCCAGATATATTAAAACCTGTGCCACCAATACCATGGGCACAGCGAAACTTGGCTGTAATTTCATCAAGAGGAATGGTGGAATGATCAGGTGCAAGATGCAATAAATACAAAGAAATTAGGTTATAAATCCTGGCTGAAATTAGGACATGATTCCAATTGCCACAAATATAAACTAAAGTCAGTGGCTAAGATGAAGTGGCAAAGTCAAAAGATCATTATAGGAACATGTACAATGAGCTAAATACTCCAGAAGGAGCAGAAAACACGTACCACATGCTACAGGCCTCGTGCCTCCTAGGGGGCTAGATGGGAAGCCTTTTTTAAAATTTTTTTTAGCTCTACAATTTTCCCCCAGATGGCAAAAATCAAGGGCCTCTTCTTCACTTTTCCTATGGGTCCCGTGCTGTCTTAATCCGGCCCTGATTCCACTCATGATGTATCACCATGAAGAAAATGAAAAATGGAAAGACAACTGGACAAAATGCTATTCCATCGAAGGTATGGAAGATGCTAGAATTATAGTCAACTCAGTTCCTGTGAGATCTTTTTAACAAGGTCATAGACCAAGATGAAGCTGCTTCTACTTGGCTCACTAATGTTACAATACCTCTTTGAAAAGATAAGGGTGATGTGCTAGACTTTGCCACACAGTGAAGATTTTTGAGCACTTTGTGAATGCACACCTTCGAAGCGTAGTTAAGATTGACCCAAATCAGTGTGGTTTCATGAAAGGCTCAGGGACAATTGACACTTTTCATGCCACATGCCTTTTGATGGAAAGGCACCTTGAAATGAGAAAAAACACTGCACAAAGCTTTTTAGATCTTGAAAAGGCCTTCAAATAGGGTACATCGAGATCTAATCTGGTACTCTCCGAGGCAGCATGGTTTACCAGAGGTTAAATGGTTCCAACTGCTAGGGGCCTATATCATAATGTCACCAGCTATGTTTGATGTGCTGTAGCAAATTATGACTTTTCCCAGGGATCAGTTTTGTCCCCACTCCTGCTTATCTTCTGTCTTCAACCATTGCTGCAGAACTGCTCACTCCACACCCCTGGACATTACTCTACAGTACTCTGTTCGGATGGTCAGACACTGCCAGACATCCAAAACAAGTCAACGCAGCCTGGATATGAAGTTGTGTACCCTAAAGCAAAGGTTTACAGAGCCATCATTCTACCATTGGCACTGTGTGGAACCGAATGTTGGCCAGTCATGAAAAGATATGAATGGCAAATGCTTGTCATGGAAATGAAGATGATTTGCTGGCCACAGGGACTCACTATATTGGACTGCACCAGGAATAAGAATGTTCAGGCAGCATTTGGTGTGGGTCCAGCCCCTGAGAAAATGGATGAGTGTCGTGTGCAGTGGTATGGCCTTGTACTATGCAGCAGTGACACCTCGGTGGCAAGAACAGCACTTGACACAAGACCGGACGGCCAAAGACCACAAAGGAGATGGAGGAAGTGCTGGCTGGGATTCCTTGAGGGAGACCATACATCCGGTCAGTAGCTCACCTGAAGATGCAGAAGATCGGCACAAATGGAAGAAAAAGTCCAGTAAAGAAGACTCTGCAATGTGGGATTAATGATAAGAAGGAGATTGGTGTCTTAGGAGCTGCACGAGTTCTACACTTTTGTGCTGTTCTTCCGTCACCACCTTTATCAACTCAATGCTATAACCTGAATTTCTAACCATGCTATTTCCCACGCCACCCACAATCACTGCCCTATTCTTCTTTGGAAAACTTCAACAGAGTGAACCCATATACCTCATTATTTGAAAATACGTGTGACCTGGTTAGGTGTCTCAAGCAGGTCCCATGGCAAGTACCTTTATATCTATTTTTTTTTTATATTTACACCTATATTCTTAAGGCGCTGCTGCATCTTGCCACTCCTACATCTACTAGATCATCATTACAAAAAAAATGTCTCATCAAGTGATCGCAATGAATTTATTCAAGATAGTGAACAAAAATTATTTGCAGCTGATAATCATTAAGTTTTACCATAAATGTGACGAATTTTCTAAACTGAATGTTTCTCAGATGGCAGCGTAGAAAAAGGCTTTACAGTTAAACATTCGTAAGTATAGAATTTCATGAACAGCATTTAAAATACCTGTTCTTATACCCCCTATTTTATGAAAAGAAAGACGGAGCTGTCGAATAATCGGAAGGATAACACACTGCTTTTGTGTCCCAAAGCCTGCTGTCATCCACAAACAACAAACTTAAAATAATGCACAACAAGCATATTAACACCCATCAATGACATACATATTTTAGAAAATAAAATAATCTTACAAGAAAACGAATGTTTTTTCTTAAAAAAAGAGAAAAGCTGAACTTTTTTTTACATTCCAAGTCAAACCACGCCAATCGCACTCCTCGACCAATTTCATAAAGCTGCAACGATACTTGAATTACATAGTTACTAACTATATATTGTCTCTGGTTACTAACTTAATCCCATATGAGTCGCAGGTTTATGCAGCTAACAACACTGGTAATGGCATGATGTCGAATAGTGTGCACAGATCTTCAATGTTTACTTGATTTTGTGAAGAACAATACTGCGTAAATATTTAAAGAGACTGCAGAACACGTTTATATCACACATTAGACATATCAAAGAAATAATTATGCGTCCGAAAAGGAACATTTCTTAAAATGCCTAATTTCACTTATTTAAATGCACAGATTTTGCAGTTGTTTTCATGAAAACCAAACGTTCAAGAAACATAACTTTTCAAAAAAGTTAAAATTGTTTATTCAACTTCCTTTTTTTCATTTACTTCGTCTGTTAATTCTGGATCTTGTCACACATTTTTCCTCCCTAAATTATTTTTTTATCTATCAATAGAGTCAATCATCATTACTATATTACTTACAGTTGCAAAATAAAAAATACACATAATTGATTCCATTTTTTAGCATTAGATTTTCAATGTGTTTCAATTCAGATAATCTAAATCAAAATATATTTCTCATTTAAATCCACCGGGATGATGATCGTGCGCGTGTCCACACAATCGCCCATCATTCAGTCGCACGGCAGAGGTCCAAAATATGACCTTTTTCGCAACCAATGGAGATATTAAATGATTCCTCAGACTTCCACGGCCATCTTTGTTCATGATTAATTGACTTTCGGGTTATGCCCATGTAGGAAGGAATATTCCTTCCTCCATGGTTATGCCGCGTTGTTTATTTCATTACCTGAGTTTTCGGCTTGTATGTCAACATAAACAGTATCTCTGACGAGGGCTGGAGGATACCAGCCGAAAGCTCAGGTAATGAAATAAACAACGCGGCATAACCCGAAAGTCAATTAATCATAAACAATGGAGATATTGTTTGCATTAAGTCGCTTGATGACTCGCGATTGAAGTTATCAAATTCTGACTATGGTTCTGCTATAAGTTCGGCTGGTTTATTCGTGGTTTGTCTGACGGAAAGGGGGGAGGGGGGGGGGAATCCTGTATGGACGGAGAAGTGAAAACGAAATTCCAAGCAAGAGTTGTCTAATACCTAGCACAATAATTGGAGGCTCTGTAGCTTGTTCAGTTGCGGTGAACAGTCAATATCCACCATATTCCCTTACTCCATCTATTTTATATGACTTTTTTGTTTTTGATGCTCATTCCGATAATGGTTATATGTAGTAAGCAAATAGATAGCAGCAACCTGTGTTATTTTTCTTTGTGCATCGTTTCTGCCCGGTAATTATTTAATGTTTTCCAGTTATTTCCGGAAGATTATGGTCATCTCTTGTTTAGTCATACGGTCGCCTTTTCTTTCTACATACGTTACAGAAATTATCCGATTAATGAAAGATTCGTAAGCCTTTCTTTATATTTATCATAACTTTAATTCAGTAAATTAATTATTTTACAATGTTCCGCCAAGACCAGCCGAAACTTCTCAGATAAGATTTACATCGGACTTCCTTCTGAGGTTGCACGGTTCGTAAATGGAATTTGCGATGATTGGATTCAGTTTCACGACTCAGCCATCAACCAACACAACAAACAAAAACCTAATTAAAACAAAACCTCAAGTAATTTATAAAATTATGATTGTGTAACATAGAGTAACTTATTAATCCGTGATAACCACAAGCCGCTATCAGTTTGACGCCCATTTTCAACAGATAACAGTCAGTAAATGAAAATTCACAGACGGCAACACATGATCGCGACGATGATGGCCACTTTTTTAATCCCCCATCATGGGCGATTGTGTATAGGAGCCTTTAGATGAAAGGAGAACTCACGTTTCAGAATATAGGCCGGTTGTCCACTGGAACCAAATTTCATCCGAACCGTATTCATCCGAGTAACGTACGATTTTACGGCCGATTAACCTCTTCCACTGCAACCAAATTACATCCAACACCTACTGCCTATCCAGTGGCGTAGCTAGGTCAACAACGGCCCGGGTGCAAAAAATTTATTTTGGGCCCTCAGGCCAGATGGGCGACCTTTTTTTGCTTTTTGTTGCTGGTTGGGGGCCCCTGAGCTGAGGGCCCCTGGGTAGTGCTTGGGGCCCCCTGAGCAGTGTTTGGGGCCTCCCTGAGCAGTGAGGGCCCTTTGTGAGGGGCTCCCTGTGTCTCAGGGGCCCCCTTAGACGACGGTAGAGCTAAAAAAAAGAGAGCCAGCTTGCTGTGAAGGCCCGTGGGCCCCTTGAACTGCGCTTGGGGCCCCCTGCGCGTAGGGGCCCCGGTGCACTGCACCGCCTAGCCGCATAGTAGCTACGCCCCTGTGCCTATTAGTCATTGTAGTTTCAACAGCAAGTGAACGGTGTGTTTTTATAAAATGTATAGAGACTTACAATGCGTAAAAACAGACTTTACCTGGCCTTCGCTAAATATTACAGCGTTAGGGCCGTATTTAGGATGTGTAGACCATTAGCTGAACCTTTAGTGCACGCCCTCCCCGCAAATATTTTGAAATTTAACCTTGCAATGTATAACAATTTTCTAACTGTAAACTTAAAAATAAACATTTTAAATTTATTATTAAATTGTAGAAAATATTTATATTGTAAACAGATATTAATATAACTGTTGAAATAAAACTGTTAATAACTGAAAATCATTAAGTTATTTTTTACAATTTATTAACATCGTTCTGTATAATTATAGCAGAAAAATAATGAAGATTCATGTCTATGTTGCTAAATATGCAAGAATCAGTATATCCATTTAAAAAATGACATTTTGCAATTTTAAATGAACATAGAAGAAAATAGCAAGATGCAAAAAGAAGGAATGTAACAATCAAGCAAATTTTAATAATACATAATTCAAATATACTACTTTCCCACACTATTCCAAACAAAATGAAAGTGAAGTGTCAAACAACTTGATATAAAATATTTAGAAGTGCAGTAATATAAAGTATAGTACTGTAAGCCTATATATTTTTCAGTCCTCAGTTCCATTTTTTAAAAATTGTGTTTACAATTTACTACTAATTTTTGCTTACTACATACAAAGTGGGTATGACTTAGAGGTTGATTGGTTTTCATTCTGACAAAGCTACCTACTTCTGATATCTTTGCAACATGCATCACTTTCAATGCTGAGCTAAGCCGAAAAGTTGAGTCTGTCTTCTAACATGGGGAGGTTCGAGACCTATGTTTGATCAACTTCAAATCTGAAAATGACTTTGCTTCACTGCTGTTTGTGACCCTAAGCGATGAGCACATTCTTAGATAACGTCATGGTTGTGCCATAAAGTTGGTACTTTTCGGTATAGGTGTACTGAAATTGTTACTTCACATGACAGTCATGCTTCAATTTAAAAGAGAAAACTATTGTCTACATTTGGTTCACAAAAACTCACCCTCTCTCCCATATCAGCCCACTTAATAAAATTTACATTTGAAACCATTCAGTTTTTTGCGAATATCTCGAAAACAGTAGGGAAATCGGCCAAAGTGCATAGTGATAGTCTAAGAAATCACATTTCCTGTCAAACGTCTTTGGACTGACTCCTATCGGACAATTGCTGACCAAGTAATTTGAACTTGAAATTTAAAACTTGTTTTAAAGTTTTTGTGGTGACACACAAATCTACATGATGTGTGAGTGGAGACTTTACCGGCGTATCAATGCAAAAAAAAAAAAAAATCCTCTCGGATGTCCAGCCGGATGGTGTTGTAAAAACACGACGTTTCGACAGCTGATTCTGCTGTCTTCATAAGATATCTTGTAGCTGTCGCAAGCTGGCTGTTACTGCCTCAAGTCCGAGGCACAAATCTACAGTTTTTATCCGACCTCGAAGGAACTTTGTGTACATATGCATTAAAATAAGTGAACAATGATGTTCACATTTAATTTACAAAAGTCCACCTGCTCTCCCCCTTCACCCTTCTTAAGATATATTTATACTTGCAAATTTTCTGTGTTTTTCATGTATTTTCAAAACAGTACAGAAATCTGCTAATGTGAATGGTGTTTAAGAGTGTGTATTACATCCGATAAAAAGGAATAAAACATCAGAACTTTCATATCCAGCCACCAAGCAATGCCGTGTACCCAGCGGCGGCCTTAGACGATGCGAGGCACGGGGCGGGAGTTCCTTGCCCTTTGTTCAAAGTACGTGGATCGAAAGTAGGTATTTCTGATGATCGACGAAAAATGCAAAAGTGATAAATAAATAAATTTTGAGTTTTAAATTATAATATTATAAAAGTTAACAAACATAAAAACGACAAATTATTAAATAATAACTGAAGTACATAAATGCCTTGACAGATATATGTTGGGATTTAAAAATAATGTTTCCTAAGACTAAAATATTTAAGTAAAGCACAAAAATATAATAAATGAGCTACGTCATTTTCAACTCAAAGAACAGAAAGGGCTGAAAACTGATCTTGTGTCATCGAATTCGTTAAATACGTTTTAATTATTTTTAACCATGAAAGACTTTTTTCTGCGGACGGAACCGTCTTAGGAGAGGTGGCAATTCGATAGTGGGGTACACTTCAGTTAATGTTTTTTCCTATTATATATCTCATCTCCGAGATAAAGTCGTTGTTTTATTCTTATAGACGGGTAACCATATTCAGTTCTTCATACAATTCTTGTCCATCAATATCAGTTCTCCTGCTGATATACGAACGTGACACTGAATAAATCTAAATGAGAAAATTTCAATAGGCACTTATTATATAATTTACTATCAATTAACCAACTTTATTTTATTGTTATCACTAATAGCTAAAGATAAAATAATTTTTTTAAAACACTGGTTGCTGCGCGAGGCCCCCTCAAGAGTGAGGCCCCGGGCGATTGCCCTGCTCGCCAACCCCTAAGGCCGCCTCTATGTGTATCCTGTTATGCTGAAGAAATTAAAACCAAAAATATTGTATACTAGCAGTTACCCGCGACTTTGTCCGCGTTGAAGAGTGTTGTAATATAAGATTTTCTTGAGAGGTTTGGTTGCTCAGTGGTTAGGGCTTCCAATTGGAGATGCAAAAGTCCCCAGCTTGAATCCCAGTCTCGGCGAGGATTTCAAAGGTCCTTAGCTCGACCTTCAGATCTGGCATAGGTTGTGTGACGTGAATTACGCCACAATGCTCACTTGGTTCTGATTCCGTGTTGAACTGTGGGTCCTCTATGTCTGGTAGGATTACTGGGTTACGTTAAGAGGCTACAAATGGGACAGATTGCGGAGACGTAAAGAAGCCTTGTCACCAGGTCAGTACGACCATACAATTTATTTTAGAGCTATTTTTATTAGTAATAGTAGTAATAAATGTTGCAATAAAATGACAAAAATCTATTATGTTCCACAACTACTTCATTGAATTTTTCAAATAGTAAAAATATTCTGTTTGTAAGGAGTATTTTCAGTTTAATATATCCGTATATACAATATTGAGGATTTGGCTATTTTCATAGCCCTAGTTTTCTTACATTTCTTTGAAAGATTTGAATTTCGTTTATTCAGCATCTCTTAAAATTACTAATTTCATCTCGCGAATAAAAATGAATATAGTTTTAATTAATGGAAGCTCAAAACGTCAAAATATTAGCAATACATTGATGGAATCGACTACATATCATCAACAAAAAATTACTAACATCCAAACAGCAAATAAATACTTAAGTGGCCCAAGGACGTTCATTTCCGTTAGTAAAATTGCGATACTAAAAATGAATATTTTGATTTGCATTGAATATCTGATAAATCTTTTAAAAAAAGACTACTTAATTTGCTCTTTGAATATTGATTTTTTTTTAAGGATATATTGGTTCCATCAACAGAAATTTATATATTATAGTAGTAAGTACAATAGTAATTGATTCTTTTATCCATAATGATCAGTGGTATTGTGGTAATGGTTTCTCTATCTGTGGAAACAACTGAATTGCCTGTAGACCAGTTTACTATACTTCATTCGTTTCGATCCATTAATTCTGCGTTAAAATATAAATTTTTAATGTTAAAGTAGTAATAGATTGTTTCTTCATAATTACGATATTTGGGGCACGACCATTTTGCATTTTAAGTGAACCGACATTCGTGCTGGTATACTCATAGCATTTTACTTTTTTTCCAAGCTTTGATTTTTTATATTTATTATAACGCATATATTACGAACGAAATTATGGTGTAATATTTGATATGTCATACTATTTTATGTACGCAAATGAAAACATCTCTTTGCAAACTTGACAACAGTATCCACCTTTCTTTTTTTAATTTAAGGTTAAGTACAGATTTATATTTCCTGCTTCGAAACTATTATTTGTCAAGTGCGTCGGTTTTATGGCTTTTAAACTAAACAGAAACTTGCATATGTAAGAAGGTTTTTGCTTTTATTTCTGAAGAGTAGTGTTTGCGATTTACGTAAAAAGCAAAGAGTAAACTTGGCACGGCTATCTACGAAGTATGAAACTCTTTGTTGTTTCCGAATTGATGTTAATGGCAATTTCTAAAAGAACTATGCGTTTTTGCGGGATAAAATCTATCCTATGTCACTTCGCATGCAATCAACTGACTTCATGCCAAATTTCATTTAAATATGTTGAGTTATTAAGGCGTGATTGATTCCAGAAGTACATCCAAACACACATCCGAACTTTTCCATTTTCTCATTTATAGAAATATAGATTCCAAAGTTCTAGAATAAACTTTTTCAAAGATAGTAAATTAAAGCAGGTCATACTCAAATTGCCTGCTAGAAAAGGAATGTTGTGGAGCTATTCACAGTTCTAACGTGTCTGTTCATTTGTGTGTGTGTGTGTGTGTGTCTGTGTGTGTGTGTGTGTGTGTGTTCGTGCCCATCACACAAAAACTAATGAACAGGTCTCAACGAAATTATCATTGGTTAACATAAACGGCGCTTGCTATCTTGTTTCGAGTTCAAGATCGTAAATTTCGGAAATTTTCTTTTCTCTAGTAGCCAGATTGTGTATTTACAAGTTCTGTATAGTAGAGTACATAGTAGGGTGAGTCAAAAATTATCCTGACTTTTCATAAAAAATTATTTACATAAAAAAATACAGTTTTACTTATTCATTATTTTGCAATACAGTCTCCCCCCTTTGCAATGCACTTGGTCCAGCGGTCCACAAGCTTGTGTATTCCTGCCAAAAAGAAGGTTTTCGGTTGGTTTCAAAGCTACTGAAGCCTTGTTTCCTGCACCTCTTGGTTTGAGGAAAGTCGATGACCTCGTAAATCGTTTATCACCGGCCCAAACAAATTAAAGTCCCACGGAGCAAGATCTGGACTGTAAGATGGATGTTCCAACACCTCAAAACTCAATTTGTTGATGGATTCAGTGGCGGATCCAAGGGGGGGGGGAAGGGTAGTTTCTTCTAAAGTTTTATTTCCTTTGCTATGAGAAAATAAGAAACACAATTTCCGTTCCACATCATCCAGCTTCGCCAAATAAATAATAATCTAATGTGAATTAATTCCCCTTTTTATTATAATGTTATAACATCCCTAATCATCTGAATATGTACAGGTTCTTTTCCACAGTAACTCAAAATTCAAAACGAACACGACACGGCCTTCACCAAGCTTGTCTAGTCTTGATTTTTCTTCTTCTGTTTTATATAAACGTTTCCTTAGCTACCCATTTCACAGAGTATACAAAGCTCCCCCCAAAGTATGTAGGTCCACCCCCCACATCGTAATTTTTTAGATTTAGAAACTTTTGTTTTTAGATCTCCTGATCTTTTAAGGGCGGCATGACTATAAAGCCTACCCTTACCCGACTCAAACTCCCCCTCCCCAAATGAAATCCGCTCAAGCCCTCCCCAAACCAAAATCCACTCAAGCCCCTCCCCCCAAACCAAAATCCTGGATCCGCCACTGGATGGACTCATGGGTGAGTTGAACCGTGTGATGACGGACGTTATCGTGCAACAGCAAGACTTTCTTTGACAAAAGACCTCGTTTGCTGCGAATTGATGGTTTAAGTTTATTAGACAACAAAGCACAGTAATATTCTCTGTTGAAAGTTTTCCCCTTCTCCAAGTAATTTTCCACTGAAGGCCCTTTTTCATCCCAAAACACGGTTAGCACAACCTTTCCCGCCGATGGTGCAGACTTGAATTTTGTCTTCACCGGTGATTCAGGTCATTTCCACTCCACACTCTGGCGTTCTGATTCTGGCTAATAATGATGAGCCCAGGTTTCTTCCCGGTTACTATTCTTTCAAAAAAGGAGTCACCTTCTTTGTAGTAACGGTCGAGTAAGCGTTGGCAGAATTCAAGACGTTTAAGTTTTTGTTCTTCCGTGAGCTGGCTTGGCACACATCGCGATCAAACTTTGCAGAAGTTGAGTTCATCATGGATAATGTTATAGGCAGAACCATGACTGATGTTCAAAGTAGACGCTACGTTATTGATAGTAACTCGCGTCTTTGTGAAAACGATCAATCGAGATTGCTCAATTTTTTCGTCTGTGGTGGACGTTGACCGACGCCTTGATCCCTTTCCTTGCGTCACAATTTTCCGGCTACTTTTAAACTTCTTTATCCACTCGAAAACACTTGTCCGCGACAATGTACTGTCGTCTACGACGAATTACAGCCCCTTTTACTCCTTCTGACCAAAGAAAACGTATCACGGCCCTTTGTTTCTTCTTCGTGTTAGCGGAGCGGAGACATCAATGTCGACTCAATATTGTTGCGATCAAGGTCGAGTGAGGCACGTATACCACAGTAGTATAAACTAGAGGTGAGCAAAATGATTCACTAAAAAGAGCGGTGCTAATTTGATCACTCTATGAAAAGAACTAGTTCTTTTCGACGGTTCACCAGTTCACTAGCTCAGTTAAAAAAAAAAAAAAAAAAAAAAAAAAAAAGAGCAATTATATCCATTTTGAGTGCAGTATCCGTTCGTTTTATTTACATTTAGATTGATTTGTTAGGTTAATCTCACATCGGTTATTTTTATTTATTTTTGTATTTATTCTGAATCATTTTGTTTCTTAAATACCCACGGATTACTTTTACGCAGAAAAGGCCATTTCAAAGCGTCAATGAAATGTTGTTCGGATTGCTGGGAATATTTAGGATATAGTTTCAGCATTGTTAGTTTTACATTAATTTATTTACAAACACAAAGTACAATCAAATTTAAAGAACTTTTTTGCTTTAAATAAAATGAAGGTTCCTGTTTACAAATAAAATTTACTTATTTTGCCATTCAGCAGCCTACTACCTTTTTCAGTGCAAATTTGTCCAGCTTTTGAAAATAATCTTTCACTAGACACGCTTGTAGCCGGAATACACAAAGAGAAGCAGAAAGTGAAGAGGACCGGGACGTCAGATTCGAAAGAATTACCTCTCCAGTTCACTGCTCCACGCTGTGCTGAGCGCTGGAAACGGAGAACGTCGTGAACGAACTAGCTCTTCTTGATCTTCGGGATTTATTATTTTTTTCAGAGCGTAGTGCATAAACAATAAATAGTGTGGAACAGAGAACAAACATGAGTCGAGCGAGAGTGACAAGCCGAAACCGACTGTTGGCGCACACTCGACTGAAGTTAAGTTCAATCGAGACCGACAAACCACCATCATTAGGAATAGTGCATAAAACTACGTGGTTCGGGGGGGGGGGGGGCGAGGGTACAGGTTGGCTGGAAAGCTACGCTGGTCTAGGTGGAGAGGGAGGGGGAGGGTGTTCCGAGCCAGGCCAGCTTTTCTTTCATATTATTTGTAACAGTTAAAATGGGATACAGAACACACAGAATCATGTAAACATTTATTTCCGTCATTTAATTATCGCCTTATATAATTTACGCCAGTCTGACAAGAGAAATCAGTACAAAATGTCTTCTGGAATCAACATGGATAAAATTACGTGCTACATTGGGGGGTGAGGGTTGGGTGTAGAGACAAAAATCCACGTCGAGTTTCGTGGGGAGGGGGTGGGGGAGGGGTTCACAGGAAGCCAAAATGGAGCTACATGGTTTATGGACGCTCCCTTACGACCTCCAAGAAGAACTACCGTTCACTTTTAGTGAGCGACAACTCACTCGCTCTTTCACGAGAACTGTTCTAAAGAACTGGTTCAATCGCGAACGACCCATCTCTAGTAATATCAACTGTAAACACGCATTCGCGGAAAGCAGTACGACTACTGTAAAAGTGTTTAGTTACTAAAATCCGGATAATTTTTTACTTGTCCTCGTACATTCCTTTATACAAGTTTATTAAATTGTATAGTTTATTTAGACACGTATTTTACTGCTATCAACATGAATGTTGAGAGTTGAAATACAATTTTTGGTTAAAAGGTATGTTTAAAATTTATACTTCCCCCCTCCCACCCAAAAAATTTGCTAGAATGTATCAAATGTTTCTATGATTCTTGAACATAATTTTGTTATCAGGTATACTGGGATTTTTTTAAATATACTTTTTTCGTTGATCCCGTACCAGGATTAGGCCTGTTAACCTACTCCGGCTACAGAAAATATTCCAACCTAAGCTTTTTCGCACAGACACAATCTTCTGGGATGTTTTCTGTCCCAGAGTATGAGCAAGTTCTTGCAAAATCAATTGCATCTCCTTCCAGTTCATCTATGGTTGTCTTCACTGAAGATGTGGCTTAGTTGGATGTGTCACTTCCGGGTTGGTGGCATATCTTGCTATGACCTGAGTCAGTAGCAGGTTTTGTTGCTGCAGTAGCTGCATCATGATGTTTAGCTGGCATCTACTGTAGCACCTTGGTGGTGTTGCTGCCGGAGGATGGACTGTTGCCGCGAAGTCGTTGTTTTGTGCTGAAGCCGTGGGTTGATGTAGGGCTTATGCTGGCGGGGCGTCGGCTTGTCGACGCGCAGGTGTCTCTTCACTGGGCACCCACTGTAGCAGGCGGGATGGTTTCCGCTACAGTTTCAGCATGTAGGTGTTTCATCCCTTGGAATGTTGCAATCCGCAACATTGTGAGTGCCCGCGCATCTCACGCAGTGCTCCTGTCCCGTGCAGTCGCGGGCCAGGTGTCCATGGCCCTGACAGCGAAAGCGCTGAGCAAGGGCGAGCGGTGGTCTCTTCTTCATTTGCAATCGGACTTGTGTCCGAGGAGAACCGCCGTCCTCTTCACCCGCGGAACACGCTCCGCAGGCTGAAACGTGTACTGCTGAAGACGCTCTTCAGTAACTTGGCGACGCATCTGATGCACGTCCGATGCGACGATGCCACCGCTGTTGAGCTCGGTGGCCACCGTCTCTTCAGGCACATCAGTCGGAAGCCCGCGGACGACCAGTCTCGTTGGCCGCCGTGGGTACTGTGGGGCGTGGCGGGTAGTTTCCTTCGTATAATGCGGTAAGCGGAAGGACTGGACCCTCTTCATCCTGCTGGGCCTCCGTGGTTTCTTGTACTTCGAGATGATTGTCAGCCGCCATCGCTACAGGTGTCATGTTGATCTCGGATGGGGGTGACGTGACAGCTTGATGCTTGGGTGTTGTCGGCCTTAGATCTTGAAGCTTGGGTGTTGCCGGTGGTGTCGACCTATTTGGAGCAAGTTTCTTGGTGTGGGTAGCTTTTTCTTCCTTTTTATCTATATTGGTTACAGAAGCGGTGAAAGGTGTGGGAGACGTGGGCGGTCCGAGGGACATCGCGCACCATAGGCACTTTTCTAATTTACATTTCTCAAGAAAACTAAATAAGGCTGAAACTCAACATGATAGATGGTTGGTTTATTCAAAATCTCAAAATAAATTCTGTTTTCCATGCAGACTATTTGGAAATTTATGAGCTCAGATGTTACAGGGAAGGTACTGTGGCTGGAAACATGGATGTAGCATTTTACAAACATATGAGAACACCAAAGAAATATGGCATGAAATGTTTCAATGGACGATAGCAGAAAAGATATAAAGCATGAAAAACAATATACCAGTAAAAGGCCGCAGATAATTTCTCAAGATTTGTGACAACAGTGGGAATTCTGGTTACCTCATAGACTTGTTTAAATTGATTTTTAAATATGATCTTACATTACAGGAACACCTGAAACGCATTAATGACGAACAATTTACATATCATTGTCTAAGACACGACATTAAAAATGAATTGATCACATTTATGTTAAAAACCAATGAAGGGTTTCATATAGAAAAAGAGACAAAATATTGTTAGGCAGTACTGGAGGAACTAGGAAAAAATAAATTCTCGAAACTATCGTCGCAAAGGTTATAGTGATGGATACGGTAGGCATAAATAATGGAGTTAAAACTTGACTATTAAATATTAATTCAAAACATTTTTTTACATCATTTGGAATTCATAGTTGGAATTTTTTGCTGATAGATGCAGCTAATACTTCTGAGACAGCAAAAACATTTTTAGTTTTTATTCAGAAAATTTGTTTGCTATTTTCAATATCCAGCAAACTCTGAGAATTAATGAAAGGGAAATTAAATCTCATTACAAAGCCTTTAACAGACATGAGATGGGAAAGTAGAAACGAGGCAGTGACAACCATATTATTTCAGTTTGAATACATTGAAAGCTTAAAAAATCTCACGGAAGACTCAGGTACACTTAGGGATTGTTATTTGGTTTTGAACCAAATGCTCTGCTTAGAATTTATCATATCATCACATTAATGGTATGAGAGATTATCATCACCTGTTAATATCCTTAGCAAATTATGGCAATCTGTACAAGTCCGTTACAGCATTACTATTGAACATCTGCGTAAATTTTGAGACTGGATCAAAGAATATCGACAATTTGGGTTCGAATAATGCTTGTCCGCTTACTGAAAAAAAACCAGTTACGATCTGCGAAAAAAAGCTTTGAAAATAAAAGGGTAGCCAAAAAGAAATAGACGTTAGATTATGAAAGCAGCGATTAAGCTACACAGTCTCCTAAAAACCGGTATGAAACAATTGTTTTAACGCCATGATTGATTCCACAGTGAGCAATACGGATTCAATAAGTTACTTCGAAATTTTCTGTTTTCTCTTTGATCTAAATAAAATAAAAATTATTCGAAAACAGCATATAGCCCCTAATAAAAAAACTGCCAAACTATACATACAATGCTGCGATTGGGTGACAGCAATGATTTCCGACCTTACAAATTATCTCGAGAATTACAAACTATCATCTAAAATTTATCTGACTTCATTAAAAATATGAAATTGCGGTTCCACTAAATAATAGAAAATAACTTAATACAAATTTATCAAAATATTTATATTGTCATTCGAATGTAATTAACAGTACCAGTAAGTACATTCTCCACTGAAAGGAGCGTATAAAATTAATATAAAATTATTTTCGAAGTAAAATGTATAGCTTTGGCAGTTCTACCAGCTGAAACAGCATCTAACCTGGGTTACGATATGGTAATTTTGGAGCTCAGGAAGGCTAAAAGCAGGCAATTTTCTGTTTCTATAATTCTTTACCGTTAGTTATTATTTAACAATGTTAATTAAAGTGAAAATGATTAAATTTATGAATAAAATTAAACAGTTAAAAACAAAAAAAGTTTATGAATTCCATCCTCTCTCATCACCAGGGGGCCTCGCAAAACTTATCTCGGCCATATAAAATTTAGATCTTGCCCCGCCAGTGATTGGTTAAATGGCTAGAAGGAATAGTATGTCATCAACTCTGTACTAAAGGCCCATTCACACTAGCGGTCAGGTCAGCTCAGCTCAGGTCAGCACAGCTTACAATCCAGGATAGCATTCACACTATCGGTCAGCTCAGCTCAGGTCAGGCCAGAGCAAGTAGTAGAGGAGGCCATTTCATTTCTTCTGCTCATAGTGAACAATGCCGTTTACTAGCCCAGCTAGGATTTCATGGTCACTGTAAAGATTGGAGCCTACACAAGAAGGTGGTAGAACTAATGTACAAGACTATGTGCGCGTCAGTAGTGACGTACTGCACAACGCTATGGGCACACATTGCGCCACATAAGAACATCATACCAGATAGCTTAGACTGACAGCTATACGACCTAAACTTCGGTTTTCGACTCCATATGTGTGGTGACGCCGCCTACGCGTGGTCCCCGTGGACAACATCCTGGTGATGGCTAAAGGTGTCTCTCCTATGAGAGTCCGTTCCCGCTCGACTGGCTGGTAATTCCAACCCCAATCTCACGGTGGGCTTGGCAGCTATGTAGTTTGGTATTGGCATGGCAGGGATGGTCCAATTATGAATGTCAACTCGGTTACAGATAAAGTCTTGCCAGGTCGTTGGACGACATCCTGGAATCTCCGTGTCCATAATTGTGAAAGTATTTCGGTGCAGGATGTTGTTCACGAACTGATCTTTCAATCATGTCCTAGATATGTCAGACTGGATTCATATCTGATCTATGTAGCCAAATAATTCTGTGGTGTGGTAAGGCCGAGCGAAGGATTACCTTCGACTTACCCCGTTTGTGCACGTGAATTCGTCCTGCCTTCTCGCCGTCAAATTCTGGTTCTTCCAGTTGACGTCTGCGAGTACTGGCTGGGAAAACACTTAATAAAACTCTAACTAATGACTTGAGGTATTTTAAAGTAACTTCAAAGATGAGATTGACAGGCCTTTATCTCTGATATTTACAAAGGAACAAGTGGAATAATACAAAAAAACAGGTACATCATAACTATGTACAGAAGTGATTTTTGCTTCCTTACTATAGCCAAATGGCTGAATAAAATAATGGGAGGTTCGGTACTAGCCTCGCCTTTGAGCATACAAAGCGATGGGTATGATGGTGAAGTATTTCCCGAATCATTGGATCAAAGAATGGCAAGTTTACTGTGTGATCTTCAGAAAGAAATTGCGAAGGGAGCCTGTACGGAACGCGTCTCCATACTATCACTCCATAGTGGGGGTGACTGATTTATATTGGCTTGCTTGCATCACGCGGTGTGAATGCAGAGCTGTAATTGGTCTGTTTTAGACGGTCGTTCTAGGAGGTTCCAGAACTTTGGAAACTGCTGGCTTTGTGGCCCTGTTTGAGTAACTGCAGACACGGTTTCATATTCCGTGCCATCACAGGCCTGCAGCTCACGAAGGCTGACTTGTACCGCACTAAAATACTGCATCTAACTACCAAATTATTAAAATATGCTACAATTCGCCGGAATCGTCCAGAATGTTCCTTAAACCTATATCGAAGAAATAATTATCCGATGACGTGGCGCATTATCGTCCTGGAAAAGTGCATCACTACTTGGAAACATGGAGGCCTTGAGAGGCTGCTAAACATAACCATATACAGTCAATGATACTACGTTCGATCCAACTCCAGCTTCCACAATGTTTTCCTGACAAACTGAATCCATGATCTCGTAGGATCTGCACTACACCAGAACTCTCTTACCAACTGGAATCGTGACTCATCTGACACGCAGCCTTTTTCCAGTAATTTAGTAACCAAGCCATAAGTTCACGACATCACAAGAGGCGCTGCAGCTGATGGCATTTTGATAGTCTTCTGCGGTCATAGCCCATCAACGCCAAAATTTGCTGGACTTTTCGCACGGACAAGCCTCTCGTACGTCTCAGGTGGAGTTTTGCTGTTCTTTGACACACTATTGACTTTCTGTCAACACTGGCACCTCGTCGCAAACGTTACTGGCATCTGTCAGTAAGTAGACGTAGTCGGCCATAGCACTGCTATGGCGGGAGGTAATTCAGGCCACGCTCTTGGTATTGTGGATCTGGGAATGTTGAATTCAGGAACAATTTCCGAAATGGTATGACGCATGTTCCTAGCATCAACTACCATTTCGTGTTTCATAGTCTGTTAATTCATATCGTGCAGCCATAATCACGGGTTCACACCAAGTGTGACGGGTCACCAATAACGTTCTGGCCTCTCATTATTCGGGGGCTGCCACATTCGAAATCTGCTTTCGAAATTTTTTTTCTTTCCATACTGTTCACTGACATTATTTCGTACCAGGAGAGTGTGTTCTCGGATATATCAAATAATTACTTAGATCATAATTAGTTCAGTAATCGTGCTATTTTGCCATCAAAAAATTTGGCGTCGACGAAATTAACTGTAGCCAGGTGATCTGATGTCTTTTAAATAAATAGACACTATTGCAGATGAAAATGAAGCCGTAAATTATCCAATTGAGATTTTAAATTGGGGTCTACTGGAGATCGCGATTCCGCTAAAACAACATTCAGTTATATCGTTGGAATACCTGTAGTAAGTCGCAAGACGTATTATTTTCAAGCAGTAATTCCGTTGTAATATAGCCTGGACCATTATTTTCAAGCATAAATTAGGTTGTAATACACCTGGACCAGCATGAAACCGTTAAATATACTTCGGAAATAATTTTTAGTAGAGTCTTGCTTTTGACTAATAAAGTATAATGATGCCAACTCCTGGCGGAATCGCGATTTCCAGTAATCCCTTAAATTCTTTGGATATACCAGGAATGCCATCACACAATCTTCGGTTAAAGATTGGTTCACCGGTTATTCTTCTTCGTAATATGAATCAACCTAGATCATGCAACGGTACACGTTTGGTCATCAAAAGGATGACTGGGAATGTTCTTGAAGCAACTATTTTGACTGGAAAGTTTAAAGGAGAAATCGTCCTGTTGCCACATATTCCAATGATACCGATCTCTAATACCATTTAAAAGGCTTCAATTTCCGATTCGTTTGGCTTTCGCTATACCATAAATAAGTCTCAAGGCCAAACAATGTCTGTTTGCGGCTTGGACTTGGAAAATACGTGTTTCTCCCATGGACATCTATGCCTGCTCTCGTGTGGGGAAACCATCGAATCTATTTGTAATAACAAAAGACAGACTAATCAAAAATATTGTGCACCAATTATTATAAATTGTAATAATTTAAAATAATGAAAATAATTGCTAAAAATATTTAAAAATCAGCTTCATCTACCTCATTTATAAAACTGAAATTTCAATAAATAAATAATAAATTAGTTTTATAATATCAATTTTTTATATATTTTCAATTAAGTAATTTGTAGTAAAATGTAAATTAAAATTTTTATGTTCGTTTGTCCTTAATTTCAATTCTCCGAAACTCTTTACCAATTACTTTTGAATTTTCAAATCGACTAAAACGTTTTTGTCTTTAATAGTGAATAGTAATTTTGACTACATTAGGAAGTTTAGAATAACATTGATCCAACGTAGGTACTATAACTACTGAGTCACACAGCAACGCATGACTGGGTCAGCTAGTCGTCATAAATAAATCCTTGGTAATAGCATCGGCACGGCAGAAGTTTCGGTCTATTTTTGGCCGAAACCAAAACTGTAGCCGAAACTAAATTATTTAGCCGAAACTGAATCTTCGGTCGGACACTACTTCTGATGCTTTATCTATTTGATCAATCGATTGGTTTTGTTTTAGAGTCATTTTTATAATTTCTGCTCCGCAAGGTATTTTAACTGAGTTTGAGACATGCGCATAAATGAAGATAAAATATTTCATAGAAATCTACTAAAGGTAGGGGTATGAAAATACTTAGAAGACAGGAGGTGACCCTTGACACAGATCTGCGAAGGATTAAGCAGTTGGAAAGCCAGACAGCTTCTTTAGTTGCTGAAACGCTGGAGCAGTCGCAAAATCGGCGACAAGAACAAGCTAGATATTTGACGTCGCAACGAGCTAATGAGACAGTGGGAGAGGCGGTAACGCGGAGACACACTGAATCGGCGGCACAGCGACGACAAGCGTTCGCTAGAAACTCGCAAGCTGAATTTGAAATATTTTTTTCGATTACGATTTGACACTTGATTACGATAATCAGGTGTTCTTCGAAGTGGAGAGAATGAATGATGAGTGCAGATTTAGCGAGGAGGAGAAATGTAAAAAAAGAAACTGTAGGAATGTGTTGTTCTGTTGGAAAAGCAGTCATTCCTCAAACAGAGGAGCAGGCTGCACTATTGAAACAGCCGTTTTCTTAGGACACAGAGGAATAGCGTCGATTTCTGACTCTGCTTCGATATCAATATTTTTGGAGCAGACGGAATTGTTGCAATTTTAATAGGTAATTTTAAAGAATAAATAATTGTTTTAAAACGTATGGGAGTTATAAGGCAGTTGTTAAAGGTACGATAGACCGCTAGCCGGCACCTAAGAAATACGCTGTTAGCTGTTTGATCGGGATTAAACGTGTCTGTGTGGAGAAGGAGGCCACAAGTCAGGCGCCGGTTTTCGAGAAAATCGATCGAACATTTTGGGGCAAAATCAGAAGTCACTAAGTCACATGTACAGGAGTGTGAGAAGCGACTATAAACATGGGGCAGTAGAGTGCCTCGCTCTCACATCGAATAGTTTCAGCCTACGGCGTAACTATGCCCGATTAAGCATCGCAGCAGATCATCGAAAGCAGCTTGGTCCGCGCCTTACTGTAAGTGAACTTAGTAAGTCTTTGAGAACACTTCATGCACCTGGATAGTTGCTCAAGGGAACGCCATGGAATGTAACCTCTCTACTAGGCCTGTTGGTGGAATATATGGGCAAAAGTATTATACGACTTTCTCTTGCATAACCACCTGCCAAGGTAATTGCAGCTACCAAGTTTGAAGCAATCAAGTACGCAAGAAGCGAGGACGGACCTGAAGAGCGTCGAGCCAGAGAAACGCCACCTAGTAAGTGCCATTACAACTACCACTGATAGAGAAACACCACATTCGACTATTCCTAACCATAAACAGCTAGACCCACAAAACAGTCGGTTATACAATGCAAGAATTTTTCGCTAATTTTTACTATCCACGGACAAGGGTATTGAAGAATTTAATCTCTGCTTCTGTCAACGAATATATGAGCACTGTTTTTACAGATCTATTTCATGGGTGACGAGGAAACAAAACTTGTAAGGTGTCTTAGAACAATTGAAGAGGTACAAAAAATACAGCTAGAACCACACAACAACAACGCCTTGATGAGGGAATTCAAAACAGCTTTGGAGATCAAGCCCAATGAAAGCTTTTATTTATTTATTAAACTTGTTCAATAGATCCCTGCTGAGGAAGGACCTGTGGGATGTGAAACATGTCATGGTTAATAATATACATTACAATATGAATAATAATCACAGTGACAATTATTATACATTTCATAGACAAAAATAAATAAAAAGGACAATGATGAAAAATAAACATTTATTTTTACAACTGAATTTTGCTGAATTCATCTTATATAAAAATCAATGTATGTATGTATGTTTTGTCTGTCTCTATGCGCTCCTAAACAGTTCGTCTGATACGGTGTGAACTTTGGTGAGTGTCGATACGATTCGAGATGGTTTCTAAGAAATAAAATTCCAAAAAACCACCCCCTCTTCCCCAAAACGCCATAATTTAAAAAAACCCAACAGATTTTGTCCGATTTCTACGGAGATTGCACATATATGTAAAACAAACAGAAAAATACTGCCTACATATGGTTTCCAAAACGCATCCCCTCTCCCCTTTTCCCATCCCTTAATTTTTACACAAAACCCCCACTTTTTATTCGTTTTAGATGAAACTTGCACACGTATACTTATTAAAAAATATAAAAATACTATAGAAATTAGTTTTACAAAACCCAATCCCGCTCTCCCCTTTTCTACCCCAAAACCACCCCTCTTCCCTCCTACACCTCATATTTAAAAAAACCTACAGATTTATTCCGATTTTGATGAAATTGACACACATATACTTTAAAACAAACGAAAAAATACTGCCCACAAATGCTTTCCAAAAACACAACGCCTCTTCCCCATAATTTAAAACAAACTAACAAATTTATCCGATTTCTACGGAAATTTGCACATGTGAACTGTAAAACAAACGAAAAATACTGCCTACATTTAGTTTCCAAAAACGCATCCCCTCTCCCCCTTCCCACCCCTTAATTTTTACATGAACCCTCACTTTTTTATCCGATTTCGATGGAACTTTGTACACATATACTTTAAAAAACAAATAGAAAAATACTATAGACATTAGTTTTACCCCAAGACCCAATCCCCCTCCCCTTTTTCACCCCAAAACAAACCCTATTCCCTCTTACACCCCATAAATAAAAAAACTACAGATTTTATCCAATTTTGATGGGAATTGCCACACCTTTACTTTAAAACATTGAAAAATATTGCCTACGCATGGTTTTCCAAAAACGCATCCTTCTCCCCCTTCCCACCCCAAAATTTTTACACAAACCTACATTTTTTATTCCGATTTTGATGGAACTTTGCACGGATATACTTAAAAAAATAAAAATTAGAATTAGTTTACAAAAACCGAATCCCTGTCCTCTCCTCCACCCTAAAATCAATCTCTCTTTCCCCTAAACACCCCATAATTTTTTAAAAAAAACAACAGATTCCTATCCAATTTTAATGGAAAATGGCACAATATACTTTAAAATAACAGAAAAATACTGTCTACAGATGGTTTCCAACCCAACTCCTTCTCCCCTTCCCAACCCTTATATTTTTACATAAACCCTCACTTTTTATCCGATTTTGATGGAACTTTTCACATGTATACTTTTTTTAAAAAAAGAGAAAAATACTGTACACATTAGTTTTACAAAAAAAAAACCAATCCCTCTCCTCC
Source organism: Vandiemenella viatica (assembly GCA_031002005.1). Lineage (NCBI taxonomy): Eukaryota > Metazoa > Arthropoda > Insecta > Orthoptera > Morabidae > Vandiemenella > Vandiemenella viatica. The sequence goes on from JARYHS010009186.1 coordinate 56,676,385, forward strand.
TTTCCCAACCCCTAATTTTTACATAAACCCTAACTTTTTATCCGATATCGTTGGAACATTGCACACGTATACTTTTTTTAAAAAAACAGGAAAATACTGTAGACAATAGTTTTTTAAAAAAAAACCAATCCCTCTTCCCTTTTCAACCCAAAAATCCGCCGCCTCTTTCCCCTTACAACCCATAATTTAAAAAATCACCCAGATTTTATCCAATATCTCGAAAACGCTGGGGATATTAGACAAAATAGATAGCAACATAATTTAAGAACACATTATTTCCTGTTGAATAGCACTTTTTGAACTTGAATTTTTAAAATTATTTGAAGTTTTTGTGAAAACACACAAATCTACAGTTTTTATTTGATGTGGAAGGAAGTTTGCACAAATGTTCTTTAAATAAGTGAAAATGATGTTTAAATTTAATTTACAAAACTGCACCCGCTATCCCGTTTCACCCCTCTTAAGACTAATTACACATGCAACTTTTCTCTGGTTAGCATATATCTCCAAAACTATCTGAGACTTTTTGTATATATGCTGATTGGAATCACCAAAAACATTGCATATCCAGACCATTACAATAAACTTGAAACTGAATGAAAGAGTAATTAAAATGTATACAAACTGTCAAATGCATCTAATCTATATGTGTACACAAGTCTAGCAATAGCGAAGCATTGCCGGGTCAGCTAGTATTAGATAAAATCAATTATTTTCTACAAATTCTTGATGGAATAGAAGCAGTTACCAATGTTTTTTAAATATATATTTATTATTTACAAACCGTTTTATACTTTCAAGAAGTTTATTAAACAGATGTGTCCCGGAGCAATTAACTCCTCTTTGAATTTAAGGCAATGCGGTTTGTGTTTTGAGCAAGTCATTTCTGTTTCTTATATTGAAATTGTGTACCTATGAATTAGATGTAAACAGGTTAAAATGTTCTATGACAAAGCGCATGAGAGAATGTATATACTGAGAAGTTATTGATAGTGACCTACCCCGACCGTGTGCCCCGCCGATAACGTGAGAGACTTTACAACACCTCAACGTGCGACCAATAGGTGTCGTGATTGCAGACATGCACAGGTTCTACGATGCTCTGGTGTGGCCGGGGATATTTTGAAAAGGGCAGGAGTGGTATCATTTTAAGATACCCCAAATTAATCCACCTACATTTCACATTATGGCACAATACGGAAATTAAAATCCACGTCGTTCCCTCTGAAATCTTGGTGGACAACAGCTGGATTTTCCCTTATTCTCCCCTGCTGTCAAAAATATTTAACGCACACTTAAAAGTAGAGTTTTGTAAAAGTAATGTACATATCCACATATATTTGCAATGAGAATGATTTAGCGGTTTTCAGTGTCCAGCAAGAAAGCGGCAGTATTGCCCCAAAGAGACGAAGTGCAAACGTTTAGGGCGAGCCGGTAAGAGAACGTCCATAAACCACGTAGCTATATTTTGGCCTCCCCCCTACCCCCACGTAGCCTGAAGTCGCTTTTGTCTCTAACCCCGCTCCCCCCGCGTAGCACGTAGCTTTTTCCCTATTGATTCCAGAAGAGATTTTGTAAATTACATACGGTGATAATTAAATGACGGAAATAAATATTTACATGCTGTTGTATGTTATGTACCTCATTTTAACTATGACAAATAATATGACTGAAAAGCTACGTGCCTGGTTCGGTGGTTCGGAACATCCTCCCACGCCACGTAGCGTAGCTTTCCAGCGACCCCCCCCCCCCCCCCCAAGACCGAGCCACGTAGTTATGGACGCTCCCTGAGTGAGCAGTAAAGGGGACGTCCATTAATTACGTGAGGTGAAATAGGGGGGGGGTCCGTCGAAATCTCACCAAGGGGAAGGGGGAGGGGTCAACGGAAATCTCACGTGAGCTTTCGAAATTCTTGATGGAGTGTAGAGCTAAAAAAAAAAAGTGCGAAAGTCGATTTTAGGGGGGTTTCTCGTCGAAAAGTTTGGGTGTAACCGGCTTTGAAAGGGTGAGACCTAAAAAAAAAGGTCTCAAAAAGTTGCGAAGGCATTTTCTAGGGGAGAGGGGATGGGTCCCACGAACGAGATCTCACCAGAAAAGGGGGGGGGTCGGACCAGATCTCACAAACTCTCACCAGGGGGGGGGGGGGGGCTCCGGAAATCCGGAAAACACCTCACGTAATTTATGGATGCCCCCAAACGGCGAGGCGAATCTTGAGCATACCGCTGCACGAGAGACGCGCCACTGTCACCCCAGCTTGCAGTGCACTTGCTCAATGGCGAGCGCGTTTACTTCAATACGCTGAATTTCTGCGAAAAATTAACGACCTCTTCTAGGGCGATACCGAATGCATTTTTTCAACTTTGCGAAAACGGTGGACAAGAGCTAGCAACTAACACAGAAGCGTGCCAGACTATAGGTCTTTTGGGATAAATACTGAGAGAAGCTGTTGTGGAGGCAGCAGCAAAAATGAGAGCACATAATCAGCACTAGCGAATTATACAACCCTCACAACTTGTGGGACAAGTACGAAGAATATTAGTTGGAAGACATCGCTTACAAGTTTCAAAGAATAGATTGAGGCCGATAACGATTATCTTTTCAAAGAAGCGGCGATACTGGTTGAGGACATAAAATTTTCAACAGTCAGGAAAAATTAACCGATTTGGTGTTCACATTGTAATGGGGTTTCCAGTTGGGGTATTCCCCATTGACTACATAAAATAGAAATGTGACGAGCAAGAATCTCAAGTTTTGCGGGATTACAGGTAAACAAAAATCATAATTTATTTTGTCTTATGTCGTATACACCTCTGGCCACATTTATCTTTACTAAAAACATGTTAAAATTAGGGGTGTCCACTTATAAAGTACATCGATGTTTTTATTCAATGTAAAACATCCCAACACTGCATCGATGTTTTTCGATGCATCGCTTAAAAACAATAATGTTTTTTCAACATCAAATACTTCTATGTTTTTCTTAACTAAAAAAAAAAAAAAAAAACATTATTCGTTGGCAAATGTTCCTATAAGATCACCAAGAGAAAAATGAGACAATACTTTGGTATTCACCATTTCCAGTTGAACGCAGATAGTTCATTGGCTTTCATTTGGTCCGTGTGAACACAGAGTAACACCATACCAGCTGGAGCTGTAACGATGTGTTTAATTTTATACTTTTTTGTTTATGGCCTTAAGCCTCGTCGACGTCGAGGTCATTAGAGGCGGGAAAGGACTGGGGGCAAGGAACGGGAAGGAAGTCCTTTTGAAGCATTTACTTGCAGTGGTTTGGGGAAACCATGGAAATCCCAAATCTGGATGCTCGGACGGGGATTCGAACCAGCGTCCACCCGAATGCAATGCAGAGCGTTTCCTTGCGCCCAACATTAAAAAATTAATTTTATGACCTTGTGTGCTGGCTAAGTAGTGTTGTATGAGTAAGGTATTGCTTTGTGAGTGAAACAGAGACTAAAAAATCAACAAAAATATTTTATTACGATACCAGACCATTACAATAAAAAACCAGACATTAAATACTAAAGTCTAAAACTGCCTAAAATATTAATTTTAAGTCTTTAACCACTTAACAAGAATAGTGTTTAGGTAAACTTTGCAGAAAAAAAAAGTTTACTCAGTCGTTTTCCTTTCATTCTGATCCTTTGCTGACTGACTATTCGAGCAGCCTTCGAAAATAAACGTTCGGATGCAACAGAAGTCCCGACAATAATCAATTAGATGTTGCTCCAACCCGGTTTATAGCGTATCTAAATATTGAGAAGTATAAGGTAACATTTAGTTGTTTTAGAGTGCTAATATTCGATTTCGATTCACAGCAAACAATAGGAGTTAACCTAAGAAATTTATTTTATTCATTCACTGACATGGCCAACCGCAAGGGAAATTCATTTTCACCGTTGTCATGTTCTGCTAATTGCTCACCTGTTAATAACAGTTACTTTAAATTGAAATAATTTAACCTTCAACAAATTTAGTAATCTTAACATTCATTACTATTTTTTTTTGTCGTTATTACCCTTAGTTAGATTTTTTTACGATTCGATATTTTTATATTTAAAAAAATCGATGCATCGAATAGAAAAATTCTTTGTCAAAACATCGAATCAATCAGATGTATCGTATGGTAAACATTGAATGGTTACGATGCATATTGAATATCCCTGCAAGGCCCAGGTTTACGATAAGCCGTTAACAAAACATATAATTGTTGCCTTAAACGTTACTCAATGGACAACATTGAAATTGAACAAATAATTAGTCAAACACGCATTATAAAACGTGTTCATAAAAATTATACAGGGTGTACCTAATGCTTTTAACGCTTTGTAATATTTATTACATAAAATTATAATTAATGCATGAAATGAAAGAGCAACTCAAACAATTCTGTTTGTTGGTACCTGTGCGCATGTGCGCGCAATGTTTCCCCCGTCATCCGTTAGAAAGCGCTAGTAACAAAACTGGCGACTAGTGAACAGAAAGTTTTTGTGTTCTGCAGTTTGCAAAGACGGAATCTGTAGTTACTGTGCAACGTGCGTTCCGAATTAAGTTTAGATGTAATCCTCCAAGCTAGGGGCTCCGACACTGTGGGTGCTCGGGGGCTCCAGCACCCACGAGAGGTAAGTAGTGGGTGCAGAGCACCCATGAGCATCGACATCGAACGACTTTGAGCAATACCTAAATACCTACATCATGCGCCTCGTGGCGAGACAAGAAGTCTCGGCGTGATTGCCCTTGCTTTCGATACGAGTGTGAGCAAATGCGCGTAACGCCCAAGGAAAGCGTAAAAACTACGTCAGTCCATACTTAAAACCATCTATTGTGCGGTATGTGTAGGTGTGATTTGTGAAGAGCACGCACTCAAGCAAGGCAAGCAGTCGAGCTGGTAAATAAAGTGCATACTCCCAGGCCCACCTCGCGTTTTGTTATATTGTTTATTTCGGGAAATTATTGGTTTCGACGGATAAATTCGTCGTTCGAAAATGTAAAGTGTCAAAAGCTGAAGAACGCTCCTCTACTAGCTCTACTCAGCTTAGTGCAGTTCAACAAATCCAACCGGAAAAATGTTATTTCTGAAAATTCAACTGACGAGAAGGAATGACGCAATTTTCAAAGTAAGTGGCAGACAATGTTTCGATGGCTGTTATATGATAGAGACAGAAATGAAGTGTTTTGATTTACCCTATACATGTCTAGTATCGTTTCTGTGTAGAAAAATTAATCAACAGATGAGATTAAGGCATTCACTCAAAGTGGCTTTCCTTCAAGAAATAAAGCTTTAGAAAGGTATCAAAAGCGTTAAAAGTCTAAGGTTCACCTTTTATAACGTGGCATCAATGTACACTGAATCTTATAATAAAGCAAATTTGAAGGTATAAAAACAGATACACAATCACGCTCTTTAACATGACTTCAACTCTTCATTTTTTAATAACCGGAGGCCTAGACATCGAGGACGAAAATTCAAATTACATTCGATTTTTGAAGTCGCGATCAAGAGATATTCCAGAGTTAAACTTGGCTCCAGCACATTGCGGAGAATCATATATATAATTTCTATAGGGTATCATATTTTTTTTCACAAGCCATTATCTCCCTTCATACTTAACCGAAATCAATGAATGAGGTGTCGTTTAAGGTTTTTTTTTTTGCTGTCGTCAGTTTTTCGACTGGTTTGATGCAATCCTCCATCCCTTCCTATCCTGTGCTAACCTCTTCATTTCTACATACCCCTTACAGCCCACGTCCTCAATTATCTGCTTCATATATTCTAATCTCTGTCTACCTCTACAGTTCTTACCTTCGACTGTTCCCGCCACCAACAAATTAACCAATTCAGCATATCTCAAAATCTGACCTACCAGCCTGTCTCTTCTTTCTGTAAGCTTATTCCACAAATTTCGTTTCTCACCTATCACTTCCAAAATTCGTTCATTTCTTACTTTGTCTGTCCACTTAATTTTCAACATTCTTCTGTAGCACCACATTTCAAATGCTTCAATTTTCTTTATTTCCGGTATTCCTAAAGTCCATGTTTCGCTACCATAAACTGCTGTGCTCCACACAAAACAGTTTTAAAAAGTTCTTTCTAATTCCTAGATCAATATTTGAAACTAACAGATTCCTCTTTTTCATGAAGGCTCTTTTTGCTAGCGCTATTCTGCTTTTAACATCATTCCTGATTCGGCCATCGGTTGTAATTTTACTTCCCAAGTAACAGAATTCGCTTACTTCTCCTATTGCATTCGATCCTATTTTATATTTAATCTACTAGTATTGGTATAATTTCTGCTACATTTCATCACTTTTGTCTTGCTTTGATTTATATTCAGTCCAAAATCTTCCTTCAGTATTTTGTTCATGCCATTCAGTAACTTCTCAATATCTTCAGCCCTCTCTGCTAACAAGACAATGTCATCAGCAAATCGTAGCATACTGATTTTTTCTCCCTGAAAACTTATGCCACATGGAAATTTTTCTTTGACTTTCTTCATTACTTCTTCTACATACAGGTTGAATATTAAGGGGGATAGACTACAACCTTGTCTCAAACCTTTTTAACTGATGCATGTCTCTCGTTATTCTCTACTTTTATTATAGCCACTTGATTCTTATACAGTTTATAGAGTATTCTTCTATCTCGATACTTTAGACCTGAGTTCTTTAAAATTTTGAACCTAACATTATCAAAAGCTTTTTCTAAATCAACAAATTCCATAAAAGTACCTTTGTTTTTCTTGATCCTCCCTTCGAGTATTAATCTTAAAGAAAGAATTGCTTCCCTTGTATCGAAATTTTTCCGAAACCCAAACTGATCTTCAACTACTATCTCTTCTACTACCCTTTCCATCCTTCTGTATATTATTCTGACCAGTATTTTTGAAGCATGTGTTGTTACACTAATGGTGCAATAATTCTGACATTTGTCGGATCGTGCTTTCTTTGGAAGTGTGAAGATGATATTTTTATTAAAATCAGTTGGAATTTCTCCTGTTTTATAACTTTTTGATATCAGCTTCAATAATCTTTCGATTCCTTCCTCTCCTAGGGATTTAAGAAGTTCTGCAGGGATCTCATCAATTCCAACTGCCTTATTTGCTTTCAAGTCATTTAGAGCTCTATTAAATTCTGTCCTCAAAACAGGATCTCCTAAGTCATCAATGTCGACATCGCCTTCCTTTTCCATTACACTATCGTTCAAGTCGTCCCCTACATACAGTTTCTCAATGTAGGCTCTTCTGAGCTTAAAAGAGGCTTCCCATCGGCAGCTTTAATGTTCACACCTCTTTTCTTCATTTCTCCAAAATTCTGTTTGATCTTTCTATATGCAACATCTACTTTACCTATGACCATTTCCTTTTCTACTTCTTCACACTTTTCTTGTAGCCATTTTTCTTTTGCTATTTTGTATTTCCTATTTATTTGATTTCTAAATTGCCTGTATTGCTCCCTTCCTGCTTCATCCTGAGCATTTTTGTACCTTCTCCTTTGATCCATTAGCTCCAAAATTTCTTCTGTGATCCATGGTTTTCGGGCAGCTTGTTCCCTAAAGCCTAATGTTTCTTTAGCAGCTTTCATTATTTCGGTCTTTAATGCATTCCATTCGTCCTCCGTTGAGCTCCCTTCAGAGTTACTTCTTAGACCTAAGTCTACCATTTCAGCAAATTTTTCTCTTTTGCTAGATTGTTTCAGTTTATTCACTTCCAGTCTGTTCTGCTTATACTGCTTCTTTATTCGCTTAAATTTCAGCCTGCATTTCATTATTATCAAATTATGGTCAGAGTCTATGTCTGCTCCTGGGTACGCTTTACGGTCTAGAACTTGATTCCTGTATCTCTGTTTGACTATGATATAATCTAGCTGATATCTGCCTGTATCCCAAGGACGTTTCCAGGTGTATATTCTTCTTGCATGGTTCTTAAACAGTGTGTTTGCCACTACTAGCTTATATCTTTCACAAAATTCTAGCAACCTGCTTCCTCGCTCATTTCTTTCTCCTAGACCAAAACTACCTACAGTATTCCCCTCTTTTCATTCGCCCACTATTGCATTCCAATCACCCATGATTATTATATTTTCCTCCCCCTTCACATATTGGATTAATTCTTCAATTTCAGCGTATATTTTTTCTATTTCTTCGTCATCTTCCTGTGACGTTGGCATATACACTTGTACTAATGTGGTTGGGACAGGCTTATTTTCTAACCTCATCAAAATAATCCTGTCACTAAACTGTTCATAATAACTCACCCGTTTCCCTACTTTTCTTGTTCATTACAAATCCTACACCAGTGACTCCATTGACAGCTTGTGTGCTAATTATCCTGTGTTCCCCAGACCAGAAATCCTATGCGTCCTTCCATTTAATCTCACTAATCCCAACTACATCTAACTTCAGTTGTTCCATCTCCATTTTTAAGTTTTCTAACCTACCTGCCCTATTCAGACTTCTAACATTCCACACTCCGACTCGCAGAATGTTTCTATCCATTCTGATGACTTCTCCCTGAGCAGTCCCCGCCCGAAGATCCGATCGGGGGACTATTTTACCTCCGGAATATTTTACCCAGGAAGAAGCCATCATGATATATGTAATTTGAGAGGATTACATGACTTCGGGACCCTTTGGGTCTTTAATGCAGTGGTTTCCCGTTGCCTTCTGCATTCCCATGCCGTTGATCATTTCTGATTCATCCGCCTTTAGGGGCCGTTTCCAACCCCAAGGGCAAGAGGGTGCCCTGGACCGCTCCCCGCACTTCCGCCCTCCTTTCAGAGGCCGTTGGCAAGCAGTGGGTGATTCCTTATACTGGGAATCTTTCAGTCGCCATAGCCTCGTCCGTGCAAACAGGGTGCACCACGTGAAGGAGAGGTTGACATTTGGTTGGAAAAGGCTAGTATAGAAACTCCCAAAACCCTTACACCCCTTTAAGGCTTATGATCTCCAATTTGGTCACAATATATTTTAAGAAATGAATTATTCGGAATTCGACGCTTAAAGGGCAAAAGTGTCAATATGTCTACAATGCTGTTTTTTTGTGCCATTTATCTCCATGGATACCTAAGTGAGATCGTTAAATGAAGTATCATTTTAAAGATTAAGACTCCGCTTTTGTGTCATCCTTTATTGAGACAGGAATTTTTCGGAATTCAACCCATAAGGGCAAAACTATCAAAATTTCTGCAACGCTTTTTTGTGTCATGAGCTATTTATCTCCCTTGATATCTAACCCCTAGAAATAAATGAGGTATCAATTTAAAAATTAAGGTCTTCTATGTGGTCACGTCATATTTTAAGAAAGGAATTTTTCGTAATTCCACCCTTATATATATATATTTTAAAAAATGTGTTTTTCCCCGCTAACCATTTATCTACATTGATACACAACCGAAATCGATAAACGAGGTAGCCTAGTATTTTAAGTACTAAGGTCTTCATTTTGTTTACATCATATTTCAAGAAAGTAAATTTTCTTAATTTTACGCTTAAAGGGCAAATGTATTAATATTTCTACAAAGCGTTTTTGTGTCACAAGCCATTTATCTCCCATGAAATCTAACCGATATAGATAAATAGATTTTAAAGACTAACTACTCCGCTGTGGTCACAACATATTTTAAGATCAGAATTTTTCGGAATTTGACCCCTAAAGAGCAAAAATATCATTATTTCTGTAACGTATTTTATTTTTCACGAGCTATTTATCTCCTGTGATATCTAATTGAAATCGAGAAGTGAGATATTGTTTTAGAGATTAAGGTCTCCAGTTTGGTGGTTTTTAGGAATTGGGCCCCTAAATGGGAAAACAACGCGTTTTTGTGTCACGAGCCATTTATCTCCATTCATATCTAACCAATATAGATAAATCAGGTATGATTTTAAAGATTAAGAACTCCGCTGTGGTCACAAAATATTTTAGGAAAAGAATTTTTTGGAATTTTACCTTAATGGGCAAATGTATCATTATTTCAATAACGTATTTATTTGTCAAGGGCTATTTATCTCCCTTGATATCTAACCAAAATTGAGAAATGAGATATTATTTTAGGGATTAAGGTCTCTACATTGGTCTCATCATATTTTTAAGACAGGAATTTTTCTGAATTCGACCCTTCTAGGGCGAATTACGTATCTTTATTTCCATAGTGTATTTTTTTGTCACCAGCCATTTATCTACCTTCAAACCGAACCGAAATAGATAAATGAGGTATCATTTATTTATTATTATTTTTTTTTGTTACTAGCTATTTATCTCCCTTGATCGAAATAGATAAATGAGATATCATTTAAAAGATTATGTCTCTTCTCAGGTAATATTATAAATTAAGAACGAAATTTTTAGGAATTTGACTCTTGAAGGACAAAAATAATAACTGTGAAAGTCTGGCATATGAGACAGTTACGAGCCAAGCCGCTAGACAGAAGTAGCACATATCACAGAGATATTAATAAAGTGCTTCACAGGCAATGTACCTATTACACTAAACAAATAAACAATTTATACAAATGTGGTGGTTCTTTTTTGTGCTACTATAAACCTATTCATCTTATTCGCGAAATTTTTACACGGGTCATCCAGTAAAAACTTTTTTAAGGAGTACTAAGACCCAGCAAAGACTGAATGACCATATGGTCTTGCAGGTAAACCGAAAATTCTCGGATGATTTGGACCTTCAAGAAATCGCTGATGTATTTGTAAATAGAGCTGTTGTCCAACAGTATATCTTTGAGTTAGAAACAAATTGTATCATTCCATAGATTATAAACTTTTTCTTCTTAAAAAGCTGTATTAATATTGATTTATTGGTCTTACAATTCGCAGTACAATTGTGCTCGTACATTAAATAGATACTAATAAAAATCTCCTGCAAATAAAAATTCCGTTACACATTGTTAACAATAGTACAATGGTTTTATTTGTATGTTTTTATGATTATGATAGGTATCAATTCTTTATTGTTCCTTGTACAAACTTTTTTCTCCTACTTTTCCTTTTCTCCATATTAATTACTAATTGTCCCCGCCATTGCGTTCCCAGTAGCGATCTTTGCGGACAGAAACCAAATGCAATAATAAAATTCTTCTAGTAACTTCCTGGGTATATTGCAACTGCTAGGAAAATATAACCCTGTGGTGATGGAAAATCTCCGCCGTATTGATAATAACGAGAATATCATCTTATTAAATTGGCAAAAGTATTGTAAACGAATGAAGTGTGTAATAAAATTTTGTCTATGGTTAGGTCATCTAAATATTTTCCCATCATATTGAATTGAACTCTTGAGGTAAGTCACGTCGAACATTTATCTTTGATTTTTGCTGACACTAATGAAGACGAAGTATTACGCTGTGCTTACAATCCGGAAAGTGACTCTTTGGGCGCTGCCCTGTTTAGCATTGATACTTAGCAAAAGTTCGATTTGGATATGACCGATTGTCGAGGCCAAAGATATGACAGTCGATTCAATTTGGTAGGAGGAACAAATGTGGCAAAAGCAAAATTCTGAACCAGTATCTTCAAGCATTTTTTAATTAAAGTAACTGTCATTAAATTTGGTAATAGCTAGTGCCGCCAAAATATCAGTTAAATCGGTTTCCTTGTCCGGATTTCTTTGAAGAATATTTGTGTTATTCTCTCGATCAAAAAAGCGATGGGAAGTGGTATTCAAGCACTCAGGTCTACCGCCAAAAAATTTGCGAAACTCGTTTCAAGAATAGAGTTTCTAGCATCTCTACAGTTCGTTATCACTACTCTTCAGTTCGTGACGCCATTCTGAAACGAATTATTCAGTTGCAGCAACGGATACCTTGTCGCTTAGCCAGATCATGGATCAATTTGAGTTAATTATAACATTGGTGACTTGGAATAATACAATGTTTCAAAGGATATGCAGACGATAGTGGATTTATGAAAATCTTTACATTTTTTGAAAAACAGCTCGGGGGTGGAAGAGGATATTCTCTGCCACCCCGAAACTGTTACTGACCTGTTGAAATTTGTTTTGGTAGCTTCGTTATAATGTCCTCTTCACGTTTCCATCCTCCTTTCTCCGAAAAGTCGACACGAATTAAATTAAAAACTTTTTACTCTTGGTCCAGTCCGAATTTCAACCTAACCACGATCACTATAACAGATATAATCTGTTTAGGTTGATATGATCCCTGTACCAATAATCTTTGTGCCATTTTTGCATTGTTGCTACCATTTCGCGGTTGCGTATCGTCTCACATTTCGGCATTTTTAATTTAATTCGCGGCTACTTTTCCGAGAAAGGAGAGTTCAAAACGTGAAGAGGGCATTATAACTAAGCCGCTAAAACAAATTTCAACAGTTCAGTACCAGTTTCGGGGTGGTGGATAATATCCCCTTCCACCCCAGCTCGGAATTTGAGCTCTGATAACTGGCAGCTGGAGAAGTTGATTCTCAGACTGGAAAATTTCCTATTATTAACCCAGTCAGATGCCGAAGAAAGTAAAGATTTTTTGAGTGTTAGCCATATATGAAATAGCAACAGATCCAGAAGAATTGTTTACAAGAATTGTTTTTGCATATCATCGATAGAATAGAGAATCTGTTGGTCACTCTAGTAGCACAACGTCCCAAGGGTGTAGCCAGGATTAGCTTCAGAGTGGGGCAAAAACAATGAAAAATACTTGTTGAAAATGGTTTTACCTGGGAGGGGGGGGGGGAATAAATGCATTTAACCTGTTTAAGAATTAGTTCGTGAGGGTTCTGGCAAAATTTTGGTAAAGTTTATTTTTCGGTATTAAGAGTGGGAATTTTTATTTTCATATATTTTCTATTTTTAAATATTTTAAAAAATTATTAAAAGCTGCTAATTTGACGTGTAAGTGAAGTGAGCATTGTGTTCGCCACAGTAGCTCATATAAACCTTTACAAGCATATAGTATTCCTTTTTACTGTTGTTTCTCATTCATACTGCTGCTATCCTATACTAATCTTTCCGAGGTTTGAGTTATTATCATATATAAAGAGTATCTTTTGCCCTCGGCTTTACTCATTCATAAAGAATTCATATACATATTGGTATCCGAATCACACGGGAACTGCTATTTGGTATAAAAGTAGATGGCCAATACATTATTCCTAAGCAGTTCAGTAGTTTCGACGTGAAATAGAAAAAAAAAATCCGAAGTAACAAACTTTTACATTTATGACATTAGTAGGATGTAAAAACTGTATGTTATCTTCAATCTATCTATATGGACAACTTAATCACTAATAAGAGATTGCTCATTTGGGGCGCCACAATGAGATCTCGCACCACGTGAAAAACTTGCTAGGGCCGCCTCTGGGCTCACTCCCCAAGCTGCACGCTGGATTTGTCTGATTTCGTGCCACAGTTATATCCACAATATTTAATTATATTCGATTGCTGATACATTGTCTCCTCTTACCTGAGCAACCTTGCATATTAATTTAACAATTAGGTATGCCCAAGATCTAAAGTACCAAACTAATTTGATGATAAATAATAAAATAATCTGGATAATACATATAAATGTAGGATGGCGAGACGTGTCATACTACAACATATTGTATCGCATAGGAGAATTGTCGAGTGATATAATCAGAGAACTCAATTATGACGTTACAACTTTAGAGATAGAGGTGTGCAATGCTGCGTTGACAAAATTTCTGCAGAAAGTTGTTCAGATTATCGGTCCGAAATGTATTGAAGAGTATTTTTGCCTGGACGAGGGCTCGGCACAAGTCTGCATTGAATCCAATTCTATTTGTTTCATTTGATATATAGATGAATGACTGATTTAACTTTTTTTTTTAATGGCTTTCGGCGACTAAGCCATTCAGCCAGCTCAATGTGTTTATGATATCTCTTCATGTGAATTTTTTAGTTTCTCCAGTGCGTTTATGCTTCCTATGTATAGACACCACAGGACGGACAGGACATTCACACAGACACACAACACTTAAACATCCATGCCCGCGGCCGGATTCGAACCGGCGACCTTCGGCACGTGGAGCTAGTGCTATAGCCCCTACGCTACCGAGGCCGGCCTGATTTAACTTTGATTTTATCCGAATATTTTCCCGATGTTTAATCCCTGATTTCCTTTCACTGGAAACCTAAAAATAATAAACCCTTATTAATTTGATTAAATAACTTACAATTATGAAACTCCACAAACGTAATTCATCTCCATTATTTAAATTATTTTGGTAATATTTTGACTTCAAATTCGTAAAAGGTGATCCCAGAAATCCCTGAATAGTTTTTCACTTCGAAATTTTGAAAAAAATGCTGAAAAATATTTTTTCTGATTAAATTTATTTTTGAAGTTTAAAACATTTTATAAAGGAAATTTGTAATTTTCAATTCATTGTGACTAGCAAACCTACTATTTTAACTTTTTTGTTTGTCCATTTATATCTATGACACTACAAAAACAAATCAAAAGAAAAAACATTTCACATATACAAACAACAATTTAAGCAATGAAAATCTGAAGGAAAAAGGTGTTAACGTTGGATACCACCATATTTATTGTAACATGGACCCATACGTAAAAAATTTAAAAAAAAGCTTCAATTGAACTTACTATTCTCGCAAAATTCAGTTGTTATTAGCAAACGGCCGCAGAAGCTAAAGAATTAATTATTTGAACAATATTGAATTTAATTGATTTTAGCTTGGAGGGATTGTCTAAAATCATTAAAACTCTGAACATGAATTTGTCACGTATTTATGGTATTTATCTAGTGATTAAAAAATTCGTTCATTTATAGGTGCGAATTTTAATATATTAATATATAGTAAAATTCATATAAATACATATAAATTTATGAATTTTTATCATATACTCGTATTAATATTTTTTCTGTTTATATATTATTTTTATTGTATTTATAAATAATTGGACTGCCCAAAATTTATCAATAGCAAGTCCTTTAATATTGTGTATAGGGGTGTGTTAAATTAAAATTAATTTAAAGATGTATGGTTTCTTACTTAGTTGAAGGATTGATAGTTACATTAACATTTTTTTGGTTGTTGTATCGTATCAATATAATTTTATAATCATAATGTATTAATTGTTATTTTTGACAAATAGATACATGTGTGCACACTTCCAAGCGACAACTTATGAAAAAATTGGCCCACACATCGATGTAAGCAAATCCGTAGGGAAAAAGCTAACCATTTCAAAGGAATTAAAAAAATGTATATTCGAATCCAGAATTCTTGTATTTTTTTATAATTTTACATTTGAATTAGATGGATTTCTAGAGCGGAACAAATCCCCTAATGATTCAGTGTTACATTTTAATTGAACTTTTATTTTTATCAGCTTTATTTTTTTTTTAATTTATTTAATTGCAATGGAGCACAGGCTCCGGTGGCAATTTCCCTAAACACCCAACTTCCCCCTATCCTGCACCTACCTACATTTGCCCTCTACAAATTTTATCTTTAAATTCTTTCAAAGGTTTCGGTAAATTATTCATCATCCCTGACACCCTTACCTAAAAAAGAGAATCTTCCCACACCCTTGTGCCTGAAATCGAGTGCCAGCTTGTGGTCATGGTCATCTTTTCCCTTCCATGCACTACTTTTCATACCTATTGCAATATCTTTCCATGCCTCATCGCCAGTATATGCCCTGTACACTCCCATGATCCTCCTCATCCCCCTCCTGTCTTGCAATGAATCCCATTCCAGCTCCTTTATCATATCCGTCACTAATTGCATTCTGCGATAATTCCCAGAAACAAATCTAGCAGCCCTTCTTTGCACCCTCTCCAACTCCTGTATTTGATACGTAAAATGAGGGTCCCATATTACACTACCATATTCGAGCAATGGTCTGACCAAAGTTTTGTAACCCAATTCCTTGACTTCTCTCGTACATCCCATCATCACTCTCTCCAACAAGTGCAGAACTTTGAAACCTTCTCCTACCACCTGTCCTATGTGTCCTGCCCAGTTAAGTTTGTTATCAAAAGTAATTCCAAGATATTTACATTTCATGTCTTCAGCAAGCAATTCTTTCCCCACCTTATATTCATAATTAACCTTTTGTTTTTTATTTGTGTATCTAATAAGCTGACTCTTCATTGCATTTATCTTCATTCCATGTTTACCAACCCAATTAGATATCCTGTCCAGATCACCCTGCAACTGTTTACAATCCTCTATCGTTTTGATTCTTTTATACAGCATTATGTCATCTGCAAACAATCTAATTTCAGATAGTAAACAATCAACACAATTATTCATTAGAATAATGAATAGCAATGGTCCCAATACGCTACCCTGTGGCACACCCATTTTTACTTCCACTTCTTTTGATACTACATTTCCTACCTTAACTTTCTGTTTTCTACCTTTTAAGAATTCTTCTACCCAAAAAATCACTTTCTTATCCACTCCAATGGTTTTTACCTTATTTACTACCATTTTATGGCTTAATCTGTCAAACGCCTTAGACAGATCTAGTGCTACACTATCAATTTGGCCTCCCTTGTCCATTTCATCTGAAATATCTTGCATATATCGCACCAACTGAGATTCGCATGAATATCCTTGCCTGAAACCATGTTGCCTGCTTAAAAACCACTTACGTTCCTCACATATATTTCTGATGCGGTTGCATATCAATCTTTCCATTAATTTACCTACCACTGATATCAAACTGATTGGCCTGTAATTCTCAACTCTATTTCTCACTCCTCCCTTATGTACCGGTACTACTATTGCACTTTTCCAGTCCTGTGGTAAGCAGCAAGTGTCTAGATTCAATTTAAATAATATTTCAAGATAAGGTACAATGTCACATCCGGCTATCTTTAAGATATCTGTAGTAATATTATCTTCACGAGCCCCTTTATTTTTTTTTCAGCTTTCTTATTTCCTTCATGATTTCCTCAGGATGGATATCAAATTTTTTACTATCGTCATTTCTAATTGTGTTGTTAAGCTTGTTCTCCGAATTAGACCCTCCTGTTTCTGATTCATTGTCCCTAATGCTTTCACTGAACCAGTTACTTAAAATCTCTGCCTTTTTCAAATCGTCAGTAACTTCTTCTCCATCCTTGTCTATAAGTGTCTCTACACCCTCCCTTCCCCTACAGTAACACAACGTCCCATGGGTTTAACACGCAGAACATATCCACAGCTACATTTCATTGTTTTAGTTTATTTGTGCTGTGATTAAAAATATTCCCTGGGACTGGAAAATTCCGTTCTGTTGAATTTATTTCAATTTCCGGTTGCCTGGTATTCAACGCATATTCAGTACATATCTATTAAATATCCAAACCCATCATCTTGATGATATTTTACATTGTCTGCCTTTTGTAAGATTACACGTTATTCCTTGTAGCGCACATGCACAAAGGTCCCTTAAATATTCAGTGTAACTTATTATTGATTTTTTAAGTAATCTGTTTTTGTGTCAATACTGGCTTCTGAGACCTGGGTGGTTAGGGCGTCGGACTCCGCGTTCAACTGTAGATCCCCTCTAGGGTTAACAATCCCAGCTGTAACACGGATGTGTACACATCTAAAGCATATTCATTCCAAACAAAAGCTAAACGTGGTCCTGATTGGCCCAAACGAACATACACACATACTACAGTAGCCGGCACGAAAATAGACCTGCGAAGATTGTAAGCGTCTACATAAAATGTTGCAAATCCTCAGAAAAATCAGCTTTCAGTAAAATGTGCTGAAAAATTCTAAAAAGTAATACCGAATGTGTGGAACAAGGTGATTTGTTTTTTTAACTCGAAATATTTACATGACTATTAAAAAAAAAACCTAGTTCCCATGAACTTTATGGATAAAATTACTTTCTTCACTTCAAACAACGGAAAAAGTTAAACCAATGATAAAAAAATAGCTGAAAAAAATTATCCGGCTTCCTGAAAGTTAACAGATCATTACAGAATATATTATATTCATTATATAGCGAAGAATGTTATAAAAAAATTAAAAAGTTATACGAATCGCTTGTTTGTCCCTGTTGTGTAATGTAAAAAGTTGTCGCTGACCAACTTTCGTTCTGTTTGTTCACGTTATAACTTCCAGCGAGAAAGTTTGTGAGAAAATATTGAAATTAATTTTAGAAAACACAACAGCATCCTTAAACGAATCCTTCTGGTTTGCTTTATAATTTATCTGCACGAATGTTATAGTGCTGCGCTCGCGTCCAACACTGGCCGACGGCTTCCGTCAATTACGACGAGCGAGATACTCGTAGTTACCGTACCTTCTCAAAAATATTCAGATTGAGGCTCATGTAAGAATTATTATCAAGCAAGAGAATTCCATGAAAATACACATAAAAATGGTTTCCAGTAAAATCTTGTCACCTCAATAAAAATAACGCAATGTCCGCTTTCAATAAAATTACTAAAGAAATGATTGAAAAACTTAAAAACTCGCTCATTTTCAAATCTGTGTGCCATTATACTCTCCGTAACTTATTCATCTTCGGATTCGTTAGACGTAAGATCATTGTTGCTGCTTTCACCCAGCTGTTTCACGAACTGATCCATTTCTGTGTCTCTCGCGCACTGTTTAACACAATCAGTTTCTTATAATCTTTCCGCATGTCTTACACAATTTGACCAATCTTCTTGAGTAACGCTGTCTAAAGTTTCGTGTGTAAGTTGCTCGACAGCAGCAAGTTTGAAGGTCGTGTTCTCCTTAGCGACATCCCGTTTCACTTGTGCCTAAATCAGTTCTATTGGGTTATACTGGCAATGATAGGGTGGCAGGCGAACTATTTGATGTCCCAATTAATTTGCCAATTGATCCATTTCGAATACCTTCTTGTCATTTCGAATTTGTTCTTTATGTAAAAGCTCATCCCTAGTTTCATGCGGAAAAAATCGAACACCATTCTTACATAGCCTTCAATAATATCTCCCTTACGCCAGTTTGAAGATGGTGGTTTGTCTGTTTGAATGGAATTATAACTGGCATTGTCTATAGCGGTAATGCACCCTTCTTCTGGCGAGCGACATATATCACAAAACCACCTCTTAAAAACCTCACCGTTCATTTCTGTATGGTAATCCGATACAGACGAATTTTTTCCGCCACAAAACACTTGTTTGGCTCCTGGTATGAAACCTTTATGTGCAGAACCAGCATGTACTATGACAAGTGGACTTACTCGGCCAGTAGTAACTTTAAAATCTCCGTTACTTCTCGAATCATGCCAAATATATTTGTTCATATGATTTTGGTTAATGTAAGTCTCGTCTAAGTAAGCAATTGGCCTAGCGTCCTTTGTACGCAATGAATTCATTGTTCGCAAAAACTTTGCTCTTGAAGCCGCAATACCACTACGTTTCATTAAAAATTTTCGTCCGTCATTGAATTTCCTAAATTTAAAACCCAGTCTTTTCAGAACGGATCTTTCTGAGCCTGAATAGCTGATTTTAAGGCAGATATCAGACCTTATTTTCATAACCGTTGGGTATTCTCCTCTGTCGTAATACTGTAAAACAGTCCTGCGCACTACTTCTTTATTAAAATCATCCAGTTCAGTGCATTTGTTTTCCCGCCTATACTTCTTTTTTGGTGATTCAAAAACAGGGATCATATCTTCGGTTTCTGCCGAACTTAAAATACCGACGATACGTTGTACCGAATTCTTGGAAATATCACAAGCTTCCGTTGTCAATGTTTGTACTTGAGCAATGTTAATATTTCTCCTGGCTTCTTCGTTGTGGGAAAGGTTGCTAAAATACTTGAAAACATTTGCCACGACAACTTTACTTTGCTCTCTAATATCTGGACGGTCTCATGAACACCGATTTTACTTCTTTTCGGTAACGTACTGCATGTAGGATTCTTTTCTACAACATCACTCATCATAAAGACAAAATAATAACCTTTAAAGTAGCGAAACAAACCGACCGCAGCGAAAACTACGAACCGACTGGCTGTGGAAGAACATTTGACAACACCGCCGGATCAACCGAGGGCAAAGATGGTAGTGCGGGCGGGGGGTGGAAGCAAGACTGCGTGACCTTGGATGGACTAATTCGGTGTCTTGGACTATAGCTTCTAAAGGTGGCCATACACGATCGATCCAAATAGAGCGACGCCACTCCATTATCATGTCGTCTGTGGGGGAATTGATGTGGATGACGTGGACTGACAGGATTATTTGGATATCCGGTCGTGTATGACCACCTTAAGCTTTTAAAAATTGTGGGTTGAATGCATTTTACGCCAGTTTTTTATCCGGCAGTTCCTTTACTAAATAGTATTCTTAAATAACGCTAATAACTTCGATTTCCTAATGATATACGAGGGGGTATCCAAAAAAACCGGAATTATTTTTTAAAAGCGATATATATTTATCAATTTTTTTTATTTATTTTTACAAAACAAACATATACCCTTTAAAATACTCTCCATTACAACTATTACATTGGGCCCACAGGTGCTTCCACTGTTCGATAGATCTTCTGTAGTCATCTTTAGAAATGGCTGACAGCTCCTCACTCGTTTTTTTTCTTGACCTCTTCGATGTTTTCAAATCTGTGTCCTTCCATGCCACTTTTCATGCGTGGAAATAAGAAAAGTCGCACCGAGCCAGGTCAGGCGAGTAAGGTGCGTGGGGCAGCGGAATCATGGCATTTTTAGCCAAAAACCGCCTAACACAGACAGCTGTGTGTGCAGGTGCATTATCGTGGTGGAAGAACCAGTCTCCTCTCTGCCACAAATCGGTTTTTTTTTGACGAACACTATTGCGTAAGCTTCTTAAAACTTCCACATAAAAAGTTTGATTGACGGTCCGATGTGGGGGAACAAACCCTGAAGGAATTACGCCCTTGGCATCAAAAAAGCAAATGAGCATTGTTTTGATGTTTGATTTGAAGACATTTTTTTTGGACCGGGTGACAATGACGTTTTCCGTTGGCTTGACTGTTGCTTTGTTTCTGGGTCGTAACCATAGCACTATGACTCATCACCAGGAATGACCTTTGACAGAAAATCTGGATCAATTTCAAGCTGTTATTTCAAAGCACGACATGTTTCAACTCGACGTTCTTTTTGATTGTCAGTCAGAGGCCGAGGAACAAACTTGTCAGCAACATTTTTCATTCCCAAATCTTCGGTTAAAATTCGCTCTAAGATAACCCACTAATCTCTGACAGTTAGGGATTGCAATCCAGCAAAGCGGGATCCCGCATCATTAGACAATCTGGCGGATCCCGCACAAAATTAAGCGGATCCGCAATCCGCAAAATCCGGCGGAAACACGTGTCAGTCTGCGTGACTCGCTGTCCCACTCGGTCTCTAACGGATGTATTGCACTGTTTGCTTTACCAGAGCAGTTGGCATTTGACTCATGTGAATAAGCGTTTGTTTTTGTCAACCTTCGTCATTCGTAAGTAAATTGATACACTTTTACATATTCAACAAAACTTACATTTGTTTCGAGTACACATTTTTGTAATTTGAGTAATTTATAGTACGATTTTCTAACTATATAATTATTTTTTAAGTGTTGCACACGTTATCTGAACTACACGGTTACAGCTTTTTATTCACGGTTTCATTATTTCCATTTTCTGTATTTTCAGATAAAGTAATTGTAACAATTTCCTAATTTGCGGCTGAAATTTTGATTATTCGTTGATATGAAACTAATGTTAGCGTAATTTTAACAATCGCGTACCGATTTATTTAACAGCTATCAAAAGGAAATTGTATATCCTTTGACTTATTGTTGTTTTGGCCGCTGCCTCAATGCGTTTCTTTGACGAAAGGCGCCTGCTTACATGTGCCACTCAGGCTACAGATTAATACCTCTTCTCCTTATTATTTCGACTAAAGGTAAAAAAAAAAAAAAAAAAGTTATAATGAAATTTTCACGGGTGTATCGACGAATTGTGTTGTAGGAACACCATACTTCGACGGCTGCCTCCGCCGTCTTCCTCACGTGTGTAATTTCGTGTGTTTGCAATGAAATCCGGAGATACAACCTATGAGGACTTCACTGCAATCATGAGAAAGTCTCTTTTCTTATTAAAAAATAATAATTTCCACTCTAAAAACGTCGTTACGCCACATAAGTAAATCTGAAATATTTGACAGTTTACGTGTTGGTGAGTAGTTTCTTTTAATAACATTAAATCAACTGTAATATCAATCAAGGAATCAGGAGATATAATAATGAATCACGCAAAAAAAAGGCCAAGTCTCGTACTTGTGCAGTGACAAAAAGTTATGAAATCTTGTTCTGAGCCAAGTCTACACTTTACAGAGTATATTCACTTCACTTTGTGAAATTGAATGGTTTTCTCGGTGTTATGGGACGTTTATTTACAATTAAAAAAAAAAAAAAAACTCTGGTAACTTCGCCATTAAGCAAACCATATTTTTAAACTTATGTGATGTATTATACGGCACATAATATGACCTAAGACCAATATTTTCCATTTTTATTATTTATTTAAAAATTGGTTTAGATTAAAAAACAAAAATGTAAAACCTCGAAATACACTTAAGACACGCTAAAAAGTTTTAATGTCATTTTGCCAATTAAAATATTGTTAACTGTTAATTTGTATCATTTTACATTAAAAATTATTTATTAATTTAATTTTTATTTAATTTATTAACGTTTTAAGTAACTATGTTTTAAATATATGCTTTAAAAAACTATTTGTACCAATTCCGCACGGATCCCGCGGGATTGACGCAAATCCCGCGCGGATCCCGCGGGATTGAAAATACTGCGGGATTGCAATCCTTACTGACAGTTGATCAATTGTCTGTCGACGGTCTGAGAGCACAAGCTCTCGAATTTTTTCAACATTTTCGTCGGTTCGGGCAGTTGATGGACGTCCAGAACTAGGTTTGTCATCAATCGACATGTTGCCATTTTTAAACCGAGCGACCCGCTCGTATACTTAGGCTATAGGCGTATACTTGAGCGTCCTTTTTTAGGCTGTTTTCTACAATAAAACAGTTTCAGCAGCATTTTTGCTGAGTAGAAAACAAAATTCCACAGCTGCACGTTGTTCACTTAAACTTGCAACCATCAAAAACGAAACAATAACAAAACATCGCTATTTATTTAATTTATTTCCTGATTTTACATAGCCTACTACCTTGTTACCTAAAGTAGGCCCTTAGTTTCTACAGTTTTTATACTTAAAACAATTTACTTTTTTTAATATCTCTGGATAATTATTCTTAAGGATTTAATGGATTTAAGTATTCTAATAGTTAATCTACTAATTATTCTAATAATTAATATACCGATTAATATACCAACTATTCTACTAATTACTCTGCCAACATACTAATTCAAACCAAAATTAGCAATCGTTTTTGTATTTTCGTACCACAATTTGGCATATCTATTTCTACAATAATCTGTAAAACTATTATATAGGTTTTTTGGACAGTTGATGTTTCTTAAGCATTCGAACAGCGCGGGCCACCATAGATTGTCGAAAGCGCCGGCGATGTCTACAAATACACCCACCACATAATTTTTGGAATAGTTTTGAGCTATTTCCATTAAGCGGTTGATGGCGTCCTCTGTTGACTTGCCTGCTCTGAACCCAAACTGATTTGAGTTCATCCCATGTTTTAACCGGTGTTCCTTTAGTTTCTTGCAAAGTATCTTTTCTTGTACTTTCCCTAGAAAATTGAGTAAGCAGATTGGACGATAGGATTTTGGGAGTTGTGGGTCTTTGCCTCCACCTTTCGCTATAATAATCACGTCACTCGTTTTCCATGCATTTTGTATTTTTCCCTGCACCAGGCATTCGTTAAATAGTTTATTTAAGGTTGGAACCAGTTGGACAACCAACTCCTGGAGGACTTCAGCCGGTATCCTACCAGGACCTGGTGTTTTTCTTTTTGGAAGGGAAAGTATTGCCTCTACTATCTCTTCATCTGATATGACGCATTTTTGATGCTCACTCTCGTAGGGATCCCACATTTTTGACGCAATTCACTTTGCCGATGGGTCTCGTTTTCTGTACTATCATCTGGAAGTAGCACGTCAAGTTCCATCCAGTTGGTGGTCATAGATCCATCCAGTTTTCTTACTGTAGACAAGGTTGTAGGTGGCTTAATTTTGCCAGCGGCAATCTTGTAGGGGATGCCCCATGGGCCTGATCTCATATTTTGTCTGACGAAGGCTTCCCAGCTTTTTTGTTTTGTCTTCAGCAACAGATCCTTGAACTCTTGCTTTTTATTCCTATACCTTTCTAGAAGAGTCTGTCTCTCTACCGTAATGAGGCAACGTTGATATGATTTTCTTGCCTTCCTCATTGTGATTCGTAGTTTCTCCAATCTTTCTGTCCATGGTTTGTCTTTTAATCCCGTTGTTTTCTTTACTGGAATTGCAGTTCTCATTGCGACTTGGATTGCACGAATTGTTTCTTTCGCAGCCTCGTCCACATCAAAATCTATATCTTCGACTCGGGGAGGGATAAAGCAACTCCTTAATCTCGACCAGTTGGCTTTGCTGATTTCATATCGCCGTTGATTATTGGTACAGGCGCCTTCGCGCGCACCGTCTTGCAGTCTTCCCAGTTCGAACATTATTAGATTGTGATCACTGGTGGTTTGGTTCTCAATCACCTTCCACCCGCTTACTAGGTTTCCTGCTCTTCGATTTGCTAAAGTTATATCTATTTTCGATTTGGCACCTGCTCGGTCACTGAATGTGTATGGATTGTTTGGCTCGTTTTCGACATACAGCTGTAATTCTCCAATGAGCTCGAGTAACTTTTCTCTTCGTGCGTCTGTACGACCACTGTGCCATAGTGCAGCTTTGGCATTTGCATCGGCAACTATCACCGTAGGGTTGTCGCATATGGCTGTACATATTTCCCTAATCTTGCAAAGATAGGGGTCAATATCGTATTGAAAGTACATGTTAACGAGGACCACATTTCCCCATTTCATACCTAACTCCACACACACCATATGTTCATCGCAGAATTGTATTATTTTTGTGACAGTGATATTGAAGAGTATGATGGCACTCATAGGTTTCTTCCCTGTCGAGATTATCTGAGACGTCACTGGCATGTGTGGGATTTCCCCTTCACTGGAGTGGGGCTCTTGAAGACAGAGGATATCTATTTGCATTTCCTCAGCTAGTTTACTCACTTCATGCAAAACCTGACTGGTTCTCCTGCAGTTTAATTGTGCAATATTAATTTTCTGTGCACCCCTGCTCATGGATGCCGAGTATGGATATTGCACTGTGGCAACGGCTGTCTCGAGTCAAGCATTATTCTTCCATGAGTCATCACAAAATGACGGTAAATTTGATCTGGATCAAAGATTTCGTTCCGTCTGTCAAATACTTGCTTGACTATAGTGAGTAACTGGGCTGAATTAGTAGGTATATTGTTCACTTTAAGTTGAGTACGATCAGTTGCCTCTGGTTGCGGAAATGTGATGTTTTTGCCATTTTGATGTGCTATTCTGGTTAAATGGCGTAACGCTAGAGTGAGATTTTGTGTTTCCTCTAGTCTAGCGAGCTGCAGATTGTTTTCAAACTTATGGTAGATCTGGTCTGGAGCTATAGAGGCGTGTCTTGGTTTTTCGTTCGCTCGGTTTTCGGAGACGCCACTAGTTTTGCAGTAGTTGGATACCATTGGAACTGGTCCTACCCATCCAAGTCCAGCTCGTTTTGATTGAGGTCTAGGAGAAATATCACAGATGGTAGAAGTAATCTCTGAGGGTTGAAGGATAGGTTCACTGTCTGCGTGTCTACGCTGTTTGCTGTTTCTTTCCCTTCTTGCAAAATTTTCTCCCTGTATCTTGCAGCCCTCTCTGCGTTCCGCCTCTTCCTTGATGGCGTGTTTCTTGTTTTATTCCTGTTTCTTTTCCTTACTGTTTCTTCTATTATGTTGATAATGATGCTCAATAATTGCGCTAGCAAAAACAATCACTACAGATTAACAGGACAAGCCAGGTCGACAACAGAGGCGGCATTGAATAGGCAATGAGCTGCGCAATAAACGCCTAGCGTCAGAAACGCCTGCTACACAAGCCCCGTCCACGGCAATGCTATTCCGGTTATTTTTGGATACCGCCTCCTACGCACAGTATTCGGTTGTAGTTTACATCTCGATACAGTTGGGACTACTTTCATGAGGCTGACCTAATGACATCAGTAATACGGTGCCAGTGAAAGAAGAGCATATTAAAAACAAACCTTAACCATTTATGTTATGCCGCGTAATATTAGTTTTTATCCCGATCCAGGCAGCATAGATCGCGATAAATGTGGAACTAGTGTGTAACGACAAATCATTCTCTGGTAATTTAGAAAGAAAGGTGACAGAACTGCAGCACAAGAAAACAGAAAATACAGATCTTCTTTGCTTTTGAACGCGGCAAGTATAGTTTGTTCTAGTTTATCAACTAATAATCAGTGATGAATGAGATAAGGAAAATATTTTTAGTAATACTTCAAGAAGAAAAGGATCCCTGACTATATCTCAGAAAGAAGTTTTTCCCTATAATCCATCATTTGGAGGAGTAGTTAGTGTCATTAAGAACATTTATGATTACAGAAAAGTACATAACGTAAATATCAGTTATGTCTGTCTGTCAAGAGAAAACAGTACAAACAGTCTTCTGGAAGTACGTAACACACAGAGAAAGGGGAGGGAGAAATCGAGGTAAAAGCTGCGTCAGGCTACGTGGGTGGTAAAAAGGGAGAGGGGGGTTCAATGTATTCCAAAATGGAGTCACGTAGTTTATGGACGCTCTATTAGCCCACCAACGAAGGCCCGTCGCTTGACGTGACACAATCATCAAGCTTGTCTTTTATTATAAGGCCTACTGATACAGTTTTACACTTAGTGCAACGCGTAAATTTAGTGGTGTAATTATATTAACTACTATTGTTTTCTTTACTAAATATTTAGTTTTCCGGGTTTGTCAACTCTTGGAATCACTCCTTCCGTCTGTCAAAGGCTCAAAACTATTGTACCCTCTTAACTTAGAAATTTGTAACTGCGCTCTACTTCAGAACAGTAGAATAAGATCGTTGGGTTAAAAATATTGTTCTGTAGAGAATTGGGGTCTTAAAATGATCATATTCATCGATATGAAATAATAGCTGGCAAATCGAGATATGTATACGACCACTGATTTCATTGGCTTATGGCCTCGGACCGAAGAACTCTCATTTCGGCTTTCTGGATTTTACTTCGGCATATTTTCCTTGTCTACCGAACAGAAGATAGGTTGCTATAATCCCAGGAACAATGATATTTTTTCCAGAAAGTAGAATAATAAAAGCACCATGTTAGTGATGTATTTTCGCCTAATAGGTTAGTTGCCAAGGGCCTATCCAGGATCAGAGCTCGAGGGTGTGGGGGGGGGGGGGCAACTCATATTGGTTTCGAGATGGGATGGGGCACTGAAACATGTCGATTTCTTACAAAATTAAACTCAAACCAATTGAAGAAACTATTTTTATTATTGATTAATATAGTAACCCAACCACTTGATCTAAGGATCTACCATGTAGTAAATTAAGATCGTAACTCAGTTATAGTTTATGTAAACATTAATCGTCTCGGATTCTTAGAAATTTTTTCAATATCTTTGTTTCTCAATATCTCACGGTGTTCTTTCACGAAATTTCGACGCACATTCATCAGGCAAAATCCAGTCAATCTTTCCTCTCACAAAGTGCTGCTGACCCAGTTCTTCATTCGTCGAAGCATACTGAAGGCAACTTAATTTTTCTTCTATGCCCCCCCCCCCTTGCCCCTCGCTGGATACGCCCATGTTAGTTGCAATGGTAATGGATTGAAAAGGGGGAAAAATACGCTGCTCCACCCAGAGAATCGAGAAAACAGGGGAAGAAGTAGTTGTGGAATAATTGTTTAGCTCATTTTACGAGAAATCGGGATAAACAATTCAGTTTTTACCTTGAAATTAATCATGGGAAGGAACCTTATGCAGAGGATATAATAAAAAATACTGACTTTTGACCGTGACCATGTTTGTGATGTATTTTCGCCTAATAAGTTGGTTGCCAAGGGCAAGATTTGAGATGGAGGGGGGGGGGGGGGAGGCAACTCATATTGGTTTCGAGATGGGGTAGGGCACTGAAACATGTCGATTTCTTACCAAATGAAACTCAAACCTATTGAGGAAACTATTTTTATAATTGATTAATATAGTAATCCAACCACTTGATCTAAGGACCTACTATGTAGTAAATTATGATCGTAACTCAATTATAGTTTATGTAAACACTAGATGGTACCCACGACTTCGTTCGTGTTTGTAAACAATTTTTATTGACAGCTACCGACATCTAACAACCATAGTGCACGATGGGAGATGCGATGCTATTACCACACACAAATGCCAGTCATCTACGCTATGTAGTTCAGGCAGCAAAGTAAAATTTACGGACACACATGTCTTTGGATGAAATACGAAAATATCCCTGATCTACCACATGCAACCACCATATCTCCCACACTACCACAGTTACCGAAATTCGGCCAACGTTGTGATCGATGGGTGACTCCGTGTTACTACCACACACAAACGCCAGTGATCTGCGATAGATAGTTTTCGCTGAAAAGTGATACACCATGACACATGCATCTTTGGCAGAAATATGAAATTGCCACAGGTCGACCACTTTCAACCCCCATATCTCCCACACCCCCATAACTACCGACATCTAACAACCATAGTGCACGACAGGCGACACGATTCTACTACCACACAGAAACACCATTGGTCTATGTTATGTAGTTGTGGCAGGAAAGAGAAGTATAAGAAGACACAAATTTTTTGTCGAAATATGAAAACCCCCTGCATTGGCCAACTTTAATCATCATATCTCCCAGATCCCCACAGCTATCGACATTCGGCCAACGTTGTGCACGACTGGAAACTCCATGCTACTTCCACACACAAAGACCAGTGATCTGTGCTTGGTAGTGGTGGCTGAAAAGTGAAATAAATGAAAACACACGTCTCTTTTTATATATATATATATAAGATTAATCGTCTCGGATTCTTAGAAATTTTTTCAATATCTTTGTTTCTCAATATATCTCGGTGTTCTTTCACGATATTTCGATGCACATTCATCAGGCATAATCCAGTCAATCTTTCCTCTCACAAAGTGCTGCTGAGCCAGTTCATTCGTCGAAGCGTACTGGAGGTACCTTAATTTTTCTTCTATGCTCCCCCCCCCCCCCTTGCCCTTCGCTGGATACGCCCATGTTAGTTGCCACGGTAATGGATTGAAAAGGGGGAAAAATACGCTGCTTCACCCAGAGAAACGAGAAAACAGGAGAAGAAGTAGTTTTGGAATAATTGTTTAGCTCATGTTACGAGATATCGGGATAAAAAATTTCAGTTTTTACCTTGAAATTAATCATGGGAAGGAACCTTATGCAGATGGTGTAATAAAAAATACTGACTTTTGACCATGATTTCGTTCACGTGAGTTATAGATGCTTTCAGTAGTTTTTCTTTCGACTTGTTAACTGTCACCATTAATTTTTTAACGCTGAAATTTGTTTATTCATGGCTAGGCACAACTGTTACCTTAATAAAAATAATGATATAAATCCAGTTCAGGAAACAAACCCAATATACAACAAAACATTACGTAAATTATAGGATCAAATTAAATAGTTCCATATAAAGTCTACAATCTATATTCCACATCAGGCCCAGTACATAGCAGCCTAATTAGCCTTGTTATTCGCTGTAGGTAGGTCGTGAAGTGTATAGGGCGCGTCAAGTTTCTTGCAGATCAGCAGATGTGGGGTTTGCAGTTCCATGCATAGCTCGTCTTCGCGGATATAACCCCATCTAAGCGAACACTGTTCGAATGATACAATAGAATTTCTTATATTAAATCGTGTTAAAAATTCGAATGCGAGATGTCTAGCACCAGGCAAAAAACAATATTAAATGGGTAGGTTGTACTTTGGAACAATTAAATTCAAGGACTTCTTTTTATTTATCAGATTGTCGATGACGCATCAAAAGCTATCACTATGTGTCGTTTCCTTGAAATCGGTCCATTACCTTTTTCGTGATGCATGCATGCAGTCAGACAAAAATTAATTCAGTTTATGGCGTTTGACTATTTGTCATGGAAAATTAAGGTACTAATCTGGATAAAAAGCATCTTATATGTTAATGGTTAAATAAAATTCGTTCATCAGCTATGTGCGTTGAGCGCCCATACAGACTGATACACAAAAATTCTAAAACATACAGTTTTGGTCTCTCTATCATCAGTAGTCTACACTGAAATTATTTATTACGAAATAAATCTCATGTACAGACACAACGTTTTTGCAGATTAATTATGTACTTCATCCACATGAAGCTTGAGATTTCTGCTTTAAATTTACTGATAAACTATCAAAACAAATTTTGCTGCTTATGAGAAAGAAGAGAAGGAGAACCGTTATTTCCGCTTTCTTGGTTGTACCTTTACGTACATGTCTTAAATACCATTGTGCACCTCATTTGAATCTACCAACTCGCGAGTTGGCGGTAACTCTCGAACTTGGCATTCGGGAGGACTCGGGTTCAAATACCCGTCCAGACATCGCGATTTCAGTTTTCCATGCCTCTTCAAAATAACTTCAGGAGATTGGTTCCTTCAAAAGAGAATGGCCTAATTTCTTCTCGTTCCTATTCCCCAATCTCCCTCGCTTCCAAGGACCTCCATGTCTACGAGGCCTTCCCTACGGGCATTATTTGAAGTGGTGCTGCGCGGCGCGCTTACGAACAGTATGCTTTATTTCTAAGTGTATAAACTGCCGTACAAAATCCCCAATTGAATCGCAAAGGTCAATCAATTACAGTATAGTAACACTCTCTGGCTCAGTTTATTGTGGCATTGTGATGGTGTCCGGCGCTGATACGGGTTAGCTAGTTCGAATTCTAGTGTTTGAAGAAATTTTCTTCAGCAGGACTTGGCCTGCAGGGTAGGAGAGGTGGTGGCGGTGCACAATTCCTAATCACCACGTTGCGCATCAAAGTTCTGGCACGAACACTTAAAGTTTTTAAAATTCCACGTTTCACTGCTGGATGGTGGTGAGAGGCTGCATGTAAATAGCGATTCGTGTGCGTTGGCTTGCGATAAACTACGTGGCCCAGGGAGCCATCTTCCTCCCGCCTCACTATCACGTCCATAAAGGGAAGTTGTTTGTCTACCTCAACTTCCATGGTGAACTTAATTTTGTCGTGGGCACTGTTTAAGTGTTGGAAGAAGGCTTTGAACGATTCTCACCCGTGTGGCCAGAAACTTTAAGTGTTCGTGCTTTCATAGTAAGTGACGATGCGAGCACAGCTGCGGAAAAAGAAATTTTGAAGGAGACGTTTCTGGCCAACGGCTACAGCCTTAACGTTATTAATAAGGCCATCGCAAGGCTTGAACCTCAAACACTTCCTTGTGATCCAGCACCAGAAACTGTAGCCAGAAAACAAACAGGCGGACCCATGACAATATTACCGTACGTTCAGGGGGTGACAGATAAAATTGGCCGTCTTCTAAAAAAGAAAAATTATCCGCCCAATATACAGAGAGCCTAGGAAGATCTCTGATGTGCTCATAAAAGACAGGAGGAAGAAAGTGCAGGCAGTGAACGTGTACCAAATACCCTGTAGCTGTGGCCAAGTGTATATCGGCGAGACTGGACGGACGGTCTAGGAAAGGCTGTGTGAACACATAAGACATCTTAAAAATAACGACGTCAGCAAATCAGCTGTAGCACAACATTCGGCCGACAATGGGCACTCAATTTTATTTAGTGACACTAGTTTACTTGTTCATGAAAGCACATGGTGGCCCAGGCGTATCAGAGAAGCGCTGGAAATTAAAAAGAGACCAGATAATATGAACGCGGACGGCGGGCTACAACTTGACCAAATACGGTCATGTTTGCTTAGGAAAAAGCGGGACGCAAGTCCCCATTGGAGAGGCAACGCTGGCGGCGGTAGCTTGAGTGACGTCACTCCAAACGGTTAGAGCGCTTTTCGGGAATTACATATAGGCGACAGCTATCCCAGCCTTGACAGTCCTCTGAAGAAGGCCACAAAATGATGGCCGAAATGTTAGGTTTTCATAAATTGACGCGGTTCAACACGGACAACCAAGAAACATAGTATATGTTTTGTCGGGTTAGGTATTTTGAAGAATTCACACTCAGTTTTTACTCTAGCCCAACAGGTCGATTCTGTTTAATTTCATTTTTGTCGTTAAACGTAGCCTCAATTGCCGCTACTCACTTACTGCATCACTGTGTCAACACGGCGACCATGGATTGTCAATAAGCCATCTTCTTTTTCAGCCCATCTCTATATTATTTGCCGCTATCCTTACGTTTTCCCGTTCGTCCTAAAGGTTCTGTTTGCTGTCTTGACCCAAAAATACTTCATATTCCTTAAACCATTTTCTCGAGTCATGTTAGAACTTAATTCTGTTAACGTAAGGCAGAAGTTTTGGTCAGATGTAACACACTATATTTAGAAGCAGAGGGACGAACTTAGCACTAACGATGATTTTAGATCTTCAGGATTGGGATAAGGACTCAAAATTCAGTAAAATTTGTGTCACGAAGTCGAAACCAGTAGTAGTTTTCTTATTACATTAGTGAAGTAAGTGTTTGGGACATAATATCCTAAGAGACTTTTATGGATTTTTTTTCCCCTCTATCACTTCGATAATGCAGCTTTTCAGCCAATCTTGGAAAGAATTACAGCCGTAATTTGTAACGAAATTTTTAATAAATAAGAGATTATGGTCGGAGTTGAATTTTTTTCTGAATTTTTGTTTTGCCCTCACGAATAAGAAATCAAATAGGCTAATTTTACAAAACGAGAAAAGAAACATTTGGGTTTAATATAGTTTTCTTGTATTACTCCAAGCATTTATTGGAATTATTCCATTAAATAAACACAAATGTGACTCGATCATTATTTTTGCCTGACGGTTTTTGAAACTAGACTAGATCCACTGCAATGCTACTGCCATCTAATTACGGGTAAATCGCATGATTACGTTGTATGAAAGAATGTCGGAATCATTATTATCTTACAATAACATTAGAGATTTTTTTTGGCTTAACGCCTCTTCGATGTCGAGGCCTTTAGAAGCGAAAAAAGACTGGGGCTAAGGAACGGGAGGAAGTTCAGTCACTGTCTTTTGAAGGAACCATCTTGGCATTCGGCTGGAGAGATTTAGGGAAACCATGGAAAACACAAATCTGGATAGCCGGACTAGGATTAAAAAGATTACTTGCTGACAAAAACTAGAGAGATAACTATAGATGGAATGAAGGCAGTTTGGTTAATATCTTTATGCCTTCTTAATTGAAAATGACAGGTAACTGAAATTTGCGATCAGACTTGTACAAATGAATGAAGTGGTCACTCAGAAACATCGTGTGACAATCTGAATATATATATATATATATATATATATATATATGGAGCAACATGTGTAAAACCAATTTATACTGTGGCAAACAAGTTTTCTTATGAGAGAAAGAAGAAGGATATAATGTATAAACATTGTCTCGTTGTATAATTATATCTCTTTTCGATTTCTACTAATGAGATATCCAAGTTTGTTTTTATAAATTCATTGCGTTATCTTGTGTGCATGTCTCTTACGTTATCTAAAAAAAATCCAAACTATGATCTGATACAGAAGGATATGTTTTGTATCTTTCGGATGGGGCAACTTCTAGTCACTTATTCAATTATTCTTTGCCTAGTAACTACTAAAACAAGCTAAACCGTTTCGGTATGTGTGATTACCTGACCGTGTGCATGTGTCTTTAAGGTACACCAAAACCAAAGATATTATTTGACTAGAAGAATTTTTTTCCGTTGGAATTCTTGGATGTTGAAGAAAATTTTTATGGAAATTGGCTGTTCAGGAAGATACTATATGATAGTGTGTTTGCTGGTCGGCTAAACTTTATTAACACTTTTAGGTGTAATGATGTTTTTTGTGGTTGTAGACGTTTGACACTAGTATTTCATGGAAAAGCTTGAGCTGGGATTGAGTGTTGTATTCCATTGACCCTTCAGGAACTTTCACTGAGCGAATGGTCTGAGGGTAGAGTAAATGTGATCCATAGTTTGGTTTCAGCTTTTGGTTCAGGAGAGGTTAGAAGTTTTCGGTACTGATAAAGATTTACTTACCCAAGTTGTTACATTGAAACATGTAAAACTACTATAGTTTTTGGCACCTACAAAATCGAAATTTGAAACAAAGAAGGTACCTGAAGGAACCTATTTTTCATCAAGTGTTTTCAAGATATCTTCTACCACGGCGCATTCAACGAAAAAATCGGCGCGGAAGATGGCGACGGCGGAACAGGAGGCACTCAAAGTAAGAATTACATATGGTAGCGACTTTGGTAATGTTTGTTTTCAACGGTTGTGACATTTTTGGAATTGTTATGGTTATCGGAAAATTGAATACTGTTGTGTGAATTATGTAGTGTTGCTATTGATTGTGAACTGTATTTGAATTTGTTACGTATTTTACAGGCAGCATATATGCTAAATGAAAAGCTGACAATACACTTTGAGTGTGCGATGAGCTAGAAGACATTTGTAATATCGTGCGGGTTAAACAGATGCCACTTACTTCTAAAAGAAATCACTCACGTGTACGTTTTTGTTTTTGATAAGCGTGTTCTTTTTTTTTAATTTTTTTTTTTATTTGTTGTTGTTGTTCTGAAGCTAAGACGGAAGGTTTTAGAATTTTGTGTACAAACTACAACGAGGCAGAATAGCAGCCGTTAAAACTGTATTTTTGAAATTCGTTTCGTATTTTTTAAACATAAAACTGAAATGTTAGTGGACAATCTAAATGTTGAAGGAACGGGAAAGCGTCATTTGTAATCTCAGGTATTTAACTCGTATTTTAAGTTTGTTTTAAAACCTTGTATTAAGTTTTATATTGGAATTAATTAATTAATATTTATTTATTTATCACAACAGCAGCCAATCTTTTTGTTTTGCTACGATTTTCACAAACGACATAGTTGACTAATTCGTCAAATTTGATGTGTACTTCAAGCTGCCTTTTATAAACATAAAAGTTAGTTTTTTGTGTTAGATTTCAGTATTCTCATGATTTCACACATTAAATGTAGTTAATGTGTATAATAATTTTTTTTTGTATGAGTGTTGCTTTTTTAGATAGTGTGAGACCATGAAAGTTTTCAGTGTTCTGTACATTTTCAAGGGCTTCCCACCCATAGTAAATGATATTTTCTGTATTGTATGGCATCATGTCTTAAAATATGAAATTCATCAGGTATATTCAAAAGAATTTGGCAACACTAGGTAGATATTGTTATTTGGAGTGAACTTGAATAAAAAATTGGGGCTGTTGTCTAATTTATATTGCATACTACTTCCCTGCTGATTTCTGAACAATTTTGTTATTCTTTATTTAAAAAATTTAGCCTATTTTGCAGTTGGGATAAATGACTATGAACATAATCTTCCACATTTTAATCCTATTTCTTATCAGGGCAGTGCTTAAATTCTGAAGAGGCTGTTGGTTAGTGTGCAAAGTACAGCCAGTAGAAAAAACTGTTAATTCTGGTTGAAAATACTACTAGTTTCTTCCTTGGTGCTTACTCTTTAAGGAAAAAAGTGTAGCTGAAAGCCATAAAATATGTAACACAGGTGTAATCCGCACCAAAACATACGTTTACGCATGTTGCTAACTTGGCGTTAATAGAGATCTTGAGCCACCTGTGATGTAATTGTATTCAGAATTTGGCATAGCCGTTGTCTTCTTCACTCAAAATCCTCTAGGCGCCATGGAATATTAGTAGCCATTTGGGTCCAGGCTGCCATTCATTTTAAACCCAACACGGTTACGCATATTATGGCATTAGCAGCAACAGACGTCTCGTTCCGTGTGTGATGTCATTATAGTCAGCATGCGGCATGGTGGCCTCCCTAGTCATTCAAAATCCACTACGGAATATTAGTCGTAATTCCGGTCCAGGCTGCATTTCAACCTAACCACAACGTCCACCAATACAGCTATTTGAAAATCAACATGTGTACAGCTTGAGGAATAGCACATTCGTGGTAAAAATGGCTGCTACACATCGGCTAATACTGCATGTAACCCGACGATTTTCACTATATTACTTATTTCCTACCTATTTTATCGGCTTCGGGTACACTTTTTCTTAAATAGAAATGCCTAGGAATGCGTTAATCACATTTTCACCGAGAAATAACAGTTTTTTCTACTGGCCGTACTTTGCACAGCTCCCATGCTGTTTAATCTGAAGCAGTTATGTAAATAGGCCTACACAGTGTTAAAATCTTAGGGTGTACTGGAGATCGCGATTCCGGTACAATAACATTGTGTCTGCGCGGAGGAATTCGATCTGAGATTTTCGATATATATTGGATGTCGATACATATTGTGGGTATTTATAGGCGGTCAGTGTTTGGTCGGATTGCGGATGTGTTTATGTTATGATGGAGTGTTGTGTCGTGACTTGTGTTGGGTGGTAGAATTGTGAATCGATGGTATTGGTGTTGAAGATTTTGCAAATGGGTTTCCGTTATGTGATTGAAGAGACATTGTTTGTGTATTTAGGATGAATGTAGTGAAAGTGTATGTTTGTAGTTGGTTCTTTATAGTTATTGGTGTGTTTTCGGTCTTGTGTTTTTGGGAAGTTTTAGTGGTGGATTGTGGGGTATTTTATGTTGGTGAGTGTTTTGATATGTGTCGGTGGTTAATGAGACATTGTGGGTTATGTGTTGTAGTTGCTTTTTTGTTTTTTAATTAGTAAGGTTAGTTGGCTACTGATACGGTAAGTGTTCATGTGTTTGTAAAAGTTAATACGTTTTTTGTTTAGTGAATTGGTAATTTTTTTCTCGTTCGTTTCTTGCGACAACGTTTTCGCGAATTTTTAATTTTTCTGGCGGAAGAAAGTTTGGTATTATTGGACATCTTAATTGTTCTAGGATTTGGCATTATTATTTTATAATGGTCTAACGGAAGATTTATTTATTAATTATTTACGAAGTAGATTTATCTGTTTTGTATTGGTGTACGTTTTATTCGTGCGTAGGCCTAATTTTGCAGTCGGAAAAAATTGTTTAGGGTTTATTATAAAGTAATTATTCTTTGATGATAATTCGTGTGTAGAAGTATTACAAGTATGTTATTTAATGTTGATATAGCGGAATCGCGTTTCCAATGGAACGGATGGTTTGAAAGTGCTTAGGATATCATGATTTTGGTGTAAAATTTTATTAGATTGCATGTGTTCTAATTTAGTTTTCAAGTGATGTTTGATTTCAAGATTGTGGTATCGTGTTATACAGTTGGGCGGGTGGGGGTTTATTGGAGATGACGATACCATTTTTTGGTTTTTACCCTTTATATGGGTTAATATATTGACTGTTTTTGTTCCCCGCCCAGATAACCCCCTAGTTCCCGTGCTGTCCCGTTAGTTACATTTGTTGCTGCGTTGTATGGTGTTTACGTCATAGGCGCCATGTTGTGTTGTCATTGTTTTGCGTGGCGGAAAGTAGTTCTACCGGTATCGCGTTCTCCAGTAATCCCAAATCTTAATTGAATATTTTCTTTGGAATTGTTATTTGTAGGCATATGATTCCTCGATCATGAATAAAATTTCTTTGAAGTAGGCCTAACAAGCTTACGTTTTTTCACAAAAGTAGCCAGTTTTCTAAGATTTTAAAGTTTGCTTCAGATTGCTTCTTATTAATGTGTACTTATGAGACTTCTGTGTTAAAGTTCTAATTAAATTTATACTAACATTGCTCATAAGCTTGTGAACATATTGCATTCTTGAAACTTTCCAGGTATATGGCACTAGTACATATCTTTTTAGTTTTAGAACTGTTCATTAGTTAGTGATGCAGTGAAATCCTTTAATATTAATTAATTAAATGGAAATTGGCAGCACTGTCATTACTGTGGCGCCATAGTCTGATGTTAGGGTCTTATAGGACTTGATAGAGAAATAAAAAATAAATAATAATTTATTTTTGATATCCCACTCGTTTCTTGAGATATCTTGACTGTAAGTTGATGTAGTTAAGCTGATACGCAGTCTAGACCAGAAGGGAAATAGGCAGAGCCATAGCATTAAAATTTGCCATATCCAGTTTTGAGAACATATTTCCTAGAAAAAGTGTACAAGAAGACGTAATGCTACAGAAAAGTTATGATAGAGCACAGAATTAATAGTACAGAGTAACAACCATCTCCAATGACATTCTTCATGCCAAAGATAGTATCGAAGTGAAGAACAAAATCTTTTGATATCCTGTTTAGGTCCCGAAATATTGTAAGTCAAAAAATTGCAGTGCAAAGGGAAATTTTACTACTGCTTCAGGCAGCACTTTATCCTAACTACATCGCCTTTGGCATAGGATATCTCTAGAACAAAAAGTCTTGTTCACTTACATAAATATGCATCGTCAAATTGTAGAGATGTGAAATTTTTCTCCTCTTCCTAAGCGAAATATCAAAATATGGGTAGTTGCATACTTTTTACTAAGCAACAAATATGCTTTATTACACACATCCGAGGAATTTATTCATATTGGCAGTGATTTCACATTAATGGTTGAAGGGTGCAGATACAATCTTTGGCATAAATGTTATTGGAGTTGGTTATTGTTCTGTACTATTAATTCTGTGCCTTATCGTAACTTTTCTGTTGTATCTTGTCTAAGGTACGTTTCTTTTTGCTTTCGTATTCACTTTTTCTAGAAAAGTTAATACTCAAAATGGGTGTGGCAAATTTTAAAGCTATGGCACTACCAATATCTCTTCTGGTCCAGGCTGCATATCAGCCCAATTACATCACCTATCAGTTAAGATATCTCGAAAGCCAAGTGAGGTATCGAAAACTTTTATTATTTATTTTCGGTTTGTTTTGTCAAGTTCTATAAGAATCCATCATCAGATTTTGGTGCCATTGTTATGATAGTATCCCCTGGAAATTTAATAGCAGCCAATTGGAAACCTAAAGATGGGTTTATAGATGTAGGGAGTTAACTGAATGTAGATTTAGAAATTTCTATGGCTATGTTAGAAAACTAAGGGACTGGGTAAATATTCAGACAGTCGTAGATAAGGATGAGGAAGGTGGCGTAATCACTGAGATTCAAAAATGAATTGTTATTTTGGTCTGAAAATTGTTACACACGTTTGTTAGATGATATTATTTAATACATGTTGCTCTTACACCTGTAAAATACACAGACGGAAAAAAAAATCCCAACACCAAGAAAAAATTATTGTAGAGTAATGAAATTTGGACAATGCATTTGTCAAGTTAACATGTTTAATTGATTAAATTTTCAAGATCACAGGTTAATTTAAGCTCAAGAAAATGCATTTCAAATGTGAAATACTGTTAAATTAATAGCCGGTGTAACCTCCAGAATTTTGAATGCAAGCCTGCAAACGTGAATGCATTGTGTCATACAGGTTTCGAATGTCACTTTGTGGTATGGAGTTCCATGCTTGTTGTACTTGTGCTGTCAATACTGGGACGGTCAGTGCTGGCTGTGGATGATGCTGGAGTTGTCGTCCAATGATATCCCATACGTGTTCAATTGGAGACAGATCTGGTGATCTCGCAGGCCAAGGTAACATGTCGACACTCTGTAGAGCACGTTGCGAGACAACAGCGGTATGAGGGCGAGCGTTATCCTGTTGAAAAACTCCCCCTTGAATGCTGTTCATGAATGGCAGCACTACAGGTTGAATTACCAGACTGACGTACAAATTTGCAGTCAGTGTGTTTGGTATAACCACAAGAGTGCTCCTGCTGTCATAGGAAATTGCTCCCCAGACCATGACTCCAGGTGTAGGTCCAGTGTGTCTAGGCCGCAGACAGTTTGGTTGCAGGCGTTCCCCTGGCCTCCTTCTGACCAACACTCGGCCATCACTGGCACCAAGGCAGAACCTGCTTTCATCAGAAAACACAACAGATCTCCACTCCGTCCTCCAATGAGCTCTGGCTTGACACCACTGGAGTCGCAAACGGCGATGGCTTGTAGTCAGTGGAATGCACGCTACAGGGCGCCTGGCTCGGAGCTGTCCTTGAAGTAACCGATTTCCTATGACAGCAGGAGCACTCTTGTGGTTATACCAAACACACTGACTGCAAATTTGTACGTCAGTCTGATAATTCAACCTGTAGTGCTGCCATTCATGAACAGCATTCAAGGGGGAGTTTT
This sequence comes from Vandiemenella viatica, assembly GCA_031002005.1. Lineage (NCBI taxonomy): Eukaryota > Metazoa > Arthropoda > Insecta > Orthoptera > Morabidae > Vandiemenella > Vandiemenella viatica. The sequence continues at coordinate 56,716,687 of JARYHS010009186.1, forward strand.
TCAACAGGATAACGCTCGCCCTCATACCGCTGTTGTCTCGCAACGTGCTCTACAGAGTGTCGACATGTTACCTTGGCCTGCGAGATCACCAGATCTGTCTCCAATTGAACACGTATGGGATATCATTGGACGACAACTCCAGCATCATCCACAGCCAGCACTGACCGTCCCAGTATTGACAGCACAAGTACAACAAGCATGGAACTCCATACCACAAAGTGACATTCGAAACCTGTATGACACAATGCATTCACGTTTGCAGGCTTGCATTCAAAATTCTGGAGGTTACACCGGCTATTAATTTAACAGTATTTCACATTTGAAATGCATTTTCTTGAGCTTAAATTAACCTGTGATCTTGAAAATTTAATCAATTAAACATGTTAACTTGACAAATGCATTGTCCAAATTTCATTACTCTACAATAATTTTTTCTTGGTGTTGGGATTTTTTTTTTCCGTCTGTGTATATACCTACATACTGCCAAACTTAACACAAAAACTACTGTAATGTTAAATAGCAAGCAATGTGGAGCAGGCATATTGCGACATTTAATGGTGATGCACACATTATTCAATGAATATTATTTAACAATATGTTTCTATCAGTAATACTGCACAAATTTCGTGCAAAAAATAAATAAATAAATAGGTTAAGGATGCCATTTGTAATCATATGCAACCTACAATGATATTAATATTGCATGCCATAAAATTCATAATTGAACAGCAACATTAATAAACATTGTGTTCAATGTATACACTATCCATAGTTGCTGCTAATAATGCTGTTTGAAAATCAAGATAGCTTTAGTTTTTAATAAAATCTAAATTTTAGTCCAGGCTGAATTTCAAACAATCCAGACTCCTGATGTTGCTGCTTGAAAATCAAGATATCTCAATTGTCATTTTGGTACAGACGGCATTTCAATCTTGGTTAAATTATTTACGAAAACTAAACTCATGGCTCCTTATGCTGAAACAAGGGTATTGAATCTCTTTCAACCTATGTTAACATTGCTACATCAACTGTGATAAATGACATAGAATATTGATGTCCCAGACATAACAGCATGTGGATATATTTTGTTGTAAGTACATAGCGTGTAAATAATACCTATTATGGCTATGTTGTGTGATCCATCCAGTCTACAGTTACAGTGGTTGCGAAAGCTGACTACATCACTAATGTACAATGTAAACAACCAGAGAAATATCAAAGGCTTGTGTCAAAGAATGGCAGTTAATGGCTTTGTTAGTTTATTTTAACAAAAAAATGAGTAATTAATGAAATCTTAATTATAATCCTTTGTCCCAAAATGATTTTGCCACATGAACTACTCCATGTAAGTTGGAAACAATGCTACAGAGGTTCCATACTGAAATTTATCTTCCATTTAACTGTGGACCAGAGACTTTCGACACCTTATGTATGCACTTCGGGTTTGTCTGGACCCACAAAATTTTCTTTATGCTCCGCAATATCATGGGCATATATACTTCCGTAAAGGTTTGACAAATTTTTATATGATTGCAAACCATCCACCATTATCAGTCTACCAGATAGTTTGCTTTCTTACGCAATGAAATAAGGTTTTCTCCATCCTGTCTGCCACTTCCACTACAAAACATTACTTTGTGCCTCTTTGAATCCCAACAAATAGCCAGTGCTCTTTCTTGTATAAACCGTGGTGATATTTCCTATGGAAGAAGTTGGTCTCATAAATTCCGACAATTAGTGGTTCAACATTCTTGTTAAAACCACCAATTTCAATTGGATTATTTTTTACCCACTCTGCACATATTAATTTAAAATTGCTCCAGTCTACTTAACTGCGTGTAGTATGAGGCCCCTAAGAGGCCTAGTGATCATTGTTCTTTTGTGGTATGTTCTTACACTAGCAGTACACGAACAAGATCAACTGAGTCAATGATAAGTTACTATTGGAAAAAACTTCCATTTCTCACACTTTTCATACAAGAACACAGATATTGAACTGCCACATATAACCATCTGGATGAATTAATTGGGCCAAAATGCAAGAAACCTTACAATTTTGGCAAATGAACGAGTTCCGTATAAATTTATGCTTAGCCAGCCATCTCTATATCATCCTGTCTAGTAGAGAGGGCGATTCTAAAAATATTCCAATTCTCTTCAATTATCTGTTTCATGTTTAGTATTTTTCCCCACAATGAAAGAAGAGCTTTCCAACCTCGTTGCATCCATGATCAGCAAATGAATGACATGTGGCAAAAGTTAATGAATAGAGTCTGCTCCATAGAGTTTTAAAATTGTTGTTTTTCTACAGTTCAGATCACTAGGAATTTAATAATGTCCAAAAATAAATGAGTAATCCTAACATAAGTTAGTAATTAATTCATCCACCATTGTATATACTTTTTTTTTTTTTTTTTTAAATTTAGCATTGTGCTTTTAACTAGATTCGTTTAAAACTACCCGCAAACAGATCACATCTGGTTACATTCAAATATACCGCCATAGTTCCCAAGTAATACTACCTGGTGGCAATCTGAGAAACTAATTCTCTCATGACTTGTCAGTAGAAATACTACTTTTGTGGTATACACATTAACTACTATTGTCACGGCTATTGATATTTCTCTGGTTGTTTACACCGTACATTGCTGGTATACAGTCAGCTTTTATGGCTGCTGTAATAACAGACCTGACGGATTGAGCAACATAATCCCTATTATTGTGTAGAGACTTTTACTGTTGCGGCAGTTTGTGTATGATAGAGAGAGAGAGATTGGTTGATTTAATTTAATTGCAATTGAGCGCACACTCCGGTGGTTATTTCACTACACACCCATCTTCCCCCCCCTTTTATTCCCTGTACACTCCTATATTTGCCCTCAACTTTAAATTCTTTCAATGTTCTTGTTTATTTATTCATCATTTCTCTTGGTAACTTATTCCAATCTCTGACACTCTTACCTTAAAAAAGAGAGAGAGAGTATCTTCCTACACCCTTGTACCTGAAATCGAGTGCCAACTTTTGATTATGGTCATCTTTTCCCTCCCATGCATTACTTTTAATTTTTGCACCAATATCTTTCCATTCCTCATCACCAATATTTACCTTGTACACTTCCATGACCCTCTTCACCCTCCTCCTGTCTTCCAGTGAATCCTATTCCATGTCATTTATCCTTCCTGCTACTGATTTTGTTCTGCGGTAATTTCCAGAAACAAATCTAGCAGCCCTTTTTTGCACTCTCTCCAACTACTGTATTTGATACTCAAAAATGTGGGTCCCATACTACATCGCCAGATTCAAGCAATGGTCTGACCAAAGTTTTGTAATGTGTCCAGCCCAGTTGAGCTCACTATCAAATGTAATGCCGAGATATTTACGTTTCAATTCTTTAACAAGCAATTCTTTCCCCACCTTATAATCATAATTAACATTTAGGTTTTTTTTATCTGTGTTTCTAATAATCTGACTCTTATTTGCATTTATCTTCATCTCATGTTTTCCAACCCAACTAGATATCCTGTCCTGATCACCCTGCAGCTGTTTATAGTCCTCTGCCATTTTGATCCTTTATGTAGCATTATGTCATCTGCAAACAATCTAATTTTGTTAGGTATTTATATTTTCAATGGCTCTGTTGTGGCAGTGTGTCCTTGTGCATGTCTGTAGTTTGTTCGGTATTTATATTTTTGATTTTGTTGGCTTTGGTAGCAAGATATTCTCAAATAATATTGTTTAAGGATTGTGTGCATTATTTTTATGCCAACATCCATGCCGTTAATGGCTTACCACTTAATTGTATATCAATTTTTGTGTTAAGTTTCTGCAGTATGTATATATTTTATAGCTCTAAAAGCAACATATTAAATAACATCATCCAGGGAACATGTATACCAATTTTTAGACCAAAATTATAATTCCTTCTTGGGACTCAGTGATTATGCTAATGCCAAAGTTACAATCAAGTAATTGGTTTATTGAGCACATGAATGACTTTCATTCAGTAATGTTAGATGAGAAATCAGAGCAGCAGCTATTTCATGTACTTAGATATGTGCAAACAAACAAATGTCAAATGGATCTGAGGATATTATGGATGAATTAGGTAAGCTGAAACAAGTATAAAAGATCTGCTATTGATGATATCCTATGTATTAAAGAAAGGTTGATATACTATTGAACCATTCCTTGAAATCTTATTTATTTAGAATCTAAAGACTTCATACTTGTCAGAGTACTTGCATTAGTCCGTTAAAGAGTAGTGATAAAAAGGGCTGAAAATTATGAGGCGGTAGTTTGACTTCAGTGGTGGTTTACAGTCAGAAGCCAAGTTGTTAGCATATGGTCCTCATCACAAAGGTTGGTTGAAACCTTCAGAAGGAGGCATACCAAGCCTGGTATCAGAGATAGAACAGCCACTTGCTTTCCTCCTTATCTAATCCTACTGGGTTAATGTGGAATCCAAACCACATAAGTGTTCTGGTGTACTTCATATTACACAACAAGCTGTGCCAGAGGTGAAAGTCAGGTTAAGGGTCTATGAAAATCCCACACTGAGACAGGGATTTGAACTGGTGGCCTATCGATCTTCAGTCCGACACCTTTACCACTGAGCCACCAGACGGCTTGTAGAAGATGACATGATATCATGTAATAAAATTAAAACTGGAGCTATTTTCATATTTACAAGTGGATCTGGATAAGATATCTTGTTGGGCAAGTCAACATTGGTTTGAAGATAAATGTCGAAAAGATTCAGCGTATTAGATGCACAGATAAAAATGTTAAGGCCGTGTGTGATTATTACTTGGAGGAGGAATTGTTTGTTAAAGAACTTGAGTCTGAATATCTTGGCATAACATTTTGTAATAAATTCAACAATTTGGCAGGACACACTTGGTGAATGGTAAGGCCCTTCATTTACTGAAGACGTTGATGAGGGGACGAAACTGAGAAATCAGGAAATTGGGTCACAGAATCTTTTTCATACCATGTCTCAAGTATGGTGTGATTGGAGAGGATGCAAAGAGGGGCAGCTAATTTGTTTGTGGAAGCTATCACAGGCCACAGTTTGCTCAGCTGGGATACATAGTTCATGGGAAGTAGCTGAAGAGAATGCTGGGAGTGTATAAGGCAAGGCTGCCCAACACCAGGCCCAAGGGTCATGAAGTGGCCCACCTGTGCCTTTGAATTTGCACGCCAACAGCAGCGATCTAGAATATGCTAGCTCAAAAACCTCTGCAAAGATCTTATTGATATTTGTTACTAATGGCCCACCTGCCCACTTGAATTTTCCCACCAACAGCAGTGGTCCAGAATATGCTAGCTCAAAAACCTCAGGAAGGATCTTATTGATATTTTTACTTTTGAATTATATTTTTAAAAAATGCGAAGGTTTCATTGATGGATCTTTTTGATTGTAATTAAACTATGTAACTTATATCCTTGTTATATTTAAATATCTGTTGTAAATGTAGGCAAGTATTATGTGGCCTGCAGGCTAACTTAGCATTGATATTGTGGTCCATCTCCAAAATTGGTTGGGTAGCCTTGGTACAAGGCCTTAACTGGTAATGAGGTCTGGTTAGGGATTGGTAGAATATAAGGCTTCATTGGCAGAAAATGCCTTGTACACACCGAGCAGGGTGGTGTAACGGTTAGCGTTCTCGCCTCGCATTCGGAAGGACGGCGGTTCGAATCCCCGCCCGGGCATCCAGATTTGGGTTTTCCATGGTTTCCCCAAATCACTCCAGGCAAATGCCGGGATGCTTCCTTCAAAAGGCCATGGCCGAATTCCTTCCCATCCTTGCCCGTCTCTAGAGACCTTGATGTTAAAAAGAGACGTAAAGCAGTTACCAAAAAAAAAGCCTTGTACACACTCAGCACACGCTTCACCTGCATTCTGTTTTCCATTGACTACCAATTCCACTTCTTTGTGGTATTGGTTACTGATTTGGTCTACATTTATCTCCACTATCAAATTGAGTTGCCCTCCTATTCATTCCATTCAGCTCCTATATTTTGTATCAGTTATGTGTATCTCTCACTACCTTATACCTCAAACAAGCCATTCCTCTTCCATCCTATATCTTCATTTTTCTGTATGTTTACATCATGATCTGCGCATCATGTCCATAATCTGGCTATTGCTTTCAAGAGTAGAAACTTCCAGAATTATGAAGATAGACTCTCCCAGAGACTTAACCAGCTCTACACGTAATCCTTTACTGCTTTCACCTCTTAGCTTGCCAATGTCAGAATAAGAACTAATAATAATACCTAATAAGTTGACCTATTGTGGCCTGTATATAAATTCTATATTGATTTAGCTAACTAGAATTTATGGCCAGATCCTACTGCAGTTTAATACTATTGTGTAACATTATCATTTGCAACCATCACATCTGACTGTAAACCAGGATAATTCCATATCAAATCAACACAACTTGAAACAAAATTACTATCTCGGACTTTCATGAAATTCATTTAGACTTGGAAAAATACCAAATTTAATCGAGATATGTCTCTTGTTTTTGAATTACAGATATGTAAAATTTTCAAAAATTTGCTCAAAAAACTGCAAACAAACATTTTTAAACTGCCATAGAGCTGGGAAAGGTATCATTTTACAGCATTTCTGATGCTGTTTGCTGTGATATAACACAAAATTGGCCAACACATTTTTTTCTGTCTAAAAAATTTTTTTTCTCAAAAAGTACATATTTTGAAGTTAATTCCAATAATTAGTATTGTTGTAAATCACCTGGCAAATATAAATTTGGAATGGTAATTGGTTCATTGTTAAAATAATTTAAATCTGAACCTTTTCTTTGATTCCCTGCATAAAACTCAGTAATACAAGAATGCTAATGTTTATACTTCTGTGAAAACAAAAAGGGGTGCTTACCTGGTGAAACACTTCAATAATGAATTTAAAGAGAATAGAATGATCATTATCGGCGGGGATTTAAATTTACCAGGTGTAAACTGGGAAGGGAATATAAATAACACAAGGGAACAAAGATTTGCAAATATCTTAATAAGGGAAGGAGGATTTACAAAAGTGGTTAAGCAAAACACAAAATATTTTGGATATATTTCTAATGAAGCCCAATGAAAACCTTTTGAGGTATCAAGTAACTGAAGGAATAAGTGATCATGAAGCAGTTCTGATGGATATTAGAGGATTCAGTAAACCAGCAGCCAAAATTGAAGGGGGAAATAGGTACAGTTATAAAAAGGCTCAGGTTTCAAATTTGAAGAGATATTTCAGACAACAATTCAGCAAATGGAAGGAAGGCTCAGGTACAGTAGAGTCAAGGTGGGAAGAGTCAAGGAGATAATAAGAAAGGGGGAAGAAAAATTTATCCCAAAGCAGAATATAAAGAGAAGTAGAGAACCTATGTACTATAATAGGGACGTGAGGAGGTTAAAGAGGTTGGTAAGAAATGAACATAACAGAGTTAAGAGACAGCAGCGTAGTAGGGAATATTTAAAACAACTAAACAAGGACTTAATAACAGCAAAGAAAATGGCTAAAGATGGGTTTATGAAGAGTATTGTCAGTGCAGGAGGACCATTGACTGATGCATCTAGAAATTTCTATGGCTATGTCAGAAAACTGAGGGAAAGGGAGGGTGTAGAGACACTTATAGATAAGGATGGAGAAGAAGTTACTGACAATTTAAAAAGGCAGAGATTTTAAGTAACTGGTTCAGTGAAAGCATTAGGGACAATGAATCAGAAACAGGAGGGTCTAATTCGGAGAACGAGCTTAACAACACAATTAGAAATGACGATAGTAAAAAATTTGATATCTATCCTGAGGAAATCATGAAGGAAATAAGAAAGCTGAAAAAAAATAAAGGGGCTGGTGAAGATAATATTACTATATCTCAAAAATAGCCGGATGTGACATTGTACCTTATCTTGAAATATTATTTAAATTGGGTCTAGACACTTGCTGCTTACCACAGGACTGGAAAAGTGAAATAGTAGTACCGGTACATAAGGGAGGGGTGAGAAATAGAGTTGAGAATTACAGGCCAATCAGTTTGACATCAGTGGTAGGTAAATTAATGGAAAGATTGATATACAACCACATTAGAAATATATGTGAGGAACGTAAGTGGTTTTCAAGCAGGCAAGGATATTCATGCGAATCTCAGTTGGTGGGATATATGCAAGATATTTCAGATGAAATGGACAAGGGAGGCCAAATTGATAGTGTAGCACTAGATCTGTCTAAGGCGTTTGACAGAGTAAGCCATAAAATGGTAGTAAATAAGGTAAAAACCATTGGAGTGGATAAGAAAGTCATTTGCTGGGTAAAAGAATTTTTAAAAGGTAGAAAACAGAAAGTTAGGGTAGGAAATGTAGTATCAAAAGAAGTTGAAGTAAAAATGGGTGTGCCACAGGGTAGCGTATTGGGACCATTGCTATTCATTATTCTAATGAATAATTGTGTTGATTGTTTACTATCTGAAATTAGATTGTTTGCAGATGACATAATGCTGTATAAAAGAATCCAAACGATAGAGGATTGTAAACAGTTGCAGGGTGATCTGGACAGGATATCTAATTGGGTTGGTAAACATGGAATGAAGATAAATGCAAAGAAGAGTCAGCTTATTAGATACACAAATAAAAAACGAAAGGTTAATTATGAATATAAGGTCGGGAAAGAATTGCTTGCTGAAGACTTGAAATGTAAATATCTTGGAATTACTTTTGATAACAAACTTAACTGGGCAGGACACATAGGACAGGTGGTAGGAAAAGGTTTCAAAGTTCTGCACTTGTTGGAGAGAAGTCAAGGAATTTGGTTACAAAACTGTGGTCAGACCATTGCTCGAATATGGTAGCGTAGTATGGGACCCTCATTTTACGTATCAAATACAGGAGTTGGAGAGGGTGCAAAAAAGGGCTGCTAGATTTGTTTCTGGAAATTATCGCAGAATGCAATCAGTGACGGATATGATAAAAGAGCTGGAATGGGATTCATTGCAAGACAGGAGGAGAATGAGGAGGATCATGGAAGTGTACAGTGCGTATACTGGCGATGAGGCATGGAAAGATATTGCAGTACTTATGAAAAGTAGTGCATGGAAGGGAAAAGATGACCATGACCACAAGCTGGCACTCGATTTCAGGCACAAGGGTGTAGGAAGAGTCTCTTTTTTAGGTAAGGGTGTCAGGGATTGGAATGAGTTACCTAGAGAAATGATGAATAATTTACCGAAAACTTTGAAAGAATTTAAAGATAAAATTTGTAGAGGGCAAATGTAGGTAGGTGCAGGATAGGGGGAAGATGGGTGTGTAGGGAAATTGCCACCGGAGCCTGTGCTCCATTGCAATTAAATTAAATAAAAATACACAGACTTGTAAGCTGCTGGCAATACTTATTAGCTCATACTTCAAAATAATTTCATTTAATGTTAAAGTGCTCATACTTATAGCGCTACTAGATGGAGCCCAGAGCTACCACTGGATGTAGCAGCTGAACATGATTCATCCTTTTGTGATATATTTTAAACAGGAAAACAAAGTTGATAATTTTAATTACAAAGTTGTTTCAGACTGCCTGTAGTGCAACACAGATGCTATTTACATCTTTCATAAAAACCATGTATCATTTCTTCCATCCAAATTTAAAGAAATTCCAAAATTTCCAAACAAGAGTTTTTATTTTTCAGCTGTGTCTGTTGTCCAACACAAAAAAGAAAACCTTTTTGAACCTGTACTTTCTTGACGAAGATTTTAAAGTGAAAGGAGAGTTGCACTTTTTGACCATAGCACATGGTAAAACCTTGCAATGGAGTAGCTGGTTCAGTAAAGTCTGCAAGCTCATGCTATTTAGCAGAGATGCTCTGAAAATCATATTCAAACCCCACAACTTTTTGAGTAGCAATTAAATCCTTCTCATATACAAGAATGCTGATGTTCTGTCAATAGTGAATCCTGTGACTTGAAAGTTATGTATGCGAAATATATACAGCTTTTTCAAACTTCAAATGATAAATATATCCTAGTATGAAAAGTTTTACTTTAGCCTACACTCATTATTGTAGCCTACTCCTTCTCCTCCTCCCCCCCCCCTCCCTTTTCAGGTTAGTTCTCATATTTATTTTCAGAGAAGTGTAAACATTAGAATTCTTATATTATAAGCTAGGATAGGGAAAATAAACAGTTACCCGTCACTTACCACAGATGAAGGCAGGAGGGCGAGACATGTAAAAACACAAAAACAAAAGAATTACACAATATTTCGACTTTTTAGTCTTCCTCATGTAGGAGGCGAGACATATGGCAGGGGGGAAAGATGTGGTCACATCCGAGCCTGCCACATATATGTCTCGCCTCCTACATGAGGAAGACTAAAAAGTCGAAATATTGTGTAATTCTTTTGTTTTTGTGTTTTTACATGTCTCGCCCTCCTGCCTTCATCTGTGGTAAGTGACGGGTAACTGTTTATTTTCCCTATCCTATCTTATTTTCAGTGCCTCGCGGCAGTTTCTTTGTTTCCTTTATCCAATTCTTATATTATTTGATTGAAAACAGAGTTAATCTAAAACAAGTTTCAGTTTTAAATTATTTTAACAATGAACCCATTGCCATCCCACATTTGATTTTGTCAGGTGATTTACAACAATACTAACTAGTCATGGAATAAATTTTAAAATATTAAATTAAAAAATAAAATGTTAGATATTGCCAACAAACAAAAAAATTGTTTGCTAATAGTATGTTATAACATGGGAAAGGGCTTGAAGAATGCTGTAAAATGATACCTCTTCCAGCTCTGGCTAAATTAGGAGAGCTCCCAGATCAATTAAAAAATGTTCTTTTGTTGGTTTTTTGGGGCAAATGTTTGAAAACTTTACATAAGTTTAATTAAAAAATGAGTGAAATTCAATATTGTATTGTACACTTGTGCCAAATTTCATGAAAATCTGAGATGTTGAGATAAAGAGTGTGTCAAGCTGACATGGAATACCCCACCTTAAATACAATCTTTTTGTTGAAATAATTTACAACAGTTTTCCCAAAACAAGTGCACTACCATGTTGCACTCCTGTTTTCAGAACCATTTCCCATCTTTTTACTTTCTTCCACCACCAAATAAGTCACTTTCATTGGCCCTAATGGTTTTCTCTTTATTTATCACCATTTTATGTGTTTCTTAGTTGTATGGCTTGGAGATATACAGTAAAAGTCCGTTTATTCGAGCTGCTAGGTTAACCGAGGCAAATTTTTGAAATATGATAGGGACCTTTTATGAAGATATGGAATATTTTTCCAACTAGTACAATATTAAGCGTGTACTGTTGCGCTTGCGTGTATCGCCTGTTGCTGTGTCGAGTAGGAGTTACGTCTGCTGGCTTTTGTCGGGTTGAGCCTTTGGTTGTTGGATGACTATCAAAATTAGCTTAACGATGATGAAATTGTTAATATGGTTGTCTGCGGACGAGGAGAAGAAGACAAAGAAGGTAAAAATGAAACTATTCCAAAAAATGCTGAAGGTTTAAAAAGAGTAGAAGCAGCACTTGAGTATATTGAGCAACAGGGAAAAAGCACTGCAGCCGACATAATGATACTACAGCGTTGGCGCTATACTTCTGCTAAGAAGAGAAACAAAATTATGACACAGAAGACAAAGACTTTCGTGGCAAGTGATGCTAATTAACATACAAAAAACAACTTTATTGCTTCACAATATTGCTTGACCTCTGGTTATCCGAGGTGGTCCCGGTCCCATTTACCTGGATAATCGGACTTCTTCTGTACTGTGTTACACTGTCAGCTCGGCCTCCCTTGACCATTTCATACAAAACGTCTTGCATGTAGCCCACTGAGATTTCAATGAATAAACTTTTTTAAATCTTTGAAGCTGATGTACAAACCCTTTTGGTTATTTATTTATTAACCCTATGTTAGAATACATATAAATCAAAGCACTACATCAAAGAGTGACATCCCAATAAATTGTGATATTTATGGTAAAGGTTACAAAGGTACTACATTACAAATCTCAGGTAGAATCCCAACCAAAGTTTTGCTTAATACTAGTATTAAAATGCATTCATATTTATGTAGAATATCCTTTTCATATTAAAATGTATAATTTGTTTATAAATTTATGAACATTTGTTTAATTAATTTCCATAAACTATATTACAATAGCAGAGTACCCAGCGTTGCCTGGTCTAATCTGGATCGATTTACCCGTACACTATTTTTATATTTCCGATGTGAACCATGTGCACTAAGTTTCATTAATTAGGCACCTGCCATTTCCAGAAGTAAATTAAACATTTATTTATAAACGTTTCTCGGGAAACAAACCGAGTAATATTGTTATTAATGCACAATATTTCGGCGACTTCATTCTCCGTTGCCATCTTCAGGTGCAGTTGCAAGTCTTGAAGTCAGCCTTGAGCTTGTTGTTTGTAAGATGGCGACGGCGAATAAAGTCGCCGAAATATTGTGCATTAATAACAATATTACTCAGTTTGTTTCCCGAGAAACGTTTATAAATAAACAACGCCGAGAAAAATTACATTCATTTATAAATTAAACATTGATAAACCCGAACAATTCCCAGAACGGGGTGAATTGGTCCAGGCTGCATTTCAGCCTAATCACAATATCTGTTAAAGTTGTTGCTCGATAATCAACACATGCACCACCCTCCCGTTAAAACATACTATGTACCTAAATCTGTATCTGGAATATACCTGTTTGTTCTGGCATCATGCAGAAACCTTCTTCATGAAGAAATAAATACTCTGAACAGCCAGAACATTGACCACCTACCTAATAGCCGGTATGTCTGCCTTTGGCACGGATAACAGTGGTGACGCGTCTTGGCATGGAAGCAATGAGGCCTTGGTAGGTCGCTGGAGTGAGATGGCACAGCATCTGCACATGAGACACCTAATTCCCGTAAATTCCATGGAGGGGGGGCCATAGGCTCTGACGCCACGTTCAATCACTTCCCATATGTTTTTGCTCGGGTCCAGATCTGACGAGTTGGCCAGCACATCAGTTGAAACTCATCACTGTATTCCTTGAACCACTGCATCACATTCCTGGCCTTCTGACATGGCACATTATCTTGTTAAAAAATTCCATTGCCGTTGGGAAACACAGTCGTCATGAGCAGGTGTACGTGGTTTGCAACCAGTGTACGTTACTTAATGGCCGTCATGGTGCCTCCCACTGGACCCATGGATGCCCACGCCAATGTTCCCAAGAGCATAAGTGCATTGTCTCCGTCCTGCAGTATAGGTGTCAAGAAGCTGTTTCCCTGAAAAATGACTGATTTGCAGCCGCCCATCAGCATGATGAAGAAGGTGTCAGGATTCATCAGACCATGCATTGCTCCAACGTCCAGTGATGATGCTGATGTGTCCACTTCAATCGTATTTGCTGAAGTCGTGGTGTTAACATTGGCATATGCATGGGTTGTCGGCTGCGGAGGCCCATCGTTAAGATTGTTCGGTGCACTGTGTGTTCAGACAAACTTGTATGCTGCCTAGCATTAAAGTCTGATGTTAGTTCCACCTCAGTTTGCTGCCTGTCCTGTTTTACCAGTCTCGAGATATGACATCTGTAATGAGGGGTGGCCGCCCAACCTCTCGACGTTTGGATGTGTTTTCACCATGATTTGCCACTCAACCACAGTACTCATACACCTGACAAGTCATGTAATTTCTGAAATTCTCGTGTTGAGCCTCCAGGCCACATAATCTGCTTTCGGTCAAACTTAGATAGATCGCGCACCGTCCCTATTCTAAACGTGGATAGCTTGCTCACTGATGCCGTGTGTGTATCTGACTAGCAGTCATTCCTCATCAGGTGACGCTGCTATCGTCTTGGCGGGTTTATATCAATAGTAGGTAGGAAGTTATAATGTTCTGGCTGATCAGTGTATATGTGCCAACTTTCATGGTGATCCGGCAAACAGTGTTGACGTCTATTAATCTCTGTTTTATATATATATACACACACATCAATTTTTATACAAGATTAAAATATACAGAAAACGAAAACCAAATGTGATGGGTGAGCATTAACGCTCTGACCTTACACTCGGGAGGATGCGAGATTAAATCCCCTTCTGGTCATCCAAATTTGGGCGTACTGTGTTTCACAATATCACTTCGGGTGAATGCTGGGATGGTTCTTTCAATAGGCCATGGCCGGATTCCTGTTCCTTGTCCGCAGTCCTGTCCAGCCAGACCTTGGTGTCAACAAGGTATTAAGCCAGAAAAAAAAGAAAAAGGAATTCAAAACTTTCTGATTGCTGGAAGGCTACTTGAAATGAGGAAGTACGAAAAAGGAGTGTAATTACTTTGCCGGCATAACACTTGCTACTTGAATATGAAATAAGAAAAAGGTAATTATATAACCCCACATACCCTGGGCTTTAGGTCTAAACATCAAGAATATCAAAACATCAAGAATATATATATATTTATTGAATTTGGAGCTGCTGTTGTTGGGGATTGCAGTGTCTGTGAAGCATTAATTGTAATTGTTTGTATCATGAAGTGTGGAATGAGCAATTGTGAGGTGATCAGATTTTGGATGAATATCATTTGTCAATTGCCATTCATTCGAATTGGAAGTCAGTTTGTAGGTAGATCTTTCTAGGAAGGAGAACTGTGGTTGTATCTTAGCTGTTGTATGACATGGGAGATTGTTTGCCTGTGTAATAGGAAAGCTTTCACTGGTAACGGGATTAGTGAAGGTGGTGGAAGTATGGTGCTTACTATGTATCTTGCAGCATGGTCTGTTGCATGAGAAGGAAGTCAAGGAGTAAGAAGGTTGGTATTTGTGTACTACAGATTGGCCTATTGAAGCATTTTTTCGGAGGGACAGGATGTCATTGGTGGATTAAAGGCCTGGGAAGAACTGAGAGATCAGGTTTAGACTGTGTTAACTGATGGGTTTGGGGCCATTTTTTGGCTGTGTTACTTGTGATTTGCCACAGTAAAATTGGTGGGTAAAGGCTATCCAAGGAATTTGTTTGTGTGGGAGGTGGCTATACCACAAATTTGCTGATAAATTTGATCATTTAATGAAAAGTATTTATTGTTCAGAATCATGTCTGCTAGGATCATGAGGAGAGATCATTTCCCTCTGAAACTATTAATGAATCTCAGATTCATAGATGTTATTTCGTGTTAAGCTCAACTCTGATCAAACCCTGAACTTCACATGCTCCTACTCCCACATCCAGGCACACTGGAAGTGCTAGTTTCCATCAACAGTGGCCACCTCAACACCTCAGTCCACATCAAACCAACTAACGTTCAACAGTACCTCCACTTCGATAGCTGCCAATTATTTCACACCAAAAGATCTCACCATTACATCCTTGGTAACCATGCCAGCCGTGTGTGCTCGGGCCAGCAGTCTCTTCTACAGTATTAAAATAACATCTTCCAAGTACGCAAACAATTTTTGTGCTGACAATCACAACCATTACTGCCGAAAGCTTCTAGCTGTAGCATGAGTGACATGCACCATGCTTCCATCATCTTCACTAACCCTATTACTGTTGACTGATTTCAGATCTAAGATCATACAACCTGTGAAGTCTCCCATTCAACAGCTAACTTGTGACCACTGCTCTGCTCATACATAGGCCTGACCACAAATAGACTATCAGTTAACAAGAATGGCCATTAGGGTGGCCCTTATTTTCAACTTTTGAAAAGACAAGCTCCCAACCTCATATATTTTTCCAATTAACAGTTAAAAAAAATAATCTATGTAAAATTTTAACTCATTTGGAATACTACAATGCGACCCTCATCAACCCCGAAGTTTTGAAGTTTAGGTACGCCTGAAAGTCTTAATTGCAGATAAACAATATTTTGTTTTATAACTTTTTCTTGCATCAAAAATTGTTCATGCTTAACCTTCATATTGTAAGAATATGTGACAGTAAATGGAATTGATAAGAGTTTTAGCAAAGCTAGGGTCAAAGTGCAGTTATAGAGCAAAGACGTATTTACCACCATCAGCCAGGTTTGTAAATAAAGGTTATTTAGCTGTAACAATCTTTTTTTTCCTCTCTTCATTGAACCCTGATGACTGATGCAAAACTTTTTACCTCACAATTAAAAAGTTTAGAATCAATCATCATAAGCTTTTTTTTTAATGTTCTTTTATAAAAGTTTGTGCAGCTGATAAGTGATTTTTGTGATTTATTCTTCCTACACCTATGAAATGATGTCTACTTCTCCAAGAAGTTTGTCCAGTAATTAGGAAAAGATTTTGATCTCTTCTTGGCTACATTTCCAATAAAATCATGGGTGCGAAACTACACTCAAATAGGCAAGTTTTAAGTGTTTTCTTCTAAAATATAAATCTTACTGTGAAGTAAAGTGCTGCATTGGTAAGTGAAACCGAGCGAGGCGGTGTAACGGTTAGCGTTCTCGCCTCGCATTCGGAAGGACGACGGTTCGAATCCCCGTCCGGGCATCCAGATTTGGGTTTTCCACGGTTTCCCCAAATCACTCCAGGCAAATGCCGGGATGCTTCCTTCAAAAGGCCATGGCCGAATTCCTTCCCATTCCTTGCCCCCATCCTTGCCCCCCATCCTTTCCCATCTCTAAAGACCTCGATGTTAAAAAGAGACGTAAAGCAGTTTAAAAAAAAAATGGTAAGTGAAGAAGTTTACGTCTTTTGACAAAAAACACCAAATCCTATCATAGGAATTGATCACTGCATTGATACTGTTCATGAAATGTAAATATTTACAGAAAAATTTGATTAGAACTGCAGACAAGGAAAAAGAAAAAAGAGAAGTTTTTGTGGAAACATTGGACGATCTATTTGAAATAGCTCATTCAGATGCATTGGTTGTAAGTCATCCTCGGTGGATGTCAAAAGCAATTTATGCATTCGGAATGTACCTGTTTCAAGATCAATTTATGTAGTGTCAAGGAGAGAATAATTCTTTAAGAATAAAATGTATTTTTTTGCTTGAATGCCCCTTTGAGCCCAATTTCTTTCACCAGATGCAACTAAAGCACCATATTGAGATTTAAAGTGTCATCTGAAAAATTATCAAGAAATTGATCCATAAATCATCAAGGCTCTGCAAAAATGTTTTCCAACCATATATGGTATTTTGCACCTGAAACTGATGCTCTATTCCACAACACAATCCCAACAAATGTTAAGACAAGTTGTCATGAATACAGAGAAATATGAAGAAGAAGAAGATGAAATATATAAATTGAAGATATATAGCTATCAGTGTAAGTAAAGAAATGCCGTGAGGCAATATTTATATGGAAAGGACAGGTAAAATACACCCAACACTCACCAAAGTTGAAGGGAGGAGGGCAGCAGCAACACACAAACAAAGAAAATACAATATTTCGGGTGAAAACCCCTTTTTCAAGTTACATAGGTAATTTACGATAGTCTGACAAGAGAAAACAGTACAATATGTCTTCTTGAATCAATATAGAAAAAAGCTACATGCTATGGGGGGGGGGGGTAGAGACAGAAGCCACGTTGGGCTATGTGGGGGAGGAGGGGTTCACAGGAGGCCAAAATGGAGATATGTGGTTTATGGACGCTCCGTAATTAATGATTGTGTTGATGGGTTATGGTCAAACCCTGTTTATTTTGCAGATGATATAATGGTATACAGTAGGATCAAAACATGTGAAGACTGTGAACAGGTGCAGGGTGACCTGGATAAAATATCTAAATGGGTAGGTCAGCATGGAACGAAGATAAATGCCAAGAAGAGTCAGCTTATTAGGTACACAGATAAAAAACTAAAGGTTAATTATGATTATATGGGAGTGTAAGGTTTGGAAGAGACTATATTAGCCTCTTCCATTGAAATGTCAACCTCTCCTTCACGTGGTGCACTCCGTTTGCACAGACGAGGCTCTGGCGACTGAAAGATTTCTGGCATAAGGAGTTGCCCACTGCTTGGCAATGGCCTCCAACAGGAGGGCGGAAGAGCGGGGAGTGGTTCAGGGCACCCTCTTGCCCTCTGGGTTGGAAACAACCTCTAATGGCGGATGAATCAGAAATGATCAACGGCATGGGGATGCAGAAGGCAACAGGAAAGCATTTCATTAAAGACTCTAAGGGTATCCCAAGGCTATGTAGTCCTCTCAAATTACATATAGTAAGATGACTTTCAGAGGTAAAATAGCCTCCCAGTCAGATCTCCAGGTGGGGACTGCGCAGGGAGGAGTCATCAGAATGGATACACACATTCTGAGAGTCTGAGTGTGGAATGTTAGAAGTATGAATAGGGCAGGAAGATTAGAAAACTTAAAAAGGGAGGTGGAACGACTTGAATTAGATGTTGTTAGGATTAGTGAGATTAAATGGAAGGACGCACAGGATTTATGGTCTGGGAATATAGGATAAGTAGCACACAAGTTGTCGATGGTGTCACTGGTGTAGGATTTGTAACAAATAAGAGAGTGGGGAAACGGGTGAGTTATTGTGAACAATTTAGTGACAGGATTATTTTGATGAAGTTAGAAACTAAACCTGTCCCAACCACGTTAGTACAAATTTATATGCCATTGTCACAGGATTAAGATGAAGAAATAGATAAAATATATCCTGAAATTGAAGAATTAATCCAATATGTGAAGGGGGAGGAAAAACTAATAATCATGGGTGATTAGAATGTGGTAGTGGGAGAAGCAAAAGAGGAGAATACTGTATGTAGGAAGTTTTGATTTAGGTGAAAGAAATGAACGAGGAAGGAGATTGTCAGAATTTTGTGAAAGATATAAACTAGTTGTGGGGAACACACTATTTAAGAACCATGCTAGAAGGAAATACACCTGGAAACGTCCAGGGGATACAGGCAGATATCAGCTGGATTATATAATGCTTAAACTGAGATTCAGGAATCAAGTTCTGGACTGTAACACATACCCAGGAGCAGACATAAACTCTGACCATAATCTGATAGTTATGAATTGCAGGCTGAAATTCAAGAGAACAAAGAAGCAAGACAAGCAGAACAAATTATAAGTGAATAAACTGAAACAATCTAACATGAGAGAAATGTTTGCAGAAATGGTAGACATGGGTCTAAGTAGTGACTCTGAAAAGGGCTCAACTGAGGATGAATGGAATTCATTAAAGACCAAAATAATGAAAGCTGGTAAAGACACATTAGGCTTTAGGGAAAAAGCCGCCAGAAAACCTTGGCTCACAGAAGAAATGTTGGAGTTGGTGGATTAGAGGAGAAGGCAAAAAATGCTCAGGATGAAGCAGGAAAAGAGCAATACACACAATTTAGAAATCAAATACAGGAAATCCAAAGAAGCAAAAGAAAGGTGACTGCAAAAAAATTGTGAATATGTAGAAAAGGAAATGGTCGTAGGTAAAGTAGA
Source organism: Vandiemenella viatica (assembly GCA_031002005.1). Taxonomy (NCBI): domain Eukaryota; kingdom Metazoa; phylum Arthropoda; class Insecta; order Orthoptera; family Morabidae; genus Vandiemenella; species Vandiemenella viatica. The sequence goes on from JARYHS010009186.1 coordinate 56,736,094, forward strand.
TGTGGCATATATCAAGATCAAACAGAATTTTGAAGAAAAGAGGTATAAACATTAAAGCTGCCGATGGGAAACCTCTTTTAAGTCAGAAAATAGAGCTAACCGATGAAAGGAATACATAGAGAAACTGTGTGATGGAGATGATTTGAACAACAATGCATTAGAAAAAGAAGTTGATGTTGAAATTGATTACTTAGGTGATCCTGTTTCGAGGACAGAATTTGATAGAGGTTTGAATGATTTGAAATCAAATAATGCAGTTGGAATTGTTGAGATTCCTGCAGAACTTCTGAAATCCCTAGGAGAAAAATGAACCAAAAGATTATTCAAACTGATTTCAAAATGTTATGAAACAGGAGAGATTCCCACTGATTTTAGTAAAAGTGTCATCTTTCACTTCCAAAGAAAGCACAAGCTGACAGATGTTAGAATTATCACACTGTAAGTCTAACATCACATGCTTGATAATTACTGACCAGAATAATATAGAGAAGAATGGAAAGTGTAGTAGAAAGTATAGTAGGTGAAGATCAGTTTGGGTACAAGAGCAGCAATTCTGGCACTAAGATTAATACTTGAAGGGCAGATCAAGAAAAACAAATATACTTTTATGGCATTTGTTGATTTAGAAAAAGCTTTTGATAATGTTAAGTGGGACAAGATGTTCAAAATTTTAAAGAAGTCGGGTGTAATATACTGAGATAGAAGGGTACTTTATAAAAATCTAGTAGCTATAAAAAGTAGAAAATCATGAGACATTCATCAGTTAAAAAGAGTGAGAGACAAGGTTGTAGTCTGTACCCATTAATATTAAATTTTTATCTAGAAGAAGCAATAAAGGAAGTGAAAGAAAGATTTGAATATGGCATAAATGTTCAAGGAGAAAAAAATTTGTATGCTATGATGTGTTGTTGACATCGTCTTGTTAGCAGAACAGGTTGAGGATATTGAGAAGTTGTTGAATATCATGAAGAAAATACTGTAGGAAGATATTGGACTGAATATAAACCAAAGTGTAAGGAGAGTAACTGCTTGCAGGGTTAGAATATACAGTTAATCACCTCAACTATAACCGTGTTTGTCATGTGCCTTTGGATATTAGATTGTTCTTAATTTTACGGCCGCCACAACTTTGATCCTTTCAAAATGGAATAGGATGGTTCATATAGTAAATGAAAGTCACTGCTGCTAAATTAAATTTCAAAGCTTCACTATATTTTCAATGGAAATTATACAATTCTGAACAATTGATAAGCAATCGGAAAATCTTCACCAAAATAGTTGACTGCAATTTATGATAAGCACCAGACCAAACACTGTCGCTAAATGAAAATCACATTGAAATGATTTTAAACTGTTCTCGGTACTACTAAATCTCAAGATGGCTGCCCCCAACCACTCATCACATGCTTCTCTTCCAGTGCAGAGCGCTCCACAAACTTATATGGGAGCGTGCATAAACCACGTAGCTCCATTTTGGTCTCCTGTGAACCTCCCCTCCCTCCCTCCCTCCCTCCCTCCCTCCCTCCCACGTGGCCCTACGTGGCTTTTGTGTCTATCCCCCGCCCTGCATGTAGCATGTAGCTTTTTCCTTTTGATTCCAGAAGACATGTTTTTCTGTTTTCTCTTATCAGACTGTTGTAAGTTACATATGGAGATAATTAACTGAGGGAAATAAATAATCACATGCTGTTGTGTGTTCTATACTTAATTTTAACTGTAAAAAAATGTTATGAAAGGAAAGCCACGTGTCCTGGCACGGAACCCCCCCTCCCTCCCCCCATGTAGCCTTCCAGGCCCCCCCCCCCCCCTGGATGGAGCCACGTAATTTGTGCACGCTCCTTAACCTATCTGCTCCAGTGGTTACCAGCAAAAGACAGCAGATGGTCCCCGTCACTTGTATAAATAAACTTTCCAAACCCTTCCACCAAAGGTGTGAAAACTGTATCCTTGCATCTGTCTTTCGCAATAATTTTTTTTTCATTTTTGACTCCCACTACTCTTATTGATCTGAAATTTTAACAGTAGTTAGGACTTTTCATAAATGTAAATTTCGATCCTTGTGAAAATGTTTGTATCTTTAGTAGTTTAGCTGTAAAAAATTATTTTCTGTTTTACTTAAAAAATGCTTCTAAAAACAATTTTGTAGCTACAAGGCTGAAACAACTTTTATTTTACTTCTAATTAATTACTCTTTCATTTGGTACCAAGAAAGCTGTGTTTACTATTTCCTAACAGGTTGAAGTGAAGTATGATGCAATTACGAATTTCAACCCCGCTTATAACTTTCTGACATCTCTGAAACCTACTTTTAATGATTCTACATGTTCTAAAATGACTGTTGAGCAATTTTGAAGTCGCTGCCTGTTTTCTTCGATTTACTATGATTTTTTAAAGTAAACGCTACTTCCAGGTGGTGCAACAAGAGAAACCGGCATGTTCAGACATGTTCTCAAAACCGTAAAAATGTTCCAGCCCAACTGAAATACTACTTATCTCTTAATGAGACTTACTGTAAACTTTCTAACAAATTATAGTGTGTTCTGAATATAGTTAACTAAAATTAATCCGCATGTATTACTAAACTGATTAATTTTACCTTATCCCATGTGTTTAGAGTTATTATATATTACTCGAAAAACAACCTTTATGCTTTAGTGAGCTTTTCTAAACTTTAATATGTTGTGTAAGCAAAAATTACATTTGTTTCTTGCTATACGTTGACTTCCTATATTTTTCCAAAGTACGACTTCTTGAATTTAAACTATGTAATTACGTGTTAATTTTCCATGCCGGCTTTTAACTTTTAAAATACTCAAACTTTTTAGTAGGATTCTTCAGCTACATAATTTCTATCACCGTTTTACTAATTATTATTCTAAATGTCTGTAAAAATGAAGGAAGTGTTAACTTTTATGGAATTATACTGAAACCAAATATTATAAATTCATATCTTATGTCCAGTATTCCTATAGCTGTTTAGTTAGATTTATAACTTGAATTGACTGTGTAGCTTGGTTTATTGCCTGAATTGACTACATAACTGACTTTAAAGCTGATGTATCATGTTATGTCTGTAAAAAAATTTTGTTATGCAGTTTGCGAAATTCTAGGTTAGCTTACAAAAGCAAGACAGAAGTGATTAAATGTAGCAGAAATAATAACAATATTAGTAGATGAAATATAAAAATAAGGTCATATGCGATAGCAGAAGTTAGTGAATTTTGCTACTGAGAAGTAAAATTACAACTGATGGCCGAAGCAGGAATGATGTTAAAAGCAGAATAGCACTAGCAAAAAGAGCTTCATGAAAAAGAGAAATCTTTTAGTTTCAAATATTGATCTAGAACTCAGAAAGAACTTTTTAAAACTCTTGTGTGTGAAGCACCACACTTTATGGCAGTGAAAATTTAGGAAAACCTGACAGAAGCAAAACTGAAGCATTTGAAATATGGTGCTACAGAACAATGCTGAAAATTAAGTGAACAGACAAAGTACGAAATGAACGAGTTTTGGAAATGATGGGTGAAGAAAGAAGTTTGCGGAAGAAGCTTACAGAAAGAACAGACAAGCTGGTAGGTCATATCTTGACATTTTGGATTGGTTAATTTGTTGCTGGAGGGGAACAGTCGAAGGTAAGAACTGTAGAGGAAGACAGAGATTAGGACCCAATCAGTAACTGATATGATAAAGGAGCTGGTTTGGGAGTCATTGGAGGAAAGGAGGAGGGGGGGGGGGAATATGTTGGTGATGGGGCTTGGAGGGATATTGGTCGAAGAATTAGGAATAGTAAAAATTAATTAATTATAAAATAAAATGAAAGTGGTAATTAGATAACTAGGGGAATTGCCACCAGAGTATTAGCTCCATCACAATTAAAATTAATAATAAAAATAAAAAACAGATAGAGAAATGAAGATTTTGTATGATTATACATCATAGTTGGAATTGAAGGGACAGAAGTATCTTGGCTTGTCAGTTGGTAATAAACTTAGCTGCCAATATGAAATGAGGTGTCGGAGAGATTTAAATGTACAGCATTTAGTAGAGACAGTAACACCTTGGTTAGGGCTTTAGTTAAGTATGGTGGAATAGAGACTGACATTATAGGTATGAAATATAGTAATGGGAGGAGTGTAAAAAAGGGTTGGATATGAATTTCAAGAAAACTGACATGTGATCGCTGGTCTGGCCATCCAGATTTTGATTTCGATGGTTTCCTGAAATCACTCCAGAAAATGCCAAGATGGTTACTTAAAAATGCTGTGGCCTAGTTCCTTTGCTTTTCTTGCTGTCCTTTCTCTTCTGCCTTATAGTCACCTTAACAAATCATAAAGCCATTATAATAGTTATAAAAATACAGAGTATATATATCTATTTCTTAAAACCACGATCAACTGATATAAGTAAGGGTTTGGAACTAATGGGAAAGACAGGAGGCGGTGTGTAAGAGCTTGTTGGGGGTTAGTTAGGCAATGAGGCTGAATTAGGGGTGATGCATTATCAGTACAACCATGACCATAAATTAGCTCTTGATTTTGGTCTGTGGGAAAGTCTGATTTGTAGATACGGGATCAGGGACTGGAATAAAATATCGAGGGAGGTGCTGAACAGTCTACCTCAGTGAAAGATTGTGTAGTAACAATAGGTGCGTAGGAAATTTTGCCAAAGTTGTATTTTAATTGGTGTTGTTGTACATTACTGGTTGGTGTGCCCACATTAATGTTTTTAAAATCCTTCAACCCATCCTATTTCTCTAGTGTAGTGATCTCAGGCCCTGCGAAATATACATTTAGCGTGTTACACATTTAAAAATATAAAATACAGAGAGAGACTTCGCATAATTGCTAAGTGTTTGTTACCAATAACATCCAATAGTGGTGTGTTCCATGAGCAGTGAATATTCTAAGCATTTCATCTGCTCCAATGCTTTAAATGAATTGCATGCGCACGCGCGCGCACACACACACAGAAGAGAAAAATCATATTTTGAAAATTGGAAATTTTCTTGTTCATACCAAAAAGGTATGACAGAATGGAAGTCGGTATGTGCGTTTGGCAATTGTTACAAAGGGGTATAAATTTTTGCCGAGATCCTTTACTTCCAAGTTTGTTAAGACACCCAGTTGACTTCTATGGCTCTTAATACTAGTAGGAACCTCAATACTCATCACCTGCTATAGCTGAAAGTGTAAGTTGGTAAAATAGTCTTACCTTGGCACCAGTTCTCAGCTGGTATCAGTTTTCTTCTTTCAGAGTAGCCTGTGCCATTTGTGTAATTATAAAGTATATTGACATTATTATTATTTGTGTCATCAGTATTTTGATCCTCCATTTCATCCATCTGAAGGTAAGGTGTTCATCTCAACATTTTAATTAATGTGTCTTTTATCTGCTTCATATATACGTCTTCTGCTCCATTTTTTCACTTGGACTGTTTACTGAACTAAAAAGTTAAGCAATCCTGTATGTCTTATCCTGCCCGTTTTATTTAGGGTATTTCTGCAACTTTCTTACCTCGCCAATTTATCTCTGAACACTTTAAGTTAATTTATCAGTCGATATGATAAAGGAGCTGGAATGGTATTCATTGCAAGACAGGAGGAGGATGTGGAGGGTCATGGGAGTGTACAGGACGTATAGTGGCGATGAGGCATGGAAAGATATTGGTGTAGGTATGAAAAGTAGTTCATGGAAGGGAAAAGATGACCATGACCACAAGCTGGTATTCGATTTCAGGCACAAGGGCGTGGGAAGATTTTCTTTTTTATGTAAGGGTGTCAGGGATTGGAATGAGTTACCAAGGGAAATGATGAATAACTTACCAAAAACGTTAAAAGAATTTAAAGTTAAAATTTGTAGAGGGCAAATGTCGGTGGGTGCAGGATAGGGGGAATTTGGGTGTGTAGGGAAATTACCACTGGAGCATGTGCTCCATTGCAATTAAATTATATATATAAAAAAGTCTGTTTAATGTTCATGCTTCTTTATCACCACATTTAGAATGCTAAATTTTTCTTTGTTTTCTGTATTTCCAAGCTTCACATCCATACAATAATTATATCATGAAATTTCTTTTTTGGTTGAATTTCAATGTTTGATAGTAAAAGCTTTATCTTTTTAAAGAAGACTTTCTACTAAATCTACTCCACTTTTGAAATTGTCCTACCACAACCACAAGTTATTTTCAAAGTGTTCTTATTTTAAATCTGCTTTTACAGTTGTTGCTACAGTTCGTTATTTGTTTTGCTTTTATTTATAATTAGCTAAAAATCTTTTACAAAACTAAAATAAGATGTCATTTATTTGATCAGAAGCTTGTGACAGAGAAATAACTGACATCTTTTGTTACCACACAGGAGTAAGAGAATTGTTACATTTCTGAGTGTATGTAAATGACACAAAAATGTGGGATTTAACAAGACATTGTTAAATTTGAAAATGAAATGTGTGAATATGTTATGAAGTTGGACGCCTTTCACGGATATGTATAGCATTGCCATACTATAGTGTTTCAGATTCTCATTCTTAAGACTGTGGAATATGAATGTGCATCATAAATTATTAAAAGAAGTGAGACTCGGGTACTCTGTTTATCCTGAATGTGTTTTTAGCATTAACTGTTCAAATTATCAATTTTAGTTCATGGTTACACAGATTTTTATGGCAGGCATCAAAAATGCCCAGTGGCAAAACATGAAAGATTTGGCTGGGAAATATTTAGTTACCATGTTAACAGTGTTCAGTGTCTTAAGGAAGGAATTTTTGCTTAACACTAAGTTAGTTTGTAAAAAAATAAATAAAAATAAAATAAATGTATAAATGTGAAAACAATGTATAAAAAGAAGTAGGTAATTACTGTTATAAATGCATGGATTCTATAAAGGAAAGATATGAGGGAAGTGAAAATAATGATTTACTGGCAGTTACTTAGTGCCAGTTTCTGAAAGTCAGGAATATCCATTTTATGAAAATTTCATTGAGTAATTTGTCAGTTGTGCTATGTTCCTGTAGTAAATTTTAGAAGCTATGCATTTCAAGTTTGCCACATACAGTAACTTGTTGCAGGTATGGTCAGCAAATTATCCTCCTCCCCTCCTAATAGGAAGGGTTAATTTTCAATGCAGATCCATTCTGCCCATGTTTTACCTATACTTGTAAATCAATATGTTAACTTGGTATGTTACAATTTTGCAAATATAACCACCTCATCTTCAAAATCTGTAACTGATGTGTACTAGTCAGCTTAATTACCCTTATTGGCATTTAAAAAAAAATAGCTTTTCTCAAATAATGATAAAACAGTCATCAGTATGAATTTATTTTCATATTTCATCCACTGGAAGAATAACTTTTACAGTTCATATAGCTGTGGGAAACATAAAAATGAATATTTGTGAATCGTCTGGTCAGTTGCAACTGTATGTTTGTGTGTGTTTGCATTTTAAGGTGTTTCTGTGTTGTATGATTTAGTCTGCTGAGGTTGCAATAAGGAACATAAGGTTCTATGATCTCCTCCCTACCGCCGGCATGGTGTAGTTTAAGGCTTTTACTGTTGATAGGAATAAGACTTTAAGTTGGGAAACACAGTAATGTGATACAAATGATATTACTTAGGAGGGATGGAAGAGCAGTGCTTCGTGAAGAATGACGAGCTGGTAGTATTTCAAGATTGGGACGCAGTGTGTACATCAGTTAGATAGAAGCGGGTCAGAACCTGAAGTCGGGGGAGAAGTACGATTAGCCTTATCCATGGTCAAATGGACAAGTTTAATTAGTGGTGGTGGTATATAATATGTATGTTTTTGTGAAAAAATCTGGAGTTAAGTTTAATGCGAACCGTAAATTTACTTAGAGAAAAAGTCGAACCTGCAATCCTAACAATCAATCACATATTCACATACCCACCATACCATTATCGCAAGCCCAAGTGCAGGCTTCTATTAAACCGTTACATGACGGACTTTGTATTTTATTGCCACACAGTGTACAGTATATGCTCCTTGGACTTGAGTTGTAGTAGTCTGCATGCAGAACTCTTAGACAAAATTAATAATAATCTTATATATATATATAAATAGACGTGCAGTTTCCTATATTTCACTTTTCAGCCACCACTACTTAGCACAGATCACTGGTGTTTGTGTGTGGAAGTAGCATGGAGTTTTCTGTTGTGCACAACGTTGGCCGAATGCCGATAGCTGTGGTGTTGTGGGAGATTGATGGTTAAAAGTGGACGATGCAGGGCATTTTCGTATTTCAACCAAAGACGTGTGTCTCCGTATATGTCACTCTGCTGCCACAACTACATAGCATAGACCAGTGGTGTTTGTGTGTGGTAGTGGTATCGTGTCTCCTATCGTGTACTATGGTGGTTAGATGTCGGTAGCTAAAGGGTTGTGGGAGATATGGTGATTGAAAGTGGTCACTTTCATATTTCTACCAAAAACGTATGTGTCATGGTGTATCACTTTTCAGCCAAAACTATCTACTGCAGATCACTGGTGATTGTGTGTGGTAGTAGCACAGAGTCACCCGTCGATCACAACATTGGCTGAATTTCGGTAACTGTGGTAGTGTGGGAGATATGGTGGTTGAAAGTGGCTGATCAAGGATATTTTCGTATTTCGACCAGACATTTGTCTCCGTATATGTCATTCTGCTGCAACAACTACCTAGCATAGACCAATGGTGTTTGTGTGTGGTAGTGGTATCGTGTTCTATGGTGGTTAGATGTCGGTAGCTATGGGGATGTGAGAGATATGGTGGTTGAAATTGGTCGACCTGTGGCACTTTCATATTTCTACCAAAAACTTATGTGTCATGGTGTATCACTTTTCAGAAAAAAACTATCTAGCACAGTTCACTGGTGTTTTGTGTGGTAGTAGCACGGAGTCACCCATCGATCACAACGTGGCCGAATGTCGGTAACTGTGGGAGTGTGGGAGATATGGTGGTTGAAATTGGTCGATCAAGGATATTTTCGTATTTCGACCAAAGACGTGTGTCCGTGTATTTTACTTTGCTGCCTGAACTACTTAGAGCAGATGACTAGCGTTTGTGTGTGGTTATAGCATCGAGTCTCCCATCGTGCACTATGGTGGTTAGATGTCGTTAGCTGTCAATCCAAATTCTGTACAAATACGAATGTAGTCGTGGGTACCAGCTAGTAATAATAATAAAATTGTAAGTAAAGATAAAGTAGACTTATCAGTTACGAAAGTTGAAGGAAGAATAAGAACAAGGCTCAGTTCGCCTGAGCACCTGTGGTTTACCCAACCAGTGTTGGAGAATGTTTTTTGTTGCTGTAGCCTTTCTTACTTCAACTTCGAAAAGTGATAGATCTACTTTGTTTCCTTTCCAGCATCTTTTCCTGATCCATTATATCTAAAAGGATTTTCTAGTTGATAGTACGTTTGTTTTGTAGATGTCAGAAAGTAATCACTTTCCAAAGGTGAAGGCAGGAGACTTGTGATGACACAAAAACTAAGATCAGTATTTCAGGAAATGCGTGATGGATAGGAGAGGGACATACAAATATGAAAAAGTGGATAGTTCCTCACGTGTGAAAACTCCTCTTCTAATCTCATCCGTAATGAACATAACAGAGTGGAAGAAAGCTTACTGCAAATTAAATTTTGGTTTAATTGATTCTCTTACTGGGTCATTGTTCCATTTAAGGATTTAGGGTCTGACCCATCCATCATATGTTAATCCTGCAAACTGACGTAGCAATACCGTATATCAATATGTAATTGAATGCCTTAGGAAAGATATGTTAATGAATGACCATATCTGATATTTTGAGATTATTTTGGTTACCAAAAATGTGTAATTATATTCGCCCTTTCCTGTGTTGTTGCAGTTTTCCTGCCTCAAAGTTTGGTAAGTGATGGATTTACATTCCATATTCATTTTGTTTTGGTATTGCTTTAAGACATTTTTCTTTTTTCCATATTTGATTATGTTTTAGTTGAGTCATAAAAGAAGGGTCTTAAGTGGAAATTCACTACCAGTTTCTGCATAAGAACTTGACCACTGTCCAATAGGTTTGATGTGTTGTCTGGGTCTGGTTCAGATCCACAGTCGTCAAACTGTGAGTTGACAGCCCCTCCGCCCGCAAGGTCTGAGCGACCACAGAATGGGATTTTGGTGGTAGGTAGCTCCAACGTTAGGCGTTCCATTGAGCGACTTAGGGACATGGCGAATAGGTCAGGGAAGAAGTCCTGTGTCCGTTCATTGTGCATTCCGGGAGGTCTGATCGAAGATGTGGAACAGGCCATTCCGGATGGCACTAAAGGGACGAGGTGTAGCTAGCTGCAGATTGTAGCTCATGTCGGCACCAATGCCGCCTGGGGTCGGTGGTTATCCTCTCTTCCTTCCGGCGACTTGCTCAAAGGGTGAGCTCTGTGGTTGATGACCGCAAGATTTCGGCTGAGTTAACTATCTGCAGCATTGTCGATAGAACCGACTGTGGACCTCTGGTTCAGAGCCGAGTCGAGGGTCTAAACCAGAGACTGCGGAGTTTCTGCGATAATCATGGATGCAGATTCCTTGATCTTCGCCCTGGGGTCGAGTCGTGTAGGGTTCCCTTGGATAGATCAGGTGTGCACTACACGCGTGAATCGGCTACACGGGTGGCAGGGGCCGTGTGGAGTGCATTGGGGGATTTTTTAGGCTGAGGGAGGAAGACCCAAAACTGGGATTACAGTTATGGGCAGCCCAATCAAATTCGGCACCTTATGTTAGGAGTAGCGTAAATCAGTCTCGACTGTTAAAAGTACTCGTTATTAACTGTAGAAGTGTTTGTAATAAGCAGCCTGAGCTTGAAAGTATTATTAGTAGCACAGAAGCAGATATTGTATTAGGTACTGAAAGCTGGTTAAAACCGGATATAAGTTCGGCAGAAATTTTTAATGATAGCGTGAATGTTTTCCGTAAGGATAGGTTGTATTCTAATGGAGGTGGTGTATTTATAGCCGTTAGTAAACACATGTTGTGTAACGAAATAAATATCGATAACGTCTGTGAAATCCTAAGGATTAGACTAAAAGTAGCTAGGAAAAAATTTGTAATAGGTTCTTTCTATCGTCCACCAGATGCAGATGTCGCTATTGCTGAGGCCTTAAGAACTAATGTAAGTAATATAGCTCGTCAATTTCCGGATCATGCAATAATACTAGGTGGTGACTTCAACTTTACGTATATCGACTGGACTAATTACGTCCACGTTACTGGTGGCAGGGATAAGACATCATGTGAAATTATTCTTGACCTTTTCTCAGATTTTAATCTTGAGCAGCTCATCATTGAACCAACGCGGTGCCACAACGGCAACGAAAACATTTTAGATATTCTCGTTACGAATAGGCCTGACATTTCTACCACCATGGGAATAAGTGATCATAAAGCTGTAATTGCTACAGTAAAATTAATAGCCGCGCGCAAAAAGAAAAAAGAAAGGGTCGTTTACAGGCTAGAAAAGGCCCCAAAGGAGAGTTTAAGAACGTTTTTGAGGGATAATTACATTACCTTTACAGAAGGAAGAGGCTCGGTTGAAGAGATGTGTCTTCGATTCATGTGTATAGTCAGGGAAGGTATGGACTTATATATACCGAAAAGGATGATCAGGGATGGGAACGATCCCCCGTGGTATACGCGTGTAGTTAAAAGGCTACTTAAAAAGCAAAAGAAGATACATACATGCTCAAGGAGGACAGTGTATAGGAGTGATTTAGAAAAGCTAGCTGAGACGAGGACAGGTCAAGAATGCGATGCGCCTTAATGACTTTAGGAGCAACTCACTTTCCAACGAAAAACCAAAGAAATTTTGGTCGTATGTAAAAAAAGTTAGTGGTAGTGACAACAGTATGACAGTTCTACTACAAGACGGTCAGGAAGTTGATGACAGCCATGAAAAGGCTACCGTATTTAACACCGAATTAAAAAATTCTTTCATTGATGAAAACATGGAAAACATTCCCACTTTTACATGGCGTGTAGAATTTGAGATGGATCCAGTTCAAATTGATAGTGTAGGTATCATAAAGCAATTAAAGCTCCTGAAGTGGGGTAAGGCACGGTGGGTCCTGATGGTATACCAGTAAGAGTATTTTCGGAATACGCAGAAGAAATAGAACCATTTCTGTCAGATATATTTCGTAAATCTTTATAGGAAAGGAAAGTACCTTCCGACTGGAAAATAGCGCAGGTGATTCCTGTTTTCAAGAAAGGAGATCCTAGGAATTATCGACCGATATCGCTAACATCTGTTTGCAGTAGAATTCTGGAGCATGTCATATACTCTAACGTTATGAAGTTTCTAGATGAAAGCGAGTTACTTACAGCGAACCATCACGGATTTCGGAAGAACTGATCATGTGAAATGCAACTGGCTCTATTTTCGCATGACGTAATGAAGATTATCGATGCAGGATCACAAGTTGATGCTATTTTCTTGGATTTCCAGAAAGCTTTTGACTGTGTACCACACAACCGGCTTTTGGCGATGATTCGAGCGTACGGTATATCTGATCAGATTTGCGAATGGATACGCGATTTTCTAACTGGTCGGTCGCAGTATGTTGTTGTTGACGGGGAAGCCTCTTAAAATCTAGATGTTACTTTGGGGGTTCCTCAAGGAAGTGTAATAGGGCCACTTCTTTTCTTAATTTTTATTAACGATCTCGGTGACAACATTAATTGCAGGATGTGATTTTTTGCTGATGATGCACTTATTTATAGGGAAGTGAGTTGCTCTGACGATTGCTTAGAAATTCAGCGCGATCTGGATGTTATTTCGGAATGGTGCCGTAAATGGCAGCTTACACTTAACTGCAAAAAGTGCAAAGCAATGCAAATAAGTAATAAAAAGACCCCGTTTTCTCACGATTACAAAGTTAACAATTCAGTTGTTGACACGGTAGACTCCCTGAAGTATCTAGGCGTAACAGTACAAAGCAACATGAAATGGGACTTGCACATAACTTCAGTTGTATGTGAAGCTAATTCTAAACTACGTTTTATAGGTCGTATTTTAAGAAGTTGTAATGCTCATACAAAGGAAATTGCATACAAAACACTAGTTCGTCCGCATTTGGAATACTGTTGTGCAATTTGGGATATGTATTGCAAGGGAATGATTGATATGTTGGAGAAGGTACAGAGGATAGCCGCTCGATTTGTGACCGCTAGTTACAGTCCTAATGTAAGTGTCTCAGAGCTGATACGTGGGTTTGGCTGGGATTGTTTGGCGGACAGACAACGTCGTTTTCGTTTGAATTTGTTGGAGAATGTGCGAAAATCTTTAATTTACGAGTGCAACTAAATACTTCTTCCGCCAACCTATTTAGTTCGCAATGACAGGAGGGATAAGATTCGAGAAATAAGATGCCATACTGATAAATTTATGTATTCTTTCTTTCCTCTTTCTGTTCGGGATTGGAATGCACTGAATTAGGATTGGTGCTTAGCACCCTCTGCCACCCACAGTAATTGTGAATTGCAGAGTATAGATGTAGATGTAGACTAGTCTTTTTTTTTTTTAATTTAATTGCAATGGAGCACAGGCTCCGGTGGCAATATCCCTACACACCCAACTTCCCCCTATCCTGCACCCACCTACATTTGCCCTCTACAAATTTTATCTTTAAATTCCTTCAAAGTTTTCGGTAAATTATTCATCATTTCTCTTGGTAACTCATTCCAATCCCTGACACCCTTACCTAAAAAAGAGAATCTTCCCACACCCTTGTGCCTGAAATCGAGTGCCAGCTTGTGGTCATGGTCATCTTTTCCCTTCCATGCACTACTTTTCATACCTATTGCAATATCTTTCCATGCCTCATCACTAGTATATGCCCTGTACACTCCCATGACCCTCCTCATCCTCCTCCTGTCTTGCAATGAATCCCATTCCAGCTCCTTTATCATATCCGTCACTGATTGCATTCTGCGATAATTTCCAGAAACAAATCTAGCAGCCCTTCTTTGCACCCTCTCCAACTCCTGTATTTGATAGGTAAAATGAGGGTCCCATACTACACTACCATATTCGAGCAATGGTCTGACCAAAGTTTTGTAACCCAATTCCTTGACTTCTCTCGTACATCCCCTCATCACACTCTCCAACAAGTGCAGAACTTTGAAACCTTTTCCTACCACCTGTCCTATGTGTCCTGCCCAGTTAAGTTTGTTATCAAAAGTAATTCCAAGATATTTGCATTTCAAGTCTTCAGCAAGCAATTCTTTCCCCACCTTATAACAGTGGTACACATTTTAATTGTGTTGTATAGGAATTGCATATTTTGTATGCACTCTATAATTAAAGATTGTACTTATAAAATACAGACAAGTTTTTCAGAAACAAAGGGACCCAAAAATGTTGGTGTCAATACTTTCTTAATCCGGCACAGCCACTGCCTTTGATGACCATGGTGACAGTAGCACACCGTTTCCAACAGTGGAACACATTTCGCTTGAGAGTCATTTTCTGCTACATGCATTCGTAACATGGTATAATTTTCCTTCAAAGTGATTACGAAATAGAAACAATATTGCCTCCTTGCATTGAAAAAGCTTTTAGAAGATGTGGTTGAATGTGCTGCTGCCTCTGCACTCTACCAATAGTGTTACTAACTTTTTTGACCTCCATAATGTTCCAGAGCCTGTGTGTCTGCCTGCTGCCAAATGGCAGTGTGAGACAGAACAAAATTGTCACCAGCTGCCACTAGCAAAGTGGTTCCTCCCCCCCCCCCTCCCTCTTTTATACTTCCATGAAAATGCCAGAACATAATGCACAATTTTTGACATTTGGTATCTGTCTCCAAGACTGAAAAATAGTTCAATGATGTGGCCATCAGGTGATGTTTAACATTTCCCTTAGTTGCCGTAAGTTATATATTAGATAATGCAGCATTAATAAATATTTATTTTTCTTTCACTACATTTTTATTTATTTATTCTTGATCAGAAGGTGGTAACATGTCACGGTGTCACTATGTCACTAGCTCCTAAGAAATGTATGTTCTGTAATTTTTAACATAAAAAAGCTGTTCATTGGCATTATTACTGTAGACCATCAATTATCTGAAAACTGATCATCTTAAACATTGGTTGACTGAGTGTCAGGGACACTACATTAGTAAAAGTTTGATATAAGCTGCTTCCATCAGATGAGTGTATCGTTGCACCTGAAGAGCCATCATTCAATTTGTTTCAGATGTGATTGGATTTAAGTTCTGTGTTATCCTATTTGAAAGACATCTGCTACACAACACAGTACATATACTCTATACAGTTTTGTGTTTTAATATGTCTCACCGTTTCTTGATTTTGTTTTCCTCCTGAGACACTGGTGCAAATTGTGTTTCTTTATGTACTCTGGAATTGATTCTTATGTTCTTTTGGAGTTTAGTGAAGAGTCTCTTGCTGAGCCTGGTGGGTGAGCAGTAATGCTTAGATCTGGCATTCAAATCCCCTTCCTGCTGTCCAGATTTTGGTTTTCCATAGTTTTCTGAAATAACTTCAGGCAAATACTGGGATGGTTTTTTTTCAAAAGGCCATGGCCAAATTCCAAACTGTTCCTTTCCTCCATTCTCTCCTGGCTGTAATGATCTAGACATTGACTAGCTATAAGCTTGAAGCAAAAAAGTGTCATGCTCTTTTAGATAATTTTATAATTGATTAGTATTTAAAAATAAAGAATAGGAGATAAATTTTGCAACAAATGACAACTGTGTGGTTGTTGATATGGGGGGAAAAGGGATAGGGGGAATTGCCAATAATGTTGCTAGATAATAGTGTAGTTAATTAGCTTGATTTTCAAATATTGGCAGGTCATGTTCTATTTTTTTTTTTTTGGTAACTGCTTTACGTCTCTTTTTAACATCGAGGTCTTTAGAGACGGGAAAGGATGGGGGCAAGGAATGGGAAGGAATTCGGCCATGGCCTTTTGAAGGAAGCATCCCGGCATTTGCCTGGAGTGATTTGGGGAAACCATGGAACACCCAAATCTGGATGCCCGGACGGGGATTCGAACCGCCGTCCTCCCGAATGCGAGGCGAGAATGCTAACCGTTACACCGCCCCGCTCGGTGTCATGTTCTAGACCCAAATGAAGAAAACTCCTAATTCAGTATAGTAAATCAAACCTGGTTCCAAAGCATTCAGTAACAGAATATAGAGAAAAATTCATCTTTGCACCTTTGTTTGAAATTTTTCATGTTATCTGTTTGTTGTTCCTATTACCTACATTAACATTTCCATTGTTTTAATACAGGATCTTTGCTACCATGGCTAATTAAATTTAGTTCTTACATTACAACATAATAAACATTGATTGCAACACATTTGTTCAGTTAAGTTGACAGATTTTTATAACTACAGTGTTTCTTCACTTTCTCTGGTCTTGAAAGTAACTCTCATGCTATTGTAATTTCTTTTGGAACATTTTGAAACAGGTTAGAAATTAAATAAAAAAAATAACAATCAAAATAGAAGAAATTGTCATTTATGATTTAGGAGGAAGTAAGCAGTAGAAACTTAATTGACTGAACCAGCCACAGATTTTGAATTTCCTGTGTGATTTCATGTGCTTTGCCATAAACATTGCTTTAACCTTGTAACAGTTTCTTTTCAGTGACCAAGTATGGTGTGCTGCCTACATATTGTCTGAATTTGTGGAATGTGTACCTTATTTATTGCAATATTGAGAACATTGAACCAACCCAAATAAAACTGATTATATAGTGCATATATTTGAAGAAGGGTGAAGCTATATTTTTTTTTTTTAAATAAATTACTGGCCTGAATAATCATTATTGCCTGCCCATTATTAATTATACAAGATGCTGAGCATAAAATTTTTAAGCATAAATTCTATACAATTAACATTGGTTTCAGTTTTCGGATTGAATCTTCCTTAAATGGTGCATATTGATTAATTTTGAAATGCCAGAAAACTTACGCTCTTAAGTGTGTTAGATGACATAGTATTTTCTGTTGCTTCGCCTAACTTTCACTGCCATTAGGTAGGTTTGATTGGTCCATTCAGCAGTGGTCATTTAAATGGTATAATTTTGAAATATGGAAGGAAATGTGGAGATAGATCACAGTTTAAGTACTTGTTACCCATTTGTATATTATATTCATTACTCAGGAGACTTAGAAGCTGTTTAATACTTGTCAGAATCATTAAATGCAGAGCTGAGAATTGTCCCAACTTACTGCATAAGTTTTATGTTTTGACCAGATTTTCAACATTGTAACTAAATAAAAAAAAAATGTTCTTTCTCTGGTGGGTATCATAATCACTGGGACAGAACTGATAAGTTTGGGGATTACAGTTTGGCTTTAAGAGGCAGTGTTCTGGGACAGGAAGGAAAACTCTGACCAGTGTGATACCCTAGCACAGTTTAAAATGGAAGAAGAAAATATATGCCTTTAAAGAAAATAATAACTTAGGGTATAGTTTAAAGGTAGAGAAAGAGGGGGGATTTTACATTTGGCATAAGTAGTTTTAATGACATTTGAAGTGTTTTTCCCTATTACAACTATGCAATTGACAAATGATTTTTAGTTTTTACTTCGGTAAAACATTGGTTATGGATATAGGTGTTTGCGAGACGAGCAACTGCGGCAAAGAGTTAACCACATATTTTGTGGTTGGTAAAGATTTCCATTAACTTGGGGAAATGAGGATTTTTGTTTTTCAGTATTATCTACAATCAGTACACAGGTTATAACTCAAACCTATTTTGTGTGTGTGTGTGTATCGTTGTTGTCAGTTTCCTTTTTTTGTATTATTACTTTTTGTGTTAACTGTGTGATTTTGCTTTGAGTAAATGTAATATAACCCTTTATGACTTTTCTGATGAAAGTATTTAGTAGCAAAAACAAACTTTTTAGACATCACCTTTACTGTATTTCAAACAATTGTGCCTTTAACCCTGCAGTGGTCGCGTGGATTACATATGTAGTCCACTCAAGCCATTTCTAAAGGGACTTTTCAGAGTGCGACTACTGCAGGGTTAAATAAGAAATAAGTGGATTATTACTACAGGAGTCGTCGCTTACAAATGACTTTGCAGCATTAGGTGGTTTAATAAGCTTAGCATCTCCAGAATAATTTCGTCCATTTATTTTTCTTGTGTTGCAGCATTAGAGTAATAGTCATACAAGTATATTTGACATCAGACTGAATTCATTTAATTGATCCTTGAATCTTAACTATTTCAACTGATAACGTATCTGCTATTGTGGCATTAGATTTCATAAATTTCCACTAACATTAAATAAATGTGAAATGATAGGTTGTAGGCATACACAGTGTTTACAGAGCTTGAAGATTTTTTTTTTATTGTTTTATTATTTGACTATGTCTTCCTATTTATTTGATTATTAGCAATTACATTTTTTAAAAATAAGTTGCAAAACTTGTAACATTTAACTGAGTTATTATATGCCTCCTCATACTCTCATTTATGCTGATGGCAATTTTTAAACACTTGCCACTTACCAACAATGTCAGGGTTGGAAAGGAACAATGTTCAGTGTTAAAGCTCAATACATATTCTTTAAAACACTTCCAAGTTTTTGTGTATGATGATTAATTTTTTGTGGGAATTTTTTCACTATTACATCCATTCAGAACTTCACAATTAATAATAATTTTTCCTTGCCTTTAGGCTCTTGCTTTTTGAATAGAAAATTCATTCGGTTTCAAATTAGGCATTCAGAATTAAGATTGAGGAGTAATTCTAAACTTTGTAACAAATTGAGGTGGGATTGGAGATGAGATGTGAAAGGGGGGGGGGGGAGTGATGTTATGGCCCTTGCAAATAAAATTAGCAAATAAAATATGTTGAATAGTGAGGTTGGTGGTTTGTAATTGGAGGAAAGAAGAATCGCCTCATTTGTAGCAATTGCTTGTTTAGTGTAACTGAATGCAACAAGATATTTACAACATATTACAAAACAATTAGGAAAAACTTTTGGAAGTATAAAATGTATATATTGGAAACTGCACTGACCTTAATGGAATAAAAGTAATCTGAACAAAATCATACAGGATATCCATATCTTTGTGATATATGTTGCTGCAATCATAACCTATGAGAAAATTTTACAAATAAAATATTTACTTAGTAATTATGTAGCAAAATAAAAATATTTCCATGACAGAAAAAGCTACTTATTGATCTCTCTGTGATACGTGGTGCTGCTATCTTTCAGTAACGTGCTCAGTGCTAGTCGATGCCAGTGAAGAAGTTTATTAATATATCTGTGATATGTGCTGCTGCTATCTAACTCCGAACTGTCTCATACACGTGATCTTCAGTTATTACTTTTATCCTTTAAGGGTCAAATTACTAAAAATTTCTTCCTTAATTTCTGACGTTATGTAAGTGCGGACCTTAATCTTTAAAATGGTGCCTCATTTTTAGATTTTGGTATGGCATCAATGGAGATAAATGGCTCATGGGGGAAAAAAACACATTGTTGAAATATTGATACTTTGTCATTTAAGGGTCGAATTCTGAAAAATTAAATTCCTAAAATAAGATGTGACCAAGCGGAGACATTAGTTTATAAATTCACACCTCATTTATCGATTTCGGTTTGGTAGTAAGGAAGATAATGGCTTTTGATGAAAAAAAAAGAAAATTATTAACACACTTGCATAATCATTTAGCAGAACCCCTATCATAGGAGGCTGTTGGATTGTGTGGCTAGTCAGTGTGTGTTTGGAAGAGATTGCTGGAGAGATAAGAAATTATAAAGGAAAAGATCATTGGCAAGAGCAAGTTTGTCTCTCACACTGAAGTTCTGTATGAAAATTGTGTATTAAATTTATTTCACATAAAAAAAATAAAAATTCTATGAGGAAGTTGTTCTTAAATAGTTCATTGTATGTTTTTCAAAATTATTTTTAAACGTTTATTTAAATCAGATGCAAAAAAATCTATTGTGGGTATTGTAAAACAATTTTATAAAACTACTTTCACGACATTTACTATCTGAAAAGTTAAATTATCCATCTAATGATATAAATTATTTGTTGGAAATAAATTGATATGAAGTATCAAAATTGCCCATTTAGTCATTTTTGAAAAACTCCAGAAACATCACTATAAATTTTGTGTAAACTTGAGTGAACTACATATCAATATAAATTTTGAAAGAATTTTCAGGTTTGTAGCTTCAAATAAATGTAGAGGGGAAATGCTAATTTTCCCCCAGTTTTCTGTAAAATAACTTCCACAAATCATCTATTAAAAAGGAAAATACATTTTTAGAGTTTAATTGGCAAGTTGCAAGCTTTCATTTGATACCCTAGAGTGATCTGGTGGCTCAGTTGGTTGCGTTTGGGATTATTGGGATTTGGTAGATCTCCAGTTTGAATCAGTCTTAGCTGGAATTTTTATGGGCCCTGAAACTGAACTGCATTCTCTCAAAGCTTTGTTAACGTGAAGATGCTAGGATATTCCATGGTTTGGATTCCATGTCAAGCTGTAGTTCATCTATGCCTGTTAGGATTACCAGGTTACTTGGCCATGATAGAGGTTCATTGCACAGCTGGTAAGAAATACTGTCACCGCTTATTCTAGATGACACGAAATTATTATTATTACTTGATAACCAAGAAGATTATGTAGAGGAAATATTTTATTTGGCCTCGCACTAAACCCCTTATAATTATTTTCACCCCACTTCCTCTTGATTTTTCACATTTTGTCCTATAGTGTTGTAAAGGTTAGTAATAACTAAAGTAGTGTACAATTAAAAATTTCAGAAAGTTTAGGGTCAAAAGTTATGAAGCATGTACAGACTTTCAAATGAGCAAATCCATAAGGATTCAATTTTTCTCTCTCATAACCATCACCTCTGTATTTTACTTAACATGACACAATATTCTTTTTGGCCAGCTGTTCATGTGCTTCTTTTAGAATCTCTGTCAGTATTGAGACTGACTCGTTTGAACTCATTCTTATTCCATCAAAGCACATCAGAATTCCCTCCTTGCCTTAAATACATTCCTGTTCCAAATATTTTTATTGTGCCTGCTTATGTTTTATCATGACTTGTGATGTATTGTAGAGGTTCGATTCATTTCACTATGTCATTATAAAAATGTTACTTAGTGCAAATAAAACTTTGCGTATTCTTTGTATCTCTGCACTGAATCGAATGCTATAGTTGAGAATTTTTCTTATTTGTTTGGTATAATACAAACCCTTCCTGTATTAACAATGATTTGGTTTAGTTTTGTTCTGTTGGCGAGTGTGAAACATTGGTGAGTGTGAAACATTGGTGAGTGTGAAACATTGGTGAGTGCGAACCATTGGTGAGTGTGAACCAATGTTGTACAGGAATCAGCTTTCATGATGTTTGCAAAATTTGATTCATCTATACATTCAGTGGAAAATTTATTATTATTATTATATCGTTTAGCCCACTAAGGAGCGCGTGGAACCATTAATTTGCATTGTCCTTCTTATTCTTCTTGCTGTTCTTCTTATTTTCCCAAAACTTCCTCACCTTTTGCTGTGGGCTTGACGTCTCTCTTGTGTCCATGCATTTCTGAGTTTCAGATTTTTTGATGTAGGGCTCTTAGGGGCAAATTTATGTGAGGTGATCAATTGCCTATATTTACTGCGTGTGGATGTCAATGGGTCAAGGCTGGCTTCTGCGAGGTCCTTCTGGGTTTCTGCAAACCAGCATGCTTTGTTTTGTCGCGGACCGTTGACGATGTGGAAAATTTTCTTGGTAAGTCATGAGTCATCCATTCGTGCTATATAAATTTCATGCGTCTTTCTGTGCAAGTGAGGTGAATCTTTCGGTCAGTGAATACAGTTCTTCTGAGCTTTTGCGCATCCAGATGCCATCTTGGATTTTGGGGCCGAATATTTTTCTCAGTATCTGCCTTTCTATTTTTCTATTCCTTTGACATTTACCGTTAATGATGATGTCTCCGTCGCATACAGTGCTCCTGGAAGAACGACGGTGTGGTAGTGATGGAGTTTGGCTTTGGCGGAAAGCGATTTCTTATTGTACGTATTCCAAGTAATAGCATATGCTTTTTGCAGTTTTTCAGCGCGGTTCTTGTGGGCTTCTTTCTCAGTTCCAGTATTACCAATAATTTCTCCTAAGTACTATTTCCAGTAACACACTTATATGCTTAACTGCAGTGTATCCCTTCAATCATAGGTAGTTTCACAATTGAGCCATTTTCATATACATGTGTTTGTCATTTAGTATCTATTTCATGTGATGTACACTGCATCAGTTATGCTCCCACTTTCTTCCTCTGTGTTAGGTCATCTTCACGATTCAAACCCCTTTGTGAGTCAACTGCAGACTCTGGGTGGATTTGTGAAGCAGTTGGTAACATCATGATGGCTGTGAAATCTACTTAATCTGATATGATTTATATTACTTTCATTATTTATATTACAGTTGTATAATAGTTTGAGTTGCATTTTTCATTTTCCCAAATGTTTATTTCTAATTTTTGTGGAATCTTCTTTTAGCAGCAAAATGCTCAAGAGGTATTTTATCCAACTGTTTTCTCTCTCCTATTTTGAAATATTCTTGTAAAGTTATGTTTTGTATCTTTATTTGATTATGAAGATTATATTCACAATATAAACAACAAAATTTGTGTGTGTATGTGTTATTTTTTTTACTAATTTCCCAGAAGCTTAAACTGAACTTTATCTTCAGTGAAACACTTCAAGACTATTATATTGAAGTAATGAACTGCATCCAATGTTGTGAATTCAGATTTCAAAACCTTATCATAAACCCCTGTTGCTGTGTTCATGATTATTCATGTTTTATCTGACAAATTTTATTTTTAGATCAATCTGTCTTCAAATATTCAGTCAGTTTCTACTGTTGCTAGGCGCGTATAAGTTATGTTTTTATCATATTAGTATCATTTTGTTTCCAGCTATCTAGTCCTTAGTCAGAATCTTTGTTATTTTATGGCTTTCACAATATTGTTTGTTTATCTCCAGGAGAAAATTTGGTTGTTAAACAGTCATTTCTTATTCATTGCTGTTAGTTCTTCCTCTTCTGGTTATTGTGGTTATTGCTTGTGTACTGTTGTAGTATTTTGAAACTGTTTAACTCTCCAGGATTATTATTATTTATATGGCCTAAAGATACAAAGACAGTAATTATTCATAAAATTACAATAGGTAGAATAAGAGGAAGATGATTCTACAAATTGATATTGAGTGTTTGAACCCATGTAGTTGCTTCACGAAGGTGCTGTATCGTTCCACTGATCTTTTGAGTGACAGTACCGGATTAACCATGTAGCTGGAGGTAGCAAATGCTACGGGACTCGCGCCATCTAGGGGGCCTCGCACCTCCTACGGGAGCTCCCACACTTAGGCTAGATGGGCGACCTTTTAAGTTCTTTTTTTTAACTCTACAATTTTCTCCCGGACGGCAAAAATCAACAGCCTCTTCTTCACATTTGCTACGGGCCCCGCGCTGTCTTAATCCGGCCCTGTTGAGAGAGCATTCTATAGTTAGGGGATGGATGTTTTGTTGTAAGTGTCCACAGTCACACAAGGATTCTCTAACTCTGCAGGATGAAAATATATTTGCTTTTGACATGCACATTGTTAAAATGTATAAATGTAAATCTGTACTATGTAATGGAAATTATAGAAAAGTTGAGTCTGTACATAAAATTTATTTCAGAAAGAGTGATTGCAATTTGCAGTATTGATGCTAGTGATAACCGTAAAATGTTGAAGTCTTGTGTCTTTTTCCTAAAATCATAAACTAATGAATCAATTTCAATGAAACTTTACATAGTGATAGCTAATTTCATCAGTTAACATGTAGGATATACCTAGATCAATAAAATAGTTCTCGGTATAGGGGACAATACCATGAATTTTGGAATTTTTGCATGTGTGTGCGCAGATTATATTGTCTGGTGCAAACCTTCTCGCACTTCAAATGTTTACCATGATCAAATATGAGAAGTCCAAAACATCATACAAGGATAGGTTCGGGCATTCATAAAAAATTACAGTCTATTTGCCTTTGAAAATTTTTAACCTACAAACACTTTTTCAATAGGTTTTTTTTTTTTATCTTTATGTTAGATTCATGTTGTTCATTTCATTTGTATCCATTGTTAATGAATTAGTGTTGAAAAATTGCTTTTTTTCCCCCCTCCTATAGTCAAGCCCCACTTTATTGATGGCTCATTCCACGCCAAATCACCTAGTGCCATGTGCATCAATGTTAATTCATCACAAAATTGGTGCCAAATTTTGGCAAATTAAGGATGGTAGTTAACAAATCGAAGAAAAAATGACCTAGAACTTCTTTGGTCCACTGGATGATGTCACGGGCACTGCTAGTCAGAGTTAAAATGAAGAATATGTAGGACATTTGATGATGTAGCAATAAGACATAAAAGATTAAAACTAGATATTAATTATTTGTCTTTCAATCCATACAACATTCTGACAGCTTACAATCCTACCATATATGCTGACGTTTTGACTTTCAGCTACAAATTCACATTGTTGAGCAAGTATTTGATTCTATCTCAATATGATGTGGTTGGAATGTTTTTGGTTTTATAGATGGTTCTTGGTTAAAAACCTTATGATGGCTTATCATTAATATTAGACATGTTTAATTTTTGGTGAATATGTTTAATTTCTAATTATTTTTTATTCTGTTTTACAATTAAAAGATTGCGGCAAATTAAACGGCCATTTTTCATATTTTAATCTTGCTGCTTCCGTATTTGCCCTCTTGTGTAATACAGGTGGTACTGTTTTTCATTTGAAAATTGCAAATCATAAGAATAAATTTATATGCGTAATCTTTCTTACATACCAGATTTACCTCTTGATCTTGGACTTATTTCTAGAATGAAAGAAGAGCAATTTGGATAAATTTCTTCTATCACTTTAAACATGGCCACAATATACTCAGTAGTTTGATAGCGGCATTTGACAAAGTTATAGCAAGCGAGCCAACAATAAGGTGCTGGTTTTAGAAGTTTTGCTTAATAAAATGCTATACAGTCATTCTACTTATTTTGTTGATGGTGATATTTTAAAGGAAACCACTAAACAGAGTCCTGGAATAACAGTATAAGAAATTGAAGGATACTTGTTGTTCACAATTCAACAGTCTCTTTTTCTCATAAATTGAAAGTAAGGACTAATTTGGTTCTTTCAGAAATTAATAGTGCTTTGCTGGTTTTAGCCTCGATTGATTCATAATATGAAGTTTTGATCTCCTGTTCTTATTCAGTATAAACTTATTCTTTTTTCTTCTTCTGCATCTCACAGGATATTACCTTACCTGTCAATTCTTTTTGCTCTATTTATTCTTCCCCAATTCTAGCTTCCTTTAGTTTTTCTTTAAATTTACTCCTTATCTTTGAGCAGTTTTTGGCCTTTAATTTTGTGTTTTTATTGATCTGTTACTGAAATGGCATTTACATGCAAAGTCCCCCTATATAAATAAATTCTTTAATTAATTACACATTTTTTGCTGTCTTTGGACATGTTTAATGCAATCCTTCATCCCTTCCTATCTTGTGCTAAACTCTTCATCTCTATATATTCCTTACAACTGACGTCCTCATTTATCTGCTTCATATATTCTAATCTCTGTCTTCCTCTACAATTCTTACCTTCAACTGTTCCCTCCACCAGCAAATTAACCAATCCAGCATGTCTCAAAATATGACCTACCAGCCTGTCTCTTCTTTCTGTAAGCTTCTTCCACAAACTTCTTTCCTCACCCATCATTTCCAAAACTCGTTCATTTCTTACTTTGTCTGTCCACTTAATTGTCAGCATTCTTCTGTAGCACCACATTTAAAATAGTTCAATTTTCCTTCTTTCCAGTATTCCTAAAGTTTATGTTTTGCTACCATCAAGTGCTATGCTCCACACATAGCGTTTTAAAAAGTTTTTTTTTCTAATTTCTAGATCAATATTTGAAACTAAAAGATTTCTCTTTTTCATGAAGGCTCTTTTTGCTAGTGCTATTCTGTTTTTAACATCATTCCTGCTTTGGCCATCAGTTGTAATTTTGCTTCCCAAGTAACAGAATTCACTTACTCCTCCAATTGCATTCGATCCTATTTTTATATTTAATCTACTAGTGTTGGTATCATTTCTGCTACATTTCATCACTTTTGTCTTGCTTTGATTTATATTCAGTCCAAAATCTTCCTTCAGTATTTTGTTCATGCCATTCAGTAACTTCTCAATTATCAAAAGCTTTTTCTAAATCTACAGTTGCCATAAAAGTATCTTTTTTTTTCATCTGCTCTTCAAAAAGTATTAATCTTGAAGCTAGAATTACTTCCCTTGTACTGCGATTTTTCCCAAACCCAAACTGATCTTCACCTACTATGTCTTCTACTACCCTTTCCATCCTTCTGTATATTATTCTGGTCAGTAATTTTGAAGCATGTGATGTTAGACTAATGGTGTGATAGTTCTCACATTTGTCAGCTTGTGCTTTTTTTGGAAGTGTAAAGGTGATATTTTTTATTAAAATCAATTGGAATTTCTCCTGTTTCATAACTTTTTGATATCAGCTTGAATAATCTTCTGATTCCTTCTTTTCCTAGGGATTTAAGAAGTTTTGCAGGCGTCTCATCAATTCCAACTGCCTTATTTGCTTTCGAGTCATTCAGAGCTCTATTAAATTCTGTCCTCAAAACAGGATCTCCTAAGTCTTCAATGTTGACATGCCTTCCTTTTCCATTACGCTATTCTTCAAGTCGTTCCCATTATACAGTTTCTCAATGTGTTCCTTCCATCGGTTAGCTGCATCGTTGGAGTTTAAAAGATGTTTCCCATCGGCAGCTTTAATGTTAACACCCCTTTTCTTCATTTCTCCAAAATTCTGTTTGATCTTCCTATATGCAACATCTACTTTACCTTTACTTTTCTACTTCTTCAGCCTTCTTTTCTAGCCATTTTTCTTTTCCTTTTTTTGCATTTCATGTTTATTTGATTTCTAAATTACCGAGCATGGTGGTGTAACGGCTGGCGTTCTGGCCTCTCATTCTGGAGGACGGCGGTTTGAATCCCTATCCGGGCATCTAGATTTGGGTTTTCCATGGTTTCCCAAATCACTCCAGGCAAATGCCGGGATGCTTCCTTCAAAAGGCCATGGCTGAATTCCTTCCCATTCCTTGCCCCCCATCCTTTCCTGTCTCTAAAGACCTCGCTGTTAGAGAGGCGTTAAGCATATATAGAAAAAAAATTCTAAATTGCCTGTATTGTTCTTTTCCTGCTTCATCTTGAGCATTTTTGTACCTTTCCTCTGATCCATAAGTTCAAAAATTTCTTCTGTGATTCAAGGTTTTGGGGCAGCTTGTTCTGTAAAGTCTAATGTTTCTTTACCATCTATCATTATTTCAGTCTTTAATGCATTCCATTCATCCTAGGTTGAGCTCCTTTCAGAGTTACTTCTTAGCCCTAAGTCTACCATTTCTGCAAGTTTTTCTCTCGTACTAGGTTGTTTCAGTTTATTCACTTCCATTCTGTTCTGCTTATGCTGCTTCCTTATTTGCTTGAATTGAATTTCAGTCTGCACTTCATTACTATCAAATTATGGTCAAAGTCTATATCTGCTCCTGGGAACGCTTTACAGTCTAGAACTTGATTCTTGAATCTCTGTTTAACCCTGATATAATTTAGCTGATATCTGCCTGTATATCCCCATGACGTTTCCAGGTGTATATCCTTCTTGCATGGTTCTTAAACAGTGTGTTTGCCACTACTAGCTTGTATCTTCCTCAAAATTCTAACAACTTGATTCCTGGCTCATTTATTTCTCCTAGACCAAAAGTTCCTACAGTATTCCCCTCTTTTCCGTCTCCCACTATTGCATTCCAATCACCCATGGTTATTAGATTTTCCTCCCTCTTCACATATTGGATTAATTCTTCAATTTCGGTGTATATTTTCTCTATTTCTTTGTCATCTTCCTGTGACATTGGCATATACACTAGTACTAACATGGTTGGGGCGAGCTTAGTTTCTAACCTTATCAAAATAATCCTGTCACTTAAACTGTTCATAATAACTCACGTTGTTTCCCTACACTTTTATTCATTACAAATCCTACCCCAGTGACTCCATTGGGAACTTGTGTGCTAATTATCCTGTATTCCCCAGACCAGAAATCCTGTGCATCCTTCAATTTAATCTCGCAAATCCCAACAACATCTAAGTTGTTCCATCTCCCTTTTTAGGTTTTCTAACCTACCTGCTCTATTCAAACTTCTAACCAGGGTTGTTACGGATGCAAAAATTTAGACATCCGCGGATGCAGATGCGGATGCGGATTATTAGAAGTTCACATCCGCAGATGCGGATGCGGATTTTGGGATTTTAAAACGATAATTATTTAAATTTTAAATGCATAAATAACTGAAAATCAATTTAATTTTAACTTTTTATTTATTTAATCATATTTTTAGAACAAAATTACACAACTTTTTAGTTTTACTTATGACACAACAGAATTTTAAGCTTCGAGTTTCATAATAAAAAAATCGTTTTTTAATAATTAAACTTAAAAACTGGTGAATTATATTTAATAAATAGCAATATTGCAGCCTTCTCAGCTTCCAACCTGTTTCTTAGTGGATTATATCCCAGCTCCCCTAAATAGTTGTTCGCTGGGAACATTGGCTGGTGGAGGTGATAAATTTCTGCATGCTAATTTGGAGAGAATTTTAAATTCACAACGGTTAACTTTCCACCAATTAAGTGGATTTTCATCTAAATCCAGTCTTTTTTTGTTACGATAAATAACTAATTCTTTGCGGAGAAGAGCATCGGGGCTACTGTAGTCCCGTTCTCCTTCACCTTCATCTTCGCTCGATGAATCTAACGTCATGGCAAGATCGCTTTTTAAGCAAGTCTTCTTACCCATACTTGACGTTCCTGGTTCAGGATCGAGAGAATCTCCCATTGTCATTCTTTTTGGTTTTTCCGGTGGTCACTTACCATCTTTATTTTTTCATCTTTTATTTTTTCTTCGGTGACTGGTTTGAAAAATTTATGCTTATAGCGAGGATCTAAATATGTGGAAATTGCATGTAAGTTGTTATCTTCCAAAGAAAAAAATTTCGCAGAAAATTGTGATTTCAGATTAGAGACTGCCAACCGAATAGCATCACTTTCTCGTGGTTTTGTTAAATAGTCGTCAAGTTTTTTCAAAAGCATTTGTATGATAGGAATCACAGATGATATGAGTGCCTGGGAACTGCTCATTTCACGAGTGGCTTCTTCAAACGGTTTCAATACTTCAAGACAGCATTCTATTATTTTCCACTTTTCAGGCAAAATTGATTCAATGTTATTGTCATTGGCATAAAGACTTAATGCATCTTTATCTTCAAAAAACGCTCAAACATGTAGAACGTGCTATTCCAGCGCGTCACACAATCCTAGAATACTTTAAGATGCGGTTGATTAAGACTGTCCTGATTTTTTTCGAGTTGCTTTTGAGCACTGGTTGAATGTTTAAAATGAGTAGTAATTTTCTTACCTACTTTTTTTTTTTATTTTGACGTCTTCTGTGTTTTCCTGCGATCGTAAACCATGCCGAATAACAATTTGCAACTTATGAACGGTACAATATAAATCATTTAGCAATGCTAATCGCATTCCTCTTTTCATGTTAGAGCCTTCATCTCGTATCATGCAATGCACTTTTTCATTTGAAATATTCCATTCAGCAAGCATTGTGTTAAATTTTTCTGCAATGATATCACCAGTATGACGGTCATCAAAAGTCTCGCATTTTAACACAATTGACGAACGTTCAAAGTTTTCTGATACTCCATGGCAATTTAGGCTAAGCAAAAAAATACCTGAGTTGGGATCTGTCCAAATATCAGTAGTGAATGACATGTAATCATATTCTTCAATTAGTTCTTTAAATTTTCCAGCAAGTTTTATGTATATCTCATTGCACACGAAATCAGTAAAAAATAATTCGTCCTCTAAAATCATATTTCGGTGCTAACTCTTGTTTGAGACGACGAAATCCAAGTCCCTCCACAAAGTTAAAAGGTAAATTTTGAAGCGCTATCATTTCGCCAATGAGTTTGTCAATCTTTTTTTAATTAGGATTGTTAGTAGGATTGTTAGTATCCCACTTCTTTTCTTTTTGTAGTACTTCCTCTAACGAAAGCTGTTTCTTGGCTTGCAACGGAGTCACAATTGTACCTGTAAAAAAATACAACATAATATACACAAACCATCTACTAAATAAAAAAATAAGTATACTTATCAAAATTAGATGTAAAAAAAACTAAAAGTAAATAATATGCATTTTAATTGAAATTTTTAAAAATAAAAAAGGCCAATGTGGTGTGCACTTTCAAATAATTAAGTGTTAAAAGGGCTATAATTTGCTAAAAATAAAGTTTGAATTGAAACAAGACTAAGCATTTAATTTTAAACATAATTTGGAACTAACTTTGGATTCTTGTTAGTGCTAAAAAAGCTTAAGAAGTGAATATTTTCAATAATACCATTTTTTTAAATTTAAATTTAATATAGGAAGTAACATAAAATCATGTGACTAATAACAACAATATATTTTAGTCTCACTACAATATAATAAAGTAAGGAAGGTTTATAGATATTGGCCCTTTTAGCACCAAGTATAATGTTCATGATTTGAAATGAAAACAGTAAATTATTAATGAAATTAAATCAATTTATCTAACCGTAACTAAGTTTGTAAAACATGATTGTAAATCCGATATTCCGATATTTTCGATACATACCTGCTTCATCATTTTTTTTTTTTTTTTCAATTCCTTTTCTTTATTGGCACTTTGGAATAAACAAAATTCCTCCGGGTGTATTGATTTCTGGTGATTTTTCAAAGAAGTAGTAGTGCGTCCTTCCGCGAGTAACTTTTATTACATGTCTTACACTCCGACTTCTCCGTATCATTTTTGTCTATTGTAAAATAAGTCCAGATACTGCTTTTTATTGGTGGCGACATTTCACTTAATATTTATATCAAATTATTCATTAAACACGCAAAAAACTATGAAGTACACAGTAAACACTCACTGTGACAATGAGAAAAAACACAACGAACAAAACCTGTAGGATCTTGTTACCAATGTGCGCCTTCCTATTCGTCAGTTACCGAATGAAGTTAGCAATTACCAAAACAAACGCGAAGCATGTGCCACTCTGGCTCCGCCCGCTTTCTTTACATGTAGTTACTATTTGATATGAATCTGCATCCGTAAAAACTCCGCATTGATTGATGCGGATGTGAATGCGGATGCAGATGTCTGAATTAATGCGAATATTCCGCATTTGCGGATGCGAATATTCGTAACACCCCTACTTCTAACATTCCGCGCTCTGACTTGTAGAATGTTTCTATCCATTATGATGACTGCTCCCTGAGCAGTCCCCACCCGGAGATCCAGTTGGGAGACTATTTTACCTCCGGGATATTTTACCCAGGAAGAAGCCATCATGATATATGTAATTTGAGAGGATTACATGTCCTCGAGATAACCTTTGAATCTTTAATGCAGTGGTTTCCCGTTGCCTTATGCATCCTCATGCCGTTGATCATTTCTGATTCATCCACCTTGAGGGGCCATTTCCAACCCCAAGGGCAAGAGGGTGCCTTGATCCGCTCCCCGCTCTTCCACCCTCCTTTGAGAGGCCGTTGGCAAGCAGTGGGTAACTCCTTATACCGGGAATCATTCAGTCGCCAGAGCCTTGTCCGTGCCAACAGACTGCACCACATGAAGGAGAGGTTGACATTTGGTTGGAAAAGGCTGATTCCCTTACATCCCTGATTAAATTTATCTGTTAAAATAAGTGGCTTCATAGTTAATAATTTCATTTAATCTCCACTTTATGAATAAGGTTTCTTTCCCCTTTTCTATTTCAGATACCTGCTTCATAAATTCCATATAACACAATTAATATTAGAAACATCATTCAGTGGCATTATTACTCATAAGAATACCAAAATTTCCACCTAAAATATTCTTAACTACTGCTAAACAAACTTCAAAATAATATACAGTCATTTGCTGCAACGACATCATAAATGAAAAATTGCAGTTTTTTAAAAGACACATATAGAGTTAAAAGTCACATTGTTAGAATCGTCCCTGTGGCACTATCTTAAAATTCATGACATTAGTTGGATGCAGATGAGATACCAGAACAAGCTGAATTCATACCTTTGTTTAGAGACGATTTTGGTGTTTATGTGGTGGTTAGTAGGGAAATTCTGGGTTCACAAAATAAGGCCAGGTTATAAAAATTCTCACAATCTTAAGAAATTGGTATAAGTGTCGAAATCTGTGCAGCTGAAATTGTCAAAAACATTTAGTTTCTGTTGCTACATGATGGTGTGAAGTGCCTCATTATATAAAAAAAAAGATAGCTAATATTTTGCCAAACTAAACTTCAAATTTTTTTTCTTTGAATCTTTCCTCTTTTTAATAAGTGTCTGGTCAGACTTTCTAGCAAGAGAATGTCAAGAAGAAGAGACTGTGAAAAGTGCATTCCATTCTGCTCCAAAGATTTCTTCAAAAAATAATAGTTACTTTTGGTATCACATTCAAATGAATGGGGACTATTTGTATTAGGCCTGTAAATTTTAAATTTGTAATAGGCAAGTAAAAAATTTTAATTTTTAAAATAGCTATTTCATTTGCAATTTTTTTTCTAAAATTGGTCGTTAGTGATATTTTATTATCTCTGCCAAAGGATGTATTATGATAGCCAAAATCTCAGATTGTAAAATAAACAGTGCGGCTTATCTTGAAAACCAGTAATCATTATGAAAGATGATTGCTTAGGCCTGAAAAATCATTTTATATTGCTGTTTATATTGATGGATCTAGAAAAGTATTGTGTATGTACTCCTGAGTGGTGGATAACTATTAATAGTAACATGTTATCATGAAGATGCTTAATGTTGGTAGGCATACTGTGAGGATGCTTTTTGTTTGGCCTGTTATGAATCCTATCATTGTATTTAGCTGAGGAAATGTTTGTGAACATGATTCCTGCTAAGAAAACTTGAACCAATTAGGTCTACACTGTAGACCAGTTTTCTTATCTTAATTCTTGTTTTTTGCTGAAGATTATTTTCTACTAAAATTGAAAGGCATCATGTCAAGATTAGATCATGTACTTTGCATCTTTGAAGGACTTGGTGGAAAATTTATTTTGTCAAGTTCAATAAGTTTGCATCAAAGCTTTTGAATACAATAGATATTCTTAAGTGTTTCTGGAATCCAGTTACAGTGAAGATGGTTAGGATCAGAATGTGATTTGCCAGCAGTGAGATTACGTAAAAGTGCCTTGATCCATTTGGGAGATGTTCTGAATTCTATTTAAATAAGCCTCTTTGAAAATGAATGACTTGACAGGGAGCTTTAGGTCTGTAACTGTGCACTTCATAAGTTTGGTTTACGTTATAAGATAGCATTGATTTTAAAAAAAATTTAATTCCCTAGGAGTGTGGCCTATCTTAGTTGTGTAACAAATTTGTCAGCTATTTCATGTTTTATGGCCTAAAATTAACAAAATATAATTATTCAAGGAACATTTCATTCTCTTATGCTCAAAATAGTAGTATACAAAACTGCTTTGGGCAAAAAATACTCTGACAATTTGAGTTTTCGTAGAATGTTTCTTTTTTAAATTTTCGATTTCTATTTTACTCTTTGGGTGTTTTAATCTTAAGTACTTCTGATAAAAAAAAAGAAACAATTTTGATTGCCAATTGATTTGGGCTAAATGGACTACTATGAGACGCTGAAGAACCAACTGGCCTTTATTTTCCAGTAGAGAGAATCCTTTGCTTGAATATTTAACATTCGTGGTCTCATTTTGTTTTCATTTTCCTCTTTTGGTCGTATCAAGTTCTTCATAATTTATATTTGGTATATGAATTATTACTGGATCATCCATTTCTAATTTCTCCTGGTACAGTAACTTGATCTTGACTTGTCATGCTTTTATTGGTTCTAGGTGATGGATCTTCTTCTTCTGGTCTGTATCCGTTCCGTATGTTGACAACCATCTTGGCTGTCTTGTCTCTGCTGGTTGATGCTCCGATTAACTTCGTAGTTATCTTGGAGGTCCATATTCTCAGATTTTTTAATCAAAAAGTTCTTCTACAAGCACTTCTCTTTCCTGGTATTTTCCCCTGGAGAACAGACTGCAGGAGTTCATAATGGCTATTGTTTCTCATGATGTGGCCAAGATACTGTAGCTTCCGTGTTTTTATGATGGTCAATATTTCCATATCTTTTTTCATTTTGCGGAGCACTTCAGTATTTTTGGTGTGGTCTGTCCATTCTTATTCTCAACATTCTTTTAAATAGCCACATTTCAAAAGCTTCTAACCTTTTACTTATAGTTTCTGCTAATGTCCACATTTCAACACCATGGAGGACAGAGAACGCATAGCAGCACAGGAGTCTCATCTTCATGGTAATCGATAAATTATGACTTTTAAAAATGTTATTCATTTTATTGAAAGTAGCCCTGGCTTTACCAATACGTGACTTGCACTTTGGCTATTTACTGTGGTGCCAAGATACATATACCTTGATACACATTTAATTGTCTTCTGGTTAAGCATAATATGGCATTGGGAGTTGTTGTTTTTGCCAATTACCATTACTTTTGTCTTATTTGTATTAATGTCAAGCCTGCTTTGTGACACTCTATCTATAAAATATTGTAAACTTTTTTGACTGTCTGCAAAAATGACTGTGTCATCTGTGTAGCGAATGATGTTTATCCAGTTTCCAGTCAACAGCACTCCCGCTCTTCATTGCTCCCTGAAGATATACTCTGAATAGATGTTAAATAATAAAGGGGACAGGATACAAACTTGTCTTACACCCCAAAGAATTTTTACTTCATCCATATTTTCTCCCTTCAATCACACACGAGCAGACTGATTTCAATACAGGTTAACAATAATTCTCAGGTCTTTGTCATCTAAGCCAATACTTTTTAAAATTTCTATCATTTTCTGATGCTTTACCCTGTCAAAGGCCTTCTGATAATCTATAACACAAGCATAGACATCACAATTTATATCTCTGCAGCACTGAAATAGTACGTGGATACTAAGCAGAGCTTCTCACGTTCCAACTGCATTTCTGAATCCGAACTGTGTAGGTGATACATATTCTTCACAGGGCTTATGTATCCTTTGGTGAATAACCTTCAGGAAGAGTTTTAAAGTGTGGCTCATGAGGATTATCATTCTGTAATCACCACATGACTTAGCTTCGGATTTTTTTCGGTAATGTAATAAACTCAGATTTTAGCCAATCTTGAGGAATACTGCCAGAGTTGTGGTGTCATTGAACACTGTGGTCAACCACTTTGTACTATCTTCATCAAGCAGTTTTTAAAAAAAATCTGCATTTATCTTGTCATCCATGTCTTCTTTTCAGTAAAATCTGATTTCAGGTGTTCGCCTTTAACGGATAATACTGTGGAATTCAGTTTTTCAATTTGTTCTTGTGTATAAAGTACATGTTTTTCAGTTCATTATTGATACTTTCCTCAACCTGCCTCCTTATGAAGGCCTCTTTTAATTTCCGAATATCAGTATTCATAAGTGTTTGTAACTTTTTTCATCCTAACTTTGAAGACACCGACCAATGGATTGTGATCAGAGTAAATGTCAGCACCGGGGTAAGTTTTCATTGAAGTACAGCCATTCCTGTATCTTTTGTTTACTAGGATGTAATTAGTCTGGTTTCTGATGGTGTTTTCCAGTGAATCTCTGGGAGAGGCATCTAGGTGATAGTTTGAAAAAGGTATTGGTTATTAGAAATCCCTGTTCTCCTGCAAACATACTTAGTTGTTCACCTCTTTTGTTCCTTTCACCAAGTCCATAAGGGCCTATAAAATCCCCCTCAGATCCTCTTCCAAATTTGGCGTTGCCATCTCCCATTAATATAGCGAGATCTTTCCTTGGTAACTTCTTCAATACTTCTGTTATTTGGGCATATAACTTTGCTACTACTTCACCACTTATCTGTGGTTGGAGCATACACCTGGATTATATTCATCCGTGTTGGTCTGGCATTTATTTGTAGTAACAAGAGTCTTTCCGAAATTTGAACAAAGTTAGTGACACTCTCAGCAATCGATCTGTTTACATATTGTGTGTCCTACGCGAAACTGTCATAGGTCTAAAGGGTTTTAATTATTGTTATTAGCAATAGTTAATGGACAAATGTGTATTAAGGGTGCTTTTTTTTTCTTTTAACTAGGAATAGCTATTGCACTATATCCAAGAATTTAGTTTTAATTTTTACTCCTACTCTTGTTCTTCATTTTCCATTATGAGAGTCTAGAATGGGGACCAAGTCTGCTTGATATTTCTGGAGTAATTTAGGTTACTGGTATTCTGATTGTCTTTTAGACCTAATGTATTAAACTAACAAATATAGAAATTATGTCCTATATCCCGTGTCAAGTGTCTGTTAAAAGAATTTATATTTGTGGGAAGTGAAATTAGGCAAGAGAATATGCACAGTTGTTGGTTTTCTAGGCCTTTAGCATGATACACTTTGAGGCAGTGAACCAGATTTGTATCCCTGTGATAATCATTAATTATGATGGTGTTATAGACATCATTTATTTAATTTCTTTTGCTATTGGATGGATTAGAGTGTATTAAGATAGCAGTGTTGATCTTGTTCACAGATGTGTGAGGCTGTAAGTAAAGATGCTGTTTCAGGAATCTTGAACTTTATAAAAGTGTTGTTTTCGTTAAGCATGTTATAAAATATTTGTAGACATAAAGTTCGAGAAAAATGTTGGTTAATTATTTTTCATCAGCACAAGGAATTTTTTGTTACATTTTTAGGAAAGAAATGGAAGAAGATAGAAGAATGGTTTCTGTTTTTATATTAACATACATTGTCATAACAATGTACTAAGTTCTCCAGTCAATATTATGACTGGGAGCAGTATGAAACTGTAAGGTTCATTATCAGTAAAATGTTCTTTTGTTTGTATCGTTCAGAGACAAATACTATAACGAAATATATATCAATGTTGTAGGATCAGTACTGTTTAAGGCAGTCGCTACTCGGCTAAAGTGTGAGAAATGTAAGGAATTATGATGTTCACTTGAAAATAATGTGCATGATTGACAATGAAATGATAGATTATTGGATTTTCAAAGTCAAAATGTTTAGTATTCCTTTCTTTTTTCTTTCATATCACTCTGAAAACACTACAGTTGACCAAATTGAGCTACTGTCATTTTGAAGACAGCAGGTTTGTCCTGAGAATAAAAGTTGGTTTTATAGTGATCACGCATTCAGGAATAACTGTTAAAAAATTGATTAAACTAAGTAATTGACCCTGTTCAAAAGTTCAGAAGAAATTTCAAAGTTCAATTTCATAGTTCTATTTCAGAAGTTTATCATAATTCTCAGTGTCCCAGTATGGCCACCTAACACCTTCACCTAAATGGATTTAACTATCATGATAACATTTCCGTTTGAAATTAATGTAGATCGGTGATTGTGAGATCCCCACAGGATTTATTATAAAACACTTATATAACTGTGTACATTTTCGCGGCGGCAACACTTTAGAAAAATCTCTTGGGATTCGGTGCTGGCTCCCGAAACGTCGCCAGTTGACTTCACTTTGATGCGACTAGAATCCCGAGAGATTTTCCTATAAAACCCTTATTTACCCTATCTCTCTAGACAAAATTCCTGGTGTCATATCCAATTTAAACCTTTAATCATGTCCACATCTTGACTGGAAAATTCTCCATAGTTTAACTACATTCTTGTACACTCGACATCATTTGTTTGATATTTTTCCTTTGCTAAAAAACCTTTTGTTTCAATGACCTTCTCTTGCTAGCAGTCGCATACTCAAACATCTTCATACACTAATATAACATTCCAAATTATAATAACACTGTTTGACACCTAATTTGCTAACCTTACTCTCCTTTCTTTCTAGATTTTGAAATGATCAAAATCATGTATTACTCCCATTGTACTGTCATCTCCTTTGTAATAAATGCAAGTTTCACTTTTCTGGTTAAATAATTTCCACTTTATTACTGTTTATGAATATTACCTAGACCACAATGTCTTTAAAATGTTTTGTCCTGTACCACCACTTTGCTCTAGCATACAAAAAGTTGCATCAGTTCGCAAACATGCTGAGATATAACAATAGTATAAATAAGATCATGTCTTTGTTCTAAAAACTCTTTTAAAGGGTATAAAAAAATCGAATATGTTTATGCTTGATTGTCTTCAACCTTCTTTATGTCCATACTTCTTTCATCCTCTGTGGTAATCTTTCCTTCTTTCCCTGTGTCCACTTTATTCCATCATTCCTGAAAGTTTACTTTATTATATTTGTGACTATTTAAATTGTATGTAGATGACATTTACAATTTCTTTAATCATTCTTAAATTACATAAACAAATGTGCAGCAGTGTCAAATATGGAAATAGAGCCAAGAAAAAGATTTTATTACTATCCACTATGCAATTTTTAGGGACATTAATGCTGCACATTTTTAGACAAAATAATTTTTTTTAAATAATTATGAAAGCATAAATGTAGGCATGAAAACACATGAACAATGGCCTAAATGTGTGACATGTGAGTCAAACTATCAAATAACAGTTCTAGTCCAAACAATTTCCTATTATTATTGTTATTGTTGAAGGGTCACTTGTGATATTATTTTGGTGAATTGTAGACATTTGATGTAATATCATTTGATATCTCAGTGTTGCCCTTTTGATGTTTTAACACAGTGTGGATTATGCATCTAATGCTCGAGCATTGATAACACCCAGTCCCACTCATTTCAATGATATGTTCGTCCATTGCATAACATAATAAATGGTCAATTTCATATTATCTTTCTCACTTCACCTTTCTATGATTGACAACACAACAAAAATTAAACACTGCAATTTGTTTGTTGCAGCAAACTTAATCCTACAATTTGTAGCATTGTAAATTGAGTTCCCTTTCTTTTATCTCATGTATACAGGGTGGGGCATTTAATATGTTTTCTGGAAATATTTCGGAAAGAAAGCATTGTAACAAACAATAACCTATATAAAAAATAATCGTACAGTAGGGGGCTACAATTATGTGATATTGGTTTTTTCAAAGGTGGCGCTATTGTCGTTACAACAAGGTCAACTTAATTCTTTTAAATGGGAACCCCTATTTTTTTTTTTTTTTTTTTGAAGATTCGATTCCTCATGAAAAAATAGAAATAGTTTGCTTAACTCACTTTTCTGTTAGCCTCACAGATGGCGCTGTAATCGCAAAAAATGAATATTCGCGTTTTTTGTGTATAATTTTAATTATTGTTTAAATAATTACATGTAATTTTCATTCTGTAAACATGGAAGGTAATTTTAAAGGATAATGACGAAATTGATTTTTTAAATGCTTTTTCTTACTTATTTGCAGCCATGTCTACAGCAGGTGCTCAAAAAGGTGACCATTTACTTCCAGACATTTTCTGACACACTTCGAGCTGTTCAGGCATCATTTCTGCAAAGGGTCAGAAAATGTCTGGAAGTAAATGGTCACCTTTTTGAGCACCTGCTGTAGACATGGCTGCAAATAAGTAAGAAAAAGCATTTAAAAAATCAATTTCGTCATTATCCTTTAAAATTACCTTCCATGTTTACAGAATGAAAATTACATGTAATTATTTAAACAATAATTAAAATTATACACAAAAAACGCGAATATTCATTTTTCGCGATTACAGCGCCATCTGTGAGGCTAACAGAAAAGTGAGTTAAGCAAACTATTTCTATTTTTTCATGAGGAATCGGAATCTTCAAAAAAAAAATAGGGGTTCCCATTTAAAAGAATTAAGTTAACCTTATTTTAACGACAATAGCGCCACCTTTGAAAAACCAATATCACATAATTGTAGCCCCCTACTGTACGATTATTTTTTATATAGGTTATTGTTTGTTAAAATGCTTTCTTTCCGAAATATTTCCAGAAAACATATTAAATGCCCCACCCTGTATATTATCATGCCCAAAACACCCACCATTTTCACCATTTGCCATTTTAGGATTTTTTGTAAAATTATGATTTAACTCTATGAAACATGTCTTTATTACTCACGTTTGTTACATCATGTTTTAAAAGAAAAGCAAATTTAAACGAACTTTTTTTTTGTGTAGGTGTATTTAGACTTCAATTGTATACATTGAAATTAGGGTTGAGTCATTCGCCATACACTATTTATATTCATAATTATTATAAGTTGGTTATTATAAAGATAGCTTTCTAATGCTTCCAACAGCAGAGTAAACAATTTCAACATTTTTTTTACAATGTGTGAATTAATAATTAAACGGAGATCTTGTTTATTTTTACCCTTCTTGGCATTTTATTTCAACTTTTACCTTAGTTTGTTATGTCGACATGATGACTTTCCATCTTCTTGGTTGCAGAGGCTTCTGTACATCAGCATTAAGCATTATTACTACTATTATTATTTTTTTAAATCTTTGTTTTTTCTTCAATTTAAGAAATTTTTCCCGGTTCCACATAAAAAAATTCTTTTCTTCTTTCATAGTATTTGTTTTACAATGCCACCTTACTGAAAATTGTGCCTTTTGTATATTTGGTTGACCTTGAGAATTGCCTGACATGTTGTGGTGCGTGGAACTCCTCTGCTTCCATTTATTAATGAATATTTTAGGTGTTTAATCATTATTGCTTTATATTTAGCAGTGTGAAATTACAGTCGTATATTAATACTTATGCATATTTGAAAGCAGTTTTCCCATGATTTGTATTATTTTTCTGATTTTGTACTAAGGTTGAGCATTTCAGTGAATTCTCAACTTTTGTCACACACACACACACACACAATGATAGAGGGAGGGAGAGAGAGAGAGAGAAAAATTAAGAATACAGTGAGAGGTTTGTTTGGCAATTGTATCTCCATATAAAAACGACTTCCGTAAAAAAAAAAAAATATTTTTGGTGTTTATATAAGTAGTAAATACAAATTCTACCCACCACTCACCAAAGTTGAAGGAAGTTTGTAGCAGAAACAAAAAATATAATTTACAAACACAAAAAAACACTATTTTTGAGCCATGCCTTTTTTTAATACAAACATATGATCTTGAAAGTGCTTATAGTCACACATTTATATTTTCTTGAAAAAAGGGCATGGCCTGGTATATTGTGTTTGTATACTGTTTTTTTGTTGCTGCTTCCATTCTCCCTTCAACTTCTGTGAGCGGTAAGTGTAATTTATCTTTCCTATCCGTATAAATATTGCCTCATGTCATTTCTTCTTCTCCATTGTTGCTGAGATTTTTTTGGTAAGCCTTACCCAATGTTCATTTTGTTCGCAATTTAGTTGGTTGTGTTTGTGGCCACTTCAAATTATAGCAATTTGGTTGAGATCAAAAGTAAAGAATAACTTTTAAAACTTTTAAATTTTAGTGTAGGAATGAAGTTTATTAATTTGACTGGCTAATGAATAGCATTATTGTGCAGGATGAGTTTCCTATTGATACTAGAGGTTTAAATTATTGATAAGTTAGAAGTGAATGGTTTGTTAGTAGTATTTATTAAGGGAGTAGAAATGTGTGCATAATATGACTTCTTCTGCCGCAGACATGTGGTGAATGGGTTAAAGTGAGTGTATGAAGTGGTTTCACTGTTAATGTAGGGCAGAGGGAAGATGTGAACTAAATGAGGCTCTGACATGGTATTGTGTGCTCTGTTTTAGGAATAGGTAACTTTCAGAACAGGATAGGAAGTTTTTCAGAAAAGGATAGAAAAATTTCAGAGTAGGATGAAAGGATCAGGGAGATAGGTGAAATGATTAGGGCCCTTCAGGCTTGGCCAATAGAGGCGGAAAGAATAGATGATAGGATTAGTGAAGTGGAGAAAGGGTTGGTTGGGAGCTGACAACAGACCATAGGAGAAATAGGGTTGTAGGGAAGAAGGTACCAGATACTTGAGATATTGTGTGTGTGTGTGGGGGAGGGGGGGGAGAGTGATAGGTTTGACATGTTACTATATTCAGAAGGTGCAGCAGGCCGTTAGAAATAAGGCATTTAAGGGGAAAATGGAAAGAATAAAGGCTCTACCACTATGCAGTAGACATTGGATAGGTGCAGGCC
Source organism: Vandiemenella viatica (assembly GCA_031002005.1). Classification (NCBI taxonomy): domain Eukaryota; kingdom Metazoa; phylum Arthropoda; class Insecta; order Orthoptera; family Morabidae; genus Vandiemenella; species Vandiemenella viatica. The sequence goes on from JARYHS010009186.1 coordinate 56,778,346, forward strand.
ATCTTGTATGATCTGTTAGATACGAGCTACTAGGTCACAAATTTTTTCAAACTTGCTGCAACATTGGGCAGGTAATAGAGGATATAGGATCACTTTATAAGGATGGGATAGATGATATAGAGGAAAGTAGGAATAATGGGAGGTGTGGATAATAGTACTGATAGGAACACAAGTTATAGTATAGAAAATAACCTGAGGAAGGTGGTGAAGGAGGCACAGGATACCATGGTGGAACTTGTGCAGGTCTTGAGTCACCATGATTGCCACAATAGAACCATGCTGTGAGGCAGGTAAAAAATATTGAGCTACTGCTTGGGAAAGGCATTATTTCTGTCTTGTGGCTTGTGCCTGTGGACACCATTGGTAGGTGAGGTTTCACTAGGCATGGCCTATACCTAAATAGAAGGGGATACTTTTTAGCTAAAGCTGTAAGGAGCCCACTAATAGTAATAATGAGGTCAGGACTACCTTTTTTAGGTTAGGAGGTGCTGATGTCGGAATAAAAACAGGTGGTCAGAGGGATACCGATTGTAAATAAATAAACCAACAAAAGATGAGGGTACAACTGAGAAGATGAAGGTTAATGCTGAGAATATCACAAAGCCAGTAATACTGGTTAACTGTAGAAGTATAATGAACAATGTAATACAATTTGTAAACTTAATAGAGATACACAAACAAAAAGTAATTATAGGGATAGTCTTTGTTAAAAGGAGTACCAGACATTGAGATTTTCCCCGATGGTTGCAGAGTGTACCACAGATATACAGGAGCAGTGGTGGAGGGGTATTCATATTGGTTAGCTAAGATTATTACAGTTCTCTGGTATTCATAGTTCATGACCATGAGTTATAAAAAAAGGGAAAATCAATATATTGGCTGCTTACCATAGTGACAAAATGAATTATTAAGATGTGGCTCTTGGGGAAAAAGTAAATTTATATTCACAGTTTAGAAAAGAGTATAGGTGGCTATTTAAATTTACCAGGTGTCAACTGGGTAGGAAATAATATTAACAACATATGAGAACAGAGAAATAGGCAAAAATTTACACATTTTTAGTCACTATAAAATCGCAAATAATGGCCATAAATCGTCTATATATGATGTTATTTTCATGTATTTCAATCAGTAATAAAATATGTTTTTGCAAAAAATCTGAGGTCTAGTGATTACAAAGCAGCTCTGGTGTATATCAGGGGATTCCGAAATCCAGTGGCCAAAATTGAAAGAGGAAATAGGTACAATTATAAAGGGCATAATTTCCAAAACTGAAGAGATTTTGTGGGAAGGTTTCAGCAAATGGATGTATGGCACAACTACTGTAGAGGCAAAGTGAGATTTCAAGAAATAATAAGAAAGGGGGAGGAAATAATTATTCCAAAACGGTAAATAAAGAGAAGTATAGAATCTACAGGCTACAATAGGAAGATGAGGAGGTTAAAGACGTTAGCGCCAAAAGAACTTTACAGAGACAGCAAGGCAATTGAGAATACTTTAAACAACAAAACAAGCAAATAATAACAGCAAAAAGAGATTAAAAAAGATGGGTTTGTGAAGAATGTTATTGGTGCAGGAGACAACTGAACAATGCATCTAGAAATTTCTATGGCTATATTAGAAAGCTGAAGGGAAGTTATTCAGACAATTATAAAGAAGCATGGAGAAGAAGTTACTGAGGATTCAAAAATGGCAGAGCTATGGTTTAATAAGACCATTAGGGACTACCATCTTGAGATGGGAGTAAATCAGGGGATCTTCTCCATGTAAGTAGAAATGAAGAAACTACAAAATTTGAAATAGTCTCTGGAAATTATAAAGGAAAAAAAGCATAAAGAGGCTGGTATAGATAATATTGCTACAGATCTATCAAAGATAGTGGGATACGATATTGAACTTTATCTTGGAATATTATTTACAGTTAGTCTGGAGTCATACTACTTCCCAGGGTACTGCAAAAGAGCGTTGTTAGTACCAGTTTATAAAGGAGTGGCGACAAATAGGGTTGAAAATTAAAGGGCGATTAGTTTGACATTAGTAATGTGCAAAATTATGGAGATGATAATATTATACTACATCAGAAATGCCTTTGAGGGAAAAAAACTGGTTTGCTAATTGACAACATGGCTTTAGGCATGGATATTAACAAGAATCTCAGATAGTGGGCTATATGCAAGATATTTCTGGTGAATTGTATAAGAGAGACCAAATTGATGTTGTAGCACTAGATCTTTCTAAAGCATTTTATAAAGTTGAGTACCATTAGAGTGAATGACAAAATGATTTGCTGGCTAGAGGAATTCTTAAAAGGCAGAATAGGAAATGCAGTATCAAAAGAGGTGGAAGTGAATATGGGAATATCACTTGGTGGTGTATTGGGACCATTGCTATTAACAATTCTAATGAATGATTATGTTGATGGTTTATAGGCAGAATTTCGATTGTTTGCTCTCCCTTAGATATGAAATCCAATGCCAGCTTGTGTCCATGATAATCTTTTCCCTTCCATGCACTACTCCAAATTCTTCACCCAAGCCCCATCACCCAACATATGCCTTGTACACTCCCAGCACTCTCTTCTTGTTTCATAACATAATGGTATATGATTGGATCAAAACAGGAATGACTGAACAGTTGCAGTGTGACCTGGATAGACTTATCTTAATTGGCTAGGTCAACATGGCACGAAGATAAATGACAAGAAGAGTAAACTTATTAGGTACACAGATCAACTAAAGGTTGTTTATGATTATAGGATGGGAACAGAATTGCTTGTTGAATGCTTGAAGTGTACATATCTCAGCATAATATTTGATAATAAACTCAACTGGGCAGGACACATTGGGCAGTTGGTAGGTAAAGGTTACAAAGTCATTCACTTACAGGGGAGGGTGATCAGAGGATGTTGCATGGAAGTGAGTGAATTAGGCTACAAAACATTGGTCAGACCATTGCATGAGTATGGTAAAGTAGTTTGAGGCTTACATTTTCAGTATCGAATACAGGAATGGGTGGGTGTGGAGGGGAGAGCAGCTAGATATGTTTGCAGAAAATACTGAAGTCAGTAACTGATGTGCCAAAGGTGCTGAATTAGGAATTGTTGGAAGACAGAAGGCAGGTGAAGAGAGAGCTGGGAGTGCACAAGGAATATGTTGGTGATGGGGCTTGGGGGAAGAATTGGAAGTAGTGCATGGAAGGGAAAAGATTATCATGGGCACAAGTTGGCATTGGATTTCATATCTAAGGGAGTGTAAAAATTTTCTTCTGTAGGTAAGGGAGTCAGGAATTAGAATAAATTACCAAGGAAAGTGATAATTTACCAAAAATGCTGAAGGAATTTAAAATTAAAATTCATGAAGTAGATGGGTAAAGTAGATGGAATTTCCCATTAGGAGTATTATAATAATAAGAAGAAATGACCAGGTAAAGTGCCATCAGAGCCTGCGATCTATCACAGTTAAATTAAATTTATTTCTGTTTTAGAATTAAAATTAATTCTTCTCCTCTCATGTTCTAACATGTAGTGGTTATAATAGCAGATTCTGGCAAATAATGTCCAATCTAATTACTGTAGAGAATTCTTGTTTCATAGATAAATTATTTTGGTAACCTCCCTTAAACAAATGAATGATTTTGTAGGAATTTGTTTTCCATTACATATTTAAGTTACATACAAAATTATTTGACAAAACAACAAAAATAAATTACTCTTAGGAAAGAACTTTAAATGTCTCTGTATTATCATAATAGTAGGCTCATTCTTTATGTAAAATTAATTAAAATGGTCATATGCCTCGGCAACAATTTCCGTATACATGAAAATTGGTGCAATGGAAAAGTACACTTTAAATTCTTCCAATTATTGTTCTAACTTTTCCAGCACAACCTTCACAAGTCTCTTTTCATTCCATCTGTCTTCGAGGAAATCTAACAAAGTTCCTTTATTATATGTTTATTTTCTCAAATAAATCTTAGTGACCTTTCTGTGTACCCCTACCAACTCCAGCATATGATGACCATAAGGTGGATACCATATACTTCACAATATTAAAAAACAGTTTGACCAAGATTTTGTAACCCAATTCCTTCACATCCTTGATAATATTCCCTCATCAACCTCCAGTAAATGCAATATCTCCCTATCAGCCATACAACTGAGTTTTATCATTAAATGAATGCCAAGATATTTACAGTTTATTCCTTCCACAAGTAATTCCTCCTTTGCTATGTAATAGTACAAAACTTCAATTTTTCTGTCTTTATACCTAACAAAGTTGACTCTTGTTTGGTATTTATCTTGTTCATTCCATGTTGATCTACCCAATGAGGTTTTCTGTCCAGATCTTTATGTATATGTTCCCAAACATGTTTAATTTTAATCTTTATGATACATTTGCAAACATACTAACTACTGATATGTAATAGTAGGTTTTCCCGGCGAAATTCGTTGAACTACGGTGAATTTATTTGGTCGCTTGCCCGAGAAATCTTCAAGCATACTAACTACTGACTATAAATCACAATTGATCACTAAAATAGTGAATGACCGCAGTTCTAATACAGTCTCCTGTATCATTCCTGATGATTTGCATATCTTTTGATATTTTATTTATTAACATCCTTAAGGATTTACCAAATCTGGTGGGTGAGCACTAATGCTTGGGCCTGGCATTCATGAGTACATGGATTTTGAAAGAATGTAGGTTTTCTCGGTGAGTCAGTTTCGTAAAATCTTTTCAAGCTTTCCACTGGGATAGTAAAAATGGTGTTTCACAGAAGATGGAGCCAGAGGCAGGCTCCGAAATGTTGTTTTGTATTTTTACTGACACGCTATCCCAGTACAAGGATTTTAATTTTTAATGGTTTACAAAAACCACTCGAAGCAAATACTAGTATGATTCCTTGGAAAAATCAATTTAGCTTCATTTTTAGATTTAATCTGAAACATCTTGCAGATAACAAAACAGAAATTCGCATGAATAGCCTTTCCTAATCCATGTTGCATATTTATAAAACCATTTTCTTTTCTCATAGGCATTTCTGAAGTGGTTATTAAATATAATGCTCTCCATGATCTTACCTACCACACTAATCAGTCTTAAATTTTCAACCATTTCTAAATTTCTTCTGCTCTGATATTTCCCCTTGCATGTTAGCATGCCATCCTTAATGGTCTTGGCATGAAGGATAGGCCTACTTTATCTAACCTTTAATGCCCTAACATAACCAAATAAATCTAGCTCATCATTTAGTGTTCTATCTCAAGCCATAAAGTTTTTATGAATGCAATTTTGGCTTTCACCCTTTCTACTGTTAATTTATTATTTAGTTGTTTTGAGTGTTTCCTATCACCTTGCAGTCTTTATTAGGAAAATCTGTGACATATTTCATCCCTTTAAGCTTTGGCCTATCGCCTGTATGAAAATCTCTGGACCCTTGTTGTGTTATTAACCTTATGTTCTTCCCTGTCCTCACCTAATAAATTTAAGTTCCTTGCCAATAATGTTCATGCTGTTCCTACCTCTCAACTTTGGTTAGCTTATCCTATACTGTAAGCAGTCGAAATCCTTACCTTTGTTTCATATTATTCCCCAGAAATCTACCTCCAGTAACTTTTGACCAGGGTTGTAATGGATGTCAGCTTTGCAGGTGCAGATGCTGTTGCAGATGTTCAGTTTGCGGATGCGGAGGTGGAAAAATAAATTTCTTATTATTTAGATTTTTATATTTTATCAAAAATAAATTCGACCAATTCAAACACAAGGCCACGCCATTGTACATCTCCATGTTCGCTTTTTTTCTTCTTCTTATGACTATACGCCTCGTTCAGGTAATTAGAGGCGTGAAAGGATCGGGCCTAGGAATGAGAAGGAATTCGGCTATGGCCTTTTAAAGAAAGCATTCGCCTATAGTGATTTGGGGAAACCCAAATCTGGATTCCCGGATGGGGATTCGAACCCGCATCCTCCTGAATGCAAGGCCAGAACGTTAACGCTCACCCACCACGCTGGGTTCCATAGTCATCATCTGCTTTCCCACAGCTCTAGTGGTGGTACAACTTGTAGGACCTACGATTATTCGATTTTCGATAAAGAACTCTTGATGGGCAGTGAAAGGGGTTTACGGGTAGAACGTGTTGGATGATGTTGGACTCGCAGGCAACCTAAAAGGGGTCCTTGCTGTCCAACAATCTATAGATATTGGAGGAAATATCCTACGAGTTTATGGTAATGACACATGGTGTGCCGCGAGATGGTATTAGTGGAAAGGATTGCTTGGAACATTTTGTTGGATTTTTTCTTTTTTTGTGTATGGCTTTATGCATTGTTGGCATTGAAGTCATTAGAGGTGGGAAAGGACTGGAGGCAAGGAATGGGAAGGAATTCGGCCATGGCCTTTTGAAGGAAGTGTCCTGGCACATGGAGTGATTTGTGGAAACATGGAAAACCCAAATCTGGATGCCCGGATGGGGATTCGAACCAGTGTCCTTCCGAATGCGAGGCCAGAGCGGTTTTGTGGACCCCTTCTATTAGCGTGAATGGGTGAGTCCATCCTTCAGTAGTTGTACTCAGATGTCCTATAACTTGGACCATGAATAGGCCGCTTTACTTTACATACCAATTCAAACTTGTAAACTTAAGTAATAACACCATTCAGTTCATTGTTACTTTTATCGCGATATTGTCAGAAAAAAGCAACCACTTTGTTGTTAGTTAAGTAACAATGGGCCGAATCTTGTATAAAGAGAAAATAATTTTATATATAGCAATTTAAACAAAACATCAGCATTAAAAATTGCGGATGCGAAAGCGCTGTAGGATTTCACGCAAAAGTTCTGCACTTGCAGATGCAAATATCCGTTACATCCCTACTTTTGACCATCATCTATGAACACTGGCATATTGTAGCGATAGTACAATCTATATTCCTAGAGGAAAACCTAATTGTCAATCACTCCTTCCATATAGCAAGACTTTATACCTGTAATTACTAGTAAGTTGTGCAATTCTACTCTGTCACTTTTCTATACTATATTCTTACATATAACTAATGGCTATCTTATAACTGGTTTTTGTATATTCTAATAATAACTCTGCAACTGCCTTATTATGAGGCCCACTTTTATTGTATGATCTGCTCCAATTGTTTTACACTTCCCTTTGGAGAGGCACAGTTTTGAAAAGAAGGTGAAAATATCAGAAAAATATCTAAAGGAAAGGGAGAGAGTGAAAGTTTTTTATGTGAAATATTGTGTGTGTTGTTATTACTTTTTTCACTCTGTAAATTAATTTGTGTCATGCTTTAAGAAGAATTTTGTGATGTTATCGTTCACTTTTTTTTTATACTTAGAAGATATGACATCACTTGGTTGTTCTTATACAATTTGAAAAATGTGTGTGTGTTTTTGGGGAAGGAGACAAATTTAATGTGGGAACAAATTATGTTTCATAGTATATGAAATGTGTTAGTTTTATCTGTATTTAATCCTTATGAGGTTGTATGTTGGTTGATATAATTGGTAATTTCATTGCTTAGTGTTCTACTGCATAACGTTTGCATTTATTATATTAATTTGTCTGAGAGGTGGGGCTTACCTTGTGTCGGCATGTATTATTGAGTTATACTGTGTACTGATTGTAGTCTGATTATTTCATTTGGAACCCTGTGACAGAAATGTAGAACAGCGGTATTACTGTTATGGGTCTGCTAAATTGGGGTTCCTTCCTCTTTCCAGAATATGCTTCTAAGCTTTAGAGTCTCAGAGCTTCAGATGCTTTTAGGCTTTGCGGGCAGAAATAAATCTGGGAGGAAGACAGAATTACAAGCTAGAGCAGTGGAGTTGCTCAAACTTCGTTCCACACCAGTAATAATGAAGATAAAGGAACTGTATAAGTCAATTCAGTAAGTATGACTTGTCAGTTGATTTTGCTTATTTTTTTAAAAAAGCTCCACCTTTTAAAAAATCATTTTTAAATGTATTTCTTTATGATAATTTGCTAATAGCATTGAGTCGTACCTACATATTGATCGATTCATCAGAAAATATCTAATAGTTTATTTTTTTGGTTTTGCATGAAAGATTTCTGAAAAAAAGAATAGTTATATATTTGCCATTTTAAAAATTTAATTTCTAACAATTCCGCATGTAAAGTGTTACATGAATGGAAACCTTTTTAATTTCAAGTATTCTTCTCAAGTAACTGGAGGAATTGTGCGACACATTATTGCATGTGGTGCTCCACTTATTGCACACATATATTACTTTTTTCCTCTCCTTGCCCTTTTCAAATAATCAAATAGCTGAACTGCTCCTTTAGCTATTAATTACTTTCTGCAGGAAAGCTAAACTGTTAAATTTGTCTGTGCTTCCTGCTAAACAGAGATCTGCATAACTAATTGATATAAATTTTGTGTGCGCACACACAGTTTGTTCATGCCGCATGTTATTTGTTGCTTGTGGCAGTAATAGTTGGATTTTTACTACACGCGTTTTTGGAGAACATTGCATGTCTTTTTATGACTTATTGATGATTCAAAAGGAAAAGTAAATTTGTATATTAATTGCTGACAAAAATCGAAATAGTGAAAAATAAACTTGTAATTTTTTATTTCACATATCTCTAACTTAAAATTTCAAGTAATGGTTAAAAAAATCGATGCAAGCTTTGCTGCCTTAACATTTTTATCATGTTTTGTATAGTAGGGTTAACATTTTGCCTCTGTGACTGAAACTAATAATGGATAATATCTTGGAAATTAACAAATATGAGATGCAATGCAGTTCTGATTTTCAGTGTTGGAAACCCTTGGCATTATTTAATTTTGTATTGGCTATTGTTTTGTCTTCATTTTTGTTCACATTCCTTTTCAGTTTGATTTATTTTCGCACAAAAAATGCTGTATCAATCTTGTGTAGGGAGACCCCTTTTAGACTCCCGTGTTTATTTGGTCTTCATTCAGGCTTGGCCAACCCTTAGGCTGCTTGCATCCCACTGAGCTGGATCATTATATACATAAACTTTTAAGTTTCATCATGGGTATCCAACACTGCAACACCCAGCATCACTCCTTTTGTGTTAACATTAAAATAATTATATTTTTCTAATACTTCATAAAATATGTATGTTTCATTTTTAATTATTTCTTTTCATTCATCAAAATATTCAAGTATTTTTTCCCAAGAAAGTAGTTCGTACGGCCTGATTGAAAATTCAGTATTTAAAATTTGGCCCAGCTGCTGAAAAGGTTGGCCACCACCGCACTAAATTGTCCCGCATAAAAATCAAACACTAGCAGCATATTATCTCAAAGCAGTGGTCAATTGTTTAGCTTTCTGATTAGTGTTTATGGCAGCTACTTGCTTGCAATAACCTGTGATCATAGAGCAAAAACTTAATTTAATTTTTTCATAGTAAACATTTTTCTGTATGATTTAAATAAGGGTAGGTAAGAAAAAAACCGATTACCAGTGTTAATGGAAGGAGTATATCAATAGGCAATAAACAAAGCCACACTTTCTGTGTAAATCCTTTTTCAGCAGAATAACATGGTGCGTGCAGGATGAGAGTTCAGGACGTAGTGCAACTTAATTTTGGAGGTTGAGTGGGTGGATGGAAATGAGAAAGAATTCAGAAACAGGGAAAAAAAGAAAAGAAAATGGTGTTAAATAGTTAAGGGAATATGCCCATACTTTGGCATTCAGTATATAACAAACAAGATTGATAAATGACATTTTAGTTTTTCCCAGCATATTGTTGAAATAAATAACTCTCGGGTTTTCTGCTGGATTATAGATTTATTTGGATCTTTTAACGACGTTTTGGCAACTGCCATCGTTGCCTTCATCAGGTTAAAACTCACTTACAAGGACAAGACACGACTGACTCGCGAGCCAGTCCTACCAATCAAAGAGCAGCGTGAAGCTTCCCTTGACTCGCGAGTCGTGTCTTGTCCTTGTAAGTGAGTTTTAACCTGATGAAGGCAACGATGGCAGTTGCCGAAACGTCGTTAAAAGATCCAAATAAATCTATAATCCGGCAGAAAACCCGAGAGTTATTTATTTCAAGATTGATAAAATAAGAATCTTTGTAATGTACAAGGAATATTTCATAAATGATTCACAGTTTGAAATATATCTATGCAAATGATACAGTTTGATTGTTAGTGAGGTTAGTTGTAGTTTAAGACTTAGCTCATGTTTTAGCTTCGTCCATAGTTTGTGTGCCTTTGAGTAAACAAGTTGTACAAATGGCTTCAGCAGAAAATGCTGGTATGGTGAAGGTTGAAGATGAGAGGTCTTACATGAAGATTCAACTGACAGAAATGCACAAATGTTTGTTTGAAGTTTTTGGTGATGAGATGCTAGACTAATTGGGGTAGTTTTGGTAAACTACATGAAATCCAAGGACAGGAAGGCAACACATCAACTGATTGCTTGTGATCAGGAAGGAATCTTCACTGCAAACAAAACTCAACTGCAACAAAAGTGACAGCAGAGTATTGCTGTACTTCATGCAGTGCAGTGCACAAAAACTAATAAGAGTTTACACACCCCATAATATGAGGAAACTCTGTGACAGCCACATCTGAGAAACTCCGTGACAGCCACACTTGGGAAATGTGACTGCCACTCTTGGGAAATGTGACTGCCACTCTTGGGAAATGTGACTGCCACTCTTGGGAAATGTTACTGATTTGCTACATTGGTATCACCCAGAAATGACTCCTCTTCCATCATGGTTCAAATATTAATTCATCAGACTTTGATTATTCTCAGAATTAAAATAGACCTTTATTGGACTGCATATTTCCAAATAGAAGAGCTTTCTAAGTGGTTACCCGTTTCATCTGAATCCTGATGAAAGTTGGTGACCTGACTCTTATAGCTGATATTTCATGACATTGGGAATTGCATGATGTGAAGCATGAATAAGAATGTGGTGGCCTGTGTCTTTCCTTTTGATTAATAGTTGATTTGTAGTCAGACCATTGTATAAATCAGGGCAGTTGTTGCAATTTATTTAGTAATTGCTGTAGGACATTTTATAAATCCTCATTCTGGGCCAAAGTTTTCACCCGTAATGGAGTTGGTGGATGCATGTTGAACATCTTCAGCATTTGAAGGAGACACCGTACTCTTGTATTGATATTAGTATACCAGTAATTAGCTTAGGTTGCAGGTTCTGCTGAAGCTGGTTATAGGAGGGGTACAAAGGATTTTGGGGAGGTGGTTTCCTATTTTATAACAGGCTTGAACGAAATAGCAGACCTGTAGTACATAAACTTTGGAATAACTTTGTAATTCAGATGTGGCATACCATAATTATTGGTGTACTTTCTGTTTTGGCCAGTTGTGAATATTAAGCTTGTGTGAGTTTTGAATAGTAAGAAAGTCAGTGCTGATTATGGTGTATATAGAATTGCAGTGGATACCCTGGTTGCAGAATATGACTTTTGAAATGGATGACAATGTCAAAGTGGAGGTACAGTTGAAAGTAGATTGGCTTGATGCAGTCAGAGGTAATTACCTTGGCCTTTGGTGGGGATATGTCAAGCAAGGTTTAAGTAATTGAGGTTTAGTATCAACTGAATTTAAGACTACAATAAGAGTTCGGGTTGTTAATAATACTTATTAGATTCTCTCTTCACGTATCAAGATCATACAAATATCTGAGAATCGAATACATGTGATTTTTTTTAATAACTTGTTCTAGGCATAACTGCTTGCGAGGGGGGGGGGGGGAGCCATGTCTATTTGGTCATTGAAGGAAGTTTAGAATCAGTTGGGCTGTGGTTTTGAGAAAGGATATTCTGGGGAGACTGTTAGGATTGCATTGATACAAGAAATATTCTATGACACTTACTCCACTGTGATGCAACCTCAATGGTCATCTGGATTGAATCGGCAGTGAGTTTTGTTACGAGAATGGCAACCTTTAGAAATACTGGGTTTGGTTAATTTTGGAAAGAAGCTGGCTGTGTATTGGATCTAAAACTGCAGGACTGTGGTTTGATATGATGAAAGGTCCTGAGTTATGGGCTTAGGCATTTTGGGTTGTAGGTTCTTAACTAAGGTGAATTGCTTTTTTAAGAGTTAGGAATTAATTGCACCGAGTGTTGTAGTCTTGGAGGGGTGTAGTTTTTTTATGATTAGTTAGTTCTGTTGACCTGCTCTGGTATCTTTTGAATTATTGCCACATCTTCTTTGATCTACCTAGACTTCTTCCACCTGTTGGTTTATATTTATTTACTGTTTTCAAAAGTCGTGAATCATTCAGTCTGTATTGGTGTTCTCCATTTGTTCTTATGCTCCTTACGTTTAGTCATTTGTACTGTATTTTCTCAGCCCAACATTATTGGCTGATTTATTATCAGATATACAGAATTGCATCTTCACTTGATATGGCTTTTATCTTTTCTTTTCATTTTTAGTTGCTTCCATAGAGAAGCATTGGAACTGCTTTAACCTAGTGAAATTTTAACTTCGTCTTAGCACAGCTTGTTTCCTAATATCTTACTGTCTATTTTGAAACTTATTTTCTTTATTATTAATATTTGTTCCACACAAAGCCATTATTTTAGGTTTTTGTGTGTGGCTATTTAATAGTAAGAATGTTCTGCATGAGGGCTAATAATAATCTGTCTTAAGTAATTTCTATTACCAGCGGGACATCCGCAAATAAAAGCACATTAATAGATCTGCCTTGCCCTAAGTGTTGGCTATTCATTTTGCCACATGTGGATGGCATTGTCCAAGTATACATTGAGAGAATTCTTGCTTGGTGGAAGGTTAGTATCTGCCTTTTTTTATTTTTTATTGAAGTTTTTCTTCACCAAATCTATATTATTTTGGTCTGGCTATCTAAATTTCTGTTGTCCATGATTTTCTGAAATCATTATGGTTCTTTAAGTTGGCCATGGCTGAATGCTTAATCATTCCGTGCTCCAATCGTCTACTGGCTCCAATGATTTCGACAGTATCTGTAGAACCATAAAAATATAATTTTAATATATCTGTTTCCTGAAAACTTTCCCATAGTATCTCTTATGTAGCATCATTTTATCTACATAGCCTTTTCAAATTTAGTAAATTTAATGTTAGGTAAGACTGAAAAAAGCTTGACAAGTTTGGTCGAATGTGAAGGTTATGTTCACTGTGTTCAATTTATATGCATAGTGCATCATGAGTTCTTGCTACAAGGTCAAACGATCAGTAAGGAATACTACCTGCAAGTTCAACACCGTTTGCATGAAACAGTCCAAAGAAAATGCCCAGATTTGTGGCAAAACAATTCATGGCCTTTGCATCATGATAATGCACCTGCTCACACATCATTGCTTGTTTGTGAAATCTTGATGAAAAACAACCTTGGAATGAAGCCCCAGCCTCCATATTTGCCAGACATGGCCTTGCATTACTTTTTTCTGTTCCAAAAAATAAAGAGCACCTTGAAGAGCAACCATTTTACAAGCATAGATGAAATTAAAAGTGCATTGCTGAAAGAGCTCAAAGCTATTCCAAAGATCAAGTTCCAGAAGTATCTTGGGGATTGGAATAAGTGCTGACATTTAATGGGCACTACTTTGCAGGAGACAACATCAATGAACATGAATAAATAAAATTTATTCAAAAAAATGAAAATTCCCATTATTTTTTGAACTCTCCTCATAATGCTCTCTGGTATCAGGCCACTTGAACATTGTGTTTCCACATGATATTTTGACAATCCAGTTCTCTGTCATTATCTTCTGTTATTCCAAATAGTCTGATAACCTGCCAGGCGGCATATGCACCACTGACTGGCACCTTAGTGCTGGCCAAACCAGCTAGTCAGTGCACACATTGTCACTTGGCGGGCTATAAAGGTGCTAGCCTGTTGGCCTGTCTGGCACTTTACCAGAATATGACGACAGAGACCTGTGCCATTGAAATAGTGTGTGGAAACACCATGTTCACTCAGCATGTTATTTGTGAGTATTATATTAAAGAGCTTATTTTCCGAGTAATTTCGTTATATCTGAAAACTGTATAAGACTGGAGATTTTCTCGGTATTATAAATGAATAAAATCACTGACAATGGGGGCAGAGATTGGGATCGCCGAAATGTCGTGTTTAAATGAAGGACTAACTTGGCTAGTTACCCGAGAAAATTTTATTCATTCATACCTGAAAACTGTTGTGAAACTCTAGTAATTTGGCTTCAACTTTTGATTGCTGTGTGGTATTGATTATTCTGGCACAAATTTTGTACCCCATATTCCTCTGTAATTGTTTATGTTTATCTTCTGTTTCATATGACATATGCAGATGATATTATGATCCGACAGGAAACAGAACAGAATTGGGAAAGGGAACTGGAGAAAATGGGTGATGGCAATTGGGAATCACCTCAGAGATGAGTGTGGAAAAGACCAGAATAATGAAGATGTGAAGAAACTGGTCGATGAGAGGTGTTACTTGATGGTAAGAAATTGAAATGCTTCATTCACTTGGGAAGCAGAGTAACCATCGTAGAAATATGGAAAATGAAATAGAATATAAAATAAGAAAGAGTGAACTGTTTTATTACATGATCAAGAAGAGCCCCAAACACACTACTAGCAGCAGAGACGAAGTTCCCGAGGGGATAGGAATCCTCACAAGGCAGGCTAGAATCAGAAACAAAAACATCAAGGAAAGATTAAAGGTTCATTAGTCTGATAACCTACTAGGTGGCATATGACTGGCACCTTAGAGCTGGCCAAACCAGCCAGCCAGTCTGTTTTGGAATAAATATTTCTTCACCCTTCTTTTTCTATCCACTCGAACCCTTCCCACTTTGACTCTAGTGTAGTCCATTTGCTGAACCTTTCCCCGAAATATCTCTTCAGTTCTAATATTTTTCCTTTTTTTTTATATAACTGTCCCTATTTCCCCATTCAATTTTGTCCAGTAGTTTACTGAATCCCCTAATATCAATCAAAACTACATTGTGGTCACTTACTCCTTCAGTTACTTTGAGAACCCACAAGGTTTCCAACCTGCTGGCTACATGAGAACATTAAGAAAAGAGAAACACACAAGTTAATCCCAATTTCCAATAGAGTCGAACTCTTACAAGACCGAAGCATCAAATGGTTGTATCGGAGAGGATTAAGTGAAATCGAAAAGAAGTAGAAGAAACCACTGAATTATAATAGGAAAAACCTTACCAAAATTTTGAAAGAAGCGGCAAATGAGCGTATATGAATGAAGAAACAGCATTGAAAAGAAAACAAGAATTAAGTGCCTGGGACGAGGAAATCAGGAGAGTTATTGATGAGAAGAGAAATGCTTATAAGAAATATTTGGGAACAAAGAAAGTAGATCTTGCTGAATATAAAAGGAAAAAGAGCAGTAGTTAAAAAAACCTGGAAAATGCACAAAGAACAACAGGACCTCTTCAACAACACTCTAGAAAGATTTGTAACAAGACCACCATCAACAGCATTCAAAATTATTAAAAACTTAAACAGAGAAGTAAGATATGACTCAGACATTCAAATGATAAACAAATAGAACTGACTAAAATCTTCCAAGAGCTATGGACCCAAAATCAAACGGACAATCAACCAGAGTAAAATCCCTATCAGAGACTAATACGAAGGTTGCTATTTATATTTCTGGCCTAATAATGAAAAAACAATTATTTATGATCGAAATTGGTTTTATTGTTTCTCAAAATAGTCGCCATGAAGATCAATACACTTTTGCATGCGTTTGAACCAATTTTTGAAGCACTTTTTCCACTCCGATGGAGGCAACTCCAGAACATGCATCTCGAATGCATCAACCGCTTCTTCGGGTGTTTTAAATCGCTGACCATGTACTTTGTTTTTGATGTGCGAAAGTAAAAAGAAGTCATTGGATGCCAAATCGGATGTACGGCGGATGATCCATCAATTTGATGTTTTGACTGGTCAAAAATTCATTTGTTTGAGCCGATGTGTGACAGCTTGCATTGTCGTGGTGATCAATTATTCACCTCTTCTTCGACTTTTTCCGAATATCTCCAAAGACTTCTGGTAAACAAATAGTTGTGTACCATTCAGAGTTGACTATCCTACGTAGCTCTAACACCACTGCCGCCACGTGGTCGGTAATGCCGAAGAAACAGGAAACAATTTGCTTCGATGTGCTGCTTCTGCGAACAGCTTTTGTCGGATTTGGCTCGTCTTGGAAGACCCATACAGTCCATTGGTGTTTCGGACTCGTATGCATAGATCCATGATTTGTCACCTGTGTGGATGTTATACACTGCCTTTGATATACCTTGGACGCATTTTTTAACATTTCCTTGCCCCAATTGACACGAGCTTCCTTTTGAGCATTTGTCACATTATGCGGGATCCAACGCGAACAAATATTTTTTACGGCCAAATAATCGTGCAATATTTTATTGATGCTTGTCATACTAATGCCCAAAGATGCCTCAATCTCACTGTATGTCACATGACGATCTTGCTTTATCAGTTCACACACAGCATCGATGTTTTCTGGCACAACAACTGATTTTGGATGACCCTGACGGAATTCGTCCTGAAGCGAACTTCGGCCACAATTGAATTAATTATTCCGGTGCTTACAGTGCTATATGATGGTGCTATATCGCCGTATAAAGAATTAAGTTCGTCGATGCACTTTTGTCTTGATAATCCATGTCGAAAGTTATGAAAAATAATTGCACGAAAATGTTCACGAGTTAATTCCATTTTTCGCCCGAGATGAATTTTTAAAGTTACTTTAAACAACAAATCACACTTAAATGACACATTGTTATGAATAAGGCTACATTCAACAGTGTTTCCAATGCAAACGTTAGATGGGGCCTGGCAACACTTATTGCAGCCAAGGCCAGAAATATAAATCGCAACCCTTGTAATGCAGATGACATTCATTGTTAGAATTGGTGCTGAAAGCCTATAGAAGTAACAGATCTCCCAGTGAGGAGGCATCCATATGGAACTTTTTAAACTGAGTGGCAGCACATTCAGGGAACAGCTGTTGAACTTTCTGAATGAGATCTGGAGAGGTGAATCAGCATCATTAAATTTAAAAAAAACTGAGTGTGTTGGGTGAGCGGTACACTATGGCCTTGCATTCTGGAAGATGTGGGTTTGAATCCCTGTCCAGGCATCAAAATTTTGGTTTATGTGGTTTCCTCAAACCACTCAGGTGAATGTTGGGATGTTTCCTTTAAAGGTCCATTACTGAATTCCTTCTGCTGTGTTGTCGCAGTGGTAGCTTCGATATGACATCTCACCTGATGAAGGCAGCGGAAGTTACTTCGAAACGTTGTGGAAAGAAGAAATTATCTGGCAGAATACCCGAGAAGAATTCTTGAATTCCTTCCTGTTTCTTGTCGCCAGTCCTTTCCCACCTCTAATGGCCTTGATGTTGACAAGGCATCAAACCACAAGCAAAAAAAAAAAAAAAAGTCTACAGAATTCTTCTTTGAACTGTTCCTTGGAGAAAAATAGAAAGGGGTCTGGAAGGATAAATAGTGTGCAGATGAGTTATTACATATTCAAGATGCTAACTGAGAAAAGAGTTTAATCTGGAAATCACCTGACATTTATTGATTTGAAAAAAAAAAAAAAGCTTTTGACATAGCAGATAGTAGGTAACTTTCGAAAATCCTGGCAGAAAGTAATACCTCGCCACATATCATTAAAGCAATTCGTAACTTAAGCAGCCACAATGTGATTGCAGTCAAAATTGGACAGCAGCAGTCGGAATGGAAGCCCATCAGCCAAGAAGTGAGACAAGGATGTTGTCTATTGGTTCTTCTATTCAACACATATATAAACAAAATCATTAGCAACTGGTAACAAAAATCAAGATAGACAGAAAAACCTAGACACACTACTGTTTGCGGATGACCAAATACTTTTTGCAAAGTCTGAAAATGATCTGCAGAGCTCAGTATATAACAGAAAAAGAGTACAACATGGAGATTTCCCTCAATGAAACCAAAATTATAGCCTTTATTGGAAAGATGACAAGAAAATCAAAATTTCAACAGAAAATACATCCAAAGAACAAGTATGAGTATTTAAATACCTGCATAGAACCTCAGCTACACTCTAGAAAATTATATGCAACAAAGAATTACAAACATCATGGAACATCAAGAGAAATAATACATAGCACCTTCAGACCTTCTCTCGTTCAATGGTACACAAGATTCACGCTATATAACATCCTGGCTAAACCTAACCTATTGTATGGCAGAGGGGCCAGGACACTCTGCAAAGGTTACAAACAGAGACTTATGAATGCTGATTCATGAAAAGAACAGCTGCTTACACACTACAGGACAACAAAAATTGGAGGACATCCACAAAGAACTCAAAGTTAAATCAATTCTCAAACTGTGCCAAACTACAGAACATCTTGGGCAGACTGTGTACTATGACTGTAGATGGAAATCCTTAAATACCAACCCAGAAGCAGGAGAGATACAAACAAGCAATAAGATGGATTGAGACCATGACGGGTCACGAGGCCTAATATTGGTTAGGGGGAAGAAGAAGAACTAGAACTGTATGTATATATAATAACAGTGAGTAGGAAAATGCTTTAAGGTAATGAAATTAAGGAAGGATAGGGAAATAAGACCCAACACTTACCAAATATGACAGCTGAAAATGCGAACACAAAATGCACAAACACAAGTAACTCAGTATTTCAATGGTTAACCTTAAGTGACGTAACATCGCCAACATTAATGTGTGAAGATATAAATATAAAAATTTTAACTGAGAAAGATAAAAGATCTATAAAACATGAACATTATTATTATCTTCTATATATTAATACATGAAGTGAAAACTTTGGATCCCTTTTTAAGAATACTGTGTGTACCGAGGAATATAAGATTTGGCATAGCTAAAATTTATATGGAGAAGAAGTGCGGAAAAGATAAAATTTTCTGTATAATATGGGTTACAAATACATTAAATTAAATAAAAAGTTCATTATTTACGTTCAGTTGTTTTTTTAATAGTAGCGATTCTGCCAATGTCTGTAGTCTTTGGTCAACAGTAAAGAAAATCATATAATAGGCATAGTTAATATATTTGTTACAAATGCATTATTAAATAAAAAATAAATTCACGCTCGTGTGTGTGTGAAATCGGATCGGAGCTAACTATCTGACATGTATTCCCAGCATTGAGATACTCTTTGGTCTTTGGTGAAATAAAACAGTCGCATGAAGTAGAGATTAATCTTTAAACTTATAAAAGGAACATTTCCAAAATGAATATTTTCTAGATTACAGAGAATGCGACATCCTAACGGATAATTTGAATTGACTTTAGAATGCCCAAGGTTTCTTTGAAATATAAAAAATAAAATGGATTGGTAGTTAAAAGAGTGGGTACATTTTATTATATAAAAGGTTAAACATTTCATTACTTTTTTCGATGAAAACAAAGTTTAAAAAAAATTAAAAACATTCGTAAATACAATTCAGCATTTGTTATGGTTAGCTCAGAAGCTAAAATTTCGGATACAGTCGTGCATGACATGTATCATTTTAATTTGATAGCTATTGCAGGGAATTAAGGCAAACAACACAAGATAATGATGTATTGGTACACGCTCGCAACCAAAGACATCAATGTATTTAGTATATAACATATCTATGCTCGCATTAAATTCAATAGAACAAATTTTAAAAAAATTATGCAATGATTATCACTCTTTTACAAAAGAAATTAAACACTTTAATGAATTAGGGTTGAATTTCGACCCTTGGGCAATCACTAGTTATTATAACTAGCCTCAAAGCCCATCAAAAATGACTAGTTTAACAGGGTGTTCTGGCAATTAATTTCTTTGCAGTTGCTTACCTAAATAGAATTGTTATAAAATAAAGCCCAATGACATTCCTCATGCCTTGAGCTGTAGCAAAAAGTTTCAGTTGTCACCTTGGTCAAGGTTGTATATCAGCATAACCACAATCTCCGCCAATATTGCCACTAGAAAATCAAAGCTTCAGTCACGCTTGAATTAATACGTTCCCTGTATCCCATGTCAATGTCATCATGATATAAACTTGATCCAAAATCTTCTTGGTGTCTTACATCTTATTATCTGTGATGAAGATCGATGTTTTAATGGCTGACACAGCTTACATATGGCTGAAATAATGACCCCACTGAAAACGAAGGACCCTAAAAATAAATCTTAAGTTATGCCACATTAAAATAAAGCTCAGTGTAATTCCTCAGGCCTTGTGCTGTAGCAAACGGTTTCTGTTGCCATCCTTGTCCAGGTTGCATTTCAACCTAACCGCGTACTACGCTAAACTTGCTGCCAGATAAACAATACTTCAACCACACACATACGTGCACTGTATCACATTTTAGTGGCAATAATGCGTCGTGATATAAACTTGATAAAAAAATCTTCATGGGTTTCTACGTCTTCCTTTTTTGTTATCAGTGATTCAGATTGATATTACAATGTTTGAATGGCAGGTGAAATATGTCATCAGTAAAAGTAAAGGAAACTAACAATAAATTTTAACAACTTACATCATGTTAGTTTTAATTGTAGTCTAGGCTGTATAGATCGTGATTAGTGCAGAACTTCTTTAATTCAAATGAAGTAATGATTTAAGTAAAAGGACAAAATGAAAACCATTTAAATTATTAAAAAACAAATTAATTTACTGATGCCCTCTGCTGTAATGTCAGGCTCCGGTTGTAATAAAATCTAATCAAAACTGCTGCTAACATTGCTAATCGATGCTTAATATCTATGCATATCTATTGCTAAATATTTTAATGATTACTTTTACTATGAATGAATGTTAAAAAAATTCAGGAACTACTAATTATTTTATAGATTTAAACAGAAAACATACTTTTCTTTCAGTGTTCTGACAGTTAATTTATTTGTGGATGCTTAGATAAATAGAAATGTTATTAAATAACGTGCATAACCTAGAACAACATCTTGTGGTCATAAGTTGGACAACAGAGGCAAAAAGTGTGATGTCATAGTGGGACTTCATCATATGACCAAGACTTGTGTTTTATTATTAGTGCTGGTTTTACTGGGAGGGATTTACTGGAGATGAGGCCTGCAGGATGTCTATTGTCAAGGGTTTTGTGGTAAGCTAGTTCCCATCTGCAAAGTTCAGCAAAGGGAAGGTCTCGGAAAATTGATAAAATTGCTATCAACTTACATGCCTCCACTGTACTAGCTCACATATAGGCCTCACCACTAACCCACTCACCATCAGAATGAATGGCCACAGGTAAACAGTGTATACCAACAATCTACATTGTAATGTTTCAACTCGCAAAATTGAAATTTAAAAGCAATCACTACTAATTTACCAGAGAACACCGAAAAAAATGTATTAGAATGATACCAGGTCAACAGTTATATTCAGGATAGGAGGGTTCTTATCCTTAATCAGAGAATCACAAGCAACTACACTTTGCAATATTTAATTACACAAAGCTTTCCGTTGATTACAAAGATTTTATCCTTCCATTTGTTGACATAGCCTGTGATTATAAGCATCCAGTGAAGTTGTTTCTTTGCTTTTACTTGTTTAATGCAACTGAACTGAACCCTACATGCAGATACTAAATTAGTAAAAAGCATGAAAAAGGGTGAATATTTTTGGCCCGGGAAAGCACATCTGTTGGAACAGTAAAGTGAAAATAGATATGTTTAAAATAATAATTAGTTTTTTTTAAATATTTCAACATAGAATAACTAATTCTGGTATACTGTAAAATGAAGATGTGTGTAGAATATTCCGCAAAAGCGAGGGGAATTGACACAGTTAAAGGAATGATGAAATTACATATTAATTTCATGGATTCTTGGATTTTATCGGCATATATATTATTATAAATCTGTATCATGCAAAACTATCGTACCAGTTTGAATCGGGTTTTCACATTTTCAAAACTTTTGTTCTTGCTTAAAATCTGCACTATATTTAATGACTACATAATTGGGAAATGAAGTAAGAAAAGGTAATGTGTTTGAGTAAGGACAGATAAGTGCCACATTCACATTATATCTGAGATGGACATTCCTTTAAGAGATGCTTGCAAAAGTATTACTGTTTAGCTTCTGTTGATATTGTTTTTTTGACTTTGGTTATTTATTTATTCAATTTTCCGACATATAGTAAATTTCAAAATCTTGAGCATGGCAGCATCAACAGCATCGGTATTTCTTCAATTGTAAAATGAATCACAGCCAATCTGTTACAATATTCATTGAATTTATTGAATATTGCAACAGGTTGGCTGTGATTCATTTTACAATACAGTAAATTGAAATAAACGGAATACGTTAACGAAGCCTCTACATAATAGATTAACACATAAGTGCAACAAAATTATGACATTACATTTATGCAAACTTCTTTGTGGTTAATATTGATACTAAAACTTGATAATGTGTTATTTTATTTGGGTTTGTTCCATATCCAAATTTAAAAACATGATTTGAAGTGAAAATTCTTTGGTCATGGTAGAAAAAAAGTTTGTCAGCATAATGCTTTAAGTGCATTTGCGCTGCAACATTTTGCACATGCGTATACATCTGTAACTTTGTGTGCATGTGCACTTAACGTACTGAGCATGCGCACGTATTGATACTTTGATACAAGCAGCTATGATTGTAGCTGCTGGTACCTACACACATGTTAATAGTATTTGCTCCATTGTTTTGAGTTAGTTCGCATTATGCGTTATGCTATATATGCATACATGTATAAGTGTGAATGTGTGTTTCATGAGTATACCTAAACTGTATCAAAAATATTAAAGTTTAAATTGCTTTAATACTCGCTGAAAATGATGCGACATTGGTCTATTTTTACATCCGGAGGAGTCGCCATTATTACACACTGATACAGGCAGAAGTATTTGTAGATGCTTTTTTTTATTTATATTCATTCAATGTAGATAGTTTCATTATATTCTCTGATCTCTATTACAGTAAGAAAAGAAATATACAATCATGTTTATATTGTGATACAGTGAATGTATTAATGTGATAGAAGCTTTCATTTTCAAGTATAAATATTAGCGTTCGTCTTAACTGCAGAGGGAATGAGTTATTTAAGCTTTTAAAAAAATTATTTAAGTTATGAGACGGAAACCTGCGTTTAACCTGTCATTTTTGACGGGGTTACAAGCTAGTTATTAATTAAATTTTTTATTTTCAGATTTTATAATGGCAGAATCTGAAAATCATATAGAATTACAAAATGAAATAGTCATGGAAGTTGATGTGCATCACCATAATTGCTCTCAGACAAATCGTTCTGTTCAAAATTCATATGCTAATCGTCCAAAAACAGCGGCAGAACGTATGCGAGAATGCAGAGCTCGGAAAAAAAATAAAACTCAGTCAGCAAATGATGTTCCTTCGATTACCCATCAACAGGGCACTAATGTCGTGGTTGATGCTAAAAGTGATTTTGAAAAAGTGCCTGAATTCATCAATTCGTTTAGCCAAAACACAAACATGAAACGCTCAAAAACAGCAGCAGAGCGTATGCGAGAATATAGAATCAGGAAAAAGAATAAAACTCGGTCAGCAAGCGCTTCTTCAACTATCCATCGTGAGGACAGTGGTATCATGGTTGAAGCTAATGGTAATATTGAAAATGTGCCTGCAATAGCCGAAAACACAAACAGGAATCGCTCGAAAACAGCAGCAGAACGTATGCGAGAATACAGAATACGGAAAAAGAATAAAACTCGGTCATCAAGTGCTTCTTCTTCGACTATCTGTCAGGACAATCAGATAATGGTTGAAGCTAATAGTGATAATGAAAATGCACCTGAATTCCTTGAATTGTAAGTGTGTATGACCCATAGAAGTTCTACTTCTTGCACTGATACATACTCCAAGGTTTTTTATATTATTATTGTCATTTAATTTTTTTATCTTTTATTCTCACGCGCCTTCAATCCAGCCACTCAAGGAACTCGTTCTACCAGCCGCCTGTCATACGCAGGTGTCCAATGTATCACGAGGGGGTTGTAGAAGGATATGTGTCAAACTGAGTTTGTTAGACCTGGCATATTGAACCCATAGGAGGAAATCAGTGTTGTCATATATGTGTGAAACGTTTAGCTTTTTGTGTTATGTGTGATAAGTGTGTTTTTATTTGTGAAGTGAGTTGTTTATGACATGGAGATTGGGGGAGGGGGGGGGGCTGTCACAGCATTTACCTAGATGATTGTGGGAAACTGCCTAAGAACCACGTTCAAGACAGCTGGTATGCTGGGACCAGGACTGGATCCTGGTCCCATTTCACTGATCTAGTGTGGTGACACCTTAACACATGCACACACATTGGCAAGTGCATAATCATTATGGAAATGTATTTCATTATGATTTCGGATGTAATTCTAACCAAATTCTGCTTACTGATGATAATAACAATTGCTGGGTGTGGATTTTTTTTAGTTGTGCACTAGAGTAAATAGCGTTTGTATTATGCAATCTCAGAATAACTAAAAAAAGTCGCCACAATCGTTTAATGTTTCTTAAATGTTAAAGTATAGATAAAATAAAAATGACATTAGTACGAAAAGAAAACCTAAGATAATAACTAAAATAAAGGAAAGTTCGTGGATATCATTTTCATATTTTGCTTTTCCACAATAGTAGTTGGTAGTAAGAAGATGGGGTGGTGAAGTTAAATCATTTCTACTCACAGCAAAGTCTGCACATGCAAAGCAGCAGGCAAAAGTGTGTTAATAGCTACCCTTAGGAACTGGTTTGGGGAAATTCTAAAAATTTAACAGCGGCGTATTTGTAAGTGGCAAAGTGGTCTAGTATGTAGAAGAAGCCAAGATTTATGTTATAAACAAATCCAAATATGATTCTTGTTTTAAAAGAAACCTTGCACACCTGAACAAAATACAGAACTGTGTTCTATGACAGTGGCTAACTGAGATGGAAAGGAAGCATTTTATTAAAGGAGGATAAATATAAATGGTTTGTTGCAACAGAGAAAGTGTCATGCAGGTGAAAATGATTTACACATACTAGCACACTGTTAACATCAGGATGCAAAACTGTTAAGACAGTGTTAATTTTTTTTGTATTTTAGCAATGATACGAAAGCTCCATTAATGTTTAGAAAAAGATAGAATCTTTATAATGTATTTTACTTTAAGATTCTTTGTTTTTATGGTTGGGGAAAAACATTTTAACCTGGTAAATTTGTCAAAGGCTTAAACAGAGCCAGTTTTTTCTATTCCACAGGTCCCTCTCCCAGGTACTAATTGGAAATTGAAATGTATGTAGAGAAAGAGACCATAGCTTTGGTAGTAAAAACAAAACAAACTGACAGAAAAAAAACAGCTTTTAGATAGTGTTTTTATTTGGTGTGTTAATGCCGAGCTTATACCTTACAGTGAGAGGAAGCTGGAAGACAAGCGTGGCAGGTACCATTTGTATTATTCAGTTTTCCATGTCAATATAAACCTATACAGAAAGACGAGCATACTGCAAGCAGCAGAGGTGAGTGTCATAAGAGGTATAAAAATGTTGCAAGAAATGATAGGATCTGAAATGAAAACATCAGGGACAGTTTACAGGTTGACACATTAGAGAAATGCCAATGAAAAAGACGGCAATCATTGGAGCATGTCATGAGAGTGGAAAATGGAAAAATGTGAAGTTAGTGCTCTTGATCAAAGGAAAGGGTTATCGGAAAACTGTGGTTAAGATGGATGGGCTAGATGCAGAAAGACATAGAGGCCATGAGAGTGACTGGGAGATGGAGGATGATGAAGAAACTGTGGAGAGACTATCAAAATTGAAGAGGGTGTGCTGGCCAACTCACAGAAATGTCAAATGATGATAGAATTATTTTTTAATTTACAAGCAGCAAACATGTACAGTTTTGTGTGAATGGAGATTTACCTGGAATGTCAATATGAGGTAGTCTTTATGGATTAGTAACAACATCCTGCATTTAGGAGGATGCAGGTCAGAATCCCCATCTGGTCATGAAACCTTAGTTTTCCATGGATTCCCAAAATCGCACCAGATGAATGCAGGGTTGAATCCTTTAAAAGACCATGGCCAGATTCTTTCCCATGTTACCCCCCCCCCCCCCACTCCCACTTTGCCATAAAAAATTATAAAATCTGTTACCCATAAAGATTACAGTCTTATGCAAGAAAATTACATTTTGTTCCAATAAGAAAGTTTGTATCTAATGATCTTGACATAGATAACGTGTAAATAAAAATGTCTTAGCAACAGGTTGTCATTGCTGGGGCTTAATGGAAAGTGAGTAATTAATTGATTATCCCCTCCAGCCTGACAGGTTGTGGTTTTTCTAGATAGTATTCTGTGTGGTGTATTGCCTCATTGCAGAAATAGTTAGCAACCACAAACTTGTATATATGAGTGTACTGACATCCTCTTGTTTTTTATACTAAATATGTTGTGTGTGAATAAGAAGCTGTTCATGCACTACTGTTGGGAAATTAAAATTGTAGTTTGCATATTTAATTAAAATTTCTTTTTAATGTCAGCAGAGACTGCCATCTCTATTTTTTCCTCCTACTTTCTTCCTTTTAACTGTATGTTTACTCAAAACTACCATATTTACTATATGTTTATTATGGGTCATCATAAATGCAATAAAGTTTTCTGTTCACTTCAGTTCTTTGAATGGATGTGTGTTTTTTTCATACCACTAAATCCTTGGAGGAATTTCCATATCTGACATTTGTACAATTAATCTAGCTTAGCAGCAGCAGTGATTAGTGTACATAATTTGACATTTAATTTAATTATGATTTTCATGTTCTTTTGTTATTACTATTGTTATAAAAATATGTTTTTGTATGAATATTTGTATGCAGAAATGGATAGTACTTTTAGTTTGATTCCATAAAAAACTATTACAATTGTTTTTAGAAACAAGCCATGATTTACAGAAAATGTTTCTAGTCACAAAATTTAAATATTTACTTACTTGTCATCTTTATATTTTAAACATTTCCACATTTGTGGGTTGTTCAGCACATCCTCTTCCAGAGGCTGTGTTTATTTCTAAAGCAGGGCCGCATTTAGGCTCTGTGGGCCCCTAGGCTATACATGTGGTGCGGGCCCCCTGTCAGCAGTGGCTGGATTCTTAAATTTCGAAATATTCGAAATTTGACCTAAAAATTTATGGGCGACCTTTTTTTTTGTGGTGCGGGCCCCCCTTTCCCCCCTTTGTGGTGCGGGCCCCTAGGCTACAGCCTATGTAGCCTATGCTTAAATGCGGCCCTGTTCTAAAGCACGGTTCCATCTACTCCCTGCTTGCTGGGCCTGTTGTACGAGGGTTGAATGATAAATAATGCCTCCACCGTCATAACTCCTCAACAGATGGTAGCACTGGTATGTGGCAGGTACTGGGTCTTTCTGTAGACTCCTCTACGGCTCCAGTTGGTGGGAAGCTTTAACATTGAACAGTTGTAGTGTTACAGTGTAAAGTATGGAACGCTGCACAGATGGTCGGTCAATGTGATTTAAGCAACGTGCATTCATTGAATTCTTGATAGTAGAAGGTGTCACCACAAAGGAGATTCATCAAAGAATGCAAGCTGTTTATGGTGATTGTGTCTATACGAGTACTGTGCGTTGCTGGACGAGTAAGTTTAAAGATGTTGAGGTGGGAACATCTGACTTGCGTGGCAAACAAAGAGTTGGATGTCCTGTGACAGCAACCACCTAGTTTCACAAGCAAAAAGTTTACAGATTGATTCAGGACGATCGTCGTATCACTTGGAGAGAAATTGCAAGCATAATTGGCATTTCACAAGAATGTGTGGGTCACATTATTGCTTTGCTTGGCTATCGGAAGATCTGTGTACTTCGGATGCTGACGCCTGAAATGAAAGCGAACAGAGTTAAAATTTTGCTAGGAACTCCTCTCGCGTTCAATTGTGACAGGAGACGAAACATGGGTACACCATTACGACCGGAGACGAAACACCAGTCTATGGAATATCAACACAAAAACTCGCCCTGGAAAAAGAAATTCAAAGCACAGCCCTCAGTTGGAAAATCATGACAACAGCGTTCTGGGACACAGATTGGTGTTTACCCATGTTGATGTCCTTGATAGATAGATAGATATGTTCACTTTGATCCCATGTGAGAATAATCTCGGGGATGTGGAACAGTACATACACTTATTAGTAATATCAATATTACTATATAATTGATAATATTATTATATATTGACAACAAGTAGCAACAACCCATTAGTATAACCAATATCTCCTGTAATCTACAAATACAATCCCGAGTTAATCAATACTTATTATGTGGAACAGTGTATACACTTGTTACCAGCATCTAATAAACAGTTATTTTCCTTACCAACCAGTTACCATGTAAGGTTTCACTGTAATTTGTGACTACATATTATATTATGTTAGTTGCTATTTATGTGGAACAGTACACACACCTATTAGCAATATCAATTATATTACCAACAACTCATAAGCAGTCAATTACTTAAAAACCTGTTAATATGATAATTTTTTCACAGCAGTTTTGAGTGCATGCTATCCCATGTTAGTTACTATATATAAGTGAAATTTTGTAAACAGCGTAATTAGTTCATTTGTCAAGTTTTCAACAGAAAGAAAACCATATATCATTTTAGTAATTGTGGATAATTTTGTCACCTTCCCCTTCCATACACCATATATACTATTTTATCAGTCATTCTTAGTTACCAAATTCCAAGAAGAAAATTCTTTTACAGAGTAAAATGGGTTCTGAAGCAGAAACTCTTTCAGTTTGGACTTAAAGTAGTTGGGTTTTTGTAGATAACATTTAATTTCTGTTGGTAATACATTGAATAAGGAAGCTCCAGTAAATGTTAGCCCTTTCTGAACAATTGACAGTGATTTGTAATCCTTGTGAATATTATATTTATTCCTAGTATTATGGCTATGTATGTCAGCATTAAGATTGAAGTGTTCAGGATTTTCTACTACAAATGATAATACAGAGTATACATACTGTGCTGGCATTGTTAGAACACCCAGGTTTTTTAAATAGATTTCTGCACGATGTCTGTGGGTTTGCTCCACAAATAGTTCTTATAGCACGCTTTTGCAATTTAAATACCCTCTGTGCTTGTGACAAGTTCGTGGGACAATAAATTCAGAGCGTTACATCACAACGTTGCGAACTTTGCAATGACGGTTAACAATGTTCCGAAAATTTCCTGCAGCATAACAATGTCAGACCACACACTTCACATGCCACCACAGCAGAACTTCAGAGACTGAATCTCACCATCGTACGGCATCCTCCATACAGTCCAGATTTGGCACCGTCTGACTTACATATGTTCCCGATAAAGAAAGAAGATCTACGGGAACATCATTATGCTTCTGATGAAGATGTTGAGAGTACTGTGAGACTGTGGTTGCAGAAACAGTGTGTTGACTTCTTCCATGACGGCTTCAGAAAACTGGTTCATCGTTGGCAGAAATGTATCCCATTGTCTGGTGATTATGTGGAAAAGTGAACATTGGTAATTAAAGAAGACATTCTAAGGATTATTTCTGTGTTTGATTTATTAAAATATTCCCATTCAGTCCCGAGTTATGACCTTGGAGGCATTATTTATCATTCAACCCTTGTAGTTTCATGGGCGTATGGATATATTGCCATCTGTCTGTGTAATAAATGTATTTTTGTTGTGATTCTCAAAGCTAAACTTCTTTTAATGTAGAAAGGAAAGATAGTGTCACCAATCACTTACCAAAGTTGAGAGGAGGGCAGCATCAACTCCATTATTGTTAAAAGATAAATATCAGTTTTTGCTTTCTGGTTTATTGCTGTTAAAATAACGATATAAATTTAATATCAACAGTAGTTTGAAATTACTCTTAAAGTAATAATTTCTCTGCACTGCAAGTATTTTTTAAACCATTTATCAGGAAAGGGGTAAATCTTTCTGTATTTTTTAGGCCTAACCTGCCTTTCTAATGGTTTTACAATCTCAGTTTGCAAAAATGTTGAATTAGAATGGCGATTTTCTTAACATTGTATTTATTCCTGTGATTTACAGTTTTGTTCTCAAAATTTTTTATGGAACTTGCCTGTTTGTTGACACATCTTTTTATCACTGTTGAAATATTTGTCAGTTTCTTAAATTTTATTTCCAGGTACATTTTTGTGTGTTTCAGAATTTATAGATATTCTTGAAATGTGAGTGTAATACCACTTGGTTCCATTAGTAACAAAATATCAGAGTATTTTGGTGATTAATACTATATTTGACGGGCAATCAGTTTTTAATCCAAGTAGAGATTGAACAAGTTTTTAAGTTGAGTTTGTAAGTTCTTGGTCTCCCTACCTTTGTCTTATCCAGTATAAAGACATCTCTGTCCTGTTTGTTTTATGCCCTTCTTGTTCGCTTGTGAATGTTGGTTTTTAAGTATTGTGTTGGTACACAGTTGCTTGGTAAATGCCCAGGCATCAAATATTGTGCCCTGATATTTGCATATAACTTAAGAATTCTGAGAGCAACAGATTTTTAATAAGTATTTTGTTAATTCCTTTTGCCACTGTAATCAGTTTCGCCTTAACATTGGAAACGATATTATTTCAGACAGAGTCACGCTAATGCAGCAGCCTTAGCATTACAACAACCACCAGCATCCTCTCCAGGAAAAGAGCTGCAGAGTGTTCACAATACAAATTCTCAATCTCCACAACAAGTACAGCAACAAAGGAGTACTATGTATCAACCACCAGGTTATATTACGCAAACATCTGACCGAGCATTGCCACCGGTAAATTTTTGCAATACCCAGTTATTAGATTTTTAATTTAAAAACAGTTATTATTAATGGAATTGGGTCAAACTGAGCTTCCTTATTTTCGCTAAGATCAATTATTCCAATCTTTTTTTGTTCAATGTGAATACAAGTAAGATAATCACTTGTTATTTCTTAGTGTGATAACAATTTGATTCAACAATTTCAGCCCAGAAACGCAATGTATGCTGGCATGTATCATCATAATCTTTATCAGCCAAAGGCATCACCACCAGCTGGTGGAGTGAGCAACAGTTACCCAATTCACCCTGATGTAAAGCTGAAAAAACTCCCTTTCTTTGATTTGATGAGTGAGCTACTGAAACCTTCCAGTTTAGGTAATTTTTGTAGTTTAGCTTCACTTAGAGAGCTGGATTTCTTCTTATTTGTATCTGAATGTGGCAGGACATATTTGTTTGTAAATGATTATATTTAATATTAAATGAATGTTTTATTTTGGTTTTGAAATGTACTTTAAATTATTAGACTTCAATTTATATACATTATTATTATTATTATTTTGCTAATTTGGAGATCAGCAATGTCATAGTTACCAGTATTTACTGTGGTGTTAAAAGTCTTGGGATATCTCCTAATATAATGTAAGATCTCATTTTTCCTAACTAAGTATAGCAACCCAACATGGCATTGACTGAACAAGTCGTCAAAAATCTGAAGAAATATCCCGACATGCTTTCCCTACAGCTGCCAATTATTGTGAAAGTGTTGCTGGTGCAGGACGCTGTATAGGGACTGACCATTTGATCATGTTCCAGAAATGTTCGATCTGGTGATCTAGGGGGAAAGATCATTCACTGGAATTGTGGCTCGGTGACATGCGCATTGTCATCCTGGGAGTTGCCATCATTTTTTGGGAATTTTATTTATTTCTCGTGTCCAGGATGTAACAATACAAGTTGAAACAAAATAAATAAAATTAATTAATTAATATTAAGTGTATGGACCACAGAACACAATTAAATGGAATGTGACCAGAATTCCACAATCCTGACGGCCTTCTCATTTGCCCTAAAGGTCCTTCAATAGTGCAGGTTTCAGGTAGATTCCTGCATACCAGATGATGTGGGTCCTGTAGCTCACCAAATTCTCATAGTTCACATAGCCCATTTTTTTATATTAGATCTGTATCGGAACAAATCAGTTCTTAACCCTGCAGTGGTCGCGCTCTGAAAAGTCCCATTAGAAATGGCTTGAGTGGACTACATATGTAATCCACGCGACCACTGCAGGGTTAATTTATTCCTATTGGGAACCTGAAGGCTATGAATGGCTGAACATTACTATTTACAGTCAATGGTTGGTTCTGTTTGACCAATGGTCCAACTCCATACTATGTAAACAAAGCCCATACCAGGATGTAGCCATCAACAACTTACTTAGTGCCTTTCTGACAATCTGGGTCCATGGCCTTGTGGGTCCTGCACCACACATGAACACTACCATCAGCTCTTATCATCTAGAACAGGGGTGGCCAACCCACTTTTACAAAATATTTTTTATATTTCATTTTTAGTGTTATATATTTCTTTACAATGTGTGTTTAGTTTCATTATTATTATATTATCTATGTTTAAATGTAAGAATAATAGTAAACACAATAATAACCCATGTTTCAATATTTCACTCGAAAAAAGTCTTTAGTGGGGATATATAATTTGATATGCGGCCCGCGCAGTTATGATGCATTTCCAAATTGGCCCGCAAGATCATTTGGGTTGGCCACCCCTGATCTAGAATCTTGACTCGTCTGACCATGTAACCATTTTCTATTAATCTAGGGTCCAACCAATATGTTCATGAGCCCAGGAGATGCCCTGGCATTTTGTTAGCAGAGGCATTTGCTTCAGTATTCTGCTATAATATCCTATCAATACCAAGTTTGGATGCACCGTTCTCACAGTCAAGTGTGTCATGCATCTCACATTGAGGGTTGCTGTTCTTTGATGTAATGTTGCTTGTCTGTCAACACTGTTACCTCATCTCAGCTGTGCTTGATGGGTGGTAATGCTCTGGTCTTGCGTTTGGAGGATACGAGTTCGAATCTCCATCTGGCCATCCAAATTTTTATGTTATGTGGCTTCGCCAAATCACTCCTGGTGAATGCCAGCATGGTTCTTTAAAGTATCATGGCCAAATTTATTCCTGGCCTTTGCTCCCAGTCCTTTCCTGCCTCTAATGACATTGACGTCAATGAGATGTAAAGCCGTAAGCAAAAAAATTACTTTGTACAGATTGCTGGTCTCGGTCATTAGGTAGACATGGTCGGCTACCGCATTGTTGATGGCTGGATGTAACACTGGAAATTATGTATTCACTGCAATCTTTTATCATTCTCGATAGATGAATATTGAATTCACAAACAATTTCTGGAATGGAATGCACCACTAATTTGGTGTCATTTACCATTTATGTCCAAAGTATGTTACTTCATGCCATGCAGCAATTATCATGCCCATGAATCGACAGATGAAATGAAAGCCCCGCTACTAAGTGGCACATTTTTATGATTATTCATCAGTGCTACTGCCATCTAGATATTTGCTTCTTCAGTTACTCTGACTTTTTGGTGCTTCAGTGTATATCTCCAATCAAGATCAGTATTTTTTTTATTTTTTTAATAATTTTATTTTTAATGTAAGAATATTTCTTATTTATTGCTTCAGTGTATTTCATATTTGTAATGGTTAAGATGAAAATGTGTCAAATGGGATATGTTTACAGTTTCTTAATTGCTGGTAGATGTGCAGAGGAGTTTTGGTTTGTTGAACCGTTTTTGAAAACTTAAGTTTTAGTAACCAAACTTTTTATTTGCATAATCTGTATATATATATATTTAAAGTTGATCTTCTTATGGTATTCTTGCCAAGTCTTTGCATATCTAATTTTAAATTTAATTTTCACTTATATTAATTGTTTCAGTTCCTACAGGATCACAAAGAATCCAAGAAGCCAATTTCGTTTTCCACCTTACTCCACAGCAAGCTACTGATATTGCCAGTTACAGAGATATTCGTCCCAGTTCCAAGATTGAATATGCCATTCAGGTCAGTGTACGCAATGTAAGTTATGAAAGTGAATTTATTTATTCTCAGATGTAGTATTTAAAATATCATGCCGCTTTTCTTCATCAAGTACATAGATCTGCGTCATTGCTGTACAAAGAAAGTGTTAATTAATAATCCTAAACAAGGATCAGTAGAGAGAAAGTTCCTATTATGATGCTATAATGTGGTGGTGATGCACTAAAATAAAAATTAATAACTTAGGTTTGGAATAATTTTGAGACTAAGATCTTATGTTTAGCATTAGTGCTTCGAAATCCTGTATTCAAGGAGCAGAAGATACCGTGTCTTGTATGGAAACTATATGATAATAAGTAGTTTTTTTCTATTTGTACCACAAATAGTAACTTGTGCATCACTAAACATGGTTCCCCCCCCACCCCCCCCCCTCCTCTCCTTTCTGCAGTTGTGAAGGTTTCAATTAGACTGATCAGTTACATTGCAGTTATTGGGCCATCATATAGGACCGCTAGGCTTTCTATTTGTACCAAAGAAAACCTGCAGCCAGTTATATTTATTATTATTGTGACTGAAGGTGTAGCAGGTACCAAAATCCATTAAAGCTTTTAACACAGTATTGGAATATTTTTGTGTTACCGAGCACCATTGCACAGCCTCCCATATTGGTTTGACGACAAATCCACTGGCCATCGAAATGAATGGACACAGACAATCGATATTCGCCGAGAATCCTGACCACCCTGTATCTTATCATGGCACCAACAATTTTAACACGTGTTGCGGTCTGCGCCATCAGAGTCCTCTCGGACAAAAGCACCATTTCAGAATTCAAAAGATGGGAACTGGCTGATCAATACCAACTGGGTAGCAGACAACCACCAGGACTAAATTTAAGATAGCACCAATTTTTCTCCCACTCTTCTCCCTCACCTCCTACCTTTTCCCACAGAACGATCGCTCACCATAGGCTATTTTTTTGTAGTTTGTAACTTCGAATATTGCTTAATTTTATATTTCACAAATTTTTTATTTTTATTTCACATATTTCTCAGTTTTTTACACGTACATCCATTACTTAATAGGCAATTTAGGATCATCAGCTGACGTCTACCGTGCTTTCGGGACGGGTCCCTATGGACAGGTTTATTATCTATTTATTATTATTTTCCTGCCATTTTGTTTTTTCTCTCCCACTATGAGCTACCGTCCTTGTAAGCTTATTCAGTTGGCTGCCAGTCAACATGCAGCCATCTCACTACTACTGAAGAAGGGCCATAGGCTCGAAAATTTTACTCTATATATGTACATGTTTTTTCCGTGTCTCGACGCCGCAGGTATCCTCGTCTATGGTAAGCGGTGGTTTTTCTGCTATCCAAATGATATATTTATATGTATAGTCAGGAAACAATAGGAGCTAAGTAGTGAAAAAGAATAGCGAAATGAACCACCACTTACCTTAGATGATGGTTTCATGGGGTGAACACACAAAAATGCACAGGAACAGGAGAAACAATGAATATTTCGGGACTTGATCCTTTGCAAACAAGTAAATATATATATATTGATGGATTACACTAAGTGCTAAGCAATGGGACAAATGAATGATGTGGAAGGAGAATAACGTCTTTTTACTCAAGTTGAAGGCAGGATGGTATTGTAACATGGTCAGACAAATACACACACTGAACATAAATTTTCAGGTTTATATTTCTTCAACAAAAGAGTGGGGTAGTAGCTTGTTGGTTGGCAGTTAGATGTATTTAAGCAGTAGCAGAGTCCAGTAACTGTCATTTGTTTTAAATTTCTCTTTATTGTCGCAATTATATACTATTTAATCTTTGAATATTTGCTGTGGTTAATGTGTGTGACAGTTGGATTTAAGTAGCAGCTAAGTACAATAAACTTTGTCAGCTTTAAATTTATCTGCAGGGATGTGGATTTTTGTTTAATCTTTACTTATTTTCTGTAGTTAGTCTATTTGACAGTTATATTCAAATAATTGCTGTCTTGTTTAAACTAGCCTGTAATACCTTAGATTTTATTTAAGATGTGATTATTGGTTGTGGGTAGTTAGTGGCTTTAGTCTGTTTCCTTTGAGGTTTGGGCCCGAGAACAGTATGGAGCGTTTGTTCCTTCATCTAGTTCTCACTTAGTGTTCTTATTTTAAAAGATATTATATGTAGAGACTGTGGTTGCTGTGTGCACACAGGCTGAGATGGCTGTTCTGTTCACCCAGCTTGCAGCTTTGTTTACAAAAGTGACAAAGCTGATAGCTGCTGTTGGAAATTGCAACACATCTTATAAGGGTGATCCTGTTGTAATTAGGCTGCTCACACGTTCTTCCCTAATAATCATTGTACCTGCAATCCCGGTAGAAAGGTTGGAATCTGTGCGACGGTTGCTTGATGGTGACAGGCATATTTTTTTATTCATGTTGAAACATTTGGGGGTAGTTGTACAAGCATGTATACCACAGGGTCAGTTTGTATCACAGTTCGAACTGATTCTTCATGTTGCCAGAGCCTGATTCAGTTTTGTAATTGTCATCCTACGAGTTGGTGCACCCTCGGCCCCCCCCCCTTTCCCAAGCCCGCTAGATTCGAGTAATTACAGAAGGGAATACTAGTGGTCAGAAGTTGTAACATTAAACAGTCTATAGAGCCTGTTAAGGAAATGGCATATATATTGGGATGAAATGCAGTATCCATTCATTGTGTATTCTGGGAGATCTGATCCAAGATGTGGAACCGGCCATGCCGGATGCCAACTACAGATTTTGGTACATGTCAGCTTCAGTGATGCTTACCACCTTTGGTCAG
Source organism: Vandiemenella viatica (assembly GCA_031002005.1). Lineage (NCBI taxonomy): Eukaryota > Metazoa > Arthropoda > Insecta > Orthoptera > Morabidae > Vandiemenella > Vandiemenella viatica. Next base: position 56,815,086 of record JARYHS010009186.1, read on the forward strand.
AGATTGTCCTCTTTTCTTTGTGGTTGCTTCTGAAATGGTGAACTGTGTGTCCAGGGGATGCACTGCACCATGATTTATAGAACTGACTGTGGACCTCTGGTTCAGAGACGTGTTGAAACACAGAATAAAAGGCTACAACAATTCTGTGATTAGGGGACATCAATTAATTACTTGAGGCAAAATAGTGGGGGAGGGTTCGGCAAAATCTCACCAAATCTCATTTAAAGGGAGGGAAAGGATCAATAAAAAAACTCATATTGACTTTTTATATCATTTTTCCCCTTTTATTTCACAGAAGAAATGCAGTGCGTACAAGACATCAGTATTAATGCGTAAGTCTGTAATGCCAAGAAGCAAAATACAAGAACTAGTCGAATTTATTTAATAATTATGAGGTAAATTTCACGTGAAGGGGGGACGGTCCAAATTTAAGAAAAAAACACTTCACGTTATTATTGAACGGCCCTTGATCGTGGCTGCAGATTCCACAATCTCTGCTTAGGGTTGAGTTGTATAGAGCTCCCATAAATAGATCAGGTGTGCACTACATATATTAATCAGCTACATGGGTGGCAGGGGCTAGATTTGAGCAATTACAGAAGGGAATACAATTGGTTGGAAGGTATAACATTAGGCAGTTTATTAAGTCCATTAGGGAAATGGTGATGGGAGTTTATTTAGGCTGAGGGAGGAAGACTCAGAACTTGAAATACCATTATGGCAACTCAAATAAATGGACCGTGAATATTAGGAGTAGCATAAGAGAGTCTCAACAGTTAAAAAGTTCTCATAACTAATTGTAGAAATGTTTGTTAACAAACAGCCAGGACTAGAAAGCATTATTAGAAGCACATAAGCAAATATTGTAATAGGTAGTTGGTTAAAACCAGGTATAAGTTCCACAGAAATATTTAATAATGGATAGATTTCATTGCTGTAGAACTTTCAGTAAATACTTCCCATGTAATTGCAGAAGAATAGATCATGTGTAGCATAGTGGCCCTATTTTCACAAGATCCAATGAAAATTATTTATGCAGGTTTGCAACATAGAATTCATTTGAATTTATTGACTAATATGCAGACAACACTTTTAAATTAATAGTGGTATGGCCTATCACCCCTGTTATTTATTGTAGCAATGGATGAAATATTGAAGAAGGTGGTGCAGAGCATTGGGGAAGAAAAATTGAAAGCAATGGTATTTGCGGATGACCTATTAGTTTGGGGAGATGATAGAAGATAGGTGCAGGATCAGCTGGATGTGTGGGAGAGTGTAGTTGCAGCTTATGGTATGATGTTCTCTGTGAGAAAAAGTGAAGTGGTGATAACAACAAGAAAGAACAGGACAGACATAGGCATATCTCTTGGAGGGGAGCAACTAAATAGAGTGGAATGTTTCAAATATTTGGAAGCTGTATTGAAGAAAATGGAGGAAACAGGATGGAAATAAACGAAAGAGGAAGATGTGCAGATGGATTTTTAAAAAGTATTAGGTATGTCCCACAAAAGAGTAAAGAGGTAATCTATAAATCATATTTTGTGCCAATTTTATCATATGGGGCGGAAACATGGGTGATGTAGGAGGGAGACAAAGGGAGAGTACAATCTGTGGAAATGAAGTTTCAGAGGAGAAGAGTAGAAGTAACAAGAACAGACAGAATAAGGAATGAGAGAATCAGGAAGATGATGAAGGAAGAACCGTTACAACAAAATTGATAAATCTAGGTTCCAGTGGTACGGGCATGTAAAGAGAATGGGAGAGGAGATGCTACCAAGAAAGATGCTGGACATGGAACTGAAAGGGAAGAGGCCTAGAGGAAGACCAAGGGACAGATGGATTAAAATCCATCTGTCCCTTGGTCTTCCTCTAGGCCAAAGAAATGTGTGGTGGAATGACGACACGAAATTTGGTGACAATGGAAGAAGAGAGAGATGGTGGTTAGAAAGGAAGCGCTAGCGAGGCTTTTGTTCTCAGCAGACCCGGCCAGTGGCTGGAAGCTGTCCTAGATGATGATGATGTAATACTTTGTCCACCAGCTTATTTGTGTCATAATGACAGGAGAGATAGGATGCTTTACTGTTTCTTTTATGTATTCTGTCTTCCCCCACGCTCTACAAGACTAGAATGTGCAGAGTAAAGATTAGTTTATTTTGCAAAGCTTCAGCCATTCACAATAGTCATAGTATGGATGTAGTTTAGATGTTTCAGTTGAACACTTTTTCATGTAGAGAGGTACAAGCCATCTGGCAAGGGAGCAGTATGTACAATGAGGCCTACTGCATGACTCCAATTACGCACCTCCCTTGCCAAATGGCTGGTACCTCACTATATGATTAAAATGTTCAGCTGAAATATTGTTCGATTGTGTTCATCTCATCTCGTCACAGTCCTCCCACCTTCAACTTTGGTGAGTGGTGGTTTTAACTTCCCTATACTTAATTATTTATTCACAGGGATACATCAGTTCAGTTGCTGAAATCAACTTAAACCCACCCCTCCCTTCCTGAGTGTTTTTATTGCTGACTGCTCAGTTTTTTTGGCAAAACCTCTCCCCCCTCCCCCATCTCCCCTTACCACTTCTAATGACCCCACACCTTGCATCCTACCTCACTGCAATGATGTAGATCTATGACCATACCACCTGCTGAAGAAGGACTTTACCTGAATTTGTTATCTATATTGGGTGTTGGCTTTCGTCTCTATCTGGAATGTTACTCTCGTGAAAAGTCGCTGTTACCATACATGTACGTTACTAAATATTATTACTTGACCTGTAGTTGTGTGTGTCTTACTCCATTATAAGATGACCCATTCCATCTCAAATTAGACAGCCTTTATCCAGATGTGTCAATTGACCAACCGCAATTTTTAAAAAAATAATAATAATAATTACTGTAGGTAATCTAACTGGAGTTATGAAATATTTCAAAAGGATTTCGCTAAAGAAAATGGCTGAGTTATGGCCCTCCAAAATTTCGCTAAAAATCCATACGTTTTTAAAATCTTGTAATACGTAATGTGTTTAATTGTATTAACTTGATTACTGTAATAGAGAGTGGAAATTACTTTTGTTTTGAAGCTGTGGAAATGAACTTTAAAATAACATCCAAGAATTAATGGAGTGAGATAACCAATAAAATTTCACCAAGATCACTCCTCTTAATGCACCAAACAACCTTTTTGAATAACTAATTATTGAAATGATATCAAATACTAATTATTGTGGAATCAAACAAATATAAGCTGACTTAAAAAGAAAATAAACAAAATTAATAGTGAAGTTGGTAGGTGCTGGAGTTTGCATTAACAAGTTTAAATTAATAGATTGTTATTATTATTATTACACAATTCTGTTACAAAGGGGCATTTGTGTTTCCAACAGCAGATTTGTTAGAGACGGAGGATTTTATCCAATGAATGATAAAGGAATTGTGTTTCTCCTATCATACATTGGGGATCAGTATTAGGTTTCTGAATTGCTATTGTATCTTGCGGAAAACTCAGTTTTGAATAATCATGCTGCAATACGAGCACGGATTGTCATGAATGACAGATATATATCTTTCATTTCATTGGATCTTTTGGAAACTGATTGGTACATATGAAAAATGTTGCAAACCAGGATAGCAAATTTGTGTAGCAGATTTGTTCCCTCTGGAGGTTATGTTGTCATATTTCAACTGTTGGCACTTTTTTTGTATAGCTCAGCCCAGTATCGATATCATTGAATACTACAAGATATCAACAATGATTGTCCCCAGGCTGGCTGTATGAGTGATTATAGAATGCCAATATCCAAACGCATTTATGATACTGGTAAGTGTAAATAGGCTATTTGACAGTATTTTTTAAAAAAAAAAAAAAAAAAAAAAAAAAACTGTAAATTGAACTGATTCTCAAAGATTAATGCTTCAGGAAGCTAATTTTTTACAATTTTGAAAATAAAAGTGGATTAATTTCAAAAAACGAAATAAAAATTATACCTTTCTTACCTCTGGTCAGGTGACAGAAAATGCTCTAGGATTGGTGGTCATTTGAGTGACGTCACACGTCTGTAAACTTTTGTTCTGTGGAGCTTAAAACTGTAATAGCTTCAATTTGAGACTCATTTATATTTAAATTGAAAGTTAGAGATTGATTGTTTTGTGTTGGCAAACCATACGTCAAAAAATTCTGTACACTAAATTTGTGCAGGCATGCTGAAAATAAAGAAATGTTGTATGGGTGTCGCAAATAGGTGCAAACAAATGAAGATACTTCTTGTAGCTAATAAGCAGCTCTTTCAAATAAATATAGTAATAGATCGGTTTAATGTGGTATAATGAACAAAAACTCAACATGAAATTGGCTCAGTAGTTTTTTTTTAATTAAAAATAATCTCGCTCTGTTTTAATGGTGCTATAGTATCACAGAAAAATCATGCGTAAACTTACCTTGAGGCTCGCCAGAAGTAATAGCAACGCATAAATCACTATTAACACGCAGAAACACAGTGTAATCTTCTACCAAGCTCAGTGGAATGACAGGGCCGACTGGAGCACTTGATCGTTGGATCACAGGAAGCCCATTGTTCAAACTATTTTTTCTATTGCTAGCCGTGAATGCGTGGGAAATAAACCTTTGTTCCGAGTAATATGGTTTATCTACTTTGAATATAAATAACTATTTTGCCTGCATAGACTATTATCAAAACTAACTTTTGTCCCTCCAGATTTAGAAACTATCACACTCTGCAGCATCCTCCCGGATGCGAGGCCAGAGCGTTAACTACTCACTCACCACACTCGGATCAATTTGTTGTTGTAGGCTATTTTTCTTAATTGCAGATTAAAGATTATAGAAAAGTGATATTTTTTCTCAATAAAATTGAATTTGTTTATTCATTTACCTATCTCGTTTCACTTCATCTCACACGAAGAAACTATGAAGCTTTCACTATTAACATAAAGAGAAGCAATTAAGAAGTAGCGTCCGGATAGCTGCGTGATTGAAGAGTGGTAATGGAATTCAGAACGTCCTGCATTCAAACCTTGGTTGGGCTAACATTTTTTGCGTGCCTTTTTTCCATTTTTGTTTGCTGTTTTTTGCTCTGCCATGTGTTTATTCAAAGAATTCATAATAGTTGCTAAACGTCATGCAAGTGTTTGAAACAAATTGCTACCCTACATGAAAACTTTTAATTTTTAAACTTACCAGATAGAGAATATCATGCAAAAAATACAGGTGCACCGCGGTGAATAATGGAATTTATTTTAGAAGTGAAATCACTTGTGGAAATTTCATGCTAATCTTGCAACAGTTCCGGAACGCTTTGTGTCCTTTTCGTTGGAATATTTACATGACGATAGAACTGCAGGTTACCTTCCTGACATAACTGCGTCTATTATGCAGTATTTACTTCTAATTTCAAGTAATTTTCATTTATTTATTTTTAACAGTTTTTCAGTGTGCAAGGAACGTCCAATTTCCTTTTTGAAATCTTCTTTGGTTGTTTCAGATGGTTGTAATTTGCTTGTTATTCAAAAAGTTGTGAAGCCTTCAGAAAAAAGAAAAAAAAAATTGATGTTTCGGTGGATTTTCAGGAAAAAATGATTATGCGATGCAACCAACAGCAACTAGTATCCAAAGAAAATGACAAAAGAAAACAAATTGAACATATTCCGAAGCAAGGATTGAACCTTAGGACCCTAACCCTAATAATTCTTAAACAATGTATTACATTTAACTCTACGAAATTGCGGTCTAAATGAGCTTCATAGAAAATCGTAAGTGACTTTGTCGCAATATCAAATTGAAGTTGTTACATTTTTAATCTCCACAGAATAAAACTCAGTGGTTGTTTCTATAGCTAGCACCACAAATAAGTCGTCTACTTTCAATATTTTTCCGCTGTAGGCTTTTACAAATTGTTTTCGATTTTATATTCAAAACGAACTTTCATTAATAACAAGAAATTACCAGCAACAAACAATAAAAATAGTTGAAACCTTGGTTAATAGGTAACACTCCAGTCGCAGTTACAGACGTGTGATGTCACGACTGTAGTTGCACGTGCCAGTGTTTTGGCGGTCTTAAATTTTAACTCTGAATTTTATGCAAAATAATGCACTTTCGTCAAAAAATCTCTTTACTCGGTGAATAAGCTGTACCAACAAACAATTTAAACCCATTTTCAAGAAATAGTCAAATACCCTATTGTCATCAGTTAGATCAATTTATAATATGGAAATTTGAACTCTTCTCTTATTCAAACAGCTAAGTGTAAAATACATTAATAACCTAAATTTGAGCAAACAGCATGTTTAATAGTAGTTGCAGGAGGTCTCCACCCTTGCCTGGAAACATTTTTAATCTGACTTTTAGTTTTAAATAGCTAAGAGCATCTTTTTATCTTCTAATACATATTTTAAATAGATGTTGCTTTTCAGAGCTGAAATGTAAAGTGAATAGAGTTGTTTGTTCCACATTTCTTATCAGAGACTTTCAAGTTTATCACTTGACAATAAATTTAACATATGTGTGTTCAAGTCCTATATTTTAAGTTACTCCAGCAAAATTTAGCTTTGTATTTCTTAAAAGGTTATTATTTGCATTGATTGGTTTGATTGATCCCATTGGAAATGTTTCCAATATGTGACCTGATCCAGTACTTCTGTGATCAGTCTTCCTTTGCTGTAACCCCCTGGGAAGGGGTTTGTATTTTGCTTGGTGGGAAATGTGGATTTTGAGGTTGGCCTATGAGATAATAGCTCTGGAACCTTGCATTGTCATGAATGTGGAAAGATTCATTGTATTTTAAAGTCTGTGGAAGGAAGTAAAGTGTTGGTAAAGATTTATGTGGTCAGACTTGCAGCTTTGAAACATCTGATACTTAATCTACACTAATATCATAAATGTAAAAGTAACTCTATCTGTTTGTTACGTTTCTTGAGCTAAATGGTTTACCCGATCTTTATGAAATTTGACAAGGGAAGTCTCTTTAGTAACTTCCATTACAGCTGGATGGTAGTTCAGTGGATAATGCACTTGCTTACTGATGTTTGGAGAGTGGTCTCTGGTTCAAATCCCGGTGGAAGCAAAGATTTTTAAAAACTCTTTTTGATCCTATGAGCCATGGCTGGACGGTCAGTTGTTTGGATTCCATGTTAAACGGTAGATACCACAAATTTAGGGGTGCAATGCGTGGCAAATCGTAGGCAATCTAACAGTGCTGTATGTGTACACTTTTTCCATTATATTGATCACTCAGCCGTTGTTTCTCTCGCAATCAGTGTGTGTGTGATGTGTACTAATAATATTATAATTGCGGAAGGAAGTCTGTCTGTCTTGTTACATTTTGACTATGAAATGGCTATACTGATATTGATGGAATTTGACAAAGAAATACTTTGTATCTGTAGGAAGGACACAGGACATTTTGTTCGGTATGAATAAAAGTCACGAAATATGGAGAACTTATCGAATGGTGACAGACAGACGAATGCTTGTGTTAGTCTGTAATGTTACGTTGATAGCTCCAGCTGTGCTTCTTACACAGTCTGTTACTGTATGATTTGTTAGTAAATTTCGTTTAGAGGCAACTCTTATTATTTAGTACTAGCCCCAAAATCTATCAAAAATGACAGGTTTAACGGAGTGTTATGGTAATGTATTTCTCTACAGTTGTTTAACTAAATAGAATTGTTATAAAATAAAGCTCATTGTAATTTATCACCCCCTTGTGCTGTAGCAAAAAGCTTCAGTTGTCAGCTTTGTCCAGGTTGCATCTCAGCCTAACCACAATCTCCACTAATATTGCTGCTATAAAATCGAAGCTTCAATCACACGTGAATTAATACATTCCCTGTATCGCATGTCAGCGTCATCATGCATCGTGATATAAACTTGATCCAAGTCTTCACAGATTCTTAAACTTTTCTTTCTTAATGCCTACGATAAAGATTGATATTTTAATGGCTAACAAAGCTTACATCGGCTTAAATAATGACCCCGGTTAAAATGAAGGATGCTAAAACTAAATCTTAACAACTTCCACTGTGCCATGTAATTTTTAATTGTGGTTTAGGCCACATATGTCACGATCAATGTGGAACTGAGAGAAGTTCCAACCATGTAACGATTTCAGTAAAAATAAATAAAAATTAATATGCCAATTTAAACAAAATACATACTTTTCTTTCAGTGTTCTGATAATTCATGTACTAGCAATTGCTTAACTAAATAGAATTGTTATAAAATAAAATTCAGTGTAACTCCTCATGCCTTGTGCTGTGGCAAATGGTTTCCATTTCCATCTGGGTCTACGTTCCATTTCAACCTAATCACGTACTACAATAAACTTGCCGCTAGAAGAACGATACTTCAATCTCAGCATATTAATACACGAACTGTATTACGTTTTAGTGGCAATAATGCATAGCGATATAAATTTGATCAAAAATCTTCAAGAGTTTTTACACATTTCTTTTTTGTTATCCTTGATTCAGACCGATATTAAAACGTTTGAATGGCTGACACAGTTGCTGAAATAATGGGCTCAATAATATTACACAGTGAAAGCAAGGGAATTTAAAATAAATCTTATAAACTTACATTATGCCACATAATATTTGTTTTAATAAGAAGCACAGATTGCAATCAGTGTGCAACTATTTCTGTTCAAACTAATTAATAATTTCAATAATAGGACAAAGTTTAAATGATTTTTTTAAACTAAATTATTCATGCCCTCTGCCGTAATGTCAAATGCCAGTTGTAATTCTGATCTATGCTAACTAACAATCTATCCAAAACTTTCGTTACATTGATGCTCGAAATACAAAGCTTTTATCTTGTGTATCTATGGACAAAGAATTTGGAATACTTCTATATATCAAAAGAATATTATGTAAATATAAGAATCTAATGATTGATATGTCGATTTCAATGCAATACATACTTTTATTTCAGTGTTCTGTCAGTTAATTTATTTGCGGATGCTTGGAAATGTTATTAAATAACGCGCATTACCAAGAATAATGGCGTACAGCGTGTCGTCATAGTGCAACGTCATAAAGTTACACTGTGCCGTCACAGATGATGTGATAGCTGACACAGTTGATTATTTTAATATTAGGTAGATGTTGATTTGCTCTGCACTGTACTATTACTTTATGTCTGCCTAAATGTTTGTGGCACCAATTTATCTTTCACATGCCTTGCGGGAGTAAACCTGGCCTAAGGTGTAGGTCTGAAAGAGCATGAGCAGCTAAAGTCATTAGAACCCAAGCATCAGATGCTCTTTAGAAGAAAGAAGAAAAGACCAAGCTGAAATAAAGCTGCCATCAGTTAACCCCGCAACATCCCCGCACCTTCGTTTATTTTTCTGTTTTTAAATATGTTGGATACTGATTTTCTTCATTTGACAGGTTCAAGTGGTAGAGTGATATAGTGATAGCTTTCCTGTCATATTATGTCGACTCAGTGTTGTTTGGGACAAATCTTTTATTACTAATTCAATTCTGGCAATGAAATTCTAAGTCCACTCGTACAAAGTCACGGGTAGTGGCTAGCATCAGAATAAACCAATGTTATTGTAGTGAAAAGTGCTATTACATCTGTATATTTATGTTTGTATGGAAAATGATTTGCTGCATTTTAACAGTACCTCACATTTACTCTATCAGATTAATTGGTCAATATTTCATTAAAAAAATATTTGGAAGTAGTTCCCAATTATTTTTGGATGTTCAATAGTTAGTTTTGTGCAGAAAAGGCTCTGTCGCCATTTTTCAGCCAACTGGCCAGGTGTAATTTGCTTATATTTTGGCTGATTATCAAATTTAAGTTTTGACACTGAAATTATATATGATTTTCCATAGACTGCAAATTCACAAAAATAGAAAGGTACAGGGTTTCTCAAATTTAAATCATTAATTAGCGGAACAACTAAAAGTGAATATAGTGGAAATGGGAGAGAAACTGTTTATAATTTTTCACCATGATGCGTTAGATGTTCTGTCATGGTAGGATCTGCAGACATTGGACATATGAACAGTGACCAGTTTATTACTCTTGAAGATTTGTTGGAAAAATCTTTTATCTTTGCCGGTAATCATTTCTTATTGCTTTATGTTATTTCTCTCAGGATTTTTTTTTACAGTAATTGCCATTTTTAATTAATTGTTGCAAATTTTCATAAGTCTGTGAGGATATCTTCCATTCCACACCACTGTTCATACTGTCACATGTTTTCTAGTTGCATCTATTGGCTCAGGTGATAAAACCCATCTACTTCTCTTCTAATTATGCAAGCTAGCTGCTAAAGTATTTGTAATATGTCCGCAACAGAGCCTGCAATTTTTTTCCCCAAAATAGTTACTTCCATATACCAGTATTTATGAAATATTCTGTTTATTGATTAGATTTTTTTGTTTTTTTGTTTTACTAGTTTGGTCTATCAGACAGGCTTATGTATTTTGTATATTAATACACTATATTTATGGCAAGAGTCCTTGTATTTGTTGTACAAAAATAAAATAATTGTTTAAAAAAACATAAAAACCGCCTTAAAAAGCACTAAAAATTTTAAAATAACTTTATACCTTGCTTAGGAAAAAGTAAATCTAAATGGACAATATTTTACATTACTGTCATTGAAATTTTTACGTTAATTAGTTATTTTTGGAGTCGGTGCCAGCTGTCACATCGCGAAGATCGAATTACTGAACTTCTTTTGGTGTTAGAGGCGAAACGGGGAGTATGAACAAAAATTCCCAATATTTTACAGCATGTCGTGAGGCAGATAGTGTTATTGCGGGAGACAGCTTAGGGAAACAAATTAACAGTATTTTAATCTGTGGATCGGCCTTATTGGTCATCCAGGCATATCTCTGGCGCTACAGTGTCAGTTGGTAGGCTGCATCTTACAGTAAACGCTTTACAGTTCGTATAATATCGGCGTATCATCTGTATGTTTCAGTTTTGTTGAAACATGTTTCTAGCATTAATTGTAGGTAAGCAGTAAAATGACTTTTTGTGTATTATTGTTATTCCTTATTGTTTTTATCTTTTTGTTTTTCTTGCTTTCGCTGGCACCGACTCCAAAAATAACTAATTAATGTAAAAACTTCAATGACAGTAATGTAAAATATTGTCCATTTAGATTTACTTTTTCCTAAGCAAGATATAAAGTTATTTTAAAATTTTTAGTGCTTTTTTTTTAAAGGCGGTTTTTATGTTTTTTAATCAATTATTTTATTTTTAAATTTTTAGTGGTATTATAGTTTGTTTTATATTTCAAATATGCCGCAGCAGTTCCCATTTTGCGAACTTCCTGGTAGCTCAAAGGTTAAAGTGCTTGCTTTCAAAGAAGAATTCTGTCTTTATATACCCCAACAACTTCCAGAACGAGGTGAATTGGGTGTTGTGTTAAGGAATGTCAGTTTACATTTTGGTCCAGGCTATGTTTCGATCGTATCATAACATCTGTTAAAGCTGCTGGTCGATAACCGAAACATGTAACATCTGGGCATTAATACATACCACATACAGAAATCTGTCTCTGGAATATATCTGTTTGCTCCGGCATCACACAGAAAATATGGATTTTTAATTGGTTTCCACAACATGAAAGCATGGGATCCAAGTTGAAATCTGAAGTACATATTGAGACATTACGACATATATTTTATAAATATTATGCCACGACTTCAAAATACCTTAATTGATTTTGATGGGATTTAAAACTGTGGATTTTTGTGAAGAACATTGGAAATTAAAAGGGGTGAGGGTAAAGGGGTAGAGGGATTGGGCTTTTGTATACCAAATGTAGACAGCCTTTTCTGATTGATTTAAAGTATAAGTGTGTAAATTTCTATTGATATCAGATAAAACTGTAGGTATGTATAAAAAACAATTAACTGGTGTGGAGACGAAGAGTAGTTTGTTTCTTGTAAAGCTTGTGTGGGCAGTATTTTTCTCTTTGTTTTAAAGTATACATGTGCAAATTTCCATCGAAACCAGATAAAAACTGTATCTTTGTGTAAAGAACATTTGCAAAAATTAAGTGGGGTAAGGGAGTGAGTGGTAGTGTTTTGTAACTAGAAAGTAGACACTATGTTTCTCTTTGTTTTTAAGTATACATGTGCAGTGTTCCATGGAAATCTGATAAAACTGTGGGTATCTATAAAGAACATTGGAAATAGGAGGGGTGGGGGCAGAAGGGAAGAGGGGTTGGGCTTCTGCAACCTAATTTAAACACAATTGTTCTGTATGTTTTAAACTATACATGTGCTAATTTCTTTCAGAATCGGATAGAAACTGTAGGATTAAAGGATGGAAAGGAAGGAGCGGAGTTTGGACTCTCAAACCAAATGTAGACAGTATTTTTCTGTTTGTTTTGCAGTATACATGTGCATACTTCCTTCAAAATCAGGAAGAATTGGTAGCTTTATATAAAAAACATTGACAGTAATTAAAGGGGTAGAAAGGGGGATAGGGTTTGCATTTTTGTGAAAGTTATGTGGACTGTATTTTTCTTTTCCTATTTGTTTTAAAGTATACATATGCAAAGTTTCACTGAATCAGATTAAAATGCGGGTTTTGTACAAATATTAAGGGAAGGGAGCTAGGGTAGTTTTTTTTTTATTTTTTGGTCAGAAATCTTATCCATAACAAATTACATATATATGCGCCAACTTTCATAAAGATCCGTCAAATGGTGTCGACTGTAGCTTTCTAAAAAGAAATTGACAAAAATCAAGGGGGTGGAAACGGGGAGAGGGTTTCAGTTTTTGCAAACCAAGAGTTGGCATTATTTTTCTCTTTGTTTTATAGTAAAAATTTGCTGAGTTCTGCCTAACTGGATAAAAATTGTGGTTGTGTATAAAAATTAAGCGGTTTAATGGGGAGAGGAGGTTGTTTTTAGATCTTTTGGTCATACAACTTCTTTGTGAAAAAATACATATAAGCACCAACTTTCATGGTAATCGGTCAAACGATTGCGACTGTAGCTTTTTATAAAGAACATTGACAAAAGTTAATGGGGTTGAAGGAGGGAAAGGGGTTGAGCTTTGGCAAACCAAATGTTGACAGGATTTTTTTCTTTGTTTTAGAGTACACATGGGCAAAGTTCAGTAAAAATCAGATAAGAAATGTAGATTTCTATAAAATTAAGGGGTGTAAAGGGAGACATGGGGTGGTTTTTTATTTATTTAATTTTTTTGGGTCAGAAACCTTCTTCATGAAAAATTACATGTATATGCCAACTTTAATGGAGACCAGTTAAATGGTGTCAGCTGTAGCTTTGTATAAAGAACATTGGTAAAAATTTAGGGGGTGGATACGGGGAGAGGGCTTCAGTTTTTTTCAAACCAAAAGTTGACAGTAGTTTTCTATTTATTTTTGACTATACATGTCCAAAGTTTCATCAAAATCGGATAAAAAATGTGGGTTTGTATAAAAATTAAGGGGTGAGAAGGGGAGAGGGGTGGTTTTTTATGTATTTATTTTTTGTTCAGATTCTCCATGACAAATTATATGTATATACCAACTTTGATGATAATCGGTCAAACGGTGTCAAATGTTGCTTTTTATGAAGAATATTGACAATAATTAAAGGGGTGGAAGGAGGGAAGGGGTTGAACTTTGGCAGATCAAATGTTGACAGGATTTTTCTCTCTTTTTTTTAAGTATACATGGGCAAAGTTCAGTAAAAATCAGATAAGAAATGTAGTTCTCTATAAAATTAAGGGGTGTAAAGGGGAGAGGGGTGGTTTTTTATTTTTATTGTCAGAAACCTTCTCCATGAAAAACTACATGTAACTGCCAATTTTAATGGAAATCAGTTAAATAGTGTCGACTGTAGCTTTGAATAAAGAAATTTGTAAAAATTAAGGGGGTGGATAGGGGGAGATGGGTTCAGTTTTTTTAAACCAAAAGTTGGTAGTATTTTTCTCTTTATTTTTGGCTATATATGTCCAAAGTTTCATCGAGATCGAATAAAAAATGTGGATTTGTATAAATATTAATGGGTGGAGGGGGGTAGAAGGGGTGGTTTCTCACTGAAATTCATATGGGACCACTTTGGTGGTATATCCTATCCACAAAAAAAATCTTTTAAATCGGTTCAAAATTGGCGAAGATATCACTGAACATACATACAAAAAAATACAGACGAATTGAGAACCACCTCCTTTTTAAAGTCGGTTAAAAATTATAGCTCCACTCCGTTCTTCAGTCAATTATGATAAACTTTTAATTGGTTTCTAGTGATTTATTTTTTATAAACTGTCTGGTGCAGATAAAATAAAAACATTGTTTTAGCATAAATGTTTTGATTTATTAGAACATCTTCGGTGCCCTAAGACAAGGTATTTACATGTTTTGATGTTGCTGTTTTGATTAGATATTTCTGTAAATAATAATAATCTTTTATTAAATGTTACTTATAACTATTTAACTTTATTTATAGTTTTTAATTCCTTAATTCATTTCAGTCGGGACAGATTTATTTGCACTAGACAGATAAAAAAACCACTAGCAACCCACAATTAGTAAAGCAGCAAAGAAAAAAAGGCCTAAATATTGACATGTAATAAACTCTCTCCTAGCTAAACTGCTGTTCATTCACCTTTATTTCCATCAAAGTCATTGTTTTACCGATATTTCCATGTACTATTTAATTTCAGGTTCAGATGAGATTTTGTTTATTGGAGACGTCATGTGAGCAGGAAGACTTCTTTCCTCCCGGCTTGTGTGTCAAAGTGAATGGAAGGATGTGTCCCTTACCTGTAAGTATGAAGATAGATTTTTTTTTTCTCGACTGTATATTGTGGGCCATTTCCTCAATTGCGAGTTAATCAATTTTTTAAAGATAAAGGTTAATAACATGCCAATGCAATTTAATTTTTATTCTTTGTGTCATACGTGTTTCACTCTAATTCCAGAGCATCATCAGCAACTTCTGTTTGGTTTTTGTACATTTAGTTAGTTATATACCATTTAAAAAACGAACAGCATAAAGTTCAGTTGAAATTAATTTTACTTACATGTGACTTTTTTTTATTTTGTTCTCATGGTCAGGGTTAGCTTCTCCGTGGAGGTTTTCGTAGGATTTATTGTGGAATCTTCCCAAAATATAATGCTCTACAGTGCACCCATGAGATTATACAGTATCACTGTTATTTACTATCACTATCACTTTAAAAATATCAGACTGTAAACACCACGCCATGTTTTTCACAAGTCATTAGTGTGTGTGTGTGTGTGTTTGTTTATGTTTCCGATTTCATTGTGTTTAGAGTTCCTTGGTTTTTACAGTCTACTTTGTGTTATCTTTGATGGCAGGTGGGGATTTGAAATTGTTTTTTTGTGAATATTTATTTCATTTTTAATATCACATATATTGTTTGTCAAGGTTATGTAATAATTTATCATCTGTTTACTTTCAGCTAGTGCCTTTTGGATGTGATAATTTTCTTGAAATGTTAATGCCTGTGGTTTGCTATTGATTATGGTGTGAGTATTTGCATGTCTGTCAGTTGGTGATTGTGTCCTAGAAGGTGTTCTGCAAATGTGGTGTGGTTAGTGTATTTCAGTGTTCTTTGTATCTTGTTTCGAATTTTCTGCATGTCTGAACGATGTATTGAACTTCACAGTTTTGACATGTGAGTTTGTATATGCCTGAATTATGGTATTTGTTTGTGATGTTTTTTATATTTTTATCTATGGAGTTATCGGTTGAGTTTCTGATCATGTCTGTTGTGGTGGGTTTTCTGTATATTTAGAATTGATGATGTGTTTTGTGAGCAGTTATGGTTAGGTTGAGGAAGTTGAGTTTTCTGTGTGTTTCTATTTCTATAGTGAATTTTATATTGCTTGTGTAGAATTGATATCTGTCTGTAGTTGGCTAATTCTGTTTTCTGGTTCATTAACCAGACAGATAACATCATCAACATATCTAAACCAATACATGATGTATCCTTTCTTCAGGCTGATGTTTTTGAATGTTTCATTTTCTGTGTGGGTTATAAATATATTTCTTAGATTTCCTGATATTCCACAATGAATCGTACAAAACCCCACACGGAGAAGCTAACCCTGACCATGAGAACAAAATAAAAAGTCAAATGTAAGTAAAATTAATTTCAACTGAACTTTATATTGTTTTTTTTGTGAATTGGAATGTAACTAACTAAATACTAAATGTACAAATACCAAACAGATGTCGCTGATGATGGTCTGGAAATAGAGTGAAATGCATACGACACAAAGATTAAAACAAAATTCAATTTGCATCGGCATGTTATCAACCTGTATAAAAAATTGATTTTTTTTTATTTTTGTTTAAAAATGCTTAACTGTGTTAAGTATCTTGAGGGGCAAGTCATGTATGTGTAAATAAGAAAAGGACAGTCAGTTACCATTGGTGATTGTTACATGTTCATTTGTTTTTATTAATGTGTGCTATCATACTCTCTGTATTGATTGTTTATAAATTTTTCCTCATTTATATTTCTAATCACTATATTTAGTTCACAGTCAGTTCCATTCTTTGCTTGAAGTGTTAATTATCTATTTATGTATTCTTCAAATAAAAAGAAACAAACATGAACATGGATATTACATGAATCACATTTTATTTAACTACACAGCTTCATTTGAATTCTTGCACATAGTCCTAGACTTTGAATCTGAAATGTGTGAGTGAAATAGGCTTGGCTGATCTGACAGAAATTGGTGCTCACTTTAAAAGAACAAAGTCAGAAGTTGCTGTGTGCACATCCATCAACTTGTTTCATCATACCTTTGTTGGGAATTAAAATGTGCACACCCATCGACTTTCCAAGTACTGCCATCACACTTCTGTAGTATTAAGACTTATCCTGAAATACAGTAATTTCTGTTGGTCTTATTTTTGCAAATCTTCACAGCTACTTATCTTCAGAGCGGCTTATCTTCAGAATGTAAACAGATGGGTTTACTGCCCCTACCCTTTTTATTTTTATATTGCCTCAAAGCATTTTCCTATACTTTTTTTGTTGCTTAAAAAACTCTTTATATTTTGTCTTTCATCTGGTAATCCAGCTTAAAGTTCATATTAAAACGCTAGTTTTTCTAATGCAGGCTTCACAGTTTCAGCACATAAAGAGGTAGGTTGTGTGTGTAAAAATTGCCAGTCTCATTTACTTATGTTGTAACAGTATCACAGGTTTCTCTGTGTTAAAAAGCAGGAAATTAGGAAGTCTCTTAGCTTGAGAAATAAAACACAAGTTGGTTACTAAAAGATAGATTGCTGCCAGATCTTAGTAGTTGAGAGTCCAAGTAGGGTTTAGTATGGTGTACGAGTAAATGTGGAATTCTGAGGAGGTTTAACATGATATAAAATTAGTGTTTGAAGCTTTAGACAAGATTGGAATATTGCATAAGTTGGGTGTGCTGGTTGGAAGAATGATGCCGTTAGAGAAGTTTGTAGATTTAAAAATATGCGGGGATAATAAACAACTACTGAAAAAAATGGAATATTTATTATATATTTTGAATATACGTGTAGAGATTTTCATACATTAAGATTTTTGAGGAAATTAGTTAGTTGTCTTCTTGGTTCGAAGTATGGGAGAAAGAAAAGTTAGTTGCATTAAAAAAAAGTCAGGGTAGGTCCATTTCAGTCCAGATATGTGAGAAGAATTTCTATTACCTTTCATTGCTTTGTCCTCCAATTTACATGTTACTGTCATTGGTTGCCATATTGTTGTGCCTTCCACCAAATGTTAATGACTACTGCTTTGAATGGATTAAATACAGTAGTTCTATGAAATGATAACCCTGATGACTCATTTTTTACCTCACTTCATAATAATGCTAGACATGGATAAGGCACTAGAATCGTCCAACGATACTGAAGCACAAATATATTTTATGGTTTACATCAACACTTACAATTACAAGCCCTTAATTAATATTTCTTACATGCTGTCCTGAATCATATTACACATCATTTACTCAGTTTCTCTCAATAAAACAATTTTCATTTACCTGACAAATGTACACAAATTCACAATTAATCACAGATATACAGATCCATAATTAATTGAACAAAAAATATACATATCCATAATTAATCAACTCACATGTTGCTGTACATAATTAATAAAATAACATTTTCATAAAAGGGTTGGGTCTGAGGGCAGTTACAATTTGATACTTATTGAAGTTTCAGCATGGCTCATAAATCAGTCACCAATCTGTTTTACTATTATTACCGGTACAGGTAACAGTAGAAAGGTTATACATCCAAATAAATAGTCACTACTTGTTAAACATTCACTGTATTTTTCAAAAGTTTGTATCAGAATTACAACACTTTGCTATTTTCATTAAGATTTTCACAGATTATCCTCCAATGAACACACGCAGTCATAACAGCATTAATTCTTGCACTCTAAACTTGAATTTCAACTCCATTAAGAGCAGGTTGATAAGAACTGATCCACACTTTGAAACTTTTCTAAATTTCACTTCATCCAAATATTGTCAGAGTCCTAAACTGTACCCTGAGGATGAGAAATTCTATGTTCCACCGCTACATACATATTTGAAATACTACAAGTCCGACATCTCCTTCATATCATGGACATAACCGATGCAGGGGATGCTTCCTTTAAAACTGTGTACCGGGGCCAGATTATTGGGGTTTATGAGGGCTTGGAGCGTGGTAAAGAATTTCATGATTTTTTTCACTCCCAGTAATGACACTATCTGCCCATTTCAAAATTGATGAAGCAATTTTATTTCTGCCATGGGCTCCTTTTGCTTCATCCCACATAATACAGTGAACTGAGGAATCTAATGCAACATTCAAGGTAAAATTTAAGATCCAAAGCTTCATTTTATAGAAAATTATGCAGTTTGTTGTGATTGATCGCAAACATTTCTGCAGATCAGTAGTTGATACTTTGTGTTTTGATGAATATTTGGCCATTTTAGTGTCAGTACTTTTTAGTTTTATCTGATGTTAGATTCATTTAGATGTGCAGCATGATCAACCTCAATAGATTCTTTTTATTCTTTAGTCAGATTGTTTTTCAGTTTAGCGTGGAACAAATCACATGTACCACAGGTAACTATTTCAGGTGGCTTAAAATTTTAATGACAACTTGAACTATTTATTAAAGATATCCATTTCTTAGCTCTTAATTTTGAATCAACCTTTTTTTTTTTTTTTTTAATGCAATCATCTAGGTACAGTTCATACATTTTTTTCTACAATGAGCTCTGTTCCTACATATTTTCAGTCATTCTGTTCTCTAGTGTAATGACTCTCATAATGACACTTTCTTTGGTTTCATCAGGGGTTTTGTTGCTTCGTGCCCATTTGATCTGTTTTTATTACATAATCAATATTTTTAAAAATATTTACGACTACCATGTTAGATATAGAAAGTGTGCTTAAAAACATAACCTTACAGACCCTAACTAAATTGTTTATTTACTGTGAAATAGTATAATAGTGTAATATTTAGATTTATTTGAGTTTTGTTCTATTTTTCTTGATTGAGCTGTATTTCGCCTCACAACACAAGCAAAAATAAATTGCCTTTTAATATCTATTGTTTTTTTCTTCACTCCAGAATGAATAAAAAATCTTCTGACTTATATATTCCGGTAATTTTTCTGAGCACTTCATTCTACAAGAACAAGGTTTCATTACTTTGATGGGTACAACTTTACCTTTTTTACTTAAATGTTCATTATCACCGGCAATTGAATTTGCATTTGCATACTTGGTTTTAATGTTTACTTTTCTTTTGATACCTCCTTCCTCTTCTAAACTACTTGTTTTCTGAACCTGTCACTGCTTAAGCATAAATCTTCAGCAAGTAACTTTTGTATTCTTTGTTCACTTGCCACTGTTTTAGCACTAGTTGTATTTCTTCCCTTATATTTTGATTGCTTATGTATAGGCATCTTATGACTGTCATCTGAATCGGAGCTTTCCCCCTGTTGAGTTTCGTAATTTTCATCAGTTTCAGAATCATTTTCCCCATCAAACAAAATATCATCTACATCTTCTACAGTGCCAATACCTTCATAATTATTGTTATTAGCATTTGATTCAGAAACAATGGTAGCATTGTAATAATAAACCATTTATTATTTGATAAATTGGTTTCGATAATAATTCAATGCCTTATATTATTTATGTTATGTTTTGTAACTCAGTAATATTATGGAATGAACAAAACAATACATTACCTGTGGGTGCAGTAAGTTTACACTTTTATATTCTTGAGAGTTAGGGTCGGTTTTGTTGAAAAAAGGAAGTATAAATCTAATATCACCAGCAAACTGGCTGAACTGAAATCTTCTCTTAGTTCATGAAAAAAACTCTCCAGGTGTATACAACACTACGACCATAGAGTTTATTGCAAATTTTGAAGAGGTATACAACTTCAATTCCACATTGGTTTGTCCCCGCAGGGGCCTGGTACACGAGTGCCAGGTACGGGTTTGGAGAACCTACGGTGCCTGAGCTGGAAACTTGTGAGTGCCGCAAGTTCCCCACACCGTAAACTCCTACCATGCTTCAACGACCACCGTACGGCGTGGTGGTACCTAGGAGAACAGGGATCTTGGTTTAATCGCCCGGATCGCGAGGATGGTACGAACCTCTATTTAAAAAAAACCTCAATCTCAAGGTCAGCCGAGGACGTGCATGGGTGAGAGGCAGATCACTTGCTAATGTGCAACCTCAGGGCCCCTGCGCACCCCTGTTGTATTAGCGCTTCTTTTTAAACTGGTTTTACTCGTGGGACCAAAACGGAGTCATCCACTAAAACCACAAAACCCTGCGGTACGGGTGTGCCGCAGGCTAATCCCAATACACCCAGTTCTAAGAAGCGGTTGAGGGTTGATAGCCCCCCTGCTTCAGATACTAAGAGTAACGGAAAAGTATGTTCGATTGTGAACGCCTTTGTTGTAATGGAAAGAAAGGAAGGATCGTTCGAGAAAGTGTCACCATTTTTTATCCAAAAAGGATTGCAGGGTATCGTAGCGACCCTAAACTCTGTAAAGTAGCTGAGGAATGGGACACTGCTGCTGGAAACATCCACCAGTCGGCAGGCTAACACACTCCTTAACTGTGTAAAGCTCGGGGAGTTCGCCGTTACTTGTGAACTCCACATCACCCTGAATTGTTCTAAGGGCATAGTCACCTGTCATGACAGCATTGACATAGGAACCGAGGAACTTGTTAAGGAGTGGGAAGATCAGAACGTGGTTGAGGTACGTCAGATTACACGAAGGGTCAATGGCAGTATTGAAAAGACTGCCACCTTCGTCCTGACGTTTGACACTCCAGTACTGCCAAAGAATATCAAAGCAGGCTACATAAATCTTAACGTCCGTCAGTATGTTCCGTACCTGATGCACTGTTTCCAGTGTCAGTAGTTCGGACATACGACGGCGTCATGTAAGGGCAGCTCTACCTGTGGTAAATGCGGCAAGGGGGCACATGAGCCGGGTGTCAGTTGTACGCTACTACAGGTGTGCGTCAACTGCTCCGGATCGCACCCAGCCTGGAGTAGAGAGTGTCAAGTGTATCTTGAAGAGCGCAAGATACAGGAGCTGAAGACCAAAGAGCTCATTCCCTATGGGGAAGCTAAAAAGAAGGCCAAGTCGCTCACCGCTCCAATTTTTGCAACTAGTTTTGCTAAGATGGCTTCAGCTCCCGTCAGGAAACAAAGTACTGCTACCCAGATGTCCATTGCAGACATGAGCACCAGCACAACGTGCTCATGCCAATGCAAATGCTGTGCAAAACCCGCAAAGGTCGTAACATCAAAGACCGCGGACGTCGGTAGTAGTACGTCTGCGACCTCGACCACACCAGCAGCAGCAGCAGACGTTAATGTTGCGCCACCTCCAATTCCACCCCGCACTTTGACAGTTGTTGCACTACCATCTGTTAATAGAGGTGACCAGAAGATCCGGGGTCGGAAGTTCAGACAGACAGACCCGACACAGTTTGTTAAGTCCCCCTCTTCGTCTCCTCCCAGACTGCCCAGCAATAGGGAGGGGAAGAGGCATATGAAGAAAAAGAATGGGGAGGAATTTGAGGAGTCCTCTGGGTCGGAGATGTCTGTCTCCGCTTCCGGGCCGGAAGAAACTAAGATGCCAGTGGACGAGACTGGTCCCGTTCCTCAGCAGACAGTGACTGAAGACCCACCCGATCCTGGGCGGGTGAAGCTAAACAGGTAGGATGGCTCCCATACTCCAATGAAACATTAATGATTTTATGGCTCACAAAAAGGAGTTACGGTTTGATCCATTGTGTCTCTGTCTCCAAGAGACACACTTCAGACCAACACGTCAACCTATGCTAAGAGGTTTTGACGTATACCGAAAGGACGATACCGAGGGTGATCGAGCGAAGGGGGGAGTGGCGGTGTTTGTACGGAACACTGTCCACTCCGAAGAAGAGCGCTCAGTTTAGTCCGCAGCTCCCTCGCGAACTAGTTCGCTCTTTTAGTTTGTTAGTTCGTGTCTCGAATTCAGAGAAACAGATCGTTCGCTCGCCTTGCTACCGCTTCTGCACGCGTTATTTTGTTTGTTATGTCAGTTTTATTAGGACATAATAATTTTTTTTGTCGTTTCTAAATGAAATTTAATATGACCTTCTTAACAAAAGTTATTGCTTAATAATAGCCCTATCAAATGGCATTAGCATGATCAGTTGCCGCCGATAAACCAAAGTGCTCATTGTCCTTTGCACAAATGGTTAAACTGAATAACTGTGCTGTTTTTACTATGTACTTTACACGCATTCGTAGAATATTAATTTTTGAAATTGATTTATTTATTAGTTCATGGAAGAAACATAACTTATAAAAGGAGCTAATGACCCCGCCGTCGACGCGCCCTCAAACCCCAACAACAACACAACATTACTTATAAAATATTATAAATGCGTTTATTTTGATGAATTAAAATACCCGTTTATAAGTAGTCGGGGTTTTTTTTATTTAAATACTAGACGACCCGTGCAAAAATTTCGCGAATAAAATGCGATGAATAGTGAGGTTGAATATAATGTCACCAAGTTCAGTCATTACTCTTCATACTCCTACTTCATTTATCGATTTTGGTTAGAAATCCAGGGAGATAAATGGCTCGAAACACAAAAAACGTATTTGAGAAATATTGACATTTTTGCGCTTTATGGGTCGAATTACGAAAAATTCCTATCTTAGAATATAATGTTACCACGGCGGAAACCTTAGTCTTTAATACGATATGTCATTTATCTATATCGATTAGATATCAAGGGAAATATAAGGCTCGTGACATAAAAATACGTTGTAGAACAATTTATACTTTTTCCCTTTAATAGTTGAATTCCAAACACTTCTTTCTTAAAATATGATGTCAGCAAAGCTGAGACATTATTCCTCACAATCGTACTTGATTTATCGATTTTGGATAGATATCAAGGGTGATAAGTGGCTCGAGACACAAAAAACGCATTTTAGAAAAATTGACTTTTTTGTCTTTTATGGGTCGAATTACGAAAAATTCCTTTCTTAAAATATAATGTTACCACGGCGGAGACCTTATTCTTTAATATGATACCTAATTTATCTATATCGGCTAGATATCAAGGGAGATAAATCGCTCGTGACACAAAAATTGGTTATAGAAAAATTTATACTTTTTTCCTTTAACGGTTGAATTCCAAAAACATTCTTTCCTAAAATATGATTTCACAAAGCTGATACTTTACTCCTTATATTCCTACTTCATTTATCGATTTTGGTTAGATATCCAGGGAGATAAATGGCTCGAGATACAAAAAACGCATTTTAAAAAAATTGGCATTTTTGCCTTTTAAGGGTCGAATTACCAAAAATTCCTTTGTTAAAATATAATGTTACCACGGCGGAGACCTTATTCATTAATAAGATACCTCATTTATCTATATCGGTTAGATATCAAGGGAGATAAATCGCCCGTGACACAAAAATTTATACTTTTTTCCTTTAAGGGTTGAATTCCAAAAACATTCTTTCTTAAAATATGATGTCACAAAGCTGAGACATTATTCCTCACAATCGTACTTGATTTATCGATTTTGGATAGATATCAAGGGTGATAAGTGGCTCGAGATACAAAAAACACACTTTAGAAAAAGTGACATTTTTGCCCTATAAGGGTCGAATTACGAAAAATTCCTTTCTTAAAATATAATGTTACCATGGCGGAGACCTTATTCTTTAATATTGTACCTCATTTATCTATATCGGTTAGATATTAAGGGAGATAAATCGCTCGTGACACAAAAATGCGTTATAGAAAAATTTATACTTTTTCCCTTTAAGGGTTGAATTGCAAACACATTCTTTCTTAAAATATGATGTCACAAAGCTGAGAAATTACTCCTCATAATCCTACCTCATTTATCGATTTTGGTTAGATATCCAGGGAGATAAATGGCTCGAGATACAAAAAACGCATTTTAGAAAAAGTCACATTTTTGCCCTATAAGGGTCGAATTACGAAAAATTCCTTTCTTAAAATATAATGCTACCATGGCGGAGAACTTATTCTTTAATATGATACCTCATTTATCTATATCGGTTAGATATTAAGGGAGATAAATCGCTCGTGACACAAAAATGCATTGCAAAAATATTGATACTTTTGCCCTTTAAGGGTTGAATTCCGAAAACTTTCTGGCTTAATATATGACGTCACTAAAGCGGAGATCTTAATCTTTAAAACGATACTTCATAAAACTGTTTCAGATAGGTATCCAGGGAGATAACTGACTCGTAACACAGAAAACAGCATTTTAGAAAAATTTACGTTTTTGCCCTTTAAGGGTCGAATTTCGAAAACTTTCTTGCTTAAAATACGATTTAACCAAAGTGGAGACCATAAGCTTTAAAATGACACCTCATTCATTGATTTCGGTTAAGTATGAAGGAAGATATAGGCTTGTGACAAAAAAAATACCTTATAGAAATAATATATATTATTTAAATATAGTTTTGGAAATCATGAACAAAATATAATTCTACTATTGGCTACAACTTAAGTACTATAAGACAGAAACAATATTACCTATATTATTAAGAAAAGTAACAGTAATACTTCCAATGTGATACCTAACAATTAGACATATAAAAATGACAGTGACCCTTGAATGAGAAAGTGGTAACAATAACGAAAGTGCGTAAATTTCCAGCAAATTGGAAGTCATTGAGCTATTTTTTTATTAGTGTAGGGGAGGATAATCCAACACACATTCACAATATTTTGGCGACAAATGAAACTGATGAAGACGCAAAAGTTAAAATCTTTTTGAATTTTGCAAGTCATTTCTTTACATAACTATCACAAATCTGTTAACCAACAGACTGAGATAAGTATTATATTATATCAGCTTTAAAATCAGCGCTAGAAAAATGTATAAGATACTGTTTCTTTGGTTAAGAAAACCAGAAAAAGCCTTTAGATGCCAAATTCTCCACAGAAAGTGATAATATTAAAAATAATGCTCTAGTATTCGTTGATAAAAGTCTGGAGTATCTTAATAAATAGTTAGATTTTAATGAAAGCAATTGGCTATAGAAAATCCAAAAATTAAATTTAAAACACGAGGTTTCATTTGATGGCTGTGAGACAATATTAGAGGTTCTAAATTTATGAGAAAAAAATGAGTATCAAAGTGAACGAACTTTACTCTGAAATAACAATATTACACGAAAACTAGGTAAAAGAATGAGCAGTATTTAATTAGTAAAAATGAGCTTTTGATCAGCATTAATTTAACAACTGAAAGCGATAAAGCATATTACAATTTTACTGTAGACAGAAAATTGTTAAAGATGCAAGAAGTGCAAAAAAATATAGCTTAAAAAATAAAATAGTAAAAAAACATAACCTTTGTCCTTTTCTACTCTTTCGTAAAATATTATATTTTTGAAGTTTATTATATTTTTATAGGTTATTCTAAAAAAACATTCTACCATTAACCGAAAAAATGTTGGTAATCCTAGTGGCGAATGGTGATAGTTCGCGACCGGGAATGCTCATTTTAGTTCGCGAACGGTACCGCCCAGTTTAGTTCGCGAACGGTACCGTTCAGTTTAGTTCGCGAACGGTAGCGCTCAATTTAGTTCACGAACGGTACTGCTCAGTTTAGTTTGCGACCAGTAGCGCTGTGTTTAGTTCGCGACCGGTAGCGCTGTGTTTAGTTCGCGAACTAGGTCGCTCCGCTCTGAAATTCCAGAAAGACAGCTTGTTCGCACGCTTTGTTTGTGCTACTTCACGTGCTCTCTTCTTTGTTATAATAGTTGTGGTTACTGATAGTTATCTTTCAAGTGTTAATGGGATCAAAGTGTGTTTTGTTTACACATTCCATGTTAAATTTCCATTTTTGACTTCTGCAATAATTATTAATGTTTAACAGTTACATTTTTTTATTTTATTTTTATATCTGTCTCTTCAGTGAAATGTGTCCACAGCGAACTGTGTTACCTTTTAGATAACTAACTAAAACAAAAGTTGGTCTTCGGAAAGGATCGAACGAACTAAGGAGCGATAGATCTGGGAACTAGTTCGCGTAATTCGCTCGTGGGAGCGCTCTTCCGAAATAGTTCGTTCGCGAACTACACAAGACTAGCTGACATCACTCGGCAACTCTCTCGGCCTTTTCTCCTGTTGGGAGACTTTAACGCACACAATGCGTTGTGGGGTTCGACCACCAATTGTCCCAGAGGTCGAGAGGTTTATAGATTATTGGAGCAGGAGGATTTGTGCATCCTAAATACTGGTCAGATGACGCACTTCACTACTGCTTCCGGTTCGTCCTCTGCCATTGATCTCTCTCTTTGCTCTCCTTCAATTGCGGACTCCGTGCATTGGGAAGTGGATCGTGAACTATATGGAAGCTACCACTTCCCAAAATGGATACACGTAGAGTTCGAACGAGTGGTAAGAACTTCCATACGGAAATGGAATATCAGCAGAGCTGTCTGGCAGCTCTATAGTCGTTCAGTCCATCTTGAACAGCACGATAGCATCAATGAGAAGATGAAACATCTCACAGATGTAATTCACCGGGCGGCTTATATTTCCATCCCTAGAAACTCTGGAGCGCTGTGCAGAACGCCCGTCCCCTGGTAGAACGAGGAATGTCGTTCTGCTATACAGGGTCGCAGACGGGCCTTGCGTCGGTTTATGTTTCAGCCGACACCTGATAACCTTGCAGCGTTCTGGGTTGCTAGAGCTAAGGCGCGTTGTGTGTTCAAGGAGAGCAAGAGGAGGTCATGGCAGACTTTTGTGAGCATCATTAACCGTTCCACGTCATCATCAAAGGTATGGGAGTCTATCCGCCGTATATCCGGGAGGTACTCTCAACCACCAGTATCTGGATTACTGTATCGGGGGCGTGTAGTTACCGATGAGCGAAGCATAGTGCAGTTGATGGCGGAGTACATCGCTGCCATCACTACGTCTGCCGGATTTGACCAACATGTCCAACATCGACGAACATCTGCCGAAAGCCAAATCTTTAACTTTGACTTGTTGGAATCGCAGGACTATAACACCCCATTTTCATCTTGGGAGCTGGAGTCGGCCCTCAACAACGCCAAAGACACTGCGCCAGGGCCTTACCTGATCCAGTACCAGATGCTAAGGTATCTTAGCAAAGATGCTAAAGAGTACCTCCTGGGTATTTTTAATGAAATTTGGACTGGAGGACACTTCCCCGACTTGTGGAAGAAAGCAACGATGATCCCAGTTTTAAAACCAGGTAAAGACAAGTTGTTGTCAGGTATCTACCGTAGTATTGCCCTAACGAGCTGCGTCGGGAAGACACTAGAGCGGATGGTGAACCGCCGCCTCGTCTGATGTCTTGAGTCCCGTAAACTGTTGAGCCGTTTTCAATGTGGATTCAGGAAGTTCCATTCCACCACGGATAACCTGATCCTACTGGAAGTGGCAATTCAAGACGCCTTCATCCGCAGCCATCACCTTGTTGGTATATTTTTTGACATCAAAAAGGCATACAATACTACCTGGCGGCATATAATTTTAAAGCAGTTATATGAATGGGGTTTCCCGATTTTTAAAATAATTTTTATCTCGATGTTGCTTCCGGTACCGAGTCGGTAGAGAAGTGTCAGACCTTTTTATTCAGGAAAACGGCATTCCTCAAGGTTCAGTTTTAAGTGTAACCCTTTTTGCTATTGCCATTAATAGCATCTCAACTGATAAATAAGGAGGCCCATCCGTTACTCCTTATACGTTGACGACTTTTTAATTTTTTTGTGCATCGGCTAGCCTGAGAAGTGCTGAGCGGCAGCTGCAGCTCACGCTTAACAGGCTGGATGAATGGTCAGTACACACCGGCTTTCGTTTCTCTGCTGAAAAATCTTGGTGTGTACTTTTTAGCCACAGTAGAAGTCTTTTAGCAGAACCTCATCTCACCTTGAGGAACACCGTTTTAAGTTTTAGTGAAACTGTTCGGTTTCTGGGCCTCATTTTGGACAGTAGGCTTACATGGCTGCCACATCTTAAAGATGTCAAAGCCAGTGGGGCGCCGACCGCTATTGCCTGCTACAGTTTTATAGAGCCTTTGTATGGTCGCGGTTGGAGTATGGTTGCAGTGTTTATGGTTCGGCACGGGACAGTTATCTCCATATACTGGATAGTGTCCACCATGCAGGAATACGTCTCGCCACGGGTGCATACCGCACCAGTCCGATACCCAGCATTTGTGCTGAGTCTGGCGAGCCACCGCTTTCCATCCACCGGCGTCTCCTCATGGTGCGACACTATATACATATTGCCGCAACTCCTGGCAGTCCCGTGTACGATGTAGTTATTCACCTTTACTTTGAACTTCTATATACCAACCGTCAAAGAGCAACTAAACCGTTCAGCTACCATACAAAGGCTATATTGGAGGAATATGGGTTTCAGATGCTCTCTTTTTATCAGCAGGGTTGGAGTAAAACTCCTCCCTTGCTTTTGAAGAGACCCAGAACAGTTTTAGAATTGTCGCGGTATAACGAGTGACTTATAATTTCAAACTGGATAGCTGTTGCAGCGTATACACTGCTGAGTGTTACGCTTTGTTAAAGTCGCTCCAGCATATGAAAGTAAGTCGCGGCATGAAGTACATCATATGCTGTGATTCCCTCAGCTGCATCCAGGCCATGGGAAGCATGTACCCAGCAGATCGTCTTGTCCAGGATATACAGGACACCCTCCGATCCCTTCAATCTTCTGGAAAGGAGGTCGTATTCTGCTGGGTACCCGGTCATGTGGGAATCAGGGGAAACGAGGCAGCTGATGGAGCTTCCAAGTTAGCCTGTAACAAGGTCAGAATTGACTTTGATCCGGTCCCAAAGTCTGACCTTGCCTTGGCGGGGAAAAAAGTTTGTTTTTGATATTTGGCAGAGGCAGTGGCTGGAGGTAGAGCATAATAACCGACCGTTGAGCCGTGGAGCAGCTCCTTCCAGCGGGCCGGGAGGGATGAAGTTCTCCTTACTCGCCTCCGTACAGGGCACTGTCCTCTTGACACACAGCTTTCTTCTCCGCCGGGAGGACCCACCGAAATGTGATGCTGTGTATTATTTTTAGACTTGAGGGCAGACGTTGGCTTGGCCAACGATCTGTCCCTCATTTTAAACAATGAGACCAGCAACGTGGCGAGTGTTTTGAAATTTTTTGTTTTGGCCAGGTCTAGCGCCTAAAATTTTAGGCAGATCGGCCTAGTTTTAAGATGGATGGATGGCCTCTTTACAGCCACCCATGCATGTGCATTGTTATTATTTTTTATATTGTTATGATTCATGTCTCGCTGGTCACTATACAGCCAGTGAGACTTGTAGTGTTTTTAATTCTCCTTTTAACCTTCTTGGCCCCTTTACAGCCATCCAGGTGCTGTACGGTTTAAAGTACCGGTGGCTCTTTTAAAACCACTCCTGATTTTATGATTTATTTTATTTGCTGTCTGTATGGCCGACCCCTTTACAGTCGACCATGCAGACAGTATTTTAGTACATTTTAAAGCCACAGTAATAGCTGGTTATTGTTAGGGCCCTAATGACCCTGACATCGACGCGCCCTTAAACACGAACAACAACAACAACACATTGGTTTGTTTATCTCTGAATAAAAATGGATTCTGTGTCATTTTAAAAGCATGTGACTCCTCTTACAATTGGACATATATTCTATACCTCTGTGTAAAGCAAATATATATAACAATGAGCAGGAAAATGCTTTAAGGCAATTAAGGAAGGATAGGGAAATATGACCCAACAATTACCACAGATGAAGGCGGCTGGGACGACAAACACAAGAGAAGCGCGGTATTTCGGCACACAGCCTTATTCGTGCAGAAGTGAAACACCAGGCAGAATCAGATGTGTACACAGAGACTGCCGCCACATGGCGGTCTCTGTGTAATGCTGTAAGCCGAAATATTGCGCTTCTCTTCTTTTTGTGTTTTTGTGTTCGTCGTCCCAGCTGCCTTTATCTGTGGTAAGTGTTGGGTCATATTTCCCTATCCTTCCTTGAAGGCGGCTGGGAATGATGAACATAAAAGAGCTGTCCGTCTCTCTTATGTTCATCGTTCCAAGCTGCTTTCATCTGTGGTAAGTGTTAGGTCGTATTTCCCTATCCGTCCTTAGTTTTATTACCTTAAAGCATTTTCTGATCATATGTATACTTGTATTTGCGCCCCACATTCATCATCTAAAGCTAAGTGGTGGTTCATTTCCCTATCCTAATTTGTTATCCTTTTCGCTACTTAATCTTTTTATTTCATTGTTTACTATATGTAATAATAAGAATAATAATAATAAAAATACTATAAAGTTCCCCATAGGTTAGTGATGGTTCAGTTTAGGCAATGGGGAAGGAGGCAAAGAGAGAACAAAAAAAGTAAATATAAATAAAAATAATAATGGCCATATATTATCTTAAAGTTGAGACCAGATGGTTGCCTTATGCCCAGTTTGTATTGGTAGGCAAGTTCCAACATTCAGAGTTCAGAGGAGCTGCTGCTATTATGGAGGGCTCTGATAGCATGAACCGTGAAACAAGAGATGAAATTATTCGTGTCATGGGCGATAGCATGGACAGCTCCGGGTGCTTTGGATTCTTTGTGAATACCGTCTGCCAGTGGCCATTTATTCTTATCAAAAGTGGATTTGTGGTCCAAACTACATATATATGACTTCAGGCAGTGGTTGCATGTTAACTGGTAAATTACATAGGAGGTTACACAGGATGTGTGTCCTATGATTGTAAAGTTTTCCTTAAAGTGGTGGTGGGATAGTGTGTGTTACACATCTTGCAGTGTGGTCTTTTGAATGGGAAAGAGCCTTGGGGCTGACTGTTGGGACGAGGGAGACTATGTTTGTGGACTAGGAGTTCGCTGAGGTTAGGAGGCCTACTGAAACAATTTCTGGGAGCGGCACGGAGGTTTTTGGGAAGAATGGATCTAATTTCTGGGCAGGTTTTGCAAGAAATCATAACCTTGCAACAGGATTCTGTTAATGGATTCGAGGTCTGGGTAGTATTGTGTGACCAGGACTGGATTGTGGTTGGTTTTTGTGGGTTTGGGAGGATTGATGGGCTGGGTAGGTTGTAATGTTGCCCGTGAAAGTTGTCTGTTAATCAAAGATGGAGGGTAGTTGCGAGATATCAAAGCCTGTGAAAAATTGTTTGAATAACGCTTGAGGGATTGTTGGTTGGAGCATATACGACTACATCAAATGCCAATTCTAGGGAGGGAATATTTGGTGTGGTATGGTGACAACTGTCAAGATGGAGATACTGTTGAAGGTTGGGTGGTTTGATGTGGACTAAGGGGATGTGGTAACCATCGGATATAAACAGATCCACATCCAAAAATATGGCGTGTTTTTGGGAGTAGGTCCAATTGAATTTCAGTATGTTAAAGATATTAAGATGGTTCAGAAAATTTAGCAGGTCATTTTCATTATGCATCCAAATCATAAAGATATCATTTATGATTCCAAGCCAAATGTGGGGTTTGAGAGGAACTTCCTCCAAAAATGTTTGTTCCAGATGGCCCATGAACAGGTTAGCTTATAAGAGGGCCAATTTAATGAGAAAAGGATTTCATAGGGAGGCTGTTGGGAGGACACTGATCCAGAAAATGTTCCATGGCCCAGAGGCCATGCTAGTGTGAAATGTTTGTGTACAAGGACGTGACATCAGTAGTTACCAGTATAGAGCTGGAAGGAGGGAGTGTAGATATACCATAAAGCTGGAAGAGGAAGTGTAGATATACCATAAGCCTGGAAGAGGAAGTGTTGTGTGTCCGTGGTATGTGAGGTGAGCTGACAGGCTATAGATATGGGTCAAGGAAGGCTGATATGCGCTCAATGGACGAAACGCAAGCTACGACAATAGGGCAGTCCTGGGTTTCCAGGATTTGGATTTTGTGAATGCTGTAAAGGGTAGGTGTACATGGATTTTGGGGAGTAAGAAGTGAAATGGATTGTGGGGTAAGACCTTGGAGGTGCTAGCTAAACTGTACATATTCCTGTATTTTCTTGTTGACAGCAGGTGTCGGGTCTTCAGATAGGAGACAGTAAGTGCTGGTGTCTGATAACTGACGAAGAATTTCAGCCAGCTAGTCACAATGATTCATGACTACTGTGGTTGACCCTTTGTCAGCACGAAGGATGTTGACATCAGGATTGGTAGAGAGTTGTTTCCTGGCATGGGTTTCAGCTGGACTAAGATTTCTGTTCACCAAGGATTTAAGGAAAGTGGGAGAAGTCAAACTAATGGACAGGAAATACTAAAAAATTTGGTGGGGATGTTTCTGGGGAAGAAGTGGAGTGTCAAGTGTGGACTGGGTAACACGTGGTCCTGAAGTTCCTGTTCACAGCACAGAGTGGCAAAGTGATACCGCCAGTGGAGTATACAGCAGAATTATAGTCACAGACTATACAGGCATGGTCAAATATAGGGGTAGGTGAAAAGGTGAGTCCTTTGGAGAGTAGAGAGCGTTGGGTTTCAGATAGTGGTGAAGAGTATTATAATTTTTATTTCACTTATTTCTCAGTTTTTTTGCACATACTTCCATGACGTAAAAGCCTATTTAGGACCATCAGCTGATGTCTACCACACTTCTGCAACAGGTTCCTGGGGACATGTTGATCAGCTATTTATTATTATTTTCTGGTTTATGCCTTTCTACCCTCACTCTCACTTCCCACCATGTTGTTTCTCCCCCCACCAGCCTTGTTGGCTAACTCAGCTGGCTGCCAGGCTCCAACATGCTGCTATCTAAGAATGAAGAATGACTAAAAGCTCGGAAATTTTACTCTATATGTGTACGTGTTTTTTCCTTGTCTCAAAAATGCAGGAATCCTCTTCTATGGTAAGCAGTGGTTTTTCTCCTATCCACTACATATATAATGATGCAACTAAGGAAAATGGAAGCGGCTTCTAGGCGATATAAATAAGAAAAGAAAGGGAAATTAACCCACCAGGCCCTAACGCAACTGTCTTGACACTAACACCTACCTTCCACAAACTACAGATCCTACTACCTCCATATGCCAGGAAATAAAAAATCTTCTTGACCTACAAGGCCCCCTGCAAGGTCTCTCTCCTCAGTCCATCTCCCTCCTGACTCCCCAGAATCCCCGCACTCCCACACTGTATCTTCTTCCTAAGATCCACAAGACTGGTAATCCTGGGCGACCTATAGTTGCGGCAAATGGACCGCCCACTGAAAGAATTTCAGCTTTTGTGGATCAACATCTCCAACCCTTTGTCCAAAATCTTCCCTCCTACATGAAAGACACTCCACATTTCCTTGAACGCCTATCCACAATCCACACACCTCTACCTCCAGACTCCTTCCTGGTCTCAATTGATGTAACTTCCCTTCATACCAACATTCCACATAGCCAGGGCCTCAGTGCCCTAGAATACTACCTAGACCTACGACCGCCACATAGCCTGCCTAGTACATACTTAATTTCAACCTTGGCCCATATAGTTCTTTCCAAAAATTTCTTTACCTTTAATTCTGTAGTATATCACCAAATCCGCGGTACTGCAATGGGCACCCGCATGGCCCCATCCTATACCAACTTATTCCTTGGTCAACAGGAGGAACGTTTCCTGAACAACAATCCCTTTAAACCCACTGTGTGGTTCAGATACATAGATGACATATTTATGATCTGGACCCACAGCGAAAACCACCTCCTTGAATTCCTCCACTCCCTTAACAATAGCAACAATTCCATCAATTTCACCTGGACTTACTCCTGCTCACACATCACATTCTTCGATGTTGACATCATGCTCAGGCACGGTGTCGTTCATACCGCAGTCCACATCAAACCCACTAATTTACAGCAGTATCTACACTTTGATAGCTGCCATCCATTCCATACCAGACATTCCCTCCCATACAGTCTTGCCATCCGTGGAAGTCGCATTTGCTCTGATGCTCATTCTCTCCATCAATACTCACAAAACCTATCCCAAGCCCTTATTTCCCGTTGTTACCCTAGGGATCTTGTACAGATAAACAGATCTCCCGCGCGATCAACCACCCTCCACGTAACCACTCTCACTTGTCTCCTACAAAAACCAACCATAGCCCTGTCTTTGTCACTCAGTTCTCTCCTGGCCTCGAGTCCATCAACCATATCACGACTGTTTTACTGTGAGAGCAGTAAGAGTTTTCCCTGACAGCACCACTGCAGCAGAACTCCGGAGATGGGAACTAGCGTACCAGAATATCCTGGATACGAGACACCCACCTGGACTTAACCACCATTAATAAAATCCAATTAACCCATCACTACCTTTTTTTTCCGTGTTTATACCGTACGCTTACTACATATGCTCATTTTACCATCGCCTGCAATATATATCTCAGACATTGCATACCGATATCGATAGTCTACTCCTTAGCCGTTTCCCCACCCTTCCCCACTACTCGGTTAGTCATTAGGTAACGTTCGTTGTGTACACACGTTCCGAGCCTAATGGCCCGTTTTTCTACTTGTGAACTAGGCAGATGCCGAAATATTGTGTAGTTGTTTGTCAGCATAAGTGTTCCCTCTCATCGCATCCATCCACTACATATATAAATTTACAATCTCATAAGTGGATTAACTGGATACACTGTCACAAGATTAATAAATGATATACAGATGGTGTTATTCTCACCTTTAATAGTTTCTTATTCCACAAGTTCTGAACAGAGCTGTCTACAGATACTGTTGCATTCTTGTTTTTAATTTTTTGTATCTTTGTTTTCAGAACCCAATACCAACAAACAAACCAGGTGTTGAGCCAAAGAGGCCACCAAAGCCTGTGAATATAACACCAATGGTAAAATTGAGCCCAACTGTCCCAAACATGATAAGCGTCACTTGGAATTCAGAGTTTGGACGGGGTTATGTTATTGCAATTTACCTGGTTCATAAACTGACATCCTCAGAATTATTGTCAAGACTCAAATCAAGAGGACTACGGCATTCTGACTTTACTCGAGGCCTTAGTAAGTTTATCACAAGTGCTCTATCTAACATTGGCATTGTAATGTTTAATCTCAAAGGGCATATAACAAGAAGCAAGGTATTACTATGTGATTTCGATGTGTTCTGCTGAATTGTGCTGTAAAAATATTATATTTCAACTCTGCTGTCTATCTCACTTAGGAATTAATCTATTCTGGTTTTCGGACTAACAGCTAATGAATCGTATGCTGTCGGTACATCTGCTGACCAGAACAATGGGGTATAGAGATATCTGTTAAAACACAATATTTTAAAAACACAATCTGGTGAACACCCATGATGATTTGATTGCAGTTATACACTGGGAAAGTTTCTGTTCTTACAATAACAGAGAAATTAATTCCAGATATCTTCTTCCTTTAAAAAAAACTACAAATAAATCTAAGTAAACAGTGTCTGTTTTTTGGCAGTTCAGTTTATTCCTGTTAAAATACTTTAAAGATGCCATAAAAATTTCAATGTATGATTTTTGGAAAAAAATATTTTTGACTGTATATTACCTTCGGGTTGTGGACTAAGTTAAGTTTATATTATTGTAACTTAATTCATCTGGATTTTTAGTAACCTTGTTAATTGTGTTATGCTTGTAACGCATTTATATAAAATATATTTCAGTGAAAAGAAAGCTGCTTCTTTCTCCAAAGTTACCACGGTCCTGTCTCTAAATCTATGAATTTTATTTGCCGACACATTATAGCTATTAATGAAGAAAATTTTTAAAGTTGTAACATGTCTGGTTCATAATTTAACATGAAATTTTTATTGTGTGTTTATAGATGCTGCATGATGGAACAAAATTTTTAAGAAAAGTATTTCACCCCACTCTCCTGATTCAGTTCACACGGAATTAGTGTCTCTGATATAGAAGTTGTCCCTGAAAGGATTGCAACATATTTCTATTCAGGCTGAAGCATTTCGAAAGTTTCCAGTGGCATCTTGTTCAGCTTCACATAAAACTTGATCACATATCTTTCATCCAATGTTTCCTCCGTCGTAAGAAAGACGCAACTACTACACAGGACCTAACAAACTGACACGTTCTATAATGTTACTATTATATGGCTCCTCATCTATGTCACTGGATGCCACATGTAATGTCTAACTTTCTCCTCCTTTGTTTGCATCATAAGAGCTTAATGCTTTCTTCCATCTGTTTAAGTCGATTATTCCAGTTCTCCGCACTTTTTTGTTCACCCAGTGCAATTCTCCATTCTTTTATCTTCTACTGAATACTTCCGTTAATGTCTTCTTTTCTTTCTTTTACCATTTCTTGACTTGTTTTCCCTTGATTTTCTTTCATTTCCATCAAAGGAGGACATCATTTGTTGAAAATCTACATCCCTTTCTTAAGTTTCACTTGTTTGACTTGGCTCTGATGAAGACGATTTAATACATAACTACTTCTTCCCTCATTATTGTTTCATTACCCAATTCTTTATCCCCTTCACTATTATCAAGACTACTTTTTACAAAATAATCAGCAACTCCATTTTCCTCCACATTAACATTAATGCTACTACTGAATTTATTTTGATCATTACAATTATCATTACTATCTTCATTCCCACTTATTTGTTAAAGATCAAAACTGAGAATCTGAGACATACAATTTCCCAACCAGAATTATTACTTACTTCGGCCTCAAATTACTTTTAGCATTCATTGTTACTTCATCATCATTATCGTTGGGGACCATCTCCAGTTTCCCGGTTGTGGTTTACGAGCCTTGGTTGTTATAGACGATTGTTTTCCACCTTTTCCTGTCCAGAAAGGTTTCTCTGTCTGTGATGTACTCCCAAATCCAGCCTCTTCTCTCTATGTCCTTCTTCAGTTGGTCTGTCCATCTCCATAATGCCAAAAAATATAATTTAAAATAATCAGAGAATAAATAATCTTGTTATGTTGCAAACACAGCCTGCCAAGACAACAACAATTGCTTTCAACTTATAGACTGACACAACAATGAATCAACACTGTTCTCAAATATTCCACTGAGTTAGAAACCAAAACAGAAAATAGTGACAGGCCGAAACTTCGGCCATGCCGAAACTATTAACTCGGATTTATTTATGATGAGAAATATGTAAAAGTAAAAAGCGGTTATGTTTGATTCAGACATTACTTACCTACATTTTAGGTAATTGTTGATGGATTATACTTTGTACCCTATTGTAATTTTAACCACCCAGATAACTACCTGCTAAACTTCAGTAACTTGACTTTAACAGTGAGAAAGCGCGTATAGCTCATGCAAATTAAGTTGTCACCTCGGCCCCTTCCACATACTGCGTGAGGTGCCTAGTAAATTTGTACGAGTGGTACGTCTAAATTTTTTCATTGGAGTTCATATGTACTTGAATTAATTTTCCTAATTCAGAATGCATGCCATATGCCTGCTTAATGACAGAGGTTATATTTTCTGTGATCTGTGAGGTATTATTTATTTAACTTACACTATTTTCTTTCAGATAAAAATATCACAAAAAGAAAGAAAAAATTCGATTTGTGGTTTTTCATGAAACCCCCTACCAAGTCATCTAACGAGGTTTGCAAAGTTTGTAATAAATCATATCCATTTGTAAGCAACGAACCCAAAAAATAAACATTACATTGGAGTAAAGCAACCTTTATCAAAGTTTTATGGCGCGGTGCATAGGCAACTGTTAACACAACAGTCAACAATAGACTAATTGAAAAATTATTTAAATGAAGACAAATTTAAGTGAATTGAAGTATTGAGTACTGACCAACCAAATCTTGTTCAGTCAATGGTCTTGAGTTTGACCTCTAAATCTGAACTTGTACAGTGGGCTTATAACCATGAAATTGCAAAAAGGATTGACGAGGCTATAATGGACGTAATAAATTCTTGTGGACATGCTGCCTTATGTTTTGGTGGAAGGTGAAGCATTGCGGCGATTCAATTTCACTGATTCCCACGCAGTTCACAAATATCAGATGAAATCACTGATGGCACAAACATATGAGAAAACTAAGATTAAAAAAATCGAAAAAAAGGCAAAAAAGCGAATGGGTGAGTGCTGCCACTGATATCTGGACCAACTTCTCAGCTTTACAGCTCATTTTATCGTAAATCGTCAACTCCTAAAAGTTATACTGGGTGCATGCGTGCTGGAACAGGATCATACCAGTTAATATGTTGGGCAAAAGTTTATAGAGATGGTGAATGAATGGAGCTGAAGGCAAGACTTTTCAGGTCCTAGATGAGAGTACAACAAATATGGCTTTGGTCAATATGAATCTATACTTTGTGTGACACACATGCTGCAGTTGGTGGTAAAACATTCACATTTTCAGACCCCGCAGGGGCTTGGTACGCAAGTGCCAGGTACGGGTTTGGCGAACCCGCGGTGCCCGAGCTGGAAACTTGTGAGCGCCGCAAGTTTCCCACACCGTAAACTCCTACCATGCTTCAACGACCACCGTAGGGCGTGGCGGTGGAACGTTGTGTGCCTAGGAGAACGGGGATCTTGGCTTCATCGCCTGGATTGCGAGGACGTAACAAACCTCTATAAAAAACCCTCAACCTCAAGGTGAGGCACGTGCCGAGGAGGCGAATGAGTGATGAGGGAAATCACTCGCTAGCGTGCAACCTCAGGGGCACCTGCGCACCCCTGTTGTATTAGCACTTCCTTTTAAACTGGTTTTACTCGTGGGACCAAAATTCAGTCATCCACAAAAACCCAAAAAACCTGCGGTACGGGTGTGCCGCAGGATAATAAAAATACACCCACCTCAAAGAAGCGTGTGAGGGTTGATAGCCCACCCGCATCTGGAACAGAATGTAACAGAATGGCTTGCCCATTAGATAATGCTTTTGTTATAATGCATAGGAAGGAAGGGACCTTTGAAAATTTATCCCCTTTCTATATTTCAAAGGGACTGGAGGGTATTGCAGGCACATTGAAATCTGTTAAGAAACTCAGGAATGGCACCCTGTTGCTGGAAACCTCTACCAGCAGGCAAGCCTCCCTGCTCCTTAAGTGTGAGAACCTCGGGGAGTTCGCAGTAACATGCGAACTCCATAAAACACTAAATAGCAGTAAAGGCGTCATCACCTGCCGCGATTTAATAGATGTTGAAAAAGAGGAAC
The DNA here is from genome assembly GCA_031002005.1 of Vandiemenella viatica. Classification (NCBI taxonomy): domain Eukaryota; kingdom Metazoa; phylum Arthropoda; class Insecta; order Orthoptera; family Morabidae; genus Vandiemenella; species Vandiemenella viatica. The sequence goes on from JARYHS010009186.1 coordinate 56,854,791, forward strand.
TCCTTAAGGAATGGGGAACTGAAAAAGTGGTTGAGGTCCGACAGATAACACGGAGAGTAAATGGCAGCCTTGAGAAGACTGCCACCTTCGTGTTGACATTCGACACGCCAACGTTACCAACAACAATTAAAGCAGGGTATTTGAACTTGAATGTTCGCCCGTATGTACCAGACCCGATGCGCTGTTACAAGTGTCAAAGGTTTGGGCATACGACGGTGAACTGCAAAGGAAATGCCACCTGTGGGAAATGCGGCAAGAGTGCCCATGAGCCGGGTGCGTAGTGCACTCTACCACAGGTGTGTATTAACTGTTCCGAATCCCACCCTGCGTGGAGCAAGTCGTGTCGAGTTTATGTCGAAGAATGAAAGATCCAGGAGTACAAAACAAAAGAAAGAATTACGTACTTCGAGGCGAAGAAGAAGGTAAAGGCGCTTGCCCCGCCCGTCTTCGCTACTAGCTTCGCGACTATGGTGAAAACTCCTGTGAGAAAAGAAAGTGTCGCCACCCAGACGTCCATCGCGGACATGAGCACGAGCACAATGTGCTCTTGCGAGTGTAAATGCGGTGCAAAAACCGTAACGGTCAGAACACCGAAGACTGCGGACGTCGGGAGCAGCACGGCCGCAACCTCGACCACTCCAGCAGTAGTCAAAGCCTCACCAGTAGCATCACCAGTTGTAACAGACACCCCTGAACCTACAGCAGCACATGAGGCTGTAGTAGCCGCAGTACAACCTATTAGGCCACTGGAGAAAATTAGGGGTCCAAAGTTTAAACAAACTGACCGCACAAAATTCATAAGGTCACCCTCTTCATCCCCGCCCAGGCTGCCCAGTGGCAGGGAGAAGGGGAAGAGACCAAGGAAAAAGAAAAAACAAGGTGGCTTCGAGGTTACGATTAGTGCGCCGGAGATGGATGTAGGATCATCGGAACCCGATGACATAGTGATGCTGCTGGACGAGGGTACACCCGTTTCTCAGCAGCCAGGAAGTGATGTCCCACCCGAACCGGGGCGGGTTAATTTTAATGAATAGGATGGCTCCCATACTTCAATGGAATCTAAACGGTTTTCAGGCTCACAAAGAAGAGGTACAACTCTTAGCACGGTCTAACCCTTTGTGTCTCTGCTTACAGGAGACACATTTTAGACCGTCACACGAACCCGAGGGTGATCGAGCGAAGGGGGGAGTGGCAGTGTTTGTCCAAAACACTGTCCACTCCGAACCTGTTGCTCTCACCTCCCCTATACAAGCAGTTGCATTTAAAATATATGGCCCAATACAATTTACCATCTGCTCCATATATTTACCACCTGGTGCACCAGTTGATTACGATCAACTAGTTGATCTGGTGCGGCAAATTCCTCGGCCATATCTCCTACTGGGAGACTTCAACGCCCATAGTGCGCTTTGGGGGTCGACCACCGATTGCCCCAGAGGTCGAGAAATTTGTAGACTATTGGAGCAGGAGGAGTTGTGTATCCTCAACAACGGCCAAATGACTCATTTTACAACTGCTTCCGGTACGTCCTCTGCCATTGACCTTTCCCTTTGCTCTCCTTCTGTATTGGACTCCGTGCGCTGGGAGGTGGACCGCGACCTTCATGGAAGCGACCACTTCCCAATATGGCTGCGCATTGAACTCGATCGTGGAAGAAGAACTAATCATCACAAATGGAATATCAGCAGAGCTGATTGGCAGCTCTATCGCCGGTCCGTCACACTTCAACAGTGTGACAATATTGACGAGAAAGTGAAACACTTCACCGAAGTGATCCACCAGGCGGCTGATATATCTATGCCTAGCAACTCTGGAGCGCTGCGACGAATGCCTGTCCCTTGGTGGAGCGATGAATGTCGTTCCGCCATCCAGGGCCGCAGACGGGCCTTGCGCCGTTTCAAGTTGCACCCAACACCTGACAACCTCGCGGCGTTCAGAGTTGCTAGAGCAAAGGCGCGTCGAGTGATTAAGGAGAGCAAGAGAAGGTCATGGCTGAATTTTGTGAGCACAATTAACCGATCCACTTCATCGACAAAAGTATGGGAGTCAATCCGTCGTATATCTGGAAGGTACTCTCGATCGCCAGTATCTGGATTACTGGATCAGGGGCGTGTAGTCACCGACGAGCGAAGCATTGCGCAGCTGATGGCAGAGTCTTTCGCCGCTATCACCTCGTCTGCCAGGCTGGAACCTCGGTTTCAGCAAAGAAGAGCTGCTGCCGAACGAGATTTTCTAAGCTTTGACTCGCCGGATTTCCAGGCGTACAATACCCATTTTACATTTTGGGAGTTGGAAGCCGCCTTAAAAAGCACCAAGGACGCAGCACCAGGACCCGACCTGATCCAGTACCAGATGCTGAGGCATCTTGGTAAAGATGCTAAAGAGTACCTTCTAGGTATTTTTAACGATATATGGACCGGAGGACACTTCCCCGACTCGTGGAAAGAAGCAACGCTAATACCCATTTTAAAACCAGGGAAGGACAAATTGTTGCCAGGTAGTTATCGCAGCATTGCCTTAACAAGCTGCGTGGGGAAGACACTGGAGCGGATGGTCAACCGCCGCCTTATTTGGTGTCTTGAATCCCGAAACCTTTTGAGTCGCTTTCAGTGTGGATTTAGGAAGTTCCGTTCTACCTTGGACAACCTGATCCTGCTGGAAGCGGCGATACAGGACGCCTTTATCCGGAACCAACATCTTGTGGGTGTGTTTTTTGACATAGACAAGGCCTACGATACTACTTGGCGGTATGGTATTTTAAAACAACTCCATGAATGGGGTTTTAGGGGAAATCTACCCCGTTTCATACAGTCATTTTTATCTCAGCGTTGCTTCCGGCACCGAGTCGGTAGGGAAGTGTCAGATGTTTTTATCCAGGAAAATGGTGTTCCTCAGGGTTCAATTTTAAGTGTTATTCTTTTCGCTGTTGCGATAAACAGCATCTCAACTGTAATAAGGAGTCCGATACGGTTCTCCTTATATGTTGATGATTTTTTAATTTTTTGTGCATCATCTAGTCTGAGCGGCAGTTGCAGCTCGCGCTGAACAGGCTTGATGAGTGGTCAGTGCGAACTGGTTTTCGATTTTCTCCTGAGAAAACCCAGTGCGTACTTTTTAGTCGATCTCGTAGCCTTTTACCAGAACCTCGTCTTACCCTGAGGAACACCGTTTTGTCTTTTAGTAATAATATTCGTTTTCTGGGCCTCATATTTGATATTAGGTTAAGCTGGCTACCACATCTAAAAGATGTGAAAGCTAGAGCCCTAAAAGCCCTCAATATTTTAAAGTGCCTTTGTGGCAGGTCATGAGGTGCTAACCGCTCCTGCCTGCTACAATTCTATAGAGCCTTTGTGCGGTCGCGGCTTGAATACGGTTGTATAGTATACAGTTCGGCACGGGACAGTTATCTGCGCATTTTAGACAGTGTCCATCATGCAGGAATCCGGCTCGCAACCGGTGCCTACCGCACCAGACCGATTATCAGCATCTGTGCTGAGTCAGGCGAGCCACCGCTTTCCACCCGCCGGCACCTCCTCAAGGTGCGACACTACTTGCACATTGCCACAACACCAGCTAGTCCCGTGTACGATGTAGTAATTCGCCCAAACTACAAACGACTGTATACAAACCGCTTAAGAGCAACCAAACCGTTTAGCTTACGCACAAAGGCTATTATGGAGGAGTATGGGTTTGAGATGCCCCCTTTTTATCACCAAGGTAGGAGTAAATCTCCTCCCTGGCTTTTAAAGAGGCCTAGAACAGTTTTAGAATTGTCGCGGTACAACAAGCTGTGTACCGCCGACAATGTTTTTATCCGAACTTTTAGCGATGTTTTAAATCAGTTCCGCGATTTTACCCCGGTATACACAGATGGGTCTAAGCAGGCTAACGGAGTTGGCTGCTCCGTAGTGTTCCCTCGAGCGACTTATAATTACAAACTGAATAGCTATTGCAGCGTATACACTGCAGAGTGTTACGCCTTGTTAAAGTGGCTCCAGCATATGAAAGTAAGTCGCAGCATGAAGTACATCATATGCTGTGATTCCCTCAGCTGCATCCAGGCCATGGGAAGCATGTACCCAGCAGATCGTCTTGTCCAGGACATACAGGACACCCTCCGATCCCTCCAATCTACTGGAAAGGAGGTCGTATTCTGCTGGGTACCCGGTCATGTGGGAATCAGGGGGAACGAGGCAGCTGATGAAGCTGCCAAGTTAGCCTGCAACAAGGTACGAATTGACTTTGATCCGGTCCCAAAGTCTGACCTTGTCTCGGCAGTGAAAAGATTTGTTTCCGACGTTTGGCAGAGGCAGTGGCTGGAGGTAGAGCATAATAAGCTCCGGCTGGTCAAACCGACCGTTCAGCCGTGGAGCAGCTCCTTCCAGCGGGCGAGGAGGGATGAGGTTCTCCTGACTCGCCTCCGTATAGGGCACTGTCCTCTGACACATAGCTTTCTCCTCCGCCGGGAGGACCCTCCGGAATGTGATGCTTGTGGCGTACCTCTGACGGTGCGCCACATTTTAGTTGATTGTGCTTTGTTTTTAGACTTAAGGGCAGACGTTGGCCTGGCGAACGATCTGGCCCTTATTTTAAACAATGAGACCAGCAGTGTGGCGAATATTTTAAAATTTTGCGTATTGGCCGGTCTAGTGCCTAAAATTTTAGGCAGATCGACCTAGTTTTAGGATGGATGGGTGGCCTCTTTACAGCTACTCATCCATGTGAATTGTTTTTAATTTTTATATTTTTAAATTCCTTTTCGCTGGCCACTATACAGCCGGCGAGAGTTGTAGTGTTTTTAATTATTTTGGGACCCTGTAAGGCCCCTTTACAGCCATTCAGGTGGTGCACGGTCTTGTGTTCTGGTGGCCCCTTTTCTAAGCCACGTTTTATATTTGTGAATTATTTTATTTGCTGTCTGTATGGTCGACCCCTTTACAGTCGACCATGCAGACAGTATTTTAGTACTTTGAGCCACAGTTTAGGCTGGTAATTGTTAGGGCGCTAATGACCCCGCTGTCGATGCGCCCTAAAACAACAACAACAACATTTTCAGACGAAGAAACCAAAGACTTATTTAAAAATGCAGAAAAATGGTAGGCCATTTCAACCATAACGAGCAAGCAGCCAGAATATTGACAGAATGTCAAAAACAGTGCGGACTTCCAAAACATTCTTTGGTGCAAGTTGTTGATGTGAGGAGGAGCAGCATATATTTGATGCTAGAAAGGCTTTTGAGCAAAAGAATGTAGTCAACTTGTACAGCATTGAATATGGTAAGCTTGATATTTTTTCCTCTTGTGAATGGGATGTTTTAAAGAACCTCAAAGCACGTTTTGATATACTTGATATATAACGTGATGACGCATGACTTCGATATCACTGTTAACCCGCAAACTGCAAGTTCGATCCGAAAACAGATTAGATGATGACAGACATGAAAAACTCACTGTACGAGTAATTGAACATCAAATTCTCTTATATTAATAGATACCCTTCATTGTTTGCTGCGACAATATTGGACCAAAGAATTTAATCGAAATATCTCAATTCCGATGAAGTGGATGTTACAGCAACAATATCTTTTTTGATGTAGTACTGTATGTGTATGCCGGCGGAGAAAATGTTTCCTCAGTTTCTCTAGAACTGATCTTGTCACCCTCCAACAAAAGGAGAGTCTTTGGGATACACACGATAATACTCCTAATCAGATGGAGACAATTTGATCTGAATATCAGAAACCGTTTTGGAAAAAGAAAATCAGTCTTATCTGTCGGAGCCACTATTGTAATGCAATGCCGACATTATTATTGGAACAGCGGTCCATATCCTACACTGGGAAAAGCAGTAGTAAGATATCTTTCTGCTCTGCCTACCAGTGTTCCAAGCGACCAGCAGTTTAGTGCCACTAAACAAATATACGTATATTGTCGTAGTTATCAGCTTGGTATATTAATAATTCCGTGTGGTAGTAATGACCTGGTGAAAGTGTTTCTTTTGGCTGAGCATTCGCTCCTGTCGCAGCCGCCTTAACCTAACCCAGTAATTCTACCTGGTACAGGGTACCTACAGTTTAACGTGAAATCCGAACCACGGATGCGTTCTGGCGTTTGTCACATTATACAGCAAGCTGTGCCAGAAGGTTGGGTTAAGGGCCTGTGAAAATCCCCGCCGAGACAGGTATTCAAACCGGGGCCTTTCGATCCCCCGTCAGGCACCTTGACCACTGAACTACCAGACCAATCCTACATATTGTGACATTATCATTAACTCCCCAAGCCATTTTTTATTATTATTTTTATGAATATTTTTTATGAGTGTGTTATTAGGCTTAAGTTCTGTATTAATAGTTAGTTACTTAATTTGTATTTAATGTAGGGTTTCCACAGTTTGTAGTTTGTGTAGAAATCATGGGTAGCTTAGTGCTTTTATATTAGTATAAATCCGTGACCCAGACGAGCCATCTGTTAGACAGCAGTTGTTTATTTGGTCTGCTGTTTTTTTTTATAAAGGCTCTGGGGTTGGGACGGACGGAGTGTGTGTCTGTGTGGTGTGGAGAGTAGACCGCTGTGACCTGCCAGAGCAGGCAGTCTCGCTGTACACAAGCCGAAGCAGCTTGTATGTTAATGTAATAGTGGTGTTAAAAATAAAAGCAACATTATATTCAGCAGAACGTTAATTTTATTTACATAGTATAAAATTACTACAATTCCGAGCTGATGGCTTACATGTGTAAAAAGAGGTGAATGTGGGCTGACCTCAAGAATACACGCCAGCAGTAGCTCGTAATATGCTTGGTGAAAATGTAAAAAAAACTGCTTTTCGTAGCATACAATATAAGATTTTTTTAGTTACGAATACTAAAATTAATTAGCAATTAACTATAATATTTGGTTTTTCTTTTGATTTTATAACTTTTTTAAATTAAATACTTTACTGTGTTATTAATAATTACTGTAATTGTTGTGGAGACTGATAATTAGGTAATTTTCTTTCTTTGTTGGGACTGAGGTAATCGTCAAGTGCTACATAAGAAATCTCAATAAATTTATTGAGATCTTGTACGTAGTAGCACTTCATGATTATTTTTTTATTATTTTAAATAATTAATTAATCATATAAATATTGTTAACACAATCAAAATACTAAATTTATAATGAGTCTGTACACATATCTATGTGTTGATTTTTAATGTTTGTTTACAAGAGTAATTCTTTAACTTATTTATTAAATTGTTGATATAACATACTTAAAGCATCATTTTTGTTGCATACGTCATTTATCATTTTAATTTTATTTAACATGAGTTAACTGTCTGTATATGTGTTAGAATGCAGTTAATTTCAGTATACTATAGAAATTTTAACATGTCTGAATAAGTTTCGGTTTTAGCCCGAACTTAGACCAAGGCCATACATTCGGTTTCGGCTGAAAATTTTGTTTTGGTCGGACACTAACAGAAAACCATATTTACTTACAAACAGTTGTTTACAGTTGCTTTAATATAAATTAAAACGGAAGATAATAGTCTCTCATTAAGTTTGCTTTTTGTAGCATTTCATATTTAAAAAATATTGATAAACTTTACATCTGAAAAAACTTTGATCTGCTTTTCAGTAACATGTTACTAATGAAAGAAACTTTAAAAAATTAAATTACTGTCTCTGCTGTAACGACAAATGGCAATTGTCATTCCGGCTTAGAATAAATGTCAGTTTAATTAAAACTTTAACTAATGTTGTTGCATGACCAAAGTTTATGCATTATGGTTTATTTTCTTTTTAGGTATTTTACTGACAATTTTCGTTAATGGTCTTTCTTCATGTTCACTGTACGTGAATTATTAGACATTGTGGCAAATTCTAGATCCGTGTTGGTACGCAAAAATTGTTGTTGTTGTTTTAGGGCGCGTCGACAACGGGGTCATTAGCGCGCAAAAATTGATCACGGGCTTACACTAGTTATATATAATTCCTTCCCCCCTTCTCTTTTTGAAGAACCACTTTTATTTTTTCTTAGCTAATACGAAAGTAGAGTTCTCTTATTTCTTAAAAGATAGCAACATTATAATAACAGTGAGCAGGAAAATGCTTTAAGACAGTAAAACTAAGGAAGGATAGGGAAATATGACCCAACACTTACCACCGATGAAGGCAGCTGTGAACAATGAACACAAAAACCACGAGAAAAGTGAAATATTTTGGTATACAGCCTTATTCGTGCAGAAGTGAGATACTAGGCGGTGTCATAAATGTACACGGAGACGGCCGTGTTGTCTCACTCTCTGGTGGTTCTGGATCACCTTTCTACGGTTTCTTAGTTTGTAACAATACCTGTCTTTATTATTGTCCCAGGAGGCATGAAATTGATCAACAATATCCCGTTTTGGTCCCAAAAGACAGTTGTCATGCTAGCACTTGTTTAAACTTTTTTGGCTTGGAAAAAATTGAATGGCGTCACTTGCATGAGTGTTGTTATGTTCCTAGAGTGAAGTGAAATAGCATATTTCATTGCCAGCAACAGTAGAATCCAAGAATTCCTCCTCCTTCTCTTCACATTGTTAAAAAAAATATTGAGAACTGTCAAAATTTTGCTGCTTGTGATTTTCTGTGAATGTTCATATGACCAACTGTGTATACATCTTCCCATACCTCAACTTTTCAATCAATATCTGCTAATGTGTGTTAGGAGAAACCTCAGGAATCTAATGAGAAAGTTCACAGATAGTTATCCTGTGGTCTTCCAACAATATTCCCTCAACCATTTCAATCATCTCATCTGAAATCATAGTCTTCCTCCTTCACCATGAATGTCCGTATGACCACCTATAAACTCCATACACCATTTGAGGACGTGTTGAATGGCAATTCACTTTTCAGCATACACTTCCATCTGTTGATGAATGTCTGTAGGTGGAACCAATTTCACATTTAAAAATAATAAAAAAAAACAGCAAATTACTGCATGAATTTTGCACTTGGTGGTAACAGTGTTCGGCATTTCCATCACGTCACATTACATGGCATACCGATATCGGGCACGGTAGGAAAAAGAGTGAGAGAACTACGGGACAGGGCCGCATTTAAGCATAGGCTACATAGACTGTAGCCTACGGTTCCGCACCACAAACCCGGGCCCCTGCCCGGGCGAGCAGTAGAGCTAAAAAAAAAAGGCTGCCCATAAATTGTTTGCTCCGAATTTCAAATTTAAACATCGATAGCCCCCTGTCTTGCTGTGCTCTTGTTTGTTTGAGCATTGAAAACACTGATTTTCATGCATCACTCAAAGAGTCTGTGGCTATTGAAGTAAAACTCAATGGAAACACCTTTTACAAAGATGATGACTGACAGCGAACCTCTAGATTCTCGATAACAAGATACGCGATGAAGACAACAGAGAACGTCATCTTTTTGCGACACTATCCGGCTGAAAACACAGCAATACTATGTTGCTGAGATAATCTGTTTCTAAATAACCTCGAAATCCCTTCTTACCGTCTCTCTATTGCCTTGCCACAGCAGGAATCTAGATGTTTCCATGATATTTTTATTTTGGAATTTTTTCTGTTCAGATTCTGTTTAACAGATTTTTATGTAAACTTTTTGCCTTAAGGAAATGCTACAGCACACTGATTACGTATTTAGCATTAACTGTGTTTAAATTTTGATAATGTAGATACTTCAATCAACAAAAATTGGCGACGTCATTTAAAAGTTATTGCATGGTAGATAAGTGGTATTTACAGATTAGTATCTGGTGCTAAGTTTGTTAGGACCTTTTATTAAAATGTGATATTAGTAGCTGTTGACATATCTACCAGCTCTGTGTTCAGTAATTTAATTTGTGTGTGTAAGGATGGATCTTTTTATTTTCTGTAGTTAAGGAGAAGCTGAATGAAGATGCTGACAGTGAAATTGCAACAACTTCTCTTCGAGTCTCACTTGTCTGCCCATTGGGAAAGATGAGAATGACAACACCTTGCAGAGCAACAACATGTTTCCATCTACAGTGTTTTGATGCATCCCTATATCTTCAGATGAATGAAAGGAAACCAACTTGGATGTGTCCGGTCTGTGACAAACCAGCTCTCTATGACAACCTAGTAATTGATGGGTATGTTTGCGTTGTACAGTGTACTTATGTTTTATGATAAATTAATTATTTTTAAATATTTGAATAAATCATTTCCCCCTCCCCTTTTTTACAGTTGAATATGTAATGGTTTAATATATGTTTTGTTAAGAACACTCAAGTGCCGAACTCATGAATCACATTTATTGCACGTTTTATTCAATCACAATACATAGAATGTTGGCACCAGACTTGATCATTGTCATATTGGACTATCCTTAATATTCAGATTGCAGATTAGCGTATAGGACTACAATTGCTTCAGCACACATGTTTAACATTCCTAATCAGTACAGTTTCCACACAACCGACTCCATCACGAGCACATGTTGGACTCCGTCCTCACAATGGCTTTTCTGTCGCTTCACGTCTCTCGGCCGATCACGACGCCAGTCCTACTCACGTGACTGATCTAGCCAACCAGCGTCTTCCCCGCTACCTCACTTTTCAGCGATATTCCACTTTCTTTCAGATGATGCACTCCTCATCTATTAGGGTGTGCAACGCTATCATTACAATCCCCTTCAAAATGACACTTGTTTTGTTTGTTTACACAAAGAAAACTAGTGGAATTTTCTATGACTGAAATATTTCCCTTAAAACACTCACTTTATCACTTACAATACTTACTTTTCAAAATATATATACACTTTTCATACCTATGTCTGGTGCCAGTTACAAATTCAATATATTATACCCTAAGAAATAGTACTTATATTATTTACAATGATGAACATAGAAAGAATCACAAATACATGACATTTTTGCATCATATGACATCATAACAAAAACAAAGAAATTACATAAAACCCAGTCCTGTCACGAAACAGACACACAAAACTCTGACTACGTTGACATACTGTTTTGGTTATATTAAGTACAAACACACTATGTGTCCATATAAAGAGTGACAAAGTAATACATGTTTCATGTTTTGAGGTTATACATGTTTACCTCAGGACTTGTGCGTTAGGTGTGAAAAAATGGTATTTACGTTTCATCACCTTTATATGGCTTCAAGTCCATGACATTGTATTTGCCTTTGATTTCTCGAGAATGTGGGTCTATGAGTACATAGGCATTTGAATGTTGTACCTCTTGTACCTCGTATGGTCCTGTATAGAGGTGAAAAAACTTTTTATTTTCACTGTTCAGTTTGGAGGACTTGGGGTGTGTTTTGATCAATATCATAATCACCCTTATTATAAGAAATATGGATAAGTTTTTTTATCATGTCGCATCTTTCTATGAAGCGCTTTACTTCTAAGTTCCTGCAGTGCTATTTTAAGCTTCAATGTGTAATCCTGCGCCGTAGCTGGATAGGTAATGTATTCTTTTGCGAGTGTAGGTGGTTCCCTTTGGAACATTATCTCATATGGGGATATTGTGGTGAAACTGTGTGGGATCGTGTTTATTACATCCTCAATTTTGGGTATCTCCCACGCCCGCTTTTTATGGTTGTCTGAGCAATAAGTGCGCAACCAACGACCTAGTTCGCGCATTACCCTTTCTGCAGGGTTTCCTTTTGGTGAGTAGTATGAGGTTTTAAGTATTTGGATGCTTAATTGTGTAAGGCACTCTTTCCAGATTTTACAAATAAATTGCGAACCATTGTCCATCAAAATGCTTTTGGGTGTTCCAACCTGAGGAATGTAATGTTCAACTAGTTTCAAACAAATCGTACGGGCAGTCGCTCGTTTGAGTGTGTACAATTTATCAAATTTGGTAAATACATCGAGTCTGACACGTACTTGTGTTACTCCCCTCTAGAGGGTGGTAAAGGTCCATAAATGTCAATGGCTACTAATTCTCGGGGTTGCGATGGAATGATACTCCGGAATTCTCCCTCTTTCTTTATATTGTCAGCTTTAGTTACTTGGCAAAGGTTACAGGTAGCAATAATATTCCTGATATTCTTATACGTATTGTGGAAATAAAACCATTGATGCAACGATTGATAGCACTTGTTAATACCATAGTGTCCATGACTTAAGTGGTGATATGTTATAAGAGTGTGTACTAGGTGATCAGGTATCCAAAGCTTCCATTCATTTGAACCATCATAATCTCAGTTAAATATATTCCAACTTGTGTAATTTCCCTGAGGGGTCATCTTCTGTTAGCTTTTGAGTCACTACCTTGATTGTGTCATCTTTTTGTTGTTCTTCAGCCATGCGTTTAAAACAATCACGTACTTGTGTTTCGCGTTGTACTCCCTTAATATAGAATAGCTGAGGCGTGCTACTTGTGTGTGTGGGTATGTCTGCTTGTTCCAACCCCTGGGGCAACCGTGAAAGTGCATCTGCAGTTATATTTTGTGTCCCCGGTATATATTTAATGTCATAATCAAATTCTTGTAGATAAAGTGCCCACCTTGTTAGGCGCCCGTGAGTTAACTTACATTTATTTAGGAATGATGGTGCTTTGTGATCAGTGTGCACTATAATTTTCTTGCCTAGGAGGAGGTATCGGAATTTCTGGAATGTCCACACGATTGCCAGTGCCTCCTTCTCCGTAACCCCCTAATGACGTTCTGCCTGTGTCAGTAGGCGACTAGCAAATGCGAGAGGTTTCTTTTCTATTCCTTCTTTATCCAGTATCTCCTGAAAAATTTCTGCTCCTAGACCATAATCAGAACTGTCGGTGGTAACCCAGATGGGATATTCCCAGTTAGGTTGTGCTAATACAATATTGGAGGCAAGGATATTCTTTATGGTTTGGAAGTCATTCTCACATTCTGGTGTCCACCGACATGTTAAGTTTGTTTCTGTAATTCTGCTAGGTGTGGGCTATTGAGGATCTGTTTGGGACCAAATTTGTGATAGTTACCGCAAAGTCCCAAAAAGCTTTTGAGCTGGTTGTTGTTTGTTGGAGCTGGGAAATTCTCAATTGCTTCTAAGTTGTTTTTCTCTATTTTAAGTCTTAGAGGTGTGATAACATGACCCAGAAATTCAATTTGAGAATTGAGGAATACACATTTTTTTAGTTAAATGGTCATTCCTCCTGCTCGTAGGGCCATAAGTACTTCCCTCAGAATCTGCCAATGTTCTTCGAGACTGTCAGTCGCAATGAGAATGTCATCAACATATACAATTATTTTCTTTAGTAATTTAGGTCCCAAGACAGTGTCCAAAGCCCTAATGAAATTTGCGACCGCATTATGTAGTCCAAAACGGAGGACGCGGAATTGGTAACACCGGCCCTGGTAGAGGAAGGCTGTGTATTGTCTTGAGCTCTCCTTTATTGGTATTTGCCAGTAAGACGAAGTTAAATCCAGAGAGGTGAGGTACTTTCGCCCTGGGGAATTAAACAAGCATTCGTCCACCGGTAAAGGATGGTCTCGTTCTTGTTCAATGTTCTTGCATCTAACATGTCTTATACCGATTGGTCTGCTTTATTCACCACTACCAACGGGTTGTTATACAGACTATTTGACCATTCGATAATTTTCCATTCTAACATTCTATCAATTTTAGCATCCACAAGATGTTTCTTCGCCAAGGGAATAGTACATGGTTTCACAAAAAAGGGTTTGGTACATGTGACTTTTTAAATTAACATTGGTAAGTTTTCATTAATCCCGGTTTGTCTGAGAAAACATCAGCAAATTCATTGACTAGTTTGGAAAGATTGTCCCTATGCTCTTCCGGTGTCGAATCTAAAATTCGTTGCATTTTATTTGGGGTGGTATTCATTTTTAGCCTGTGTATCCAAAATTGTACAAGCTTGGTATAAAATCCTACCTCATTGGTAGTACTGGCTATCCTTTTCTTGAATAATACCCGTACTGAATGTACTGTCGATAATTGGTAAATATGGTTGAATGTGACTGAATATATAGAACCATTTGCATTGTGTTCACAATCTAACACGGCTTTACTACTGCACAACCAGTCAATTCCAAATATGCAATTGGGGTGTAAGCCTGGTATTACAAACTCAGGTACTTCTAGTGGAATTGACTGAAGGTTACCTTCTCATAACGCTTGAATCCTAACGGGCTTGCTTTTCTTACCAGTTGCTGTAACCGCAGTCATATTCTCAACCGGATAAGTAGGTAGTTGCCTGACCGAGTTTAACTTATTGAACAGAGACTGTATAAATAAGAAAAGAAAGGGAAATTAACCCACCACATACCAAAGCGGACGGATGCGATGAGAGGGAACACTTATGCTGACAAACAACTACACAATATTTCGGCATCTGCCTTGTTCACAAGTAGAAAAACGGGCCATTAGGCTCGGAACGTGTGTACACAACGAACAGAGACTGTGATATACAAGAAATATCTGGCCCTGTATCTAGCAATACCTCCACAGGTTGTGTAAAAACTATAACATATATGGTAGGTACACGTATAGTATTGTTTTGAGGAATTCGTTCTTCTCGTAATAGATCTTTCGTAGGGTGATTGTGGTAAATGGATACTATGATGGGTACCGTTGGTGGTCCTATTGAAGTATTCGCCTCTGTCCGGACCTTAACATGGGCTACTAACAATTTTTTTCATCCTCTGATGAAGATTGTGCCAGGTGTGGAGTTTCTGTGTTCATTGGCTCCTGTTGGGTTTGATTTTCATGGTGTTTTGGCTGTCGTTGTTGCCTTTTCCCTCTGCCTCAACCTAAACTCCTGATATTGGGTTTACCTCTAAAATTTGTATTTGCGTAAGTTCTTTTATTGTGTGAGTTTGGTTGGTTAGTATTGTCTGGGGACCTACGTCCATTTTTTCTCTCGTGCTGCTTAGGCGAGTAATTTTTTTTGTGAACCATGCTGGTTATTATTTCGATTCACTCCATAGGTTTGTCGATAGGCATTTTGTAAGTCTAATGCCCTAAGTCTCTGTGCTACTTGGTCAACGGAGTTAATGCCCCGTGTTGTTATTAAATAGTGTACATCGTGTGGCATCTGGTAAGTATTTCCCGTATTAACTCTTCCTCTGGGAATGGAATTGTAAAATGACACGTTTTGGCTACTTCCTGTGTGAAGAATTCTGATAGTGTTAAAGTGCCTTGAGAATGATAGCGATGTCCATTTGATAACTTTCTTTTTGCCTCATACTGAATATCTTTTGAGCAATGTGTGTTGAGGAAAGCTAGGCGAAATTGTTCATATGTGGTGATGGGAAGTAGCCTGTCAACATATCCATAACAGGTAGCCCCTGGCCGTTACCTCTGGTAAGACCCCACCAGTAAACCTATCACTTATTGCTATTACAAGTATATTAATTTTTTGTATAAGGATAGGGAGATGGCAGGACGGCATTGGGACCTGAAAAATATACGCACACACAGGAACCACTTAAATTTTTGGGTGTAAACTTTCTTCATCACAAGAATATGGCGCATACAGTGCAGGTGTCAGGAAAGGCCAATACTTTTTTCTAATATCTGATACAAATTACATTTTTTAGGTAACAATGAAAGGAAAGAAATGCTGCGAGGCAACATTTACATGGAAAAGAAAGGGAAAACACACCCAACACTCACCAAAGTTGAAGGGAGGAGGGCAGCAGCAACACAGCACAATACACAAACAAAGAAAAAATAATATTTCGGGTGAAAATCCCCTTTTTCAAGTTAACAGAGAGGTGGCTGGTCTTGCACAAGACTTGCGTTGGACGCAGCCACTCATAGAATGCAACAGACCGTCGGAGGTGGTGGGGGCAGCAACGATAATATAACCGCGGAAATACGAAAGATTAAAATGATCAAAAAAATAGTAGTTAGCAAAAATATAAATAAATAAAAATTTAATTGAAAATTAAAAAAAAATTTGAAACTATTGAACTATTGTACTAGCCAGTGGTGGGTTTATAGGGTGAGGATGGAAGATGCTAACGGATATTAAGGTCAGGGGGATGTCTAGTTTGAAGGATGTGTTGATATGCCAATTCCCACCTGCGGAGTTCAGATTGGGAGGTAGTGTCTGGAAGTACTCTAATGGCTCTTACTGTGAAGCAGTTATTAAGGTCACGGGTGTTATGAGTACTGGCTTGGTGAGCAACGGGGAGGTCCAGGTTTTGGGAGTAAACTGTCTGTCTGTGACCGTTCATTCTGATGGATAATGAGTTTGAGGTCAGGCCAATGTAGGAACTTGGACAGTGGAGGCAGGTGAGCTGGTAAATGAGATGGGTGGTTGTACAGGTGGCATGACCTATTATGGGGTAGGTTTCACCAGTAGTAGGATTGCTATAGGTAGTGGTAGGTGGATGCATACCGCAAGTTTTGCAACGGGGTCTCTTACAACGGAAGGACCCAAACGGTGTTTAGGAGCATCAGAGGCTTGATATTTATGTACAAGAATGTTACTTAGATTAGGCGGTCTACTGAATGTGACTCGGGGTGTGGTGGGAAGGATAGTGGGAAGAATGCGGCGCATTTCAGGAAAGGATCTAAGAAACCCATAGCCCAGACAAAGAATTTTGTTAAGCGATTCCAGGCCAGGGAAAAACTGGGTGAGAAAAACAGGGTTCTGGTTGGCTTTAGGTTGTTTCTGTCGGTGTGGAGGACAGTCCCTGACCCTTGATACTTGTTTTTGAATTAGTTCTGTAGGATAATTGCGGTTTATGAGTGCCTGGGTCAAATTGTTGGTGTAGAGGGTTGGTGTAGAGTACTTCCAGACACTACCTCCCAATCTGAACTCCACAGGTGGGAATTGGCATATCAACACATCCTTCAAACTAGACATCCCCCTGGCCTTAATTTCCATTAACATCTTCCATCCTCACCCTATACACCCACCACTGGCTAGTTCAATAGTCTTTTTTTTTTTTAATTTTTTCTTTATTTATATTTTTGCTAACTACTATTTTTTTGATCATTTTAATCTTTCGTATAGTCGCGGTTATATTATTGTTGCTGCCCCCACCACCTCCGACGGTCTGTTGCGTTCTATGAGTGGCTGCGTCCAACGCAAGTCTTGCGAAAGACCAGCTACCTCTCTGTTAATTTGAAAAAGGGGATTTTCACCCGAAATATTGTTTTTTCTTTGTTTGTGTATTGTGCTGTGTTGCTGCTACCCTCCTCCCTTCACCTTTGGTGAGTGTTGGGTGTGTTTTCCCTTTCTTTTCCATGTAAATTACATTTTTTTGTTACTTTGTACCCACTTTTGAAATTAAACCTTCCATCTATTTATCAATTCTCTACTTCTCCTCCATCATTGTCTCCCATGCCTTGCCTGCCAATACCATCTTTAGCTTCATTGTAGTAATTTTCATAGTATACATTTTTGATCTGCTTGATATGTGTCTCATATCTATATATGATTAAAATCTACTATATAATTTCATAAGCTTGTTCACTCACCTTGATAGCTATTGGCTGAAGAACAGTGTCACGTGTCAGCCTTCGCTTGCAAATCAGTGACCAGAGATACCATTACAAGAAATTCGTGGTTACATCTACAATTTAATAGCTAAGCAACTACTACCAAATCAATAGCCACAATACAGTCATTAAGTTTGCTTTTCGTAGCATTTCATTGTTTTAAAAAATACTTATAAATTTTGCAGCTGAAAAAACGCTGATCTGCTTTTAATAACATGTTGCTAATGAAAGCAACTTAAATTATATTACTCATGGTTTCTACTGTAACCATGAGTGCCAATTGTCATTCCAGCTTAGCAAAAATTTCAATTTAATTAAAACTGTCACTAATGCTGTTGCTTGACCAAAGTTTATGCATTACAGTTTATTTGCTTTTCAGGTATTTTACTGACCACTTTTGTCGATGGTCTTTATTCATGTTCACTGTACGTGAGTTATTAGGTTATTTTAAGTGGACATCTGACCAAATATGTTACCGAATCAACTATTCTGGTAATCCATTTCTTCAGAGTTGCTCAACTTTTTAATAATATGGAATGTGAATTAAGTTCTTTGACTGTTACAGACACTATGACCAATAATTACGTTATGTATGTTTTCTCAGTCTCAATTAAAAAAACACCAACGTGATGCTTTCGAAGCAAATAGGAATTTCGCAGAGTGAACTTTAAGGGTCAAATACAAGTCATGTTTGTATTTAAGCAAGTTCGAGTCTACGACCTTTGGAACAATTATATGATGGTGCGATCGTCCCTGTCCGTGTTTAATACCTCCGCCTATTAATACTTCTGAGTTCTTCAAGCTCAAGAGATTTTATTCACCCTAAGAGTGAAACACAGGTCAGGTTCATATTTGGTCAGATCAGGTCAACCTGTTATAATCTTTAACCCTAAAAATTGGAACTATTCTAGATCCGTGACGATACACAGAAAACGGTCACAGGCTTACACTAGTTTTATATAAAGGATAGGGAAATGATTCATCACTAGTCAAAGTTGAAGGCTGCGACTAGTGAAACTCACATGAGACATACAAAAACATATACAATATTTCAGTTTTACACCTTATTCATTTATTAGGAACCGAACTTTACCATGTGACTCAAGGAGTGCGCATACCTCCTGAACTATATGACTCGGTCTCTAATGCATGAGTAAGGTGTGAAACCGAAATATTTTATATGTTGTCTTGTGTGTTTCACTCATTGCAGCCTTCAACTTTTTGAGTGATGAGTCATTTTCCCTGTCCTTGTTATTTATTTTGCCTATATGCCATTTCCTTTTTCCTTAATATCATTAACATTTTATACAGAAATATTGTAACTTATGTACTTCAATGCCAGCTTTACTGCCTCCATCTGTGGTAAATTATAGGTTTACTTGCTCTATCTTTCCTTAATTTCATTTATAAGTTCAGCTATATTCTCATCTATATCTAACCCCTTTACTTTTGCTTGTTTTTTCATTTATTTGTTCAGCTGTAACTTCATCTGTATTTAATCCCTCTCCTTTCCCTTTTTTCCCCCAGACTTTGAACATCTGCCACAACAATAACATTAGTTTATATGATACTCTCAATCAGTGAACACCATATTCTACTGTGGACAGAGGGTTACTTAAACTTGTCATGTTTGTGTGTATCCATATTACAACATTTGTTAAAATACAATTTAATTAATTTGCAGGTATTTTCAACAAGTTCTGGCCTCCGGAAAGCTTCCTCCTGATGGGAATGAAATTCAGCTACATCAGGATGGTTCATGGTCTTCATTAGTAGTGAAGAAGGAGCAGACAAGGGTTCTTTCTCCTCCTGTAAGTTGACATTGCTTGATAATTTATATGTGCTTGCATGCAGATGAATGTGTTTGGCAGTGAGATCATCAGATTAACCTACTTAATTTATTAACTAGGTAAAAGGCACATCCAATTCAGTTTACTGTGAATTAGTGTGAATTGGCTCAATTAGTATTTATGGATTAAATACTTGTCAGAAGATTGAAATTAAATAGAAACAATCAATACTGCTGAGAAACACAACTACTGTTGGTGTCTTAGACTATTATTAAGGTTCTTCGGTGGTTTGATTACTGATTGATTAAGTAAAAAGTCCACCAAAATAGGTTATGTTGAATTGTTTATTGCATTTCAAAACAGAGTCAGCGATATTCACATGCATAGATACAATACAGAGATGCACTTCTGCACAGTCGTAAAGATAATCTCTGTGAAACTCTCTGTAACACTGAATACTGACTGAATACTCAACTAAACTAACTAACTAACTGCTCTGTCCAGCCGATCTGTTTATATAGTCTATCGAAATTACGAGAATTCTTCAAAGGCATCCGCCCGATATTTCTCGATCATTAACAATCACTCAAACAATCAAACGTATTAAAAACAATCGGAATTAATATAAAATTAATTAACAACATTACAAAATGATCAGAAATGATAATTAGAGATACTTAAATACAAAATTATTTACAGAAATCCTTTCAAACTGTAGAAAATTGTCCTGTAGACATCATAACTTACATTAATACATGGAATTACAAACATTTAAGAAATTATCTTGCACCATTCGGTTCTTAAACATATTAAATGGACTTTAAATAACTTTCTTACATAAAACAAAGTCTATATACACTGATTTACCAGAAATTACAAAACAAACATACCAAATCACTTTCAAACAAACTTTAGCTCACTACAAATACTTCATACAGTACAATACTATTCAAAATTCAGGTATGAGGGCTGTTACACTATCTCTGAATGCTGAATTACATGCCTATTTTGAGTACAGAAGGTATGCTCTATAAAGAAATAGATTTGGAATAGTTTGGTCACTAAGAGTTTCTACCTGCCAGTACTTCCTAAAAGCAGTTTGCAGTAAATTCTAAGAAAAACTTACAGTTTAAAACTTCAAAGTTATCAAATTTGGAAAATGGATCACATGTATATTCTTGTTATTAATTATTGACTTGTATACCCAAATTCACACAGTTGTTTTTATAAAATTAATGAGGACTGTTATAAATAAAATATCTATACAATTCTTACCAAAAATTGGAAGCAAGAGGCCTGTGACTACATTAAATATTAAAAGAACACAACTACACAATATGCATTTTTGAGAATAGACACGAGCAACTAGTAAAAATATACATCTATCCTGAAATTATCATCATTGGAATTGCACATTTTATTTAGATAAGGAAATTCAGGAGACACAATTATGCTACTAATAAGTTATAGATCCAGGTGCGTGATTTCTATATCCATTTGCTTTTGGATTGAAATAAAAATTTTATGTATAATTATTAATAGCAGAATATGGTTCTGCTGGGTTGCCTATCAAAGTAATTTAAATTTTCAAACATTATTTATTTCAAAATGAATTCATTCAAATTTTTTTAAACAGATTAAATAATTAATTTCAAACATGTAAAGAACTTTGGGTTTGGGTTTCCTATGTAAAAGGGGCCGCAAATAGGAGTTGCCAGCTGTTAAATTCAACGCACTCTCTCAAAAATGGACCGTACACGATCAATAGTATTGACAGTATCTTGTTATGTTGACAATAATATTGACTTTGTAGGTTGGAAGAATTGTATTGATGGAAATCCAAATTTTCTGTTATTCTAGCATCAGTACTGGAAAGTGGAGGGTATATTGTCAATATTATTGATGGTGTAGTGGCAGGCATCAATTTTTCCATAAATACTCTTTCAGTTCACATCAGGCTTTGGTGAAGGGTAACAAGTGGAAGCATTTACCCACCCCATTATCTTCATAGATGCGTCATTCACAAATAAAGTACAGAATTGTACTCTGGGGTTCATTAGCAGATGCATAAATTATTTTTAGAATGGAGCAATTGGAATAATGACTAACAATAAAACAGATTATATTTTTAAATATATGAATATTCATAATTTAAATATATAAATATTCTCCTTCCCACATATTTACATCTTTGAATTTTTTTCCCAAATAATATCGTGGATAAATAGTCAGCACTCAAAACCAATAACATCAAAAACTAAAACTAACTTAATCCATAACAATGATTCAGATTGGTTGAATCCCCCCGAATGAGTCTCGGACCAAGCTCAGCTATCATGCAAAAATTAAAGAGTATCAAAAATGAAAATATTACTTAGGTATTAACCATTAATTTTTCAATTTTTATGTCGTGTGTTGAGTTTCAAGAACTGGTTACAGGACTTGGAAGTTTTAAAATCGCTGTCTAGTTTATTTTAAAATTTTGTAGTTTCGGGGAAATGTTTATTTTGTTTTCCAAAATATCTAGCTTCTGGCATATTTCATTTTTAAATATTTAAAACACATCCATTGTTACCAGTTGAAAGATAATGCCAATGCAACTGTTTAACTTTTTTATTGTTGCGTCGTACGTGTTTCACCTCTCATCGGGGCATAATCAGCGACGAATCTGTGTTACAGTTTTATGTACATTTTTATCCTATTATTACGTAGTTACGACCATAAAATATTTTTTTTATAGCTGATAGTTACTTACTATTTACATTTGTTAATATGGCATGCAGCTGCGCATCTCCGTTTTCTTATACAAAGCATGTTTTGCTTGTATCATATTTACAATAGTGTGCTTTCTCATCATTCAGTCGTCTGTTGGGGCCAGCTGGTTTGTTTATGTCTTGTCTCTGGTGCACTTTCGCGTCCTTCGGTTGTTTGCTGTAGCCATCTTGTTTGTATGTGTCATGTCTCGTGACTATTGCGCGAGTTTTGAAAAGTGTGTGTACATGTGATGATCTTGTTAGTGCGTTTTATATTTATGTGAGATGTATGTGTGTACAAAGGGCAAACATGAAGACAGTTCCACATCAGAGACAAAGAACATATGGGAGCATTAAAATACAGTAACCATTCCACATTCGCCGAACACCTCATAGAAAATTACCATTCACCAGCAAATATAAACAGAGATATGCAAATTCTCACTATCAACAACCACAAACACAACACACTCACTGTATAGGAAAACTTATATATTCAAAAAGCAAAAAATGAAGGCAAACAGGTACTAAACAACCAAGTAAACCTCACAAATAAAACGTTAGTCAATCTAATATACACAAACTCGACAGACAAAATAAACGCAAACTAAAAAAAACACACACACAAATATACAACACACATAAATATAAAACACACTAACAAGATCATCACACGTACACACACTTTTCAAAACTCGCACTGTTGTCACGAGACATGACATATACAAACAAGATGGCCACAGCAGACAACCGAAGGACATGGAAGCGCACCAGAGACGAGACATAAACAAACCATATGGCCCCAACAGATGACTTAATGATGAGAAAGCACACTATTGACAATGGGAACAGATTTCTTCCATTCTATATGTTTTTTGGAGTGCTGAATCCGAATCTGATGCTTGCTAACAAAATTTCGTGACGGAAAATTGAAAAAAGGTAAAAAAATCTCATTTTCTGGCGGCTTTTTGCTTATATTTCTAAATCTATCAACTTTTCGTAAATAACCTCCATGTTCAAAATGAAAGTACTTAAAATTTCCTACAAATTTCTCCATTAAAGTTTTTTTTCTAGGAAAAAGCGTTCGGGCTCAAAAGCTTTTTGAAAATTGACGTATTTTGCTTACCTCCGCAAAAATTCACTTTTTGCATCCCAGAACTCAAATTTATTATTGAAAAATGCTGTCAATATTAGAGAATTTCACACAGTTCTCTGTAAATATATTACTTAGATAATATATTATGTAAAGGTACAAGACATTTTTCAAAAATTACATAATGTTGAAATTTTTTAAGGAAGTCCGAAATTGTTCAAATTCTAATAAGAATTTATAAATTACATAAGAAAATTGTCATATGTTTTAATAATTAATTATATTAAATACTATGTTGAACATTATATAAACCTTAAGATAGGATAGGGAAAATAAACAGTTACCCGTCCCTTACCACAGATGAAGGCAGGAGGGCGAGACACGTAAAAACACAAAAACGAATTGCACAATATTTCGAATCATTCATGTGGCAGGTTGGGATGTGACCACATCTTTCCCCCTGCCATATGTCTCGCTCCACATGACTAAGACTAAAGTCGAAATATTGTGCAATTCGTTTTTGTGTTTTTACTTGACTCGCCCTCCTGCCTTCATCTGTGGTAAGTGACGGGTAACTGTTTATTTTCCCTATCCTACCTTATTTTCAGTGCCTCGCGGCATTTTCTTTGTTTCCTTTATCCAATTATATAAACCTTTGCCATTTAGAAGTTACAGTCTGAGGTTCTTTGAAGGCAGATGGTATTGTCACAGGTTCCGGTATTTGTTTTGATAGCGTTGTGTCTTGTTCATATACAGAATGAAAGAGGTGGTGTGAAAACATTAACTTGTTACCATATCTCAAGGAGATATGAACGATTACGGATTAGACTGTTTGATTAGACATATCTTCCACAGTGTGTAGGTGTCCTTCAGTCTGTTCTTGGTTTCATTCTTCAGTCTCTCTTCTTTATCCATGTCAATGCTGACATCCGGAGGCTCAAGGTTTTCACAAAGATCTTCGCATGATGCGTACATCGGCGAACAATGTAGGCCTGCCTTCCTGCATCCACAATTTCGTTGGCAACCTTTTTTACATTTGCAAGAAATGTAACGGAGTATTGAGTCTGGTGCAGGGTCTGATTTGGTACGAGACCATTCTTTGTTTTTGTTGCCAACCCCATTCTTCCGGATCTCTATGTTGCTCGTCCAGTGTGGTTCGACCGGATAATCCACTACTGCACCTGAAAGTAAACTCTCAGTGAATACGTATTGCCCATATCTTAAATAATTCAGGCTAGCTTCTAATCCTTTCCCATACAGAGCCATCAGAAACATGTTTCCTGCTTCAGCAATGTCGTTCTGATGTGCATGAGGGTCTCTGAAAGCATCAATAACTCGTGGAAAGTCATTGTTCTTCTGCAGGACTTTTAGATATTTCAGTTTACCCTGATCGAACAAAGCAGAAGTGGTGTCACAACCACTCATCGCTTGCAAGAACAATATATGGTCTGATATGGTTTTGTCAGTAAGATGAGGATTTTAAATGGTCTGAGATACCTTTCCTTTTCCTGGTTTCATAAATAAGATATTCTTTATGTTATGGCTACAAAGGCCAATCAAAATCGCAAAAATATCAACATCTTCCTAAACCACTGTCACAGATTCATTCGAAGAGGCCAACTTTAGAGCTATTGTGATAATCCACTGCTTGTTGTGAAACAATTTTTAAATCCTCCAATTTTCCCATTATCATATTTATCAACCAGCTCTTGTTTTTGGAGTTTGCTGTAAGACAGTGGGGACCATCGATTCACTAAATGATATTGCAGCACTTTGTTTTATTTGCACTCTTCTCAATCTTTCTATGCGCATGGTACTTTCATGAGCTTCGTAAGAGTAGCCATTGAAAATGACAATTGGTTTATACTGTCTTAATATATGAGACATAAATGCTGCAAATTTCTGCTTATGTTTGCCGTGGTGCCATTTGATGTAACAAAAACCCTCCGTCAATAACATATTTTGTATTACTCAAGTTCGCTTGTTCAGTTGTCACAAAAGCCCTGTATAAGCTCAATTTTGTTCCTTTCCTCGATCCATGCTCATCAAAAAGAGAGAGGGTAGGGGCCAAGATCATAACGCAGAAACTCTCAGCTCTTCATCTGAATGTTTCACAATGGTCATTCGTTGAAAAACTGTTTTTGGATTGATAACTACAGCCCTGTCTTCTACTTGAATAGAGCTATTCATGATTGTAAGAGGCTGCAATCTTTCGATTCGTTTGAACTTTATCGCGTGAAAATCACCACCAACAATGCGATGTATACCTTTCATGTCCATCTACATTGGCAAGTGACAATTGACCCTCTCATCTGCGGCAACACCTGTACTTAGTGACATTAGGTCAGTGCTATTTGGGAAAGGAGGATGCTTGTGGAATCAATCCAGTAATTTATATGCATCAGTGGTGTCTTGCATTTGCCTAGCATCTCTGCTTCCAACGTGTTGCTCTGATGTTTCTCATTCCACTCCCATAAAGAGCTCAATCTCTTGACATACATTATGCAGTGCTGTCATCCCTTTAGTCCATCGTGCCACAACGCCTCCAGTTACTCCACGGCCATGAGTGAGACCTTCACTCCTCTTCATTGACTTCATTAGGAGTTTATTCAATGGCCATATCACTCCAAGTGCCCACAACAGTTTTTCACTCCTACGAATAGAGAAACCTCCACCGGTGATGCCTGCGCACATGCTTGCTCATCAGTGCTGCCTCATTTACAGGATTAAATAATAATGAATGAATTATTCTGTGATAACTTATAGAAAATATAAAGGTGTCGTATGTTGTGTAAGAAGATAAAAATATTGAATAAACACGTTAGATGTAGTAGTAGAATAGGGGCTTACAGCCCCACAATTAGGCCTCAGAATTGAACCCGTAAACATCGACATCAATGTAAAAATGTAAACTAGGCTATTTTGTATTCTACTTAAAACCAGGAGTAATTCACTAATATTGACAGCATTTGATAATAAATTTGAGTTTTGGAGTGGAATAATGGGTTTTTGCGGAGGTAGAAAAAATACACCAATTTTCAACTAGCGCTTGAGCCCAAACGCTTCTTCCAAGAAAAAACTTTAATGGTGAAATTTGTAGGAAAATTTATGTACTTTCATTTCGAATATGGAGATTATTTACTAAAAGTTGATAGGATTTAGAGTTATAAGCGAAAAATTTGTTGCGTCCTGGTTGGCTTTTACTTCCGCGAGCGGTTCGGAAGATAGGAGCTCAGGTGAGACTATCTAAGGTTACCTTTTAGAAGTCTCAGAAATAAGTGGATTTTGGTTTTCAGACAAGGGAACTCGGTGTGGAAGGGTACTGATAGAAATAAAAACACATACAAGCTGAAATTACACAGACCAAGCTTGCAGCTCACGAAGACCGACTGACATCTATTTTAGACCTAAATCCCAGGGAGGTGCGTGGCTACAAGGTACTATTCCTCCAACATTTCCAACTCAGGGAATTCCTTCCTGCAGGAACTGGATCCTCTGCATCAACTTTAAATAAACTCGGTAAGAAAAGTATCTCCCATAGGGATTAACCAGCTTAAATTCCCTATGACTACCGTCCATGGGACTTCAGAGGCACTAAGTCCTAAACCAGCATCGAAGTCTGCTACCGACGGCGACTACTGTGCCCTGCACTAGTCTGTCTCTCCAGTCCTACTGCTGCCCTAATCTAACAGTCCTGCTCTGTTACTGCTCCGCCCTACTCTCTAATAACTGCCATGCCCCGCACTGGTCAGCTCCGACCCCACACTCTGGCGGTCGGTCCTACTCTCTTACTGCTCCGCCCTACTCTGGCTCTCGGTGGCCCGGCCACCTTCTTTTATACTTCTTAATGACGACATTATTTGTGTCCTCCTAACCTTCTAGAACCTTCTGTGGCGTTGGTCGCTTTGTTTACGTTCTTGCATCAGTCCTATCTGCCCTTCCGTGTTTCCCGTCACGTAGGCTTCCGGGTCGGGTCGTGTTAATGGAATCCTCCGCTCCTGTCAACACTCAGCCCTATCACCCTCGCTCCGACCTTCTGCTTTCTCCACTTTTAATGTTATCGCGTTGCCTCTTGTTGACTACATATTGCTCTCCTAAAAGCATCCCGTGTTTCTTCGGTTTCGTATCGCTACGGCGTTTTCCTACGCCTACACTCTTATATTTACTTGCTGCTTCTTGCACCACTTAACATAACTAAGTGTTCCCGCGATTATTTCGCGACAAATTGCCAAAAAATGAGATTTTTTTCTGTTTTTTTTTTGCCAATGTTCCATCACGAAATTTTGTTAGCAAACCTCTGATTCGGATTGAGCACCCCAAAAAACATATATAATGGAAGAAATCAAAACTACCCCAAAACTTTCCAGCTAGGGGCCCTTTTGAGCACCTATTGACTGGACTATACCCTTTAATTCTTCTACCAATATTTTTCAATCATCACCACTATATACTTTGCTCACTACCATCACTCTCTTCACTCTTTCAGTAAATCATAATCCAGTTCCTTTAATAGATCAGCTACTATAAAATTTCACACTTTTCGCAGGTGGTGTTATTGAAAAAATTGAACTTTTCTATTTTTCAGGGTTTCTGCTGCGTTTTTTGTTCGGCACCAACCTAGAGCCTTCGTCAGGGCTTCTCTCTGTCTAGCTGCCTGTTTCTTTTTAATAAACCTGAGCACTTGATTCACTGTTTATTTTTCACCGGCAAAAATGATTTTGTTTCTCCACCAAAGAATATTTACTGTTCCAAAGAGGTTTGTGTATTATGGAGCGATCTTGTAATCGTTACAATATGTTTATTTGCTAGTACACACTTCCACATATGGTTCAAACCATAGCTGCTGTCTCTGTTGAAATTATTGGAATTTTTGTAAATTTCTATAGATTCCCTTATTTTTGTTCTGAAAAATATTTTGGCTTTGCAGCGATCGTAGTTTTATCCCACTGAATTTTGTGTCCTCCTTCTACATGATGTTCCGCCACTGCCGATTTCATGGCTTGTTCTCGTCTCGCGTGATAAAGATGTTCTTTCATCTAGCAGAGACTGCTCAGCATGTCTCAGTGATGTACATCTGACCACAATCGCAGGGAATCTTATACACACCGCTCGATTGCAATGGAGCTCTGCGATCTTTCACTGATTTTCGAACCTTGTTTTTACTGGTGAAGATAGGTTGAACATTGATTTTGTATAGCACTTTACCTATCTTCTCAGTGACTCCCTTTACATATGGGAGAAGAGCCTTTTCTTTTGTTCCATTTCTTTTATGTGGTCGTCCTTAAGCTGTCTGTGGCTCGATGCATGGGTTATCATCTGACTACTATACCCATTCTGTCGCAGGGCCCAATTGAGATGTTTCTTTTCTTCTTTTATATGGTCATAATCCGCAATTTTCTCTGCCCTATAAAATAAACTATTCATCAGGGCTCTTTTTTAAGCAGGGTGATGATGGGATGTAGCATTTAAATAGTGGTCAGTATTTGTAGCTTTTCTGTAGACTGTGTGTGTTAATTTCCCTTCTTTTCGTTTCACCAGCACATTTAAGAATGCCAGCTGTCCATTCGTTTCCAATTCCATGGTGAACTTTATTTTTGGATGAATAGTATTGATGTGATCCAGAAAAACTTTTAACTCTAATTTCTAAGGCATGATTTTCCCCAAATAGGGAATGTCCATAAACTACAGCTACATGCTACATGGGGGAGGGGGGGGGGGATAGACATAAAAGCCACATGGGGGGGGGGGGGTGTTCACAGAAGGCCAAAATGGAGCTACGTCGTTTATGAACTCTCCCATTCCTAAATGCACCTTAAGGATTAAAAATGATGCTCTATATGTATATCTTAAATTTAACTGATAAATCAGTGTATTAAAAATAATTTTATATACTTAATTGATTTCTCTTATTCAAGATTAGATTGAAACTCTACTCCTCAATCACCATACTGTAGGTAATAACTAGTTAAAAATTACTTCAAAGCCAATAAATATAACTTATACTACTGAATTTCAAAATTAAACCTACATTCGAATTCTAATGATCATTAATACAGTAGACCTAATGTGAATAACAGTAATCATTTAGCTACAGTTAATAGATTTTTAATTTCTAGCAAATTGTTATTTTAATTTTTTAGAACTTATTAAATAACAAACTGTTAAATTTCTGACCGAACAGAGTCTATAATGTGTAATAACACTACCTTCAACAATCGGAATCCAAAACAATCATTTAATTATTTAAACATTTAAAATTTTTAAATAACATGTTTGACTATAATATGCTATCCTTTAACTAACTACCAGGCTGTCGGAAATTTGTAAATTAGTTAATCCTCATTTCTTTACAACTAGCTTTACTAACAGCAGGAGCTCAATTTTAAGATACTTTTTTAAAATGTAAATATGAATAATTCTTCTCACTTCCAACATTCCCAACAATGTAGTTGACAGTTTAAAGTTTTTAAAATAATTTAACTATCGAAACTTAGCCAGTGAGGAAATTAATCACAGGTTAGAATACAGGACTTAACACATGCGAACACAGATCAAACAGTCCATAAACTGGCCAGAAAACCATTCACAAGATTCAGAAGGCAATGTATCTTGGCTGTTAAATTATGCTTTTTATTTTTAATAAAAATGTCTTAAATCAGTTATCTTCTTTTCAGCCTGATGTAACCTCCAAAGCAGACACAGAAGATTTGGGTAAGTAGTTGTCAATCCTTTACTTGGTTAAACTTAAGGAAGAGCTTAATCCCCACCCTCCTTTTTTCCCTCCTCTCCTTGTCACTCTGTGCAGTATTTAGCAGTGCTGAAATTGTTTTTGAACGGTTCCTAACTATTATATTGTAGTTTTCAGAGTATTTTGTGTGATCTTTTATTTATTCTGAACTGTATGCAATCAACACTTCTCTCACCAAGCCTGGTGGATGAGTGGCAATGTTCACGCTTGGTATTTAAGAGATTGTGGGATCAAATTCCTGTTTAGCTACCCAGGTAATATTAAAAAATGGGATATCAACAAACATATAAATCAATGTAGCCACATATGACTCTAGAGACTGTGAACTGATGACACTGTGTTCGACTTGCTTCTGACAAATGAGAAAAGTACGGTGTTCCTTTCTATTATACACTTCAGGAAGACTTGTTAGTACTTGTACAACTTGCAGGATGTTATGTGTGCACAGTGGTTTGTAAAAACCATTTGCATGTGCCGTTCATTCTTGCAGGAGCACAGGGCTAACCGGTAATAACTAGGTGGTTATAATAGGAGGTGTTAATATACACAGTCCAGTCACATTAATGTGACATCAACATGAAATAACCAATCACAGAAGGCAGGCGGCAGCACATTACAGTGGAGTGTATATAAAGGATGTCCTAGGGCATCGGAAAGCATTTCAATCAGTTTGCGTAATGCAGAAACGTAGTGATTTATCCGACGTCCAAAAGGGCATGATTATTGGCTTTCAGGCCAAGGGTGGAAGCATTTCGGAAACGGCTAATTTTGTGAACTGTTCACGTGCTGCCGTGGTGAAAGTATACCGTGCATGGCAAAATGGCACTATTCAAAATCAGCGGCGTGGAACATGTGGTGCGTCACGGGCTATAAATGACAGAGGCGAACGAAGGCTACGGAGATGTGTTCGGGCAAATAGATGTGCAGATGAACCAAGGGGCTACCAAGAGTGTATCCTCAACAACGGTTCAGCGAACGTTGCTGCGCATGGGCCTCCGCAGCAGACGCCTGGTTAATGCACCTATGCTGACTGCTGTTCATCGTTCACGAAGGCTGGAATTTGCACGCCAGTACCGCAACTGGGCGTCCACAGAATGGCGATAGGTGGCTTTTTCCGATGAATCACGTTTTATGCTCCATTGGACAAATGGACGTTGGCGCATACGGCGTGAAACATCTGAAAGCAAACACCCTGCAACAATTGCCGGAAGGATCCAGGATGGAGGAGGGAGCAATATGGTTTGGGGAATGTTTTCCTGGCGTTCACTGGGTGAACTCATCATTGTGGAAGGCACGATGGATCAGCACAAGTACGTATCTGTCCTTGCGGACCATGTCCACCCCTACATGCGAATAATTTTTCCTCAGAATGATGGCATCTACCAGCAGGACAATGTGAGGTGTCATACAGCTCACAGTGTATGTGCGTGGTGCGAAGAGCACCAGGATGAGTTTACCTTACTCCCCTGGCCAGCAAACTCGCTGGATTTAAACCCAATCGAGAATCTGTGGGACCACCTCGATTGGGTTGTTCGCACCATGGATCCTCAACCGCGTAATCTAGTGCAGCTGGCCACGGCACTGGAGTCGGCATGGCTCAACATCCCAGTGAACACCTTGAGAAACCTAACTGACTCTCTTCCTGCACGCCTCGCAGCGGTCCGCTCTGCCAAAGGTTGTTATTCTGGTTTTTGAGAGGTGGTCACATTAATGTGACTGGACTGTGTTGAAGGGAATGTTAAAATACATGCATCACTCACCGTAGCTGAAGGGAGGATGGCGGCAGTGACCATTAAGATTGGAGTGGAGGAGACAAAAAAAAAAAAAAAAAAAAAAAAAAAAGTGGAAATGTCAATTGCCAAAAAGAAACTAATCAAAATAAAATTAAAATGGGGGTGCCATATAAATGAAGTGAAAAATGCAAAAACATGATAAAAAACTAACCTTATAACCGGTCATTACAACCTTTACTCCCTTGCTTACAGCCTGGCTATCCACGGCAGTCATATCCATTATAACAAAGAATCTCTCTTGAGATACTCCCAAAAAAGCAACAACTTCTTATTTCCCATTGGTACCCTCTTGATCTAGTACAAAAACAAATATCTTGGGCTACGATTCCACCTTCACATAATTCTTAAAACTTACCTCGGCGCATTTCTCATCAGTTTTCTCCATGGCTTTAGTCCAGTAACTTAATATTTTGTTGCAGGAATGGCTTCCTATATTTTATTTCCAAAATATGCATTCTTCTCCACAGAATCCTACCCCTAAGCACTTCAGCAGGCCATCCAATCTCAAGAATATCTTGGTGCACAAATACTCACCTTGTAATTATCCTGAATTGCTGCATAGATCATTCTCGTGCAACAGACTGCCTCTGCAAAACGTGCAGCATGCACCCATCTGCTGCCACTTACTACAATCTGATGATAGGGAACTATTTCCATCAGCGGACATGCTACAACACACTTCATATGCCAGCCTCACTAGCAACCAACTTTCCATCAGAATGGAAGGCCACAGGCAAACAGTATTGCAGCAGCAACTTTGGCCAGCCCATGCTAGTTCCCTCAGTTTGAACAATTTAAACAATTTTTATACAGTGAGGGCTGTCACATTCTTCACTGAAATCCCTTCAAACTCCACACATGAGAACCTTCTTAGAAACATATCCTTGCTACCAAACATTCTCATGGTGTCAATCCTCCAAGAAACAGCACATTATTATTACTAGCCCCATAGCCCTTCTAAAATGACGGGTTGAATCGAGTGTTCTGGCAATTCATTTTTTTTTTCTCAGTTGCATAACTAAATAGAATTATTATAAAACAAAGCTCAATGTAATTCCTCGTCCCTTGTGCTGTAGCAAAACAGTTGTCAGCTTGGTTCAGGTTGCATTTCGGCCTAACCACAAACTCTGCTAATATTGCTTCTAAAAAATTAATGCTGCAATCACATGTGAATTAATACATTCCCTGTATTGCATGTTGCTGTTATCATGCATCGCGATATAAAGGTATTCAAAATCTTCACAAGTTCTTATATCTTTATTTTTTGTTATTCGTGTTACAAATCAATGATTTAACAGCTGACACAGCTTATGTGTGGCTGAAATAATGACCCCAGAAGTATGAAGTCAGTGAAAACAAAAGATACTAAAAATAAATCTTAACTACTTATGTTAAGCCACATAATATTAGTTTCAATTGTGCTGTAGGGTGCATAAATAGCGTTCAATTCGGAACTAATTTCATTTAAATCAAGTAATAATTTCAGTAAAAAGTATCAAATAATAATTAATATGCTGATTTAAATTAAATACATACTTTTCTTTCAGTGTTCTGGCAATTCATTTATTTACAGTTGCTTAACTAAATACCATAGAAGTGTTACAAAATAAAGTTCAATGTAATACCTCGTGCCTTGCGCTGTACTAAAAACTTTCAGTTGTCATCCTGGTCCAGGTAGCATTTCAACCTAACCACAAACAATGCTAAAAGTGCAGTCAGAAAAACAATACTTCAATCACACGCATATTAATACATAGCGATATAAACTTGATCAAAAATCTTCACGGGTTCTTACACCTTCTTTTTTTGATATCCGTGATTCATATCGATACTACAACATTTGAATGGTTGGCAGAGTTCCATGTGGCTGAAATTTGGCATCAGTAAAAGCAACGGAAATGAAAAATAAGCCTCAACAACTTGTGTCATTCCACAAATTTTAGTTTTAATTGTAGTCTATGTTGTATAGATCGCAATCAGTGTGGAGCTTCTTTAGTTTAAATGAAGTAATAATTTATTTAACAGAATACTCATGAAAACAATTTAAATTATTTTAAAATTAAAGTAAATTTCTCATGCCCTCTGCTGTAATGTCAAGTGCCAGTTCTAATATGATGTCAAAACTGCCACAAACATTACCAATCAAAACTTAAAGCTTTTATGTTACATAGCTATGGCCAAAGATTTTAACAGAATACTTTTTCATCAAACTAATATTAATCAAAGCCTGTCAAAAATGACGGATTTAATTAAATGTTCTGACAATTCATTTCTCTGCGGTTGTCTAAATAAATATAATTGTTGTTATGTAATGCTCACAACCTTATTTTGTAATTTGTAAGTATTTCAGTTGTAGTTTACACAGTGACACAAATCAAAGTTCTGCTGAATGAATAATGTCAGAATTAGAGAACCAATTAAATTAAAGATAAATTAGGAATCCTAAAACCTTATGCTATAGCATGTGATATTGGTTTTATTCCTAATCCAGGTCTCATTCAACACGATAAATATGGAACTACTTCCATCCATGTAAAAATACTGTAACTTCAGTAACTTGGAGCTTATGAAAGCAGCATTATTGTGATTTAGTGTGTAAAAAAAATGTGTTGGTTCTCTTGTCATATCTGCATTTCGACATAACCACAACTTCTACTAAAATTCCTGTTAAAACTTCATAGATGCTAACCTGCGTACGAATACATTCATCTTATAGTGATCTAAATTCGACGTACTGGAAATATTTACGTGCATCTGATACAGATACCACAGTTAAAATCAACTGATAGTTAATATATTTATTCAAACGCAGTACATACCTTTATTTCAGTGTTTTGACAAATCGTTCCTTTCAGTATATTATAACAGTGATTTAAAATATCTACATTGAATATATATTATATCTTGTAAGCCTGTCAAAAATGATGTGTTGAATGCAGCATTTTAGCAATTCATTTCTTGGCTGCTTCAGTACAATTTTCATCAATCAATGTTCATTATCTTTAAAATGACGTAATGTAGATATTTGTTAGCTTACTGTAACAACGATATCGCTGTTCAGAGTATATAAGGAAATTCTACACCAAACGAATTTTAATTAAGGAAAAGCAACTAATAATTAAAATGACATAATTGTAGTTTTTCCAGGTGAATCTGATGCTTGAAGACCTTTCAAGCAAGTGACCGGATCAATTGATCGTAGTTCAACAAATTTTCAACGGCGTAATGTGCCATCATCTTCAGGTTGCATCTGCTGACCGGTGTGAGGAGTGCAGTCCATGGACACGACTGCCAGGCCGGACCTGCTGGGACGGTATTTATACCTTATGACCCATCCTCTCCACTTCTGGCGTGGTGCTTCTATAGCGGTGGTGGGGATGGTACGTTCCGACATGTCAAGCAGTTATCTTCAGTCAACCTGCTGTCTTTGTTGATGAAGTTATTTAATAGACTGATCCCAATGGCTTCCTTGTATACACAGTCCCAAAAGTGAGATGTGTTTCTCAGAATTTCGGGGTCCTCATACTTGATAGGATGCTGGGTATCTAGACAACATTCTGCAATAACTGATTTTGACCGCTGCTGTAGCTCGGTGTGACGTTTATGTTCTGTGCCCCATTTTTCAATCGTGGTCTTCCTGTGTGTGGTATACACCAGGCTTTATAAGTCCGTGATCATCTTTAACCGAACCAAGAAGTGCTTTAATCGTGGCTGGGTAGGTAATAATGCACTTGATGTTTTGTCGATGTAGAATTCTTCTAATCTTGCTTGATACATTGCCGGCGTACTGGATGAAGGCTGTGGCTCTTGGCTTGTCCTCGTCAGTTGCCCGAGCAAGGTTGGACAGACCATTCACACCATTGAAGAATGGTGAGCATAAATGTCACAACGAGCTACAGCAGCTGTCAAAATCAGCTATTGCTGAACATTGTCTAGAGACCCAGCATACTATCAAAAATTAGGACACCAAAGTTCTGAGAAACACATCTCACTTTGGGGACTGTATACAAGGAAGCCATTGAGATCCAGCTATAGAATAACCTTTTCAACAAAGGCAGCGGGTTCCACAAACACCAGAGCCAAGGCACATTGCGAGACGAGGGTGGCATTCAGACTGAAGATCATTGCTCGACACGGAGTGTACTACCCCCACCACCACTATTGGAGCACCGCGGCAGGAGTGGAGGGTGATAGGTATCTCGGGTGTTTAATAATGAAATAATTAGTCCAAGATACACTTTCAGATTTAACTTTGTTTATTTCTTTTAAGACATCAGACTCCAAAGACATTGGTTGCAAAAGCTCCAACAATTACACTCAATACTGCTTTCAAAGACAATACTGCTATACACTCTCACAGTACTGAACTACAAGACTCCTTGCATACATAAAACTGTTCCAAAACTGATCTCTGCCGATCGCTTATATAAGTCCCATAGAAAATTCCAGAATATTACAAAGGCTTCCAACAGATGTTTCTCAAATGAAAATTAGATATTTACACACAAATTATCCATGTAAATCAGTTTAAACTGTCACAAATTATCCTCTAATCATCATAACTCACCTTAGTACTTGGAATTACAAACATTTAATCCATTTTTCTTGCATAGTTCTGTCCTTGAACATATGAAATAGTATTTACATTATTTCTTTTCGCAAGATAAAGTCCATTTGCACCAATTCACAATCAATTGCAAGGAAAACATGCAAAATCATATTTACTCAACCCCTAGCTTGCTACAAATAATTCATAAAATACAATTTCATTTAAAGTCTGGGTTTGAGTGCTGTTAAAAGAGGATGGGTTGAAGGGTATAAATACCGCCCCAGCAAGTCCAGCCTGGCTGTCGCAGTCTGGACTGCGCTTCTCAAGCCAGTAAACAGACGTAACCCGAAGATGATGGCACCGCCGTCGAAAATTCGTTGACCTATGATCAATTGATTTGGCCGTATACCTGAGAGATCTTCAACCAATTACAGTAGAAATCCTATTATCTGAACTCTGACTATCCGAATCACTTTTTTAACTCATCCCACCGTAGAATTGTTGGAAAGAAGGAATGGCCCGTTTAAAACAATCTTTTTGCCGCCAAAAGTCACAAGTTTGTTGCAACCAATGGACCTGTCTTTTATCGAAACCATGAACACCATCACAGAAGGCAACTTTTAGGGAAACTTTTGGTGGAGGGCAGAACGAAGAAGGTGTGTTGGCTAACCACAAAAAAATAGATTTGAAAGATTGCCCTTACATGGGGGTGTCGCGTGGGTGTGATCGGCCGAGCGGAAACCTTTCAATTTCACACTTAATACGACAGACTGGAGAGAGGGAAGCTGTGGTTGTTCGCCTTGGGCACCTGCCTACCCCTTAGAGAGTAGTCTGCAGGCATATTGCCAAGGAAGTAACTGAGCCTTAGCTACTGAGAAACCATAGACACGGCGCAATCTCACTGATTAGCATTAAACATTTACATAAATATTATCATACATCCTTATTTACGGAGAGGTGACTTATCTCTTAGGAATGACAACAACACATGTTAATAACTACTGGTTTATTATACTTGAAGACAGATCGGCGTACATGTTACACTATTGGCTACATTGATCAAAGGAATGATTTGTCACTAGAAATACTTTATGCTGATTGGTTAATACTCATTGATCTTCCATTGGTGAACTATTACTGACTTTGCGCTATACTGATTGGTTGACATATTAACTATATTTCATTGGTAGACTGATTACAGGGCAAGGCACATTAAACCCTATCGAAATGAGTGACTGTCGGCGAATGCATTAGAATCCTATCTAGTGGTGGACATACTGTTATGAAGACGAACACGCAAGCAGTGGATCAAGCAAGCTTTAAGTACCTGTTAGGTGATGGTGTTGAACGGTGCGTCCATGGATGGATGATCTTGGATGTTGTCGAGTCCGAGATGTGAGATGGACTGCCTAAAGTGGTGGCTCCCAGTCTACAGGAAAACTCATTAGGGATTCTGGTGGGGATAAAAGGTGATGTTAATTGGCTCGCTAGGACTAAGTGGAGATGGTAAGGGCGGAGTTATAGTGCAGGTAGTGGGGACTGCAAAGTGTGGTGGTTTCCAGGCTGACATAAGCTTCGCAAAGCTATTCTATATGCTGTGGGTTCCCTCTAGTAAGCACTCCCACACAGTCGGGAAACTGCTGCGGTATACAGGCTGCTGAAATTTCAGTGAGGCGCAGCCTGCGATAAGAAACTGGCATAATGCGGTCGTAAGCCATGTACTGAGTTACAGGCATGGGTAGCTACGTGCTCAACCTGAGACCTCCGTGCTTCGTTACAAAAGATAACATTGGCGCAGCGTGAGATCTGGCTCGCTGGTCCAACTGGATGTGAATCGGAACTACAATGAGTTTGAATAAAGGCTTCAAATCAATACCCTAGACCTTAGAATACGCGAACCCGCGACAGGGGAGCCTGGTTAAGGTAGTCCCATTAAGACGCGCATGGAACAAGTTGAACGGCATACCAACTGAACAAGAGAAGGAAAAGGAGAAAAAGGAAAAGAAGCTCAAGAAAAGGAAAGGGAAGAGACAGGGGAAAATGGGCAAGATGTGTCACTTGACGAATTGTGAAACAGTCTTTTGAAAATTCCTGGATGTTCAGAAGTTAATGCTGAAGATAAATGAGAGTGGGTGGTGTGTGATTCGTCAGACCCTGGATATGAAATTCTTAATGATGATGAACTTATTGAAAAGTGTAAGAGAAGAAAGTGTCGAGAAAGATGGTGACCTTAATGTCGAAAGTTGAAGCAGACACGGGACCATCAGCTAGTCAAGCATTTGCCGGCCTTGAAACTGCATGGATAGAGTGTCAGCCCGAGTGTGACCACATGCCCACTTTTAAGCGGATGAGTGACTTGGCTGCCCGAAAACGGATGAATACAGTAAAACAGCTTACTTTGACCGAGATGTTCAGCAACCAATGGTTTTTATTTCCAGTACGGAACGTACATATTGTACTAATGTACAGCACTTGCAAGTATGCTTAACATGTAGAAGTGTTGCCTTTTCATTTAATTATCTAAAAGCTCTTTTTCTTTAAAAATAGTTTTTTTTTTCCTCCCACTTTTGACATACATACAGTAATTGATTAAAATAGACCCTTTTTCAGAAAAACTCCAACTATCCGAATTTTTTATTATCCGAATGGGGTCCGGTCCCAATTGATTCAGATGATTGGAGTTCTACTGTAATGTCGATTTCAATGGAATTCGTACTGTTTTGGCAATTAATTTGTTCACAAATGAAATGCTAAATAGAACTGTTATTAAATAATGTGGCTAACCTCAAACATCTCCATTCGTTGTTTGTTGTACTGCAGAGGCGAGAAGTGTGATGTCATAGATCGACGACATAATGGTGTGACAGATGACCAAAACTTGCATTTTAAAAGTGTAGATTATTCATATAGCTATAATTTATAAATCTTAAAAAAGAATATTTTCTATTATATCTATATCCTTTCACTTTCGTTATTTTCCCCCACTGCCACTGATAAAATACTTAATTGATAATTCTGGAGTAGTATGCTCTCCCATCCTCAAACATCACCTCAGCATCTCTGGCCTTGCTACTGGATTCGCCATTCACATGGCAGAATATTGCAAAAAATAAGTGTTGGCCCATTTATGGACATTACGTGCAATATAAAACCTATGTTCCTTGCCATATCTGCTTTCCATCTTTAGACTATTCTTGACTCTTTAAAGTTTGAAAGCTTAACTCATCTATTTTATGGGATATTCTCCATGATATGTTTACAACCTAAGCTAAGACGCCTGCTGATTTCTTTTGTTTCGTTTTTATTTTGAAAGATTAAAATGTAATAAACATCTGAATTTTTTATAACATGAGACCCAGGCCGATTTTTCGATCATAAACACCCTTACTTCTGTCGTTAAAACAAAATTGTTCAGTTAACTATGTATGACAAAGAATTGCTGAGTAGTTTAACTCCCTGAAAGCTGATGATTACGAAAGTTTCCATGGTCACTGTATGTATTATCTTGGTTCTCCGGGTGGAGCCGCGTCGATTTATTAAAACCTAACGTTTCTGCCATCGTGCTGTGGCTTTCATCTGAGGACTCTGTTGAAAGCCACAGCACGATGGCAGAAACATTAGGTTTTAATAAATTGACACGGATCCACCCGGAGAACCAAGATAATTCCCGAAAGGTCCTATCTTATTTTGTAATCAGGGAACTGATGGCACTTTCTCAACTTTGGTAAACAAAAATATTAGTTTTCCCGAAGGTGAAACCTTGCTAGATTGATTTCTAGATCCAAAAAGCTCGCAATTGGTGATTTTCTTCAAAATTGCAAAAGCTGTTGTCATTCCACTAATCTCATGAAGACTGTTCATATCCTTTGTAATATCTCCAAACAATATAATTTTTTCGAGTTCTTGAATTATTTTCTTCCTTTGCAACTATTCTACAATTGCAGTTTGTGTGACAAATTAACCCGACATGAATGGCTCTGTGTGGTCCATTCATCAAGTTCTTCTTCTTTTCAGTCATAAACTCCTTTCTTCTGCCATCATTTCTGCATTGTTGCTACTTAATCTCTCGAACTGGTTTAGTTCTTGTAACTGCTCTGCCATTTGTTGTAATTTTATCATTGGAACTTTTTTGGCTTTACTTTCATGTTAGGCTTCATAAATAAAGGTTTTTCAAATAGACCTACCTGAGTCATAGGTCAGTGTTAGGTATTAAAGGATTATTTATCATTTTGATGTTCTATTGTATCTCTTCCATTTTACTATTTCGCAACCTATTACTACTACTATTATTATCATTTTTTACTTTTCTTTATATTAAAATCACTCTGTTTTAAAAAGAAAAAAGTTAAAATAAATGTTCACAATGCTTTTCACAGGCTGCTACCAATTGTAACTACTGTAATCACCCCCACCCCGCTCACAGCATTTTCTTTCTTTACAAATTATCCTCTTTTCTGCCAGCCATCCCCTGTTCCTTTTACTTCAGTGTCTAGTAACAAGCAAAGCACAGTTGATAGATTGAAATTGTAGTTTGTCGTTCTAATCCATTTTTCTTTGTAACATAAAAGTTTTCTCAAATCCATCCAAATAATTTTAGATAAAGATCTATAAGTCTAAAGAAGGGAGAATTTTGTTATTGTAGGCTTATTATACCATTAAACTTCATTAAATAATAATTTTTTAAAAAAACTTCTTAACATTTTATTTCAGTGGTGGTCACAGAAGATAAAGATGAGGAACCAAAGAAGACGGAAAAAGCTGTAGTAATAGACCTGACATTGAGCGACTCTGATGACGACGAGGTAGCACCCAAAAAGTCAAGTTCTAAAGATTTATCCCAACAAGTAACGAAAGCAGCTTCAGGTATATAACTCTTTACATTTGTATTTGAAACTTAAAGATTTTGTTTCATTACTTATTTGTCATAATTTTATAAGCATTTTTAGGTCATGCATACAATGATTACCCTAAAGTCGCTCATTGTCTCCTGAAGTATTGATTGCATCAATTTCATAATTATAGGGATCTTTATTTCTTTTAATTTAAGTTTTAGGTAAGATGCTAGGTTTATAATAGTTAATTGAAGATATGCATTACTTTTCAGAAATGGCAGATTAGTTTCTAGCATAATTCAAATTACAAGGCAGTACAGGGGTTGCTATTTATATTTCTGACCTAATAATGAAAAAAATATTTATGATCAAAATTGGTTTTATTGTTTCTCAA
This sequence comes from Vandiemenella viatica, assembly GCA_031002005.1. Lineage (NCBI taxonomy): Eukaryota > Metazoa > Arthropoda > Insecta > Orthoptera > Morabidae > Vandiemenella > Vandiemenella viatica. Next base: position 56,896,199 of record JARYHS010009186.1, read on the forward strand.
AATATTCTCCGTGAAGATCAATACACTTTTGCATGCATTTGAACCAATTTTTTAATCACTTTTTCACCCCAATGGAGGTAACTCCAGAACATGTGTCTTGAATGTCGAAAATCATTGACTACATAATTCGTTTTTGATGTGCGGGAATAAAAAGAAGTCATTGGGTGCCAAATCAGGGCTGTATGGCGGATGACCCATCAATTCGATGTTTTGACTGGTCAAAAATTCCTTTGCTTGAGCTGATGTGTGACAGCTCCCATTGTCGTGACGAAGAATTATTTGCCTCTTCTTTGACTTTCTCCAAAGACTTCTAGTAAACAAATGGTCGTATACCATTCAGAATCAACCGTCCTAATGCCACTGTCGCCACGTGACCAGTAATGCCGTAGAAACAAGCTACCATTTGCTTCGATGTGCTGCTTCTGCGAACAACTTTTGTCAGATTTGCTCGTCTTGGAAGACCAATACAGTCGATTGCTGTTTTGTTTTGAGCTCATATGCATAGATCCATGATTCGTCACCTGTGTAGATGTTATACATAGCCTTTGATGCACCTTGAACGTATTTTTTTAACATTTCCTTGCACCAATCATCACGAGCTTCCTTTTGAGCGTTTGCCAGATTATGCGGGATCCAACACGAACAAATCTTTTTTACGGCCAAATGATCATGCAATATTTTATTGATGTTTGTCATACTAATGCCCTAAGATGCCTCAATCTCTTTGTATATCTCATGACGATCTTGCTTTATCAGTTCACGCACAGCATCTATGTTTTCTGGCACAACCACCGATTTTGGACGACCGTGATGGAATTCGTCCTGAAGCGAACTTCGGCCACGATTGAATTCGTTATACCAGTTTTTTGCAGTGCTATATGATGGTGCTTTATCACTGTATAAAGAATTAAGTTCATCAATGCACTCTTGTCTTGATAATCCACGTCGAAAGTTGTGAAAAATAATTGCACGAAAATGTTCACGAGTTAATTCCATTTTTCGCCTGAGATGAATTTTTAAAGTTACTGTAAACAACAAATCACACTCAAATGACACATTATTATGAATAAGGCCATGTTCAACAATGTCAGTGTTTCCATTGGAAACGTCAAATGGCTCCTGGCAACACTTATTGTTTCCAAGGCCAGAATATAAATAGCAACCTGCGTATTATGAATTTCAATGCCACGTAACTATCCTTTCAAAATGTGTTAATAGTGATTCACTAATTGATATGTGTTCTTCCTTGTATATGTCTGTTGGTTCACATATATGTGACAATTCAGAGTTTATTTTATGGTAATTGTAACGATAGTGTTGCACCCCCAAATAGATGAGGAGTGCATCATCTTTAGTAGAGTGGAACATCGCAGAAAGTCGAGGTAGAGACAAAGACACTGGTTGGCTATGACAACCACGTCATTAAAAGAAGTGTGGTGATTGGCCGTGAGAGACTCAGGAACGAATACGGCTTTAATACTAGTGGAGAGAGTTAGTAGGAAAAGTCTCGGGAGTGAACGGTCGCGCAAAGAATGTTCACCGTGTACCAATATTCAGTTATGTGCTGCCCATGTTCTAGACCAGGGACGGCCAACCCAAATGATCTTGCGGGCCACTTTCGAAGTGCATCGTAACTCCACGGGCCGCATATAAAATTATATATCCGCGCTAGAGACATTTTTTTGGAAGGAAAAATTGAAACATGAGTTATTATTGTGTTTACTATTATTCTTACATGTAAACATAGATAATATATTACTAATGATACTAAACACACATTGTAAAGAAATGTATAACTCTAAAAATGGAATATAAAAAATATTTTATAACTGTGATGAACCCGTGGGCTGGACCTGCAATCTTGAGCATAGTGGAGAGTCTGATACAACAATGATCATGTCTGGTGCTGACTTACTATGTATGGTGATAGAATAAACTTTGAAATAAATGCAGTTTCTGTGTTCTGCATATGAGTTTTATTAATTACCTCAAGGTACAACCACTAATTAATTATCACATAATGTAACTTATTAGAATTTGGTATAGCGTAGTTATTTTGATTTGCAGTGTACTATTTGTGTAGGAAGGCTTAAACTTGTCTGGTTTTGTGTTTGTTGACTTAGAGGCAATTCATGCTAATATCTTGGCTGATAATTTATTGCTTAAGATCAGTCTGTGGTGAGCCTTTAAAGGAATAAGTTTGTTTGAAGAATGAGCTCATCACCTCACAGGCCAGGAAAGCCATTATCGAGTATTATTTATTAAAGTGCATATCTTAATCAGCTGCGGTTCACAATCAGTGTTATTAAAATACGAGAAGAGTTGTCAAATGAAAGAGTAGTACACAACTGTCTACAAGTGAAGCTGCTACCACATACACATTATTTTCTAACGACGATACGCGACCGCATAATATGTTTGTGTTACATTATGAAGATATCTCCCAATTAGGACAAGCTACTTCATATATTGAAACCAGGTCCAGTTCGAAGAAATTTTCTAAGCGATACGCTTTATTTTAGGCGTTGACTGGCTTATCAGAATGGTCGTTAGAAGTGATTTATTTCAAATAGCAGCTACATCATTTCATATTTCCCTCACACTTATTTATTTGTATTTCTGTTGGTGTTTGTTTTATTGACTTTATCAGTACCGCCGTTGGTGGCGACAGAAAGTATCGAACTGTGAAGTGCTGAAAGTGAATATTTTCTTCCAATTTTCAGCATTCTTCTTATATGACGATCTCCTGTTGACACAATATGTAGAATGATAGCTCTTGACCAGCAAAAATTTTGGTGAAGTATACACCAGCAGTTTCAAGCATGTTGACGAGGTTGATATGCTCTGGGAGATTTGAAACACTTGTGATGTGTACAGTGCAGGCAACTTGAAAAGCATACACAAGACAAGCATTTGAAATTTAAAGTTATTTTGTACCAAATTCTTCCCTGGTAGAAACACCAATTAATTGTTGTTGCTAGAACCTACTAGTATGTTATTTATTTATTTATTTATTTATCAATCTTGTTCCATGGATCCCTGCTGAGGAAATACCTCTGGGATGTGAAACATGTCATTGTTGATACATATACACATAATATGAGTCATATCATAGTAAATATATATATATACATATTTTACAAATACAAGAAATAATAAACATACATTTTTGCAACTGAGTTTTGCAAACGTCATAATGAGTACAATTAATTATTTTCTTCAAATTCTTGAACGGAGTAGAAGGAGTTGCCAATAAGATAATCTCTAAGTTTTTGTTTGAATACATCTTTATTATCTGAAAGCTGTTTTATACGATTAGGTAGTTTATTAAACAGATGTATCCCAGAATAATTAACTCCTCTTTGTACTAATGACAGAGATGTTTGTGTTTTATGCAAGTTATTTCTGTTTCTTGTATTGAAACTGTGTACCTGTGAATTAGGTGTAAACAGGTTAAAATTTTCTATGACAAAGCTCATGAGAGAATATATATACTGAGAATACATTGTAAGAATATTGAGTTTCTTAAAGAGTTGTCTGCAAGAAGTTCTTGGTTTTACCCTACAGAGAAACCTAATAGCTCTTTTCTGTGCTATGAAAACTTTTTTACTTTGTGAAGAGTTTCCCCAAAAAATTATGCCATATGACATTACTGAATGAAAATATGAGTAGTACACCTGTTTCATTAATTCTAGATCTGCTGTTAGAGAAAGTGTTCGTATTGCAAAGGTGGCACTACTTAACTTTGCCAGTAGTGTAGTGATATGATCATGCCAACAGAGTTTCTGATCTATTTTAATACCAAGAAATTTTATACTCTCTGTTTCTAAGATTGTGTTGTTTTTATAGTTTATACATATATCTGGCTGTGCATAGTTTTTTGTTTTAAACCTAATATAATGTGTTTTTTCAAAATTTAATTTTAATGAATTTGCCTTAAACCAATTTGCTACTACTCTAAGTACTTCATTTACATTAAATTCTATAGTACTGTTTGGTGTTTTACGCACAGTCAGGTTAGTGTCATCTGCAAATAAAACACTCTTAACTTTGTCGGATAAATTTCCAGGAAGGTCATTGATGTATAACAGAAAGAGGAGGGGACCTAAGACAGAGCCTTGTGGAATTCCATGTTTTATTTTCTCCCAGTCTGATGAAGCATCTTTACTTATTTTAGAATCAAAAATTGAAACTTTTTGCATTCGGCTTTCAATGTATGATTTAAACCATTTACCTGCGGTCCCAAAAATACCATAGTATTCCATTTTTTTCAAAAGTAATTCATGATTTACACAGTCAAATGCTTTTGCAAGATCACAAAATATTCCTACAGGATTCATTTTATTATTCAGTTCCTCAAATGTGTTATTTAAAAATGAATATGTAGCCATTTCTATGGATGATCCTTTTTTGAACCCAAATTGTGAATTAGTTAGGATATTATAGTGTGTAACATGTTTTATTACTCTTCTATACATGACTTTTTCAAAAACCTTTGAGAATGTTGAAAGTAATGAAATGGGACGATAGTTGTCTACACATGTTACTTCTCCTTTTTTAAATAATGGTTTTACAACAGCATATTTTAGTCTATCGGGAAAAACACCTTGTATTAAGGATTCATTACAAATGTGAGCAAGTACATGACTGATACAGTCTGAACATCTTTTCAGTAATTTACTTGAAATATTGTCATAGCTGGAAGAATTTTTAGGTTTTAATTGTTTAATGAGTTTATTTATTTCTGAGACTGTTACTGGTGGCAATTTCATCTCCACAAAGCTATTTGGAAAAGCAGTCTCAAGAAGCCTTAGAGCACTATGTGGGGATTGCTTTTCTATGCCTAATTTATCTACTACTGACGTAAAATGTTTGTTAAATATTTCACAAACTTCCCCTACTTCGCTATACACATATCCATTTTGTTCTATTTTTATGTCTTTAGAGTGATTTACAGTTTTTCCTGTTTCAGTCTTTATTATATTCCATATTGTTCTCATTTTATTGTCTGAATTTTCTATTTTCGCCGATATGTACCTGTTCTTGGCCTTCCTTATTACATTTCTTAGTATTTTAGAATAAAGTTTATAGTGAACTTTCAGCGCATAGCTATCCGATTCTCTCATTTTTAAATAAAGGTCCCTCTTTGTTTTACTAGAGATTCTAATACCCTTTGTTATCCATCCCATGCCCAGTTCATTGTTTGGAGTGTTGAGAATTTTCCTTTTTTTGAAACTACCTTCAAAAAGTGTTAGAAATATATTCAGAAAGGAATCAAATTTCGCATTAACACCCTGCGCATTATATACTTCTAACCAGTTTTCATTGTTTAAGGTATCTATGAAGTGTTTTATATTATTTTCACTAATATTTCTTCTATAAACCCAGCTTTTCTTTATCTGTTTAACAGTGTTCCTGGAATCGATACATAATAGCTGGGCATCATGATCTGAGATACCATTTATTACTGGATGTATGCTGTAATTACTGCACTGAGAAATATCCATAAAAAAATTATCAATTGCAGTCCTGCTATTATTTTGTATTCTCGTAGGAAAATTTACAAGTGCTGTTAAGTTAAAAGACAACATCAAGGCTTCCTTATCTAATCTATCATTGCTGTGATTCAGAAAGTCAACATTGAAATCTCCACATAATACTATTTGTTTGCTATTTGTAAAACTTAGTAGCAAAGACTCTAAATGAGATAAAAACAGTCTGAAATTACCTGAGGGGGCCCTGTAAATTGCTATCACTATCAGCTCTTCCTTATCATATTCTAGTTTAGTAACACAACATTCAAAGTGTTGTTCTATACAATACTTACTTACAACTACACTACTGCATTCAATATTATTTTTAACAAAAATGGCAACTCCCCCTTTCTCCATTTTACATCTGCAGAAATGAGAGCTTAATTTATACTAGTATCCAAATGCAACCACATATTACAATTAAATATTAAGCCATCACACTTTTAGATGGGTAGGGAACCACAAGAATTTGAATGAGTACATCCATTGTATTAGGAAGGCTTAAAACAAGGATAATGAGGGAACAAGTATAGAAATTCCAGGATATTAAATGGAAAAACTGTGTTTTGATTAGTTCCATTTGTTTTTCAATATTTTTAGACTCTACATTTAATTAATACAATTGCTACACGATTGTTTTGCACATTTGCAGTCGATGCTAAGAAAGCCTTAACATAGGATACTATCTTAAGACTGAACATAGTTTATAGCTGAATGTAAGGACAGAATGCTGTTGCTCACCAATGAGTGCCAGCTAAGCAGTGGCTTGGTAGAATGTTGCTTGAGCTTCAAAAAACAGTTCTATAACAATTGAAGAATGTACACATGGCAGGGAATTCAAAATACCAAGACTAAGAAATAAAGTTTTTGACTATATGTAATACTTTTTCAGGATCAAACATGGATTCCGAATGCAATATATTAGTTACAGCTTTTATATGTGCTGAATTTTATGGACTATAAGACCCACCATAATTTTTACCATTTTTATTATTATATTGCAAAACCAGACTAATAAACAATTCTTAGTTTATAAAATCCCTGTAAATCGTTATTTGATCTTTCTTCTTCATGACCATCATCATTGTCCTCTTCATATATATGATGGTCTTCACTGCCATTGAGAGCGTTACTTATGCCAGACTTCTTGAAAAATTTAACATCATCATCTTCTCACTCTAGACCATGACTGTATTGTCCACTGACCCACTTTTTTGATTGTAGGTCGTTTTAAAGCTCCCTTCGACATGAATTCATGTTGGGTTTCATCCATCGTCCATTTGTTCCATTCCTCTCTCATATACACTTCAAATGGTTTATTTATCAAGACATCAGAGATTGCAATTGTGAAGTAAGACCTCCAGGAATAACAGCAAGCTCTGTATTTCCCTGTCTCGATTTCTCTTTCACAGAATTTTTCAAATGACTGCTAAACGTATCTAGCACAAGAAGAGAACTCTTCTTCAATAAAGCACCTTTCCTTCTCTCCCACACTCGATAATTTCATACCAGCCTCATCCATCCAATCCTTGTCATGTACATGAACAACAATACTTGGCAATAGTATTTCAGAAGGTTTTGGTATTGTTTTGCACTGGTAAACGATCATTGTATTAAGTTTAGTACCAACAGCACAACATGAAAAGACAACAGTGTATGCATTTTTTTCATGTTACTTGACACCTCAAATGTAAGAGGAGTTTTGTCCATATGCGCTATTTGGCTTAGTTCCACATTGGTTTTCTTTTAATGTTGAATAGTAAAGTGATGGAAAGATAATATTTTCCTCTTCATACTCTTGTGGCATTTTCTGAGGTATTTTGGTTTTGGTTTGCATGCCAAGTCCATGACGCTTCATAAACCTGTAGCTCCAACCAATTCCACCATAAGTCTGTTAAGTTCCACTGTAGTGCTAGCTTACGAACATGTATTTGAATCATTTTTGTATTAATTCCAGTGCCATTTGACAGTGTCCTTGAATCCATTTCAATATGTTATATTATAGTTTTGGTCATTTTGCATTCAGTCCTCTATTTGCACATTTAGTCTTCCTCATTTTTTTCAGTTCTTCTTTATTCGCCTGCCAATCATGAATGGTTTTTCTGTTCTGGATAGCCGAAATGCCGCTTAGCTGCTCTGTTTCCATGTTCTTCTGCATATGCAATTACTTTCAATTTATATTTTTTCCATTGTGAAACTAACTACTAACAAAAATAATGTACAATTACCAATAACACAAATCACTTTCAATTCAAGTTCACTGGCACTGTAGACTGCAATGAGGCATCATAGGCTTGAAAATGTTCTGGGTTTGTGATGGCAGGGCAGGAGGGAGACAGTGTTAGCAAGCTTGTGAATCCCCGCAACTCATGTTCGTCACATCGGTGCAATACTGCTACCAGTTCAATCCAGTGTTGCCAGATAGAGATAAGAGTTTCCCGCAGCATCGAATATATGGTTATTTTGAAGACTGGTGAGAATTTTAAATCGTATGTTAATTTCGAGTATAAGACGTCCTTGAATTTTGGTGACAATTTTTTGAAGAAAAAAAGTGCTTCTTATAGTCCGTAAAATACGGTAAACCTAATTTTCTTCTTTTATTGGATTGATACCAATTCTTGTTATTGTAAACTTATATCTGATGGGAGAAAAGTTACTTGCAAATTGAAAGTCTGATGAGTGTCACCTGAAGTCAAAGTTGCAAAATATAATGAAAGTAACAGTAAATAATAGTAATTGACATTTTTAGTTTCACACTAAATCTCAAAACCTATAGTCTGCTCTTTTCTTATTTGATTTGACCCTGTGCTAAAGAATTATATGCAATGGAATAATTAGCCCTCGTAAACAAAAGGCATTTGATAATCGGTGCATGCTTATGACACGTTTAAAAACTGATAGTAGTAATGCCCAAAAGTTGCACTTGTTGCAGAGTAACGATATTATCTAGTGACTTCTCAACTATATCCCTGAGGTTATAAACAAAACAAAAAAAAACTCTATGATCCAACAAAAAAATATTAATAGCAACAATGGTATGGGAAGAAATGCTGAAAGGTAATATTAATTTTGAAAGGAAAGATAACTTGGCAAACTTGTTATTTAATGTATTTGAGCAAACTTTACATGGTATGAGATAAAAAGTTGAAAAAAAAAATTACAACTCGTATCCCATTAAGGTTTAAGCACTCCTCAGTGTTGCAGGAGATGCACAACAAGAAGCTTTTAAGTCTATGACTAACTCTATTATATTGCCTAAAAACCTTTCAAACATGTTTATTCATGTGTAATCTTCTTTCTGAATCAATGTTAAACAAGTCATTTCTAGTTCAATAATAGTGACAACGAAAATGCTGTTAAGCAATGAAAGTAAAGGAGGATAGGGAAATTAAATGTCACTCTCCGCAAGTGAAGGCAGAAAGGCCAGAATGATCACAAAAACACATCTTACTTTGCATTGTTTTGGTATAAACCTTAAACATTATTAGACGACATGTGGCAAGGGGATGGTATTTCAAATATGCTTGACATGACTTTTTGGTAAAAATCGTGTAGGGGAGGGACAATATGGGTGGTATAAGTAAATGGGTACATATTGTGAAGCAGTTACCAAAATTCAGAATACTATGTTCCATTAAGAGACACCTACAGGTTTCAGGAATAACATCACACTTAGCAGGCATCAGTATGGTCACATCCTACCTCCTTGCAAAATTAAGGTTTAATACAGAAATAGTGCATTTAAGTGTGTTTGTCTTTGTGTGTTCATCAATCTCGGGTGCCATAATCTATAGAAGGTGTTGGGTTGAATATCGCTGTTCTTCCTTAGTTTCTTAACCACTTCAATGATCAAAATATATTATCTGTTAAACCTGAGTTTAAAAAAAAAAAAAAAAAAAATCATTAGAACTACACAAAATAATCTCTTTAAGTGACAGATTTTGTCCCATTTCTTGTATCCCCCTACTTTTCTCCATTACAAATTTTAAATTCTTTCAGAATTTTTGGTAATTTATTCCAATATTTCCCTCCCTTACCTTTGTGCCTGAAATTAAGTGCCAGCTTGTTGTCATTGTCATCTTTTCCCTTCCATGCACTTCTTTTCCAAGCCTACCACCTATATATACCTTGTAACATCACATCACTCTTTTCACCCTTCTCCTGTCTTAAAATAAATTTCAATCCAGTTTTCTTAAATATCAATTAGTAATTGCATACTGCGATAATTTCCACAAACAAATCTAGCTCAAAATGTGGATCCCATTACTACATCACGATATTTAAGAAACTATCTGACGATAGTTTTGTAACCCAGTCCGCACACTTCTCATTACTCTCTCCAATAAATTAAGGATCTTGAAACCTTTTCCTACTACCTGATCAATGTGTCCTTCCAAGTTGAGTTTATTATCTAATGTTATGCCAAAGTATTTATATTATAGGTTTTCTATAATCATCTGCACTCTATAATATAAACAACCTTTTTTTAACCTGAATCTTCTTGGCATTTATCTTTATTCCATGTTTACCTACCAACTTAGAGACCGAGTGTGGTGGTGTAACGGTTAGCGTTCTGGCCTCGCATTCGGGAGGACGGCGGTTCAAATCCCCGTCGGGGCATCCAGATTTGGGTTTCCATGGTTTCCCAAATCACTCCAGGCAAATGCTGGGATGCTTCGTTCAAAAGGCCATGGCCGAATTCCTCCCATTCCTTGCCCCCCATCCTTTCCCGTCTCTAAAGACCTCGCTGTTAAGAGACATTAAAGTTAGATATCCTGCCCATTTCACACTGCAGCTGTTCAGTCCTCTGCTATGAGCTGTAAAACTGAAACAAAAAAAAGAAGATAAACTGTTTGTAACTTAAAAGATGGTGATGCCAGACTGTTCAATTACCTAATTATTTAACCTAATGACTTCTACCAAATTATTATGGATATTGATTCTTCTCTAGGATTGTATTTGTTTTTCTTTTTACATAAAATCTGATTTATTTGTTTCTGTAAAGTGTTAGTTTTTCTAGTTTGATATCCCTCATACCAAAAGCATTTTTTACTCTCAATATATTCAAAACTCTTGTGCAGAATATTCATACCTGAAAAGGAATAATCAAACAGTGGAATATAAGGTATGAAATACTTACAGGCAGTATTTTATTGGAGGGAAGGGAAGTAATATTAATGAATTCACTTGAACTCTTTTGTTGGTAACCTGTGTTTCTCATTTTATGTGTTGCTGTTCACATTAACAATGCTTTTCACTTTGTTGCAGACCCAGCTAGTGTAAGCAGTACTGTAAGCAGCAGTTCAGCGTCTACTGTGAACTTGAGTTCTGCACCAAGTTCTGGATACATGAGTCCCAGTATAATTACTTTGGACAGCCCATCTCCGCCTGATACCCGCGCGTCTTCTCCAGACCCTAGGACGTCTGTTGGCCCACCAAACAGCACATCTGCACCTGGAAATACACTGAGGATGGCACCACCTGCATTTCCCCCAACTCTTTTCATGCCTGGAATGACATCCATGCTAGACTTAGATTCAGAAATGGACAATCAAATTCCTATGTTCCAAAATCGCTACTGAGAAAATTGTTTTCTTGACATTTTTTGTGTTCAACTTAGCTGAGAGACATTCCAACACTGTTGACTGGGGTTTATGAAAGTAGAGCAGTATTTACAGTATGGAAATGGAGAAACTGACGGTTTAGACAATTGAATATGTTGGTGTGAAATGCAATTTTTCATTGACATTTTATTTACATAGAAAGGTCAATCTCCAGTGATTGTGATTGTGTTAAAGGTGTTAGTGAGTCTGAACTGATGTAAAGGGTCTCATTAGAAATTCATTCTTACTTTTTTTTTTTTGCTTTAGAAATTTTATATTTTTCATATTTGAAATTGAATTTCCTAAAAATACATTTATTTGCTTTAGTTTAGTACTAAGGTCAGACAATTGAGTATTTAATGAGGATACTTGTGGATCTGATGTTTGTTTCTTTTTCTTGAAAAGTCTTTTTTTTATATTCTTCTTCTGTGGAGATTATTCTTTGACTTTTTCTCTCCCATCTTGTTTATATTTACAGTGTTTAGTTTGATGTATGATGTAGGTAGCAGTTGCTTTTCATTGTCATTGTTGTTTTATTTGGAACCAAGACATTTGAAACTGTGATAATTGAAAATATTTTTTAAAAAGAAGTAGAATGGAAATGGCAGACAAAGTTGGATCCTAAATCTAGTCAGCCTTTTCCTTTATGTTGTACTTTAAGCTGTATCTATTCATTAAGACTTAATATTATATCTGTTTATCCATAAGTGAAAAATAAAATTGTATGTGTGTATATATTTAAAATTAGTGTAAGAGATTGTGTGTGTGTCTTATATAATATTTGTATTTTCATACCCCTTTTGTTTGTTTTGTTCATGATACCTTTCATTATTTTAGTGAAAATGAAATTAATGTAGCCAAGATAACACACAGCATCCTGTTTTCAAGTGCCTGCAGAAAATGAACTGCAGAAATATCATAGAATCCGGTCTACAGGAGATTCTGGAGCCGACCAATCACAGATGAGCAGAACTGAACCATAGCTTCAGTTTATGATGATGTCAGAAAGGAGCACAGGGGCAATTTTTGCATTTCCTGTAGAAGCGGTTGTAGCAAGAGTTTTGTCAGTGTACATTTCCATCAGACTTAGACTTAAGTGACTTAACTGGAGGTTTGTCTTGCGATATCGTTCTTCAGCCTGTCATTTGAGAGATCGGAAAGGCTCGTGTAGTCAAGACCCCGTCTGTTACCAATCATGACACAGCAGAAGGCAGTGGCTCAATATGAGGCAGGCCCACTACAGATCCGCGAATCTTCCAGAGCCAACCAATCACGTGTCGTAGAGCTGCCATAAAACACCTGTACAGCTCTAGCTGTCACGGACATAACAAGGGACCTGATGATGGTGGTAGAGCTAACCGCCAAAAGCTTGTCTTTCGTCAATACTATCTGGCGGGGAACCTGTGAAGACTACATTTCAGCAATACGCCAGGCAAGTTCACACATTTGAACATAGTTGTCATCTGTTATCTGGACATAGCAAACAGTCTACAGAATACTTAAAATTCAATTACTTTATATAACAAAAGTTCATCAGTGATTTGTGTGGTAAATAGTTCTGAATAAGCAGGAAGAAAGAGAAAGCTTATCGAGTAGGTACAAACAATTGAGTTGGACAACAACCATCACTTACCAAAGCTGAAGATGTGTGAAAACATGGAAAAATACATACACAAATAGAACATTGTAAATTTTTGGCTCATATACCTTCTTCAATAATAAAATGAGGTAACTGCCTGATAAAGGCTAGCAGCTAACTGAGGGTGCAGAATGTTGGCCAGTGGCATGTGATGAGAAAAAAAATCAACATGTTGGAAAGTATAGATAGGAATTCGAATGCTTAAACCCAAAAATTGCGAACTGTACTGCGTGATCAGATTACAGACGTGTAGATGAGGTCAGCCGAAAATATTGACCAGTAAATATATACTAGTGATTGCCCTGTGGTTGAAATTTGAGCGTAACACATTCTTTTTTCATTAACTAATGCTTTCCTAAGTTTCTGATCAGTAAAATGATGCAATTAACTTTCAATACTAACTTATGTGGTGGAAAATCACAAATAGTTAAATAATTCAAAAACTCAATTGGATTGCTATTCATTTCATTGTCGTCATCGCAAATTATTTTATCGTAGCTATGATATGTTTTCTGTTCACCTGGTATTCGATTAAGTATTTTGGTATTAATTAAAGTGCAATCAACATTTTTAGGTACTAAAATAACTGACTTCAATATGTTACCTGAGAGTATGTTTTGGGACATATTTCCATACACCTCATTAAAAATATTATTTTTGTCTCCTATTAATTGCTGAGGTATTTCAATAATATTTTTACCAAACTGAAGGAATTTTGGTGCCACATCAATACCTTTTTTTCCTCAAGAATTCAACAAATTCTATTTCACTTGGTAAGGCTCTCATTGAGTAAAAGTTATTTTATGAAAATAAACAAATTTATGACAACTCGTGACAGTTTTTAATTAAAGTTGCACCTGATCCAAGTGCGACAACTGTTAAGATTTGCTGAAAAATACTGCACAGAAGTATGTTTTTCCCTCCAAATGGTTGGCTGGAAGGCTACGTGGGGGGAGAGGGTGGGGGCTCCGAGCAAGGCCACGTAGCTTTTCTTTCATAACATTTTTCACAGGTAAAATGAAGAACACAACATAAAATAGCATGTGGATATTTATTTCCCTGAGTTAATTATCTCCGTATGTAATTTACAATAGTCTGACAAGAGAAAACAGTACAAAGAGGCAAAAGCCACTAAGGGCTATGAGGGTGGGAGGGCAGGTTCACAGGAGGTCAAAATGGAGCTACGTGGTTTATGCACATTCCCTTATCAATGATGATAAATTTATGTAATGTACAAAGCTTGTATTTACGGTAATAATCGCTACAGAATTTTCTAAAATGGGTATAGACAATTTAAAAACATCATGTAAAGTTCTACCTCCAAGTAATAGAGTTGAAGTTAAGCCACCAAAAGCAGTTGCAATGCAACGAAGATTAAGGAAATTTAGTTTGTGAATGATTGCCATATGTGTGAATGTTTTTTCACAACCTGCATGAGCGGTTAAACGAAAACATTAAATCTAGTATCATGATGCAAAACTAAAAGAAACACAAGATCAATTAGATTATGTTCAATATTTGTAATTTCAAAATGCTCACAAAACAAACTCTTGCTCTATTCAATCGATCAAAACTTCGTTTATTCTCTGCACATATATGGGAACTAGCAAACCAAATTATGGACATTCAAAATGCCTTAATTTCTAATAGAGCTTTATTAAAGGATACTTCATCGTTGTAATCACACAAAATAATCATCATTAAGAAATACTTTAAATTCATTCTATAATGTCAATGCATTGGCTGACACATTTAATGCAAAAATGTAACCAAATAAATTTCGAATCCTTTTTTGGTGAATGTAATTCATTTGAAGCAATGCAGCGAGCATGACACGCTTAACCAAAGTTTAACCTTTTAAATAATAAAATGTACTCACTTTTTTTTAAATTGCCAAACGAATTTACTTTTTAGCATCTACCACTAGTCAAGACTAAAGTCAATTCAAATTATCCATTAGGATGTCAAATTCTTTATAATATAGAAAATACTCTTTTTCGAAATGTTGATGTTGGCAGAATTGCTAAGTATCGTTTGCAATCGAACAAAACAATGAATTATTAGTTTTATTTAATTTAATGTTTTTGTAACAAATATTATCTATAAATTTTAGCTCTCTGCACTACTTCTCCATATAAACATTAACTATGTCAAATCTCATGCTCCTACATGCCTGCAATATTCTTAAAAAGGTATCCAAATTTTCACTTCACATATTAATATATAGAAGATTGTGCACAATTAAATAATAGACACTAAATAGCGAAAAGGAATTACAAATTTGGATAGGGAAATGAGCCACCACTTACCCTAGATTATGGTTGTGGGGCGGGAACACAAATAACAGACGCAAATGATTTAGTAATTTTCGGGTTTTATCCCTATATTAACAATATTGTGGAGGGTGAGTTTTGTAGGACTACCGCCTCACAGAATGAGTGTTGGCCAGAATAAGGGAGGGGGGGGGATAGTGATTTAACGCCCAAGCATTGCTAAATATCAAAACTGATGTCTGGTTCGTGAAAACAACAAAATCTACATACATAAAAGAAAGGCGTGTTAGTGACACTATTTATAACTCGAGAACGGTAGTACCGATTTGGCTGAAAATTGGTACCTACGGAGGTAGCTTAGAATCAGGAGACGGACATAGGATAAGGATACTTTTTACCCTGTTCGACCACGTTCCCATGTGACGTGACAAGTCACTATAAAACGTGGTGTACAAAAACGCATCTGACTTGGAATAACAAAACGTCAAAGAGAATACAAGTCACTATAAAACGTGTAATAACTAAAACTCATCTGACTTGGAATAACAAAACGCAAATGACAGCTAAACGTAATTTTGTCTATGGTTGAACGAAAAAATTGGAAGGAAAATAGTAAAAACAACACTTTTCGTGTCCCTCATTCAAAACAAGACAAAGGCGTGTTAGGAGTATCTTTGGTATGCCTTCAAGTTGATTAGGCTCTATGGATATTGATCTATGCCTGCCTGTGATCATGGAGGAAGGAATTATATGGAGGAGAAGTGACGTTAAATCGGTGAAGCAAGCACTAAACTCGCCCGCATGGTGGCAGCGACCATATGGCGCTTCCCAACAATTAAGGTGTTCACATTGTGGTAGATGCAGTGATTATTTCATTTAGTATTGTGTATAAGTGTTTAAAAATGCCAGCTTGTGTTGCGTACGGTTGCACAAATAGGCCAGACAGGAAAGAACCTGGAATATCATTTCATAAGTAAGTTGAATTGTAATTATCGTTGTTGAAGTGAGCGGTAGACACCGCAAACTTTGCAGCACGTCTATAAGTATTTAGTCATAGCTCTCAATGGGATGACTTTGTTCTCAAATTTTTCTTGGTGTAGTGTAGAAAATCAGCAAACCTTGCTATTTTGCACATAATAGACTAGCATTATTTTTTAACGAGTGTTTAAAATGAGATTTAAAGGGGCGTGTTTTACTTCGCGATTCAGTGAATTTACTATTACGATTTCTTTCGTCACGTTGCTGATTATACTGACAATGGATGATGAAATTAACTGTTATGTGAGAAGCTGTGAATTTTATTAATTTTTTAAATAGCTATTTCAGGCCATTGACTTAGGTTACTTTTAAAGCTTCATATAAGACTTGTTTCTGTTTGTAAATACGTCTATACCTATTTTTACCGATTTTGAAATCTTTCTCATCTATTTATGTCGAAACAGGTTCATGCAGAAATAAAAATGGGCTTCATAAATAAAGAAGTTATTGGCCTTTGAACAAAATCAATTTGGGGAATGTGTTTCTAATTTAGTCTCTTTTTTTTTTGTACAACATTCTCCCCCCCCCCCCCCGTATCTAAATCTAACTGAGAGATAATTTTTTTACAATTGTCCTAATAAGTAGGGCTGTGAAATTAGACAACACATCTTGATCAAGAGAATGTTCATTAAGGTGACTGAATAAACATTTTATTTCTGGAACCAGCCTACAAAATGTCTGGGTTGCTCATCCCTAGAGTGGGCCCTCTTACTTTTTTCCTGGTCTAGGACACATTTCAGACTAACCACAAGTGGTAGTAATAAAACTGAAATATCCATTCTGCATGTCAACCATGTAATCATTGTGGCTTTGACAGAATTAATTTTTGGTCCAGCCTGCATCCAAACCTAAACCCCTCAATTTGGATGTTGTATATCCCCCAAACTAAGCAAGATATCGAAAACATTTATTCCTTATTATCGAGTTTTTTCGTCGTGTTACATAAGAATTCATCATTAAATTTGACTTTTGCGAAATTTTTCTTCTGCATTTCAACTCAAGACACCTCACTTTTGAGACAGTATATCTCGAGAACTAGGTGAAATATCGAAAAATTTTACTCTTTATTTTTTATTTGTCTCGTCTTTTTAAATAAAAATTCATCATAAAATTTGACTTTGAATAATTTTTTCTTCTGAATTTCAACCAAAACCATTTCACATTTGAGACAGAATATCTCGAAAACTAAGCAGGATATCAAAAAATTTTATTCTTCATTTTTTATTTGTCTCATCGAGTTACATAATAATCCATCACCAGATTGTGGCGTCACGTTTATCCTAGAGTCCCCTTGAGGTGTTTGTACACATTCCCCGTGTTTGTTGGGAAGCGGTCAAGCCCCCACCACTCCGGCCATGCCCCCCCACTCCTCCGCCGGCCTGCTTCACTCCCATGCGTGGTAAAGGTCTCTTGCGTCGTCTCCATATTATTCCTTCCTCCATGCCTGTGATCATGGAGGAGAAGTGAAATTGGTGAAGCTGGCTCGCAGAGGCGATATTGCGCTTCCAAACAATTGCGATGTTCCCAGTATATCCCGAAAACTAAGCAAGATATCGAAAAATTTTATTCTTTATTTTCGATTTGTCTCGTCGTGTTACATCAGAATCGATAATTAAATTTGACTTTTGCGAAATTTTTCTTCTCCATTTCAACTCAAGACACCTCACTTTTGATACAGCATATCTCTAGAACTAGGTGAGATATCGAAAATTTTTATTCTTTATTTTTCATTTATCTCGTCTTTTTAAATAAGAGTCCATCATCAAATTTGACTTTGACCAATTTTTTCTTCTGAATTTCAACCAAAACCATTTCACATTTGGGACAGAATATCTCGAAAAGTAAGCAGGATATCAAAAAATTTTATTCTTCATTTTGTATTTGTCATATCGAGTTACATAATAATCCATCACCAGATTGCGGCGTCACCTTTAACCTAGAGTCCCCTTGAGGTTTAAGTACATATTCCCCGTGTCTGTATGGAAGCGGCCATGCCCCCTCCACTCCGGCCATGCTCCCCCACTCCTCCTCCGCCCTGCTTCACTTCAATGCGTGGTGAAGGTCTCTTGCGTCGTCTCCATGGAGGAAGGAATTATATGGAGAAGAAGTGAGCTTAAATCGGTGAAGCAAGCACTAAACTCTCCCGCATGGTGGCAGCACCGGCAGCGACCATATGGCGCTTCCCAACAATTAAGGTGTTCACATTGTGGTAGAGGCAGTGATTATTTCATTTAGTATTGTGTATAAGTGTTTAAAAATGCCAGCTTGTGTTGCGTACGGTTGCACAAATAGGCCAGACAGGAATGAACCTGGAATATCATTTCATAAGTAAGTTGAATTGTAATTATCGTTGTTGAAGTGAGCGGTAGACACAGCAAACTTTGCAGCACGTCTATAAATATTTAGTCATAGCTCTCAATGGGATGACTTTGTTCGCAAATTAAGGTGACTGAATAAATTTCACAGATTATCAATTGAACAACTTGTGTTTCAGTTTGCAAAATGTTTAACTTCTTTTTAAAAAAATAAACCAAAATTTGAATGCACATTTCTGCTAAATACTTTTTAAAACGTTTCACAAATGTTACTTATATCAAGTGAACGATGAATAAGACCATCTCTACTTTTGTACGTTTTGAGAGATCCCCAAAATAATAGAAATGGAGATCACAATATACTAACACACTCTTCACTTTTTAATATTTTTAGATGTTTGTGTACCACAAATCCTGAAATGTAGTGTACAATATGATCTATTAAAACAGTTAGTGCACCTGCATCAAACATACATTCGTGGTCGGACTTGGGAGGAAACTGTAATTCTTTTTCCTCTTCAATAATTCGATGATGTCTTGATGTAAAATTTATAATATGTTCTGGAGCATGATTAACAATTTTTCCAGGAGTATACAATTACCAGTGTTTGCATATTTCACTTCACATTTCAAGAGTAGGTTTTTTTTTTTATAAGCTGCTTTAAATTGTATGGGCAGTGGGATTGTTTGAATTCCTCCCCCCCCCTCCACTCCCCAAAGATCTGATACATTGTAAAAATATTTCAAAGTGATCCTGACTAAATTTATATGCTAATATATATTTTAAGATTTTTTGATCAATAACTAAGGAATTAAAGAAATACTTCAAACATGAATCAGAAAACCTAAGAATCCAGTGCTCCTACTGCTGTCAAGTATTATCTTGCCATATGGTGACACTTTCAAATTACATATATAACTTTCTGTTTCAATCAATCTTGTATCACTGTTTCCTAATTACACTTGGATATTATGGAGCGTGTGCTCCATTGAAATTAAATAAAATAATAATACCCTTAGTCTTTTTTTGTGGCTGTAGATGTTTTGGCAAATAAAATTCTATTAAAATAATTTTTAACAGACTTTTTTTCCTTAATTTCTAATGTTTATAGATAGCATCAATTGAGATACATACATAAGAGAGCGTGCATAAACCACATAGCTCCAATTTGGCCTCCTGTGAACCACTATCCCTCCCCATGTAGACCAACTTGGCTTTTGCCTCCACCCCCCTTCCCCCCCCCCCTCACCTAGCAAGTAGGTTTTTTCCCCCCTTTTGATTCCAGAAGACATTTTGCACTGTTTTCTCTTGTCAGACTATTATAAATTACATAAGGAGATAATTAGCTGAGGGAAATAAATAGGTTTAATTCTAGATCATGATACTGCTACAACTACTTTAGGCCTACTACCAGTACAGGGATCTAGCTTTTTTTAAAATTATTCCTAGCAGTTGAGGTTAGGTTGAAATACAGCCTGGACCAGAAGAAAAATGTCATAAAAGTGGTATGGATAATTCTTTGATAGCTGCGTGTGGCAGAAAGGTGCTATAGCGGTATCGCCATCTAGAATTAAACCAATAAATATTCACATGCTGTTGTGAATTCCATTCCTCATTTTAACTGTGACAAATTTTATGAAAGGATAGCTACGTGGCCTGGCTTGGAATCCCCCCCCCTCTCCCTACATAGCTCAACGTAGCCTTCCAGCCCCCCCCCCCCCCGGACCAGGCCGTGTAGTTTGTGCACGGTCCCTACCTTTAACCACATGTTAATTCATTATTAATAATGTGAAGTAAAGGAAAATAATGAATCAAATTCTGTGTCATAAAGTTACTTGTACATTCCTGTAATAGCAACAATTGTGAAACGGCTCTTTTATTTTTAAAGGTAATAATAAAGCCTCTGCCCTTTTAAACAGAAGTTGAAGTAGAGTTCTTCTAGCGTGATAAGTTATTTTGTTGAAAAAAGTATAGGCTTGTTCAGACAGTGACTCATCATCGCATTTATGATTGGAGCACACTTGCTTGAAGTTACTTAAAAGAACACCGCATGATGCCAACCATACATTATAGTAAAGTATCACTCTTTACTTTTTGTTGATACACTTTATATTAACTATAAATTATGCGGAAACATTTTATTTCTGGTACCAGCCTACAAAATGTCTGGGTTGCTCATCCCTAGAGTGGGTCCTCTTACTTTTTTCTGGTCTAGGACACATTTCAGACTAACCACAAGTGGTAGTAATAAAACTGAAATATCCATTCTGCATGTCAACCATGTAATCATTGTGGCTTTGACAGAATTAATTTTTGGTCCAGCCTGCATCCAAACCTAAACCCCTCAATTTGGTTGTTGTATATCCCCCAAACTAAGCAAGATATCGAAAACATTTATTCCTTATTATCGAGTTTTTTCGTCGTGTTACATAAGAATCCATCATTAAATTTGACTTTTGCGAAATTTTTCTTCTGCATTTCAACTCAAGACACCTCACTTTTGAGACAGTATATCTCGAGAACTAGGTGAAATATCGAAAAATTTTACTCTTTATTTTTTATTTGTCTCGTCTTTTTAAATAAAAATTCATCATAAAATTTGACTTTGAATAATTTTTTCTTCTGAATTTCAACCAAAACCATTTCACATTTGAGACAGAATATCTCGAAAACTAAGCAGGATATCAAAAAATTTTATTCTTCATTTTTTATTTGTCTCATCGAGTTACATAATAATCCATCACCAGATTGCGGCGTCACGTTTATCCTAGAGTCCCCTTGAGGTGTTTAACCATACTCCCCGTGTTTGTTGGGAAGCGGTCAAGTCCCCACCACTCCGGCCATGCCCCCCCACTCCTCCGCCGGCCTGCTTCACTTCCATGCGTGGCAAAGGTCTCTTGCGTCGTCTCCATATTATTCCTTCCTCCATGGTCGTCTCCATATATTTCCTTCCTCCATGCCTGTGATCAGCGAAAATAATACCACTAAAGTACGTGTTACCATTCCTTACTCCGTATGTGGCATTATCGTGGTTACTTTTAAATTTTCGCTTCTCTCGAAAACCAATTGTGTGTTTATTTGTTCAGTGTGTTTATAATTAGACCCATGCCACCTATCAGGAAAGTTTCGACTATGAAAATAGAATGCATCAGTTTAAAAGCATGCAATACTAAGATACCTAAAAAGCAAAATCGATTACTGGCAGTGGCGTAGCTGGGTCAACAAGGGCCCCGGGGCAAAAAATTTATTTTGGGCCTTCAGGCCAGATGGGCGACCTTTTTTTTTTTACACTTTGTGTTGCTGGTAGCAGCCCGCTGAGCTGAGGCTGAGGGCCCCTGAGTTGTGGTTGGGGCTCCTCTGAGCAGTGAGGGCCCTGTCTCTCAAGGGTCCCCTTAGACGACAGTAGAGCTAAAAAAAGGCCGCCAGTTTTGCCGTGAAGGCGCGTGGACCCTCTGAACTGCGCTTGGGGGCCCCCTGAGCGTAGGGGCCCCGGTGCACCGCACCTCCTAGCCCCATAGTAGCTACGCCCCTGATTACTGGTATTTTAGTTGCGAAGCGATTTGCGGTAGCGTCTGACGATCGAACCAGATTTATCCTATTATTTTAAGAATGTTCTGGTAAGCCTTGTGTTGATGGGTTCCATTCGTTTTAAAGTACGCTTAGGTAGAATTCACGATGATTGAATTGGCTGCGAGTAATAATAATTTCTTACTTTTAAAGTCTATATAAATGAAAATTTTCGTTAATCCACAAGGAAGGTTCTTATGGAGAGAAAAAACGTAAAAATTGCGAGGAAAATAGTAAAATCAACACTTTTCTTTTCCCATACAAACCAGACAATAAAAAAAAAACAAAGATGCGTTAGGATTATCTATGGTATGCCTGGAAGTTGATTAGACTGTATGAATATTAGTCAATGCCCGCCGAAAATAAAGTTCGAAGGGAAAAAGGGTTTCCGTGGCATCAACGAAAATAATATTACTGCCAGTCATGGAGGAAGGAAATATATGGAGGAGAAGTGACGTTAAATCTGTGAAGCAGGCTCTAAACTCTCCCGCATGGCGGCAGCAGCGGTATTGTAACCCAAACAAATGCCGAGTTCACACTGTCTGATGTTCTGATTTTGTAATGTGCATAAGTGTTTTATAATGCCATCTTGTGTTGCATACGGTTGCACAAATAGGCAAGAGAGGAAAGAACCTGGAATATCATTTCATAGGTAAGTTGTATTCTAATAATTGTTGTTGAAGTGGTCAGTGGGAATTGTAAACTTTGGCGCATGTCTATAAATATTTAGTCATAGGTCTCAATGGGATGACTTTGTTCTCATATTTTTGTTGGTGTAGTGTAGAAAATCAGCATACCTTGCTATTTTGCACATAATAGACTAGCGTTACTTTTTAACGAGTGTTGAAAATGAGATTTAAAGGGGTGTGCTAACATCGCGGTTCAGTTAATTTAGTATTGCGCTTTCCTTCGTCACGTTGTAGTTTATACTGTATGATGAAATTAAATGTGTTAAATTATGCTATGCAATCTAGGAATCTTGATGAAGTAAACGATGTTACCGCAAATACAGTTTGCGATTCAAATACGCGTGTGTGGGTATGTCTACATAGTTTGATTCTGTAACGGCAATTTAATGGAGATTGTGGTTAGGTCTAAATGCAGTCTGTACCAGAAGATTTTGTTGTTCCATAAGGGACAAAGAATTTATCTATTACTGTTAGTAATTTCATGAGAACCTAGTTAGTGACAAAACGTGTATAGCGATGGAAACTACTTCCACTTCCAGCTATTCCCAATTTAGCTTACGATGTATGGTAACAAAATAACTATTTTTATTCTGGTCTAGTA
This sequence comes from Vandiemenella viatica, assembly GCA_031002005.1. Classification (NCBI taxonomy): domain Eukaryota; kingdom Metazoa; phylum Arthropoda; class Insecta; order Orthoptera; family Morabidae; genus Vandiemenella; species Vandiemenella viatica. Next base: position 56,919,459 of record JARYHS010009186.1, read on the forward strand.
AAAACAACTGAAATATCCATTCTGCATGTCCACCATGTAATTCATTGTGGCTTTGGTAGAATTAATGTTTAGTCCAGGTCGCATATCAACCCAATCCCAGTATATCCAGAAAATTAAGCAAGATATCGAAAAATTTTATTCATTATTTTCGATTTGTCTCGTCGTGTTATATAAGAATCGATCATTAAATTTGACTTTTGCGAAATGTTTCTTCTGCATTTCAACTCAATACACCTCACTTTTGATACAGTAGGCTATATCTCGAGAACTAGGTGAGATATCGAAAATTTTTATTCTTTAGTTTTTATTTCTCTCGTCTTTTTAAATAAGAATCCGTCATCAAATTTGAGTTTGACCAATTTTTTCTTCTGAATTTCAACCAAAACCATTTCACATTTGAGACAGAATATCTCGAAAACTAAGCATGATATAAAAAATAAATTATTCATCATTTTTTATTTGTCTCATAGAGTTACATAATAATCCATCCCCAGATTGCGACGTTACGTTAATCCTAGAGTCCCCTTGAGGTTTTTGTACATATACGCCGTGTCTGTATGGGTTGGTCCATGCCTCCCCACTCCCCCCACTCCTCCTCCACCCGGCTTCACTTCATTGCGTGGTGAAGGTCGCTTGCGTCGTCTCCATATATTTCCTTCCTCCATGATCTGAAGAAATGTTTTCAAAACACCTCTTTGGCATGGGTAATGACAAAATCCCCGTAGACCTTTTGACTGGCTGCATAACACCCCTGTCAATTTTTTGGTTGAACGAACCATCTATATTAGAGAAACAAAAACACAGATATAAATGAAATAAATTCAAAATCAAATTGTCGGTGAATTAAGGACATACAAATCAGTTTATTGCGCAACTAACCAAGATGATTTCGACAACTATCCACCAGAATTTTTGAACTCACTGAATTTTCCAGGATTGCTGCGGGCTGCCACATAATCTATAATTAAAAGTAAGATCGGTGGTCATAATGTTGTGAAATATCAACCAACCCCGTCTTTGTAATGGTACACGGCTAGCAGTGAAAAAATTAAACTTAATAAAATAAAAAATCTGCTTATTTATTGCCACTAAGGCGGAACAGAGTTCGCCGGGTCAGCTAGTAATATCCCCTTATATAAAACGCTAAGGTGGAGACTGGATGCGTCGTCTATAGCTGCTTCAGCTATTAGCTAGAGAACGGCCAATCATCAACCACCATATTACATTCCTACCATCATCTTGCTTTTCGTTTATTTACAAAATTCATACAAGGAGAAGGAGATTCAATATTTACACTATTTTATCTGTATCAGTTAGACGCAGAAATTCATGTAAGGAGAAGAGGATTCAATATTGACGCTATTTTATCTCTATCAGTTATCAAAACTAGGTTAAACCATATCCTAAGAATTTTTTTGGCAGATGATAAGACACAATGAAGTTTATTAAAAACTAAGAGAAACGTAGGTAATCGCGCAATGTATCAGTCAAATAAATAATAGTTATTTAAATAAAATATAACCAAATATTCTGATAATCTAACCAGAATAAGGTACTCATATCACGAAAGATATAATTAAAAATGATTTCAATTTATAATTGGCAATTCAACAAAGGTATTCTTGTAGCCAAATAGCGGCGAGCAGAGATAGAAAATTAATGCGAGGCAATCATACATTACTAAGCCCTGTTACTAAGTTACAGTTGGTACGTTCGTTTAAATTTACATGTTGCTTTTTGTTTATTTATGACAACTAGATGCAAAAATTAATGCAAGGAGAAGAGTATTCCATGTTTGCGTTGTTTTATCTGTACCAGTTATAAGAACGAGGTTAAAACATAACCTAAGAATGTTTTTGGCAGTTGATAAACAATGAAGTTAATTAAAAACTCGAAAAAAGTTTACACCATATTTACGAATCATGAAATGTATCACTGAGATAAATGACCGTTATCGGTTTTTGATATTATACTTACCGCCATTAAAGTAAAATGTATTTATTTAAATAAATCATAGTCAAATACTCCGATAATCTAACCACAGTATGGTACTCATATCACGATGATTTCATTAAAAATGGTCGATATTCGCTTTTTCATGCAATCTTTTCCAGAAAAAATTCAGACTACCACCATAGGTGCTGCCTGTCGTTATTCATATGAGGGTAATAAAAGCTATGATTTTCGAGTGCAATGTTAATGTAGGTTGGGGCTAAGTTGACCAGAATCGCAAATGACACATTTTGTTACAGCATAATTCGCTCTGAAATGAGTTTTACAAACCATTTAAACTGCTTTCATAAGCGCCAAGTTAGTGGAAGTATTATTTATTGCGGGGGAAAGAAGTTTCATATTTATCGTGCTGAATTGTGCCTGGACCATGAATAAAACTGATATTACATTGACAGCAAAAGTTTTTGTGGGATTTCTAATTTGTTTTTAATTTTATTGGTTCTATACTTCCATCGTCATTAATTTAGTAAAAGTTAGTACTGTATCGCTATGTGAACTGCAAATGAAATATATAGAACATTACAAAATCCAGGCCATTAGCATTATGTAATAACAATTCCATATAATTAACCAATTGGAAAAAAAAACGAACTGCTAGGATATTGCATTCAAACCGTCATTTTTGACGGGCTCGAAGCTAATATATATATATATATATATATATATATAAGGAATATAGACTTGTGTGTCCCTATATTTCACTCTGCAGTCTTCACTAACTAGCACAAACCACTGGTGTTTGTGTGTGGTAGTAATATGGAGTTTCATATGGTGCACAACGTTGACCGAATTCTGGTAGCTATACCTAAGGGTGATTGAAAGTGGTCACTCTGGGGCATTTTCATATTTTGACCAAAGACAGGAGTGTGTAAATTTCTTTCTGTTGCCACAACTACATAGTGCAGACCCCTGGTGTTTGTTTGTGGTAGTTCATTGAGTTTCCCATAGTGTACTATGGTGATTGCATGTTGGTAGCTATGGGGATGTGGGAGATATGGTGGTTGAAAGTGGTGGACCTGGGGAACTTTCATATTTCAACCAAAGGTGTGTGGCCCTATATTTCACTTCTCAGCCATGACTACATAATGCAGACCATTGGTGTGTGGTAGGTAGTAGTATGGAGTCTCGCATCATGCTCAACGTTGGCGGAGTGTCAGTAACTGTGAGGAGTGGGAGATATGGTGGTTGAAAGTGGTTATTAGGGATATTTTTTAATTTTGACCAAAGACATATGTGTCCATATATTTCACTTTGCTGCCACAACTATAGCGCAGACCATTGGTGTTTGTGTGTGTGTTAGTGGTCTCGAGTTTCCCATCATGCACTAGGGTGATTAGATGTCTGTAGCTATGGCGGTGTGGTTGAAAATAGTTGACTGAGGGTATTTTGTTATTTCGACCAAAGACGTGTGTGTCCTATTTCACTTTTAAAATTCAACTACATAGCATAGATCGCTGGTGTTTGTGAGTGGGAAATGTCGTGGTTTAAAGTGGTCAATGTAAAGCATTTTTTTATTTCGATCAAAGACATGTGTTCCTATAATTAAACTCTGCAGCCATAAATACACTGTGCAGATCACTTGCATTTATGTGTGGTATTAGCCTCAAGTCTCCCATCATGCAGTAAAGTGGTTGCATGTCGATAGCTATCGATAAAAATTCTTTACAAACACGAAGTCAGCATCAGCTAGTAATACATAAATAGGCAAAAAACAAAAAAAAAGCTGAAAATCTGTTAACTTAATCTCATCACTTCTGGTTAGTGGTGGTTCATTTAGTTAGTCAGGATGGAGGAAAGATTAGAATAGGAACGATAAAGAAAATTAAATTAACATAAATAATATCTGGGTATTATCTTAAACTGAGACTAGGATGTTCCCTTGTATCCAGTTTGTATTGTTAGGCAAGTCCCCACGTAGTATTGGGGGGGGGGGGGAGGCGGGCGCGCTGAGTGCATACCAGAGCGGGGGCCCCTAGAAAATGAGAAGAAGAGGCCCTTGATTTTTGCCGCCCGGTAGAAAATTATAGAGCTAAAAAAAAAAAAAAAAAGAGGTCGCCCATCTAGCCTAGGTGCGGCCCCCTCCCCTTCCCCCAGGAGGCGCGAGGCCCGTAGCATTTGCTACCTCCTGCTACGTGGTTAATCCAGTACTGCATAGCAGTGGAAAGGGTGATGTATAAGGTCACATATAAATCAATAGTAAGGAGAAGTGTTGAGGAAGAGATGTGGGCGTAGTATACACACATGAGATGAAATGTTGTTTGTCTGATGTAGAATGGAAGCTGGCTGACAATGGGCCAAAAATAATCCTTTCATCAGCTGAAGGCGTGGGGTCAGAGCTGAGGGGGCTATAGGTGTTAGTGTTGGACAACTGACGATGTGACTCAAGCAGGCCTTTACACGATGCGAGTTGACTGGAACGACAGTTGGCCGGTCCGTTGGTGGTGGGGGTAGGAGAGTGGACTAGCATGCTAGTAATAATTTGAAGACAGTCCACTGCCCATTGTTAGGATAGTTCTCTACTCCTACATTGTGATCTTGTTGAAAATAGTATGTCCTTATTACAGGAAGGAATTAACATCGTAGCTAATTTGTTGATTATAATGTTGAATGATATGAAGAATAACAAAATTAAAATGTAGATATTAAAAAGAAATTCTTTAAATGCCTCAGCGCCTTTTAAAAAATAAAGATGCAAGTGAAAATGTAGAGTTTCATCAGTTAAGACTAACTGTATCTCCGTTTGTAGAGCTATTGTGAAATATTTTTTTCCGATACATAAAAGACTACACCGTTATGAAGAAATTTTTTGATTGCAGAGTCTCTAAAATCCTTGTTCTTATTTCAACGGAATTTCCTCACTTTCATGCCGTTCTAAAGTTTCAATGCCTCTGCTTCATTCCGCTTACTCGACTTGTTCTTTGTCGCCATCTTGATTGTTGAACTCACACGCCAATAGTTGGTCGTGAACCGAGTCCACTATACTCAGTCAATTGTCTGTCTTGTCCTGTTTACACGAGGAGAGTGGACTATCTGCCGGCCTCGGTAGCTTGGGGGCTAGAGTGCTAGCTCCATGTGCCGAAGGTCGCCGATTCGAGTCCTGCCGAGGGCATGGGTGTTTAGTGTAGTGGTTGTGTGTGTATATGTCGTGTCCGTCTTGATGTGTCTACACCCACTTGGATAATAATACGCTATGGAGAAACTGAAAAACACTGGACGAAGCGAAAACACTTGAGCTGACTGTATGGCCTCGAAGCCAAATGCCATTAAAAAAAAAAAAAAAAAGAGTGACAATCCAGTGCTGCGCGTGCAGCAAGACAGTATACTCGTTCCAGTCAACTCGAACCGTGTAAACGGGGCACAGTCACGAATTCACAATGATTCATGACCACTGTTTGTCAGCCCTTATCTGCCGGACGGATGATTGGTGCCACTCATAGGGATTTCAAGAAACTGCTGGGAAACAAGGTTTTGAAACATTTGAAGAGGGTCTTTTTGTAAAAAGTGTGGTGGGTCATGTGTGGTTGGAATCTCTGGAGACTTTGGCTTCATGTCATCCAGAGTATTAAGTTTATTGCTCTGAGTGGTACTTCAAGCGGAGAGTGTGGAAGAACGCTATGGAGTTACATATTGGGTGGTCTGATCAAATTTAGGAGTATACGTGAAATTGGGGTCCTTAGAAAGTACGTAAAGTTGAGGTTCTGAGTGTGGAGAAAAGAATAGCTTAGTAACGGATAGTTTGGTTGCTCGATTCAGGTTGGACGGACGAAATGTGGATTTTAAGGGGGTTGTGGAAGTATGTTTTGGAGCTGGAAAAATTCGATTGGTGGCCCAGTAACTTAGTAGAAGAAAACTGATACAATTTCCGTAGGTGCTTTTGAGCGTTCTTGTTCATTTACTGTGCTGAAGATGTGGAATGTCATGCAGGGCTGAAAGCAGCAGTATTTTGGGGAGAGATACAAGGTGTCTGGAGTGTTAACTGGCCAGATTTTGAACAAGGGCCGTAAAAGCTGTAGACGTACCAGAAACGGTGAACTTGGGGGAGGAGGGCACCCAAATATGAGCAATTTTATTGTGAGGCCATTAGGGGGAATATTGAGGTTCAGACATGATTTTGGGAAGATGATGTGGCATTGTAATTTGGCTTGGAAGGTTGTGATTGTTAATAGTTACAAATTTGATTGCGAATCAGGACGAAGGTTTTGGAGAAAGATTCCTAAAAACTGCTGGCAATCACGATGGGTAAATCGTTTAAAAACGCGCAGGAAAAAAATTATTTTATAAAAATGCGGGAAAAGACCTGAATCAAAAAGTCTATTATTTGGATTGTTAAAAATGGCTTTAGATGTAATTGGCAGCCAGGCGGAAATTTTTTCTGAACGGCGTTTAAAAATTGGTAGCAAGTTACGGAAACGCGGATAAAGTCGTCAGAAAATACTGACCAGTAAAATTTTCTCTTATCTGCTATACAATTTTCTAAGCTCACTCACCTCGGTAGCTATTGGCTGGAGAAGCGCCAGCCGTCGTTCGCAAATTAACAGTGACCAGAGATAATATTAGAAAAAATTCAAGGCTATGTCCACAATGTAATAGCTGAACAACTACAAAATTCCCATAATACTTTCATTAAGTTTACTTTTCGTAGCATTTCATAGTTTAAAAAATATCGATAAACTTAAGTGCTAAAAGAAGAACTGCTTTTCAGTAACAAGTCGCTAATGAAAACAACATAAAGAAAAATTACGCATGGTCTCTGGTGTAATCACGAATGTCAATTGTCGTTTGGGCTTAGGCTAAATTTAACTTTGGTTAAAACTTTAGCTAATGTTGCTGATTGACAAAAATTGATCCATTAAGGTTTATTTGATTTTTACATATTTTACTAACCACTTTCGTTAATGGTCTTTGTTCATGTTCTCTGTACGTAGATTATTTAAAGTGGACATCAGACCAAATATGTTACCAAATCGAATGTTCGGGCAATTCATTTCTTTGGAGTTGCTCAACTATTTAATAATCTGTATTAAGTTCTCTGGTCATTAAAGACACTTGACCAAAGATTACATTAAGAATGCTACCTCAGCCCCCCAATAAACAACAACGTGACGCTTTCGAATCAATTGCACACCCCCTTTATCTTCCAACCTTTGCAAAGTGAACTTTAGTGTCGAATACAAGTCAGGTTTGTATTTCAGCAAGTTCGAGTCTTCCAAACACGACCTTTGAAACGATAGCGCGATCCCCTCTATCCGTGTTTAATACATTTATGAAAACTTCTGAGTTCTTCAGGCTCAAGAAATTTTATTCAACCTAACGGAAAATTAGAGGCAGAGTTCGTATTTGGACAGATCACGTCCACCTGTGTTAATGTTTGACCTTAAAAACTGGAACCATTCTAGACCCGTGAAGATACGCAAAAAAAGGTTACAGGCTTTAAACTAGTATGACTATAAAACGTGTATATATACATTTTTTAAATATATACGCTGAAGAGCAAATGAAATTGGTATAGGCATGTGTATGGAAACACAGAGATACGTAAACACTCAGAGTACGGCGCTGTGGTCGGCAACGCCTATATAAGCCAACAGGTGTCTGACGCAGGCGTTAAATCGGTTATTGCTGCTACAATGGAATGTTATCACGATTTAAGCGAGTTTGAACGTGGTGTTGTAGTCGGCGCACGAGAGATGGGACACAGCATCTCCGAGGTAGCGATGAGGTGGGGATTTTCCCGTACGACCATTTCACGAGTGCACCGTGAGTATCAGGAATCCGGTAAAACATCAAATCTCCGACATCGCTGCGGCCGGAATAAGATCCTGCAAGAACGGGACCAACGATGACTGAAGAGAATGGTTCAACGTGACAGAAGTGCAACCCTTCCGCAAATTGCTGTGGATTTCAATGCTGGACCATCAACAAGTGTCAGCGTGCGAACCATTCAACGGAACATCATCGATATGGGCTTTTGGAGCCGAAGGCCCATTCTTGTACCCTTGCTGAGTGCACGACACAAAGTTTTACGCCTCGCTTGGGCCTGTCAACACCGACATTGGACTGTTGATGATTGGAAACATGTTGCCTGGTATGACGAGTCTCGTTTCCAATTGTATCGAGCAGGTTTACGGATATAGAGACATCCTCATGAGTTCATGGACCCTGCATGTTAGCAGGGGACTGTTAAAGCTGGTGGAGGCTCTGTAATGGTGTGCAGTTGGAGTGACATGGGACCCATGATACATGTAGATACGACTCTGACCGGTGACACATATGTACGCATCCTGGCTGATCACCTGCATCCATTCATGTACATTATGACGGACTTGGGCAATTCCAACAGGACAATGCGACACTCCACACGTCCAGAATTCCTACAGAGTGGTTCCAGGAACTCTCTTCTGAGTTTAAATACCTCCGCCGTCCACCAAATTCCCCAGACATAAAAATTATTGATCATATCTGGGATGCCTTGCAACGTGTAGTTCAGAACAGATCTCCACCCCCTCGTACTCTTACGGATTTATGCACAGCCATGCAGGATGCATGGTGTAAATTCCCTCCAGCAACATTTGCAGCTTTTATACCAGGAACCAAAAACGTGCAGATTCTTGGCTGCCAATGTGAGAGGAAACAATGTGCAACTGTCCCAGAGAAAAGCATTTATTTTTTAGGCCAACTGATATGGCATGGAGTGACCGTTTCTATAGTTAGAGAAATCTGAGGCTTTTAGTATTCTACAAAGTTTCAAGCTGAAAATAGTTATCCCAGCGTCAGAATTTGGACTTCAATGAGTAACATTTGTATCGAAATCATTAAGAGTCGTATTCCACATGTCAATTTTATAGAAGTTTCAAATAAACATAATATAAACACCTACTTTAATTCTGATACTTTCCACTGGGAATCCTGAATTAAGAAACAATAGTGTGTAATCAATTTTGATGTTTTTGGCGAGTTATGTAGCATCTCATTTCAATCAAATTTGGACAAAATTCTATTATGGATGGCTGTTACTTGCTCGATTTTGGCAGGAAAATTGATCGTTGCCAGACTCGAGTTCTTGGAATGTTTGTAAAATCTCTTCATGTAGGTAAAGAGAAAGTTAAGTCTTCAGTCCAAGTTATTCACATGGTCAAATCATTTCTTTAATATTTCGTCAGTGAAGATAAGTAACAAATATTGACACCTGTGAGTGTCAACAGAAAACACTGTTCATCATCTTCAAGGCTGAAATAGTTTATGGTTTGGTCAAGCGTGGTGGGTGAGCCTTAATGCTCTGGTCTCGCATTCGGGATGACGTGAGATCTCCGTCTGGCCATCTAGTTTTGGGATTTCTATGGTTTTCGAAACCACTCCAAGCGATTGCCGGGATGGTTCCTTCAAAAAGCCATGGGCGAACTCCTTCCCTTCCTTTAAAACAGTACTTTCCCACTTCTAGTGACATCGACGAGGCGTAAAGGCATAAAAAGTGTACGGTTTGTACTGCCTATACACTTTAATTTAGTCCACCTTTTCTTAGGCCAACTTGTTTTGGGTTTTTATTTAGCAGCAACTTAGGCGTCTTCCAAGCGTTTTAATCATAGGACGAAATGGACGGGACAAATATACTAAAGTGATAAAAGTCATGGGATACGTCCTAATATCGTGTGGGACCTCATTCTGCTCGACAAAGTGAAGCGACCCGACTTGGCAGTTGACATTGAATCAATCAGCTATCGTGAGTCCTCTATAGAAATATTGAGTCATACTTCCTTTACAACCGTCCATAATTGCGAAAGTGTTCCCAGTGGTGGAGTTGTGTACGGCCTGACCTTTCAATCAAGTTCCAAATGTGTTCTATTGGATTTTGTCTCGTGATCTAGGTGGCGAAATCATTCGCTGGAATTGTACAAAAAGTTTCTCAAAACCTATGGTGAACGGATTTGGCTCGGTGACATTCTCGTGCTGGAAAAGTCCATCGTTATTTGAGAACTTGACGACCGTGGATGCCTGAGAAAGCATGCCATGTAAAACAGCCCAAACCACGATGGAGCTACAACCAGCTTACTCAGTGCCTTTCTGACAACCTGGGTCTATGGCCTCGTGGGTTCTGCGCCACACACGAACTCTACCATCAAATCATAATTCATATTTTTACCACATAACACGTTGGATGTTTAAATGTCTTTTGTTTGGTGTATTATTTATTTCAACTCAATTGCCATATAGTTTTATTTAGTTGAAAACAACATAACAACTTTCACCTTACACTTTTTTGCCTTCAGCATTACATGGAATTATAAACCTATTTGCACATATAAAAACAACGTAGATCAAGCAAGTGTGGAAAAGACTTTTAACTTATCTAAAACAAAAAAATATCACGTGTGATTATTTACATACTAAGGATGATGTACAACATAAAGAATTATGGTGAAATAAGATTAAAAAGATTTGTACTAATAGTCGGAAATACAAGACTCAAACATACATGTACAAACAAATTAACAGTTCTTTACGAAAGAAAAAAAAAACAACAACTTATTCAACTGCACCTTAAAATTACTTTTCTCAATAAAACACATTAGGGATTTATACAGTGAATTATTGTTGCCGTGAAGAATATAACACTTACTTGGGAAAGATATACCAAGACAGTAGTGTGACTCAGCAATTTAGATTTATGCTTTTTATAGTCAACGCATGAAATTATTATGCGATTTGTAAGTTATGTTCCTGAACTACAAAAATCTGTATTTCTGGTGTTTAATCGGTGCAGGTGTTGAAAGATACCATGATTGAATCTCAATCTAACTAAGTGGTAATTTCTCTAGGCTCCAAGGAACTGTAATGCTGCATGGAATTGTAATAACGGAGTCTTATTTTATTGCTAAAATCCCATTCGCTTTGCCAGTCATTCCATAATTTCGTTTTTTGTTTAACCAGTTAGTCCGTGTATACTAGGAGTTCCTAAAGTTTCTCGTGCATGCCCTTCTGTCGAAAAAAAAAAAAAGAAAAAATGAAACAACTTCCCACGCGTCTCCTCTTCAACAATTTTATTATTAACGATAATATACATGGTTACTTTTCAGAACGAACAGTGACATCTCAGAGGAAAAGTGTGTGATGTTAGAATAAAGGATTTCATCTCTAGAAGGCGGCGAAGTACACATAGTAGGCCTACTGGCGCCGGTGTAGATCTAGGATATTGTCCTCATTGGCGGCGAAGCTATCCCACCTCCAACCCCTGACATGTCTTCGCGCACCCCAATTTGGTAATTATAGTGTATATATTCACGTAGATACATCTGTTTCTTCTGGAACATGCCACAACTTCCTAAACATTGTCTATTACATATTAGCTCGTTCTTTTACCCCAGTACTTCTTTTCGATAGATTGCAGAGCATTGTACGAATTAGAGATAATTAACGGCTTCGTCACAGTTTATATTGTTTCATACTTTACTGCCTTTAAATAACCACAACTTCTGCGTAGATGTAGTAGAAGGTAGTTTATGCATTCTTTGATGGGACAAATAAACAAAAACAAAAAAGCACATCCTATATCGCTCTCTGGGGCCATTTTAGTACTATCTGTATAGATATGAAAGACGGTTTCCCAATTTTCCTCGAGACCTCCTTGTTAAAAGATTGAGATTTGTATTCAGTTTATCCCAGGGAGTCTTATAATATACCGAGAGTTATTGAATGAAGATGGAATGATATTCATATATTGGAAAATGGCTGATAGCACTTCCCACTTCCTAAAACTATAATGAACATCTAAGCGTCAGAATCTTAGTCCATAACGTATCAATGCACTCACCTCTTTACATTTTGAGATAACAGCATTGTTTAGGCGGGTTACACACGGGGCGGTTTCTGCCGCGGCGGAAAATTTACCGTCGCCGTCGTTCCAGTAGTGGCGCGAGGGAACAAATGGGAGCATAAGGCCCGTTTACCCGCACGGTTTTTCCGACGGTTTTGGAGCGTACGCTCCAGGCGCGCGCATCAATCCTTTAAGTGTAAATGCTCGGTGGTCAGAGAGGCCTGGCGCGCGCTCCGAATGCGCACATCTGGCGCGCAGGTCTAACGGGGCCTTGTGTTTACACGTGCATTATCGGTCTGCAGTCTTGATGCGTCAGTAGAAGTTCGTTGTTGGTTCGAATTTCTGGGTGACTTTATTTAACTTTACCCTGCTTTAACAGATAAAAATCTAAATCTTGAAAAAATGGTCAAGAGATAATTTGGAAGAATTTATAGAACTTTATAAGAATTTTCTGTTTGTGGAAGGTTAAATCAAACGACTAAAAATATAAAAAATCGTAAATATGATTAGTAGAATTCAGCAGGGTAAATGTATGTGAAAGTGAAAACAAAGATTTCGTCACTGAAAGGATTCAAGAAACTCGGCGGCAATTCGAAAAGAACTGAGCAAAATATATGCAAGCAATTTAAAATCTTGGAGGGATATTCCAGTTGCCAAAAAACGAAGAGTAGGAGGCAAACATTGCTCTGCAGTTATGCTCTTCCTCATGACTGTGTCTTGTTTTGATATTTATGGAGATACTAACTTTAACTTCACCTTTTTAGGTAAGGGTGTCAGGTATTGGAATAAGTTACAAAGGGAAATGATGAACAATTTACCAAAAACGTTGAAAGAATTTAAAGTTAAAATTTGTAGAGGGCAAATGTAGGTGGGTGCAGGAAAGAGGGAAGATGGGCGTGTAGGGAAATTGCCACAGAAGCGTGCGCTCCATTGTAATTTAATGAAATATTATTATTATTAAAATGTAGTTATATATGGAACTGATGTTTCGTAGACAATTTTTTAAATCATCTGGGTCATTTATTTTTCCCGTTGCTCTCACTAAAGAGGCATGTGTCCATATAGATCTCTCTTTTCGTGCCATCTTTCCGCCTATATAAACTTTGTTTATTTAATTCTTTCTGTACAAAAAAAATTAAAGCTGCTCATATTGCTCAGTTTATGTAATTTCTTTTGGAGGATATTTTAAATACACTTATAAACACAAGCACAACTAACAAAAACAACAACGACCTGAAAACCGAATGTTGCAAGCTGGACCGTCTACAAAACTTTCCAACCCGGCGGAAAGTCCACGCGCCACGGGATAATGGTCATTTCTGGCGCGTACGCTCCAACCCGCAATCCTGGCGCGCGCGACTGGATGTGTTGACCATTTTTAGTCGCACGCTCCAGGAGCGACGGTCCAACCTCACGCTCCGGCGCGGCAGTCCGGAGCACCGTTCCAAACCGCCAGTTTGGCGCGTACGTGTAAACGGGCCTAAAACACCACAGTTGACTATCAATCTGAATTGAAACAAGTAAAAATTACTAAATTAAAAAAAAAAAAAAAAACATCGCCTAAGCCTGACAATAATAATTAAAACGTGTTGCTTAAAATCTCTTAATAAATTGATTTTTTTTTTTGATTTTTTTTGAAACCTTCGAACATAAGCCCTATAACCCCATGCAAATTACCATTCCATATTCATGAATTCCATATTCGCAGCATATTTTTGGAACATATCCTCCACGAATAAGGAGCTTTCACTGTATATAAAACAGTATGCCCTGCTGGATAGTTGTAATTTAACTCATAAATACCTTTCTTTGATATGTAAAACAATTTGCACAAAGTAAGCTTTCCTCCAATTATCAAAAATTCCTTCAACAGCTCTTCCTACTGTTGACTTTTGTTCTAAAAAGAGACCGAGATTTGCCACCAACTAATGCTGGGATGGTACACTAAACCAGTATAAAAAGTGCTGCTTCCTTCACTGATAAAAAAATTCCTTGCACTATTAATAGTAGAATGTAAAATACCACACATTTAAAACTTATTGTACCAACAACTTTCCAAAATATTTGTACTATAATACTTTTACTACGAAGTGTTAAAACACTTGTTTACAATAAACTAACCAACAAAAAAATTACTGCTGCACATTATTTAATAGTAATTCAGAATAAAGAACTGGAATAACGACTTCTGTGCGTATGAAACCAGACATTGATCTGTTAAGTTCGTGAGTAGAAGGAACATTTTCAAAATACGAGTCTAACACATTAGCTGGGTGAGTCACATGGTGGGGATGCCACATTTAGAACTCGTCACATGCCTGTTTTTCTATGGGGTTGTTCTTTCTTAACCCCAATGTCCTAGTTGTAAGGCATCAAGGAATCGTGTTTCACACTATCACGTTTGCCACACCCCAAATGTTATGCATTGCCCTGACACTACAAGACTTTTGTTTTTGTGATAATCAAAACAGGACATTCTGTTTGCTTCTTACATGCTGCAGAGGCATTTGTGAATGTTTTATTGTTATGACTTAGACAGGAACCCTTGAGGCCCTTCCCGACTTGAACACTGTTATATCGTCTTTTTCTACAAAAAGATTTTTAGACCAACTTTAAACTATTTAGATAATGGTGATAATGAAAGATCTAACATAGCTCTACATGCACAGAGTATTTATTTTGTTCTCACTTGAATATTTTGGATCAGATATCTATGATGTATTGGTGAATTAATTGTTTTCTTTTGTTGCTAAACTTTTAAGTGTATATGTGATTAATATCTTTATTAGATGCTTTTGAGGTGATGGTAATGCTATCATCAGAGTGGTTCATTTGGCATCACCATCTATTTATCATTATTACTAGGTGGCATGTTATGGTAATGCTTCTCGTGTGAGAAAATTTCAAACCATTTTTAGAGTCAAACAGTTTTAAGGTAGTGGTAATGCTATCACTGTGAAGTTTGGTCACAAAATGTTTAGGATCTCATAATTACCAGGTGATATATTATAATGATTTCCTTCATGTTAGGAACTCTCCAATTGCCATCAGAGTCACCCAGCAGAACCATAAATGCACACCTTGCTCATTTCACTTTTCTTTCTCCTAGATAAACTTTTTAAAGGCACACTTCATAATCATCTTTTCCCATTTGCACATTGAGCAAAACAGGAGAAAAGCTAAAATCTCATTGACCACATCTTTATCCAGTTCACTCTCATCTCCTTTTGCTGTCACCCTTCCCTTTTATCAGTAAATTAAGCTTTTTTTCTTTACTTTTTTACTCATTAACTTCTCATATCAAACCAAGTAAATTTCTCTGCTTAACTGCATACATTTTCCAGTTTTTCTCTGTTCATCTCTCTCTTCTCATGTTGTTGTTCTCTTGTGATGACTTCCAGCTTTTTGTCTTGTCTTTGATATTTTGGCCACATGAGATATCAGAAAACATTATATCCACACTTTTGCTACACAGGTACTAGCTGTTACCCGCGACTTTGTACACGTGGATTTAAAATTTGATTGCTAGAATTGGATACATAAAGCTGAAAGTTACCCAAGATATGTCGGTATAATAAGACGGGAATACTATCGATATACCATTCTACCGTTGAACCTGTCTCATTTATTCATATCGGAAAAAAGTATCCTATTTCGTTCTTAATGATACAAAGTATTTCGGTATACACATATAGTCATCAAAACGTAAAAAGACGGAGAATTACTTTCGCATATATAATATTATTAGTTTAGATAATATCCCATGTCCATCCTAATGTCAAATTTCATCACGATTGGAGTAGCTGTTTAGCCCAAGAAACCTAACAGACAGAGTTACTTTCACATTTATAATATTAGTATAGATGAGTATTGTTTTAGTAAAATCTTAAGGCCTTTTCCTTTCCGCTCATATCTGGTTATATGAGTTGCTTAATGCAATTCTTATTGGTGCTTATTAGAATACTTTTACCCTTACTATTATCATTCACTCTGCCATTAATCTTCTAATGCTTTCACTTAATTACAAATTGTAATAACAGTATAGTATATTCCTTTAATCTTTTCCTTTCCTTCTTCACTACCCTGCCTCCCATTGAAGTCAAACTTCTTACTATCTATACATATCTTTTAATTTATTTTATTCCATTGCACTTTTATCACATCTACATTTCCTTCACTTTTTAATTAATTATTTGGTCAACTGACAAATAAACTACCACAATTACTTCAAACAACTTTTTTTTTTAGCCTCCACTGTTCAAATTTTTCCCTTCCAAATAATCTTAAGGTTGAGACAATTTTGAAACATCTTTGTTATAATCTGACCACCTCTTCTCCTGGGTAAATTTTTCAATTTATTGTTTCTATTTGTACTATTCCTGTGTTACGTTTTTCTTTTAAGAGCTGTTCATGTTTTGAAAAGTAATATCTGTTTGGTTTCAATTTTCACAGCCAAATGATCTACCTTTTGTGGCTCTCAAAGCAATGTTACCAACTACCATATATCATTATATCCATAACATAATTTTCATTTTTACATGTTGCCATGGTTTCACTGCGATTCTAATATTAAGCATGCAAAGCAGAGTTTGTTGATTCTGTTAAAATCGAGAAGGATACCTTCTGTGAAATTGGTTCCCTGATTTGTTTCTTGAATGCAAGAGGCACTAAATTGTTTTAAATTCAAATTGTAATGTTATGCTACCCTCCACTAAGCAAGTTATTAGTGCTTTAAATAGGAGCATTCCAACTAAAGGAAAAAATCCCAACAGAAAATCAGACAGGTGACCCCAGGATGTGGCAGGCCCATTACTCAAGTACCTCAGAAAGAGACTGATAAGCTCTAGATGGGGAATTCTTTTGTATACAAAGGATCTTCCGTGAAATAGCTGAGCAGATACAAAGGACTCAAAAAAGTGAGTTTAAAGGTAATATTATTTGGAACTGCAAATACTTTAAAGATTGAAACTTGAAATTTCAGGGGACTAGCAGCAAATGAAAACTTAGCAGTAACTACAGACACAGAAAAGAAACAACAATGATCTGAGGAATTAAATTATTATATGAATAAAACTTTCTCGGGTAGCTAGCCGAGTTAGTACATCGTTTGACCAAGACGTTTCAGCGGTCACAATCTCTGCCGCCATTGTCAAGTGACTTGACAATGGCGGCAGAGTTGTGACCGCCGAAACGTCGTGGTCAAACGATGTACTAACTCGGCTAGCTACCCGAGAAAGTTTTATTCATTTACAACGCCGAGAAAATCTCTAGTCTTACAAAATTATTATATGCTTTATAATGGCATGGATCATACCAAAAGACTATCTGTAGGTGTTTCAATAATATAAGATTGCAAGGAAAGGGGAAATGACTCATCACTCACCAAAGTTAAAGGCAGCGACGAGAGAAGAACATATATCACGAACTCACAAATAAATATATTCAATATTTCGGTTATTAAACCTTATTCATGATGGAGAAAATGAGTCATGAGGCTTGGGAGGTGTACACACGCCGAGGGTAGCTACTGGAGTCATGTAGCAACCCTCGGCGTGTGCACACCTCCTGAGCCTCATGACTCATTTTCTCTGTCATGAATAAGGTTTAATAACAGAAATATTTAGTATATTTGTGTGTTCGTGATATATGTTCTTCTCTCGTCACTGCCTTCAACTTTGATGAGTCATTTTCCCTTTCCTTGCAATTATATCGCCTAAAGCAGTTTCCTTTTTCTTTATTTCAATAATATAAGAGACAGAATAGAGAAACAACAAGAAGTCAATAATCAAACCGCTTTATAAAAAGGGTGATACCTCAAAAATTGAGAATTACAGGCCCATTTCACTTCTACCAGCATTTTCAAAAATCTTTGAAAAAGCTATGTACAGAAGGGTGTATGTACATCTACAAAAGAATGACCTACTCAGTAAAGTACAGTTTGGTTTTAGACAAGGCGTTTCAACAGATTCAGCAATTTTTGCTTTTGTAAACAACATACTGGAATCAATGCATAAAAAATTAAATTCCCTAGGTATATTCTGTGATCTTGCTAAGGCTTTTGACTGTGTTGATCATGAAATTCTACTAGGTAAATTAGACCACTATGGAGTTAGTGGTAAGCCAGGACTTTGGTTTAAATCTTACCTGGAAAATAGAAAGCAATGTGTATCACTGAAAGATGCTAATACAGGAAATGTTATAAACTCAGAATGGGGTATAGTTAAATGTGGTGTGCCTCAGGGCTCAATTCTTGGCCCTCTGCTGTTCTTAATCTATATAAATGATCTCCCACATATACTAGGTGATAATGAACACGTGGTGCTCTTTGCAGATGATACTAGCATATCC
Source organism: Vandiemenella viatica (assembly GCA_031002005.1). Lineage (NCBI taxonomy): Eukaryota > Metazoa > Arthropoda > Insecta > Orthoptera > Morabidae > Vandiemenella > Vandiemenella viatica. The sequence goes on from JARYHS010009186.1 coordinate 56,937,628, forward strand.
TTGAAAGACCCATCAGCACAAAACCTCGAAAACACAGCAAATGAAGTTATAAAGAAAATTAACAGGTGGTTTAATGCCAACAAACTAATACTTAATGTAGAAAAGACACAGTTACTTCAGTTTGTTACAAAAAATAAAACAAAGGACAGCTATAATGTGATATCAGAAGGAAAAGCAATCAATGAAAGTAATTTCACAAAATTCCTGGGTTTATGTATAGATAACAAATTGAACTGGAAACAGCATATTCAACAACTTCTTAAAAAACTGAATTCTGCAACATTTTCACTTAGGGTAATATCTAGAATAGCTAATATAGAAACCAGAAAGTTAGTATATTTTGCATATTTTCATTCCCTGCTCACTTATGGCATCTCATTCTGGGGAAACTCTTCGCAAGCACAGAGGGTATTTAAATTGCAAAAACGTGCTATAAGAACTATTTGTGGAGCAAGCCCACAGACGTCGTGCAGAAATCTATTTAAAAACCTGGGTGTACTAACAATGCCAGCACAGTATGAATACTCTGTACTATCATTTGTAGTGGAAAATCCTGAACACTTCAATCTTAATGCTGACATACATAGCTATAATACTAGGAATAAATATAATATTCACAAGGATTACAAATCACTGTCAATTGTACAGAAAGGGTTAACATTTACTGGAGCTTCCTTATTCAATGTCTTACCAACAGAAATTAAATGTTATCTACAAAAACCCAACTACTTTAAGTCCAAACTGAAAGAGTTTCTGCTTCAGAATCCATTTTACTCTGTAAAAGAATTTTCTTCTTGGAATTTGGTAACTAAGAATGATTGATAAAATAGTATATATGGTGTATGGAAGGGAAAGGTGACAAAGTTGTCCACAATTACTAAAATGATAAATGGTTTTTCTTTCTGTTGAAACTTTTGACAAATGAAGTAATTACACTGTTTACAAAATTTCACTCATTCATTGTAACTAACATGGGATAGCATGCACTCAAAAACTGCTGTAAAAAATTATGATACTAACAGGTTTTTAAGTAATTGACTGCTTATGAGTAAGAAAATAACTGGTTGTTAGATGCTGGTAACAAGTTTATACACTGTTCCACATAATAAGTATTAACTAACTCGGGATTGTATTTGTAGATTACAGGAAATATTGGTTAAACTAATGGGTCTTAACTAACTTCTTGTCAATATATAATATTATCAATTACATAGTAATATTGACATTACTAATAAGTGTATGTACTGTTCCACATCCCCGAGATTATTCTCACATGGGATCAAAGTGAACATATCTATCTATCTACAGCTAAAATTGCATTAATGAAAAAATGATCAAGCTGAGATACAAATGCATACGAGGTTTCAAAGCAGTGGTTTCAATGGGAATGTAGAGAGAGAACAGGAACTAAATGACACTCTTCCATGGTATTATCTGCTCTGTTTTAGGGATAAGATACTTTCAGTTTAGATTAAGAAACAGAGCAGGATGAAAAGATCAGGGAGATGGTTGAAACAATCAGGCTCACACTAAAGAGGTGGAAAGGAAAGATGATAGGATTAGTGGGGAGCTAAGATGGCTAAAAAAAGTGCAAGGCATCTAGTGTAGATAATGATTCTAGAGATTTATTAAAGATAGTGGGATATGATATCAAACCTTACCTTTAAATACTAAACAGATTAAGCCTAGAGTTTTGCTGCTTACCAGAAGACTTGGAAAAGAGTGATAGTAGAGATTGGAGAATACTGAACTGCTGAGTGACCTGGACAATATCTAACTGGATAGATTAACATGAAATGATGATAAATATAATGTTTTAGGAACACAGATAAAAACAAAATTAAAGGTTGTTTATAGGATGAGGACAGATTGCTTGTTGAAGACTTCAAGCATAAATATCTTGGCATAACAACTGAAAAACTCAAATGGGCAGCACAAACTGGACAGGTGGTAGGAAAGGATTACAAAATCCTCCGTTTACTGGAGAGATATGGAGTACTTCAGGGTTCCACACTGGGGCCACTATTGTTTTTAATATAATTATATTAAAATAAATGGTCTACCTTTTGTTACATCTGAAAATTCAAAATTTGTCCTATTTGCAGATGACAAGCATATGAGTGAAAAATACTCCAGATTTCTCTATCAAACATATTTCAAATTACGTCTTTGACCTAATTAGTAATTGGTTTACAGCTAATTCAGTAGATCATACAGATTAATATCAGACACTTGGCCTAATATTTGTAAGTTAGTTCATTCAGAAGGTAGCGTTTGTCTAATTTCTAGGTTTGCATATTGATCATAATTTAAATTGGAGAGTACATGACTCTTACTTATTGAAGTGATTGGGTGCAGTCACATTGGCAATTTGTACAATTTCAGCAAGAGATGATCTCCATATGAGTAAACTAATTTATTCTGCTTATTTCCACTCTTTAATATTATATGCAATAATTTTATGGGGCAATGAAGATGAAGTATAAAGATTTAGCTTAAAAGCAAAAGTGAGTATTAAGAATTGTGTGAGGGATTAGGAATAGAACTTCATGCAGAAAACTGTCAAAGAAGTTTGGGATTTTAACATTAGTGGATAAGTAAGCATACACATTAATGTCCTGTATAGCCACCAATTATAGTCTCATTTGAAACAAATAGCAAAATATGCAATTATACACCAGAAATAAAAATCACATGGATTATAAGTTGTTGTCATTTGTTCAAAATGGGATCTGATGTTCAGGGATAAATATCTTAAATTTCTAGCAAGTTACAAGATGAAATCCAGGAAAAAATTTAAATGAATTATTAATTAACAACTCCTCCTGCTCATGGAAGAAGTTATTTTAAGATATCTAAAAAAAAAAAATTGCTGGTAATTTGTGTAGCTGTAGTTGTCATAATTAAAATATATATTATGCTGGGATAGTACATCTTCTGACGTATTCGTATATTGACAACTTTACTCATCCCATAGAACCAGTTTCTTATAAGGAGATCTATGGAGAATGAATGTATTGTTTTGTATTCTAATGAGATGATGAGAGAAGTGAGAGAGTTGGAATTACAAAGTTGTTTGAATATGGTGTAGCAGTTTGCGATTCACATTTTGGGTATCAAATATAGGAGTGGGTTTGTTTGTGAAAATTTTCGCAGCAACCAATCAGTAAAGATAGATACAAGGGTCATTTGAAAAGTCCGTGCAAAAAATAAAAACTACTTACGTGTTTGGGGTAAACCTTTTTTATTTTTCGACAGTCTCCCTTTAGGCTTATACACTTCGTCCAACGATGTTCTAGTTTGTTGATCCCTTCCAAATAATAGGATTTGTCCAAGTCTGCAAAATATCCATTAGTGTGTGCAATCACCTCCTCATTTGAATAAAATCTTTGTCCCGCCAGCCATTTCTTCAAATTGGGGAACAAATAGTAGTGCGAGGGAGCCAAGCCTGGAGAATAGGGGGGATGTGATAGTTGGAATCCTATTTGCATTAATTTTGCAACCCCAACTGCTGAGGTGTGTGCTGGTGCATTGTTGTGATGGAAAAGGAATTTCTTGTGGGCCAATCGCGGGCGTTTTTCTTGCAACTTGGTTTTCAAACGGTCCAATAATGATGAATAGTATGCACCTGTAATAGTTTTACCCTTTTGCAGATAGTTGATGAGGATTATCCCTTGTGAATCCCAAAAGACAGTCGCCATAACCTTTCCAGCCGAAGGAACGATCTTCGCCTTTTTTTGGTGCAGATTCTTCCTTGGTAACCCATTGTTTAGATTGTTGTTTGTCTCAGGAGTATAGTAATGTATCCATGTTTCATCCACAGTGACGAAACGATGCTTAAAGTCCTCCGGATTCTTCTGCAACAGCTGCAAACAATCCTTGCAAACACTTCACACGATTCCGTTTTTGGTCAAGCGTCAGCAATCGCGGCACCCATCTTGCGAATAGCTTTCTCATGTCCAAATGTTTATGCAAAATATTATGTACCTGTTCAGTTGAGACACCCACAGCACTAGCAATCTCACGCACCTTAATTCTTCTGTCATCCATCACCATATCATGGATTTGGAGAAATTACGTTAGGAGCTCCAGTGACCAAGGAACTGGAAAACACTAAAGATATCATGGAACTAACGGAATAAGACCATTTAGTTATATAGGTGGGATCCAACGATGTTGGAAAAATGAAGCAGACATTGCAATTTGAATGATAAAGTCCTTACTGTCAATAAGGCACACAAACATACTGGTAATAGGTATACCACACAGGCATGACTTATGGGAAAGGTCCTGAGTAAATAAGGAATACAAACAGAAAACTAAGCAAAATTGTGAAATATTTCCAAAAAACACAGTTTAATATACACGAAGAGGTAGAGGATATTACACCAATCAATGCAAGAGGGAAAGCTGAAATTGAAAAAATATTATTGTAAGTCACTTCAAAGGAATTAGGGTGTGAAGAAATTTTACATCTTGACTGGAAAGAGCTTCAAAAAACAAATGTGGAAACAGTTGTCATAGGAGAAGTTATAACAGAAGCTAAAACCTCAGCAGCAGAAGGAGAAAACTTCCAAAGACCAATAACGAGATCATCAACTTGAATAAAGAAGCAACCAACTAGAGATGCTGATTTTTTATGGGCTCGCCATGCAGACGAACTAACACTCAGATAAATGCCAATATGCGAGTGGTGGTCCCCTTAGCTCTACCTAAAGTGAGACTATGCTACAATGAGAAAAGAGTCAATACAAGTAAAGCCTGTAAAAGGGGGCACCAATTAGGAGGTAAGTGGTCGAACAAAAGTACATACTGTGAAAGCAAGTTCAAACTTTATAATGTCATCATAATATGCAGTCTCTTAAAAATAATAAAACAAATTGAATTACTGCTCTCAACACAGCTTAAAGATGTAGCAGTTGTATGTATCACAGAACACTGGCTCAATACTACACAACTACAAGTAACAAACATCCCAAACTTTACCTTAGCCACACATGTTTTGCAGAAGTGAATCCAAAAAGGGAGGAAACTGTATATTTATTAAAAATGACATTGATTTAAAGAAATGAACTCACTCAAAAAATGTTCTAAAGAAAAGCACTTTAAAATATCAGGTATATCCATTCCAAAAAATAAAATCATACTGATTTGTGTAGGCAGATCTCCAGATGGTGACAGTATATTTCTGTATAGTTGCCCAGATATAAATGAGAAATATGACTCATTCGTAAGTACATTCTTGTACTATTTTGATATATGCTTCCCAATTAGCGCAAAAAAAGTAATAGAAAAGCTATCGGAAGGGTAGGCAGTGCCATGCACTGGGGCCCCCAAGCTCATCTCTTTTTCTCTTTTTAATTAAAAATTACAAACAGGGTAGTAAGACAGGGAGGGGGGGGGCGGAAAAATAATAATAAAAAAAATGGTAGACGTATTTCCTCAGCTACCAACAAAATGAAACCACATGGAAAGTAATTAAGACAGAAGTAGGAGCAAGACACACAGATAGCAAAAACATTCAGCTGCAAGAGAATAAAAGAATAATATCTGATCATTTAAAGATATCTAATCCCTTTAACACATATTTCTCAAATATTGCTGAAGATGTGATAAGAAAATTTTTGATAATTCAAACATTAACACTCAAGTTAATGTCAACCAAAATAGTAGGAAAACACTTTTTATTCAGCCCACAAATGAATCAGAAGTATTAAAAGTTACTGGTGAGTAAAACCTAAATTTTCATCTGGAAATGATGATGTCCCAGGTTTTCTGTTAACAAAAAATGTGTTGAATTAATAGCTTGTATGCTGTCATATATGCGATGAAATATGGGTCAATTCTTGGACATGTACTGTTCTTAGTATATCCATATGATCTAGAAACAACAACTACCTGCCAAAAGTATATTAAATTTGAAGATGAAACCAGCATATTAATAAAAGAATGTACTAAAAAACTATTAACTAAAAATATTGAACACTGTTCTAAAACATTTCAAAGTGGTTTCCTCAAAACAAGCTAATAATAAACACAGATAAAACACATGTCATACACTTCAGGACGAAAATTAATTTAGATACCCCAGGACCTACAGTAAAACTTTGTGATGAACTCCTTAAAAATGTACAAAACATAAAATGTCTAGGAATATGGATACAAGAGAATTTAAAATGGAACACACACATTGGACACCTTTGTAAAAGCTAAATACTATCTGCTACACGATGAGAATACTAGTTAGCTGCATATCAAATGGAACAATTAGATATATTTATTTTGCATATGTGCACTCATTATTAAAGTATTGTATTATATTAAACTCCCTGCCAAGTATCAAATGCTTCAAAATACAGAAAAAAATATTAGAATTATGAAAGGGGTGCAAAATAGAACCTCGTGTAGACTTTTATTCAGAAAATACAAATTCTACCATATATATATATATGTGTGTGTGTGTGTGTGTTGGAAACCATAACATTCATAAAAAAATAATAATAATTAAAGTTCCCGAGTATACACTACAAACAATGGTGTGCACACGTATAATACTAGACAGAATTCGAATTACGTATACCACAAGCAAATACTACCCTCTGTCAGAAAGGACCACTTCATATTGGAATCAGATTATTTAATAATCTACCACATAACAGCAAGTCTGTAAGAAAAAATACTAAATTCACTTCAGGACTGAAGAAATACTTGAGTGACTACTGCTTCTACAGTAACTGCAAACCAAATGATAGACTTAAAGGCTCGTATGCTCTAGGCTAGCAATTTAGTCGAGTGGTGAGTATTTTAGTAGTTAAATTACTTGCTACTGTTCAAAAATCTTTCGCACTATGGTCGAGTAAAGTACACAAGTTCCGCAGTATTTTGCCAGATGAACAGGCTGCAATGCAATCAAATGAATGAGCTGATACAGTTTATGTTAATCGCTATTTTAGAAGAGGTGGATGAGGAAGTTTGTGCAATAAAGGGGAAAAAAAGCAATGGGTACGAAAATGGCTTGATAGAAGGGATGAACTAGGAGCTACAAATTGTCTTATGAAGGAATTAGCATTAGAAGATCCCTTAGATTAGTTTGACAATGTCCATGTGTTAATGAAAATGCAGTGGCAAATTCAGCGTAAAGATACCTATTTTAGAAGTGCCATGCCGGCAATTACAAAATTACAGGCAGTTCTCTTTTGCAACCGGATGTAGTTTAAGGGACTCAAACATATATTAATACACGGAAAATCAGCTATTTCCTAATTCATCACAATGTGAAGGAATCTATGAAACATTAAGTCAATGTTTCATAGAGATGCATCCAGTAAACTGAATCATTTTACTAAAGGAACGTAAACTGTTTCAGTACCTGCACCTAAATGTTTGGATTACTTTTTTTTTTTTTTTTAACTTTTATGAGTAGATCATTCTAAAAAGATTTTTATCACGCTAACAATAGTAATATATCTTATTGTATAATGTAGATGCTATTGTAATAAAATAATTAATAAAATTGTGCACTACGCATATGTTTTTAATTTTCAATTTTCTTTACTTCTCACCAAATCCAAGTATGTTTAAATTATTTTCCAAATCCATGTGTGCAGATTGCTTCCTTTGTTTGCTTTTATAGTGTATTCATATTCTACATGTTTAGAAACAAATTTTAAAACTGTTTCTTTGTTCCAGCGAAATGACATTTTTGCGGCAGCTAATGAACTCGACTTAAACCTAGATTTGTTTCTGTAAATTATCGCAGAACACAAGCAGTAACAGATATGATAAAACAGCTGGAACGGGACTCATTGGAAGAAAGAATGAAGGTGAAGAGGGTCATGAGAGTGTACAAGGTGTATATTAGTGATGAGGCATGGAAAGATATTGGTGTAAGAATTCAAAGTAATGCATGGAAGGGAAAAGATGGCCATGATCACAAGCTGGTACTTGATTTCAGGCACAAAGGTGTGGGAAGGTTCTCTTTTGTAAGTAAGGGATTGGAATAATTTACCAAGAGAAATGATGAATAATTTGCCAAAAACCTTGAAAGAATTTAAAGTTAAAATTTGTGAAGGGCAAATGTAGCTGGGTGCAGAAAAAGGGGGAAGATGGGTGTTTAGGGAAATTGCCACCGGAGCATGTGCCCCATTGCAATTTAATTAAATATTGTTATAATAGGTTTAAACTTGTTTAGCCTCTGAGCTAGTGGCATCGTGCTACTCACCCGATATAATAGAACAAAACAGATCAACTCGGCTAAATTACTGGCTAAACTGATCGACTAAATTTTCATTGTTCACACACGTTTAGTTACTAAATTGCTCACTACTCGACTAAATTACTAGCCTAGTGCAAATGAGCCTTTATTCCCAGCTATTATCACAAATGTGATTGTATAAATCAGGTGTTATTTGTAATTATAAATGTTGTGTCTTCATAAAACTTGTACAATTATCTTGTGAGTAATCACAGAATGGTTAAAATGTGCATGTGTTACGTATCCCATATCATTTGTACTTTGTACTATATTTGATGCATGGGGACCAATAAATACCAAACGGGAACTAATTGTAAAAAAAATCAAGCATTATCTTGCCAATGAAGCAGTCACAGTAAATCTGCTCAAAGATACAAATATAAAACTTTATACCAAAGAAAAATGGACCACCATATTAGATAGAGGAAAATGACAACAAACTCTAGGTGTAATGAATGTAAAAACGTAGTAAAAGTGCTATTATTTGCACAATACAAAGCTTTAGGTAAATGTAAAAAGTTACCAAGGAACACCAAACTATGAACATGGACTGATGACATAGTCAAGTGCATACAAGTCAAGAAACAAGCTTATCTAAGATAATTAATAAAATAGTTGAAAGTAAAATACTTAAGTGCAATAGTGCAAAGAGAAGGAGAAATAAGGAAATTAAAACATTAATGAAAATGAAGCAGATTTACTTGTAAATCATTAGAAGGAATTCAAAATAATGATATCTATTAATAAGTACAACATTAACTGGACCCGACCCACATTAAAAATATAGAATTAATAAAATATTCAAACCTTTTACTCAAATGAATTTTATAAATACATGCTGGACAACAGGTGATATACCACAGGACTGAAATGATGCTTTGATCATTCCATTTTTGTAAAAAAGAAAAGAAAAAAGGGAGGCAAATGTTTGCAAGAATTACTGAGTTATCAGATAACATATATTGTAGCTGTATATGTATACATCGAACACAGCCTAACAAATCTGTCCCTTAGGGGACCCCAGTTTTCCATGCAAGAAAGAAGTGAAATATCTTGGGCTAGTGATCGATAGTAACATGCGGTGCAACGAGCAAATAAAACAGGCAATTAGAAAGAGTGATTCAGCATTGAACATCATGCGGGTCACATCAGGAACAACATGGGGGGATGGACCCCAAAATGGCTTTCACTATCTATAAGGCACTGATTCGTTCACATATGGATTATGGTTGTATAATCTTTGGAACTGCAGCGAAACAGTCGTAGTGCCTTATATTGGCATTTATCGATCATGCCCAACAGCTCTGTTATGGAGCGATGGCATCAACACCAACAAACGCATTTCAGGTAGAGGCAATGGAACCACCTCTTCACATCAGGTGGGAATTTCTTGCATATAATTTCCTGATAAAACACATGCAAACTGAGAATAGTACAATTATCAAAAAGATCATGTGCCATACTGGAGACATAAAAAGCCACGTATCCGCTTTCCAGAAAATACAACAATATCAGAAATATGTATTTACCACTAGGAAACTGCCTTACTTCGAAGTAAACTACGAGACAATTACCACGAAGTCCGATTTGATGCACCATTTAGCGAAAACGCGGAAATTAACAAACAATTAGTGGTGAGATATCTGGAAGAATGGCCTCAGGCTATCCAAATTTACACCGATGGTGCTAAGGCAGGCATGGCAGCTGGCTGTGCCTATACCATCCTAAAGAAAAAGGCCTCGAAAATGTACAAGCTTCGAAAGGAAACCTCCAATTATATGGCGGAAATGCTGGCCATCTTAAAAGCTCTGGAATACGGATTACGGTCATCCAAAAGGACCATAGTGATATTATCTGATTCCAAATCATCTCTGCAAAAAAAATTGGCTTTCAAAAATGATAATTGAAGTGACTATTAGACAATGAAAATCATACAGATCTGCAATAAAATCACCGACCTGAACAATTTTTTTTTTTTTTTTTTTTTTATCTGCTTAACGTTTCTCTAACAGCGAGGTCTTTAGAGACGGGAAAGGATGGGGGCAAGGAATGGGAAGGAATTCGGCCATGGGCTTTTGAAGGAAGCATCCCGGCATTTGCCTGGAGTGATTTGGGAAACCATGGAAAACCCAAATCTGGATGCCCGGACGGGGATTCGAACCCCGACCTGAACAAAGAAGTCATATTTATACGGATAAAAGCACATGTTGGCATACCAGGTAATGAAGGGGCAGACCGCCTAGCAAAGAGTGCTATAAGGATGGGTGAGGAAGAAACGAAGATACTGGGGCTAGATATTACAAACCACTTTAAGAAATACTGCAAAGAAAAATGGAACAGAGAATGGCCGGAAACATCACAACTCAGAGGTCCCCACTACGTCTGCATCCACCCTCATATACCAACATCCCAGTGACACCAAAAAGGCTCTCCATCAAGAGGACTAGTAACTACAATAGCCAGGTTAGAGTTTAACCCTGGCTTCTTTCCCACCCACTTGTATAGAATCAAAGCAATTGAATCACCCTGATGCGACTGTGAAGATGAGGTTGAATGCAACGTCAACCATATGTTTTTTGGATACAAGAAACACTGGAACAGCATCACAAATTTTATGAAAGAACTCTTAGAAGAGGGAAACCAGTTACTTCTCAACATAAAACATTTACTGGCCACAGAAAGTATCAACATATACCGTTTAATATATACTTTTGTGAAAAATAATAGCCTAAAAATTTAGAGGAAATTAATAGCACGTGTATGGCTGTAAGACCTAAAGGTTAAATGCCAAATAAAATAAAAATAATAAAATTATAATGGCTTTTTGAGTTTCATTTTATAAGTTTCCATTAGTGTCATGCTATATAACTAAAATTTGTTAACAAATGAAGAAAATGGTTTTTGTAAAGGTAGGATGTGTGGACTGTATTTTCAGCATGACAAAACAACAAAAACTAAGAATTTAGAAGTTTTTAAGGTCATCTGTAGGATTTAAAAGGATTGAGAGGGTATGTAATCATGACAAACAAATATTTGAAGCCATGGCCCTATTGGATAAATTATATGATATTAACAGAATGCCAAAAATTTTACATCAGTGTATTTTTTTTTTAACTGCTTTACGTCTCTCTAACAGCGAGGTCTTTTAGAGACGGGAAAGGATGGGGGCAAGGAATGGGAAGGAATTCGGCCATGGCCTTTTTAAGGAAGCATCCCGGCATTTGCCTGGAGTGATTTGGGAAACCATGGAAAACCCAAATCTGGATGCCCGGACGGGGATTCGAACCGCCGTCCTCCCGAATGCGAGGCCAGAACGTACATCAGTGTAAAGCCACTAGGAAATGGGAAACTCACAGAAAACATAACGACGAATTATTCTTTTAAACCGTGAGGACAGAACATTGCTGTGAAGACTAATCCAAGTACAAAGACCTTCTTTACACCCCTCTGCTCATTAATAACATCAATCCTATTTCGTTTGAAGTCTAAATTTAGTATATTTAATTCACGATCTACAATGAACACCCTTCTTTTATCTCTGAACATATAATCAGTACTTCCTTAATAGCCTATCTTAATAAATTATTCTTCAATAGGTAGGCAAAGCTCTCATCCTTTGCATTCTAAGGATTTGTAGCAAAGAACACGTAGAAAAAAAAGTAATGAACTCATGAATTAAAAAAATGAAGAACAAAAATGCTTATAACAATGATGGATGACAGCAATACTAATAAACACAAAATATGAAAAAAAAATCCAAAAAATATAAATAAACCTCTAGAGAAGGCAATTTCATATAGTGAAAAATGATCTATAGTCATAAAAGTATATTTTTTGAAAAACACTTTACACACTATCAACACATCAGTGGTAATTAAGTACATATCAACTTAATGGATGTTACCGTGTGTTACCATCTGCTGGTCAATTGTACAAACTTTGTGCAATTTTTAGTACTGAGGTGGAAGGTGGCAAATATCTCACAATCTGCCAGGTAATTATAGAAAACCACCTGCAAACTGTAATCGGTGCTTTAGGGCGCGTCGACGACTTGGTCATTAGCGAGCAAACTGTAATCAGGATGAAGGATATGGTGAGGATGAGAATGTGCACCAATTGTAGTTCCCAGTGTATAGGATGGGGAATGATTTATCATTTTCTGCCAAAAGCTGCTTAGGAGAAAAGAAAGAATTGTTATTAAGTCTGAGAAACAGGATGCCAAGAGATTTATATCAAATTCTTGCGTCCACTCTCCAAAATAAGAATGTGAAAATTTGAACATCACAAGCTACAAAATTAACTAGTGCAGGATGGAAAATGGTACACACATTGGACAAAGCCCAACTTCAGGCACAAAAATCGGGAACAAGAGAAGCAATTCTTGCATCCATAAGTACCAATGATTCTATAATAGACTGCAGAAGTGAGAAAGCAAACAAAAAGCATAATTTGAAGTAACTATTAAACGTCATCGGAAATAATGTGGACTACAAATAAACGAAATCTATGTCATCAAATGCCGTGGAAATGAGGAAAATTTATTAGACTGAATACAAAAATTAGAACAGAAACAGCATAACTGAAAAGGGGATTTTGCGTTTAGGAAGTAAACACGAATCATACCAGCAATTGTTGAAGGATATCAAAACAAATGTGGGAAGATTTTGTGCATGCTAACCTGGCAATCATTCTGTATGTTTATTTTCTCTCTTATATGATTAAAGAGTCACCAGTAATCAGGCACATCATATTTTTTTTCCTATTTCCAACCTTAGTAAGTGATGTATATACATACGTACTTTCCCTGCCCTTGTTTGTTTCCACTTATGATGGAAGGTGATGACAGAAGCTTATAAAAAGGATTTATTATGATGATAAATGTTACTCATTTATTTTGCTAGCAGTAAGTGCAATGAGAGAAAACTATATATGAAGTTTTTGAATTTTTTACTTTTGGCTTTATGCCTTATCAACGTTGAACGTTGAGGTCATTAGAGACGAGATGGGACTGGGGACAAAGAATCGGAAGGAATTCAACCATGGCATTTCAGAGGAAGCATCCCAGCATTTGCCTGGAGTGATTTGGGGAAACCATGGAAAAACCAAATCTGGATGCCGGACAGGGACGATATTTGAAGTGAAAAACTAAGATCATTAACTCAAGTGAAAAAAGAGAAGGGCCAATTTAAACACTGTTGACAATACATGTCAAATTAAATAAAACAGAATCTGCTAGTTTATTTGAAATACCATCAACTGATAAACAACTAAGACTGTATATTTAATTGTGATGGAGTGCAAGCTATGATGGCAATTTCCCTGCACATATTGTTAATAATGATTTTACTTTCTCAAAACTAAATAAATTTTTGATATCTTGGGAGAATAATGAAAAAGAAATAGCAAAACCACAAGGTAGTTTAAAGGCAAGAGTAGTTTTATAGTGCTAAATGCCAATGCTATATCCTGGTTTTAGAGTTTCACTACAACAGCACTATAAACAAACACTGCATTTCTCAATCTTTTTGAACCCAAAGCTGCAAACCACTAACTTACATGGGCCTGATTTTTTACCTGTGTGTATATTATTTACATCTGGGACATATTTTATTGTAACATAATTAATCTATAAGCATCTTTTGAATTCTTATGCAAACACAGTTAGGAAACTGAAAATTAACATTAAAAGTTGATTACATACTGAAAAATTCTTAATAACAACATTACTGGATGTTGCACTATATTATTGATCTACATGCACAAAGTAAAATAAAAGGGTCATGACATGACACCTTTTTTTTTTTTTTTTACATCACCTCTCTCACATTATCAACCCTACCACATTCCATGGTGCTCCACATCTACAATGCCCATAGAAAATGCTAATTATTTAATCCACAAATTAATCACTCTTTTTGATGCCAACTGGAAATTAATACCCATACTGTCATCCTGGAAATACCAGGTTTTTGCCTGGTCATTGAAGTATCCGTCGCTTTTAAAAAGTTGGGTGTATAGCTTGTACTCACCTAAAGCCTTAAACAATATGCACATGGCATCTAAGCTTATAACATTCTGCCTGCAGACTACCTGAACCATCTTCATTGAGAAACGCTGAACTAACAGCAACAATCTTACATACCAAATTCCGTTTTTGGTAGCACAGTTATCAAGATAACAGAAACAAATAAGTCCATCAGAATTTGTATTTTAGTTATTAAATTTGTTAATTCAATACTACATGCAAAACAAAATAGTAAAGCAATCTTAAACCCTCCATCAGCAAAGAACAAGGAATACCACAGGATGGGCATCCAGAACAAACTGCCACAACTTTCGTGTGTTGGCATGGGTAGGATTAAAATCCAAAACAACATGGGAATGGGAGTAGGGTTAATACCAACGAAAAATTCCAAAACACTCTAAATATGTATGTACTTAAAGCAGCTAACTTGCAACTACTATACTGTTCTTACGTTACTCCGGCCATTAATTGACTTTCAGTATGAATGAATGACTATAAAAACAGTCATCCAAAATCTCTTACCATCCCACAGATGTTCACACCACCTATCATAATACAGACAACTACAATATTTGTTTTGCCGTGTGATCAGAGTAGGTACTCCACAATAGCAGTTGCTCCTCTAAGCTCAAATCGTGTACTACTACAAGCTGGGTACCAGGCAAACGTTTTGATCCCCTTTCCATCCAAGCCCATTTCCCCCCCCCCCCCCCCACCCCTCCCCAAGAAGCATATTTCTGTTTCCCTGTTATCCTTTTCAGATGCCTATCACCAGACATTTCCTTATGCTCATTCATTTATAGGAATATTTATTCATTTTGTAAAGTTTAGGTATATTATCACCAGTATATAAACACACTCCGTTTTCTTTATTTTTCCAATTTTAAACAAACCTCTGATTTATGCTTTTAAGTGATGATCTATCCTGAATTACTATTCCAAATGGTTTACATTCAAAATTTCAATTTTTTGTATTTATCTTTCTCTTTCAACTAAGTTTTACAGTTACCTTTGACAAGTGATGATTCCTTGCTTTATCCTTTGCATTGTTTTAATCTGCTAACTGCCAACTTTTAGTTTCCACAAAATCCAATATAATACTTTTTAAGCCTGGAGAAGAATGTTATATTGCAAGGCAAACACAACCCCCAAATAAAGTATAGTACAAATTAAGATTGCAAAAATAAGTGCTTATACTTTTGTAATTTTCATCACTTCTGATAAATCACAAATATGCATTTTCTTAAAAACAAACTTTTTTTAAAAAAATTTACAATTCAAACTTGGACTCTTAACAGAACTGTTGCACAAAAATTTAGTACTTTTGAAACATAACTATATGCACATAATTCATTTAGACAAAAATGTATTCTTTTGGTGGTGGTTTAGTAGGAACATAACCCATAGTAAATGTCTGTGCTCTGAATGCTTCTTTTTCTGCTTCTGTCAAGTCTTGCAAACGTGAATACAACTGTTCAGTTTCGACACTCATTGTCTCATTAACAGGTTGTGCAGATGCTGCAACTGAACTAAATGGAGAATTGCTGAATGATAATTGTTGCTGTCTGGTCGCTAAAGACGTGGAGGTGACCGATGCTCTTTCAACCTGGGCCCCAAAAGCATTTTGCGAAAATGAAGTAGCATTTCCAAATATGTTCGTAGCAGGAACACTTGCAGTAAACATACTGGGTTGCTGAGAACCTCCAAATAAACTAGGAGAATTTGCATTGCCAAAACTATTCACAAAAGCTGGTGTATTAGTATGTGAACTGCTAAATACATTTGACTGAGAATTACTTTGGCCATGTTCATGAGATGAAAGTTTAAATGAAAAATTTCGGGAAAGGCTGTCTTCTCGACTATCTTCTCCCTTGAACAGCCTTTCAATCGTAGCATAAACCTCTTGGGATGGATGGAATATCTGTTCCTTTTTGGCCTTGTAAGAATTATACAGCTGTTCAATTTGTCGTTTGCAAGATTCCACTGTTCCAGACTTTACTGCCTGATACATAAGCCAACGAAGCTCTTCAGGAGAATAATCTTCTAGTCCAGGGTAGCAAGGTTTCTCTTTAAAAGGAGCAAAACAAGATAAAGGCCACTGTCCACCCTTTTCACTTTGAGCAAGCTCATTTATGACCATCTGCGTAATCTCCCGAACGTCGAAAGAGCCGGGAGAGGTAGTTTGATTAGGGAAATTATATTTATCCTGGTATTTAAAATGGCTTTCATAATTTCCTCTGTACCTATTTGCAGGCGACCCATCGTACCTATTTACAGGCGTCCCTTCGTACCTATCTGAAGGTGTCCTTTCGTTTCCATAATATTCCCTGTAAGAGTGTTCGTACCTACAATTATTTCCAAATCTACAAGTTCCTTGCAAAAAATATCGGCATACGACCATTTCAAATGCTTGCTGAATTCGTACAACCACGCAAAGCAAACTCCTACAAGACAATTTATTGCACCACTAACATAATCTCTACAACCATCACTCGTGAGTCCTGACAGTACAGTACTGACTGTATTATCTCTGGTACTGACTACACAGATGTTTACATCATGTACCACAGACAACCCATGAAGGAAGGCATTGTTATTCTTTATTTTCGATTTGTCTCGTCGTGTTACATCAGAATCTAACACCAAATTTGACCTTGGGGAAATGTTTCTTCCGAATTTCAACCCAAAACACCTCGCTTTTGAGACAGTATATCTCGAGAACTAAGCAGGATATATATATATATATATAAATATTTTTCATTTTTGATCTGTCTCGTCGAGTTACATAATAATCCATCATCAAATTGCGATGCCTCGGTTGTCATATGATTTCCTTCAGGTTGTGCCTATTCCCCGTGTTTTGTGCGGCCGACCAATATGGCGACCTCCCCACCCCACTTCTCTCTACCCGGTTTCACTCCAGTGCGTGGTGAAGGTGACTTGCGTCGTCTCCATATATTCCTTCCTCCATGAGACAACACTGTTAAAACGCAGAGATGACTAATGTTTGGTAGAAATGGAAAACAAATGTCAATGAAAATTTATAGCAGTTACAAAATAAAGACGACAAATGTTATTTCAAAATATGCCTCTTACACAAAGAGTAAGTAACTAAAATGATTAACATTTTACACAGATAAGCGATTAGAGACACTTTTAATCAAGCGCAGCGGCCATAGGGATCCCCCCAGAACATTGGGCTGTTTGCACTGTGTCAGCTGCTGAGAATATTTCATTTTCTAATATTCTAAAGTTTTCTATAATGCCAAGTTGTGTTGCATATGGTTGCACAAACAGACAAGATAGGAAACAACCTGGAATAGCGTTTCATAAGTAAGTCACATTGTAATTATCGTTCTTGAAGTATCTGATACGTAACATTAGGAGCTATCGCTATAAATTTATTCATTGCTCTCAATAGGATCATATCGTTCTCAAATTTTTGTTGGTGTAGTGTAGACAATTAGCATATGTTACTACTTAGCACCTGGAAGGCTAGCCTTATTGTAGACAAGTGTTGAAAATTTAATTTAAGCGGGTCAAGTTTACATGACGATACAGTGAATATGGTATTCTGCAGGCTTTACTCAAGTTTCAGTTTACACTGAAAGTGTGCTATGAAATTAGCTATGATAATTTGTACTGTGCGAACTACTAAACGTGATTAAATAAACGTTGTTGCCCGAAATGTAGTTCCCGATGCATTTCATGTGCTTAGGTGTGTCTACATAGTTTGATTTTGTAGTGGCAATATTAATGGATATGTTGGTAGGTTGAAATGCGGTGTGTACCAGAATAGAACAAACAATTTATTTGTTATTTGTTGTTAGCTTCTGACTTAGGAATGCACTGATTTTGCTAGAAAAATCACTAAGCCACTAACAGCACAATATCTTCTAAGTAAGCTCAGAAACTATGAGGTCTTTTGAAGTGATAATTTTTATAAAAGTTCTAAACATTGACTTAGGATATATTTAAAATTTCAGATTTTGGTGACGTTTTTATTCTGGTTCAGGCCGCGTTTCAACCTAACCACAAGGATTAGCAAAAAAATAAAACACCCAATCTGCATGTGCAGTAAAATTATCTTTTGGTTCAGTCTGCATCATAACCGGCAGTTCTATCATTACCGTGGCGCCACAATCTGATTATGAAATCTTATAGAACTCAACGAAACAAATCGAAAATAAAGAATAATTTTTTTTGATAATTCGCTTGGTTTTCGAGATATAGCATGTTAAAAATCAGTTATAGGTATAGTTCCTTGTAATTTTTGTGACTTTTTTCTTGTTTCAGGTCGTATTTCAACCTAACAACAATCACTAGGAAGAAAATAAAACACCTATAATGCATTTCCACAGTGTAGATATGGTGGTTTCGATGATTTTTTTTCTAGTCCATGCCAGATCTCACCCTAACCTCCTCACATTTGAGGTACAATATCTAGAGTAAGCGAAAAATTAAAATAATTTATTCTTTATTTATTTTCAATTTGTCTCATCAAATTTGGATATGACGAAAGTTTTCTTCTGGTCCTGGTCGCATTTCAACCTAACCACGTCAGTTTTTAGGTACAATATCTCGAGAACTAAGTGAGATATCAAAAATTTTTATACTTTACTTTTAGCTAGTCTCATCGAGTTACTTCGTTATCAAATTGCGGGGCCACGGTTATCGTTGAATACCCTCATAACTTAACAACCTCACTTTTGAGACAGTATATCTCGCGAACTAAGCGAGATATCGAAAAAGTTTATTCTTTATTTTCGATTTTTATTGTCGTGTTACATAAGAATCTATCATCAAATTTGATTTTGGGGACATGTTTCTTCTGAATTTCAACCAGAAACGCCATTCTTTTGAGACAGTATATCTCGAGAACTAAGCACGATATCAAAACATTTTATTCTTCATTTTTGATCTGCCTCGTCGCGTTACATAATAATCCATCATCAAACTGCGATGCTACGGTTGTCTTATGATTCCCTTGGGGTTTTTGTGCCTATTCCCCGTGTTACTACGGCCAAGCAATATGGCGGCCTACCCACCCCACTTCTCTCTATCCGGTTTCACTCATGGAGGAAGGAATATATGGAGACGACGCAAGGGACCTTCGCCACATACTGGAGTGAAACCGGGTGGAGACAAGTGGGGAGGGGAGGCCGCCATATTGCTTGACCAGAGAAACACGGAAATATGCACAAAAACCTCAAGCGAATCATAAGACCACCGTGGCACCGCAATTTGATGATGGATTATTATGTAACTCGACGAGACACATCAAAAATAAAGAATAAATTTTTTTGATATCTTGCTTAGTTCTCAAGATATACTGTTTCAAAGGAGTGGAGTTTCTGGTTGAAATTCAGAAGAAACGTGTCCCCAAAGTCAAATTTGGTGATAGATTCTTATGTAATACGACGATACAAATCGGAAATAAAGAATAAAATTTTTCGATATCTCGCTTAGTTCGCGAGATATACTGTCTCAAAAGTGAGGTTGTTAGGTTATGAGGGGATTCAACGATAACCGTGGCGCAGCAATTTGATGACGAATTCTTATGTAATTCGATGAGGGAAACTGAAAGTAAAGAATAAAATTTTTTGATATCTCGCTTAGTTCTCGAGATATTGTACCTTAAATTTGACGTGGTGAGGTTGAAATGCGGCCTGGACCAGAAAAAAACTATCGCCATATCCATATTTGATGATGAATTCGGACGTAACTTAATGAGGAGGTAATTCTTTTTAACTTGAATAACAAACTGTTTATTTCTACAGTCCTTAAATTTTAGTTGATGTTCAAATAGGTTATATTTTCACATTCTATTTCAGTAATTGACAAGGAAGATTTCAAAATCTAGAAATATACTTGTAGACATATTTAAAAATAGAAACAAGTCATATCTGAAATTTAAAAATAAGCATAAGTCAATGTTTAGAGCTTTAAAAAAAATTAATACTTCATAAAACCTCATAGTTTCTGAGCTTACTTAGAAGATATTGTACCGGTAGTGGCCTATATAATTTTGCTAGAAAAATCAGTACATTCAAAAATCAGAAGCTAACAGCTAATGATAAATAAATTGTTTGTTCTCTTCAGGTATACACCGCATTTAAACCTGCCAACATTTCCATTAACATTGCCGCTACAAAACCAAACTATGTAGACACATCTAAACACAAGAAATGCATCGCGAACTACATTTCCGTCAACAAAGTTTATTTCATCACGTTTAGTAGTTCGCACAGCACAAATTATCACGATTAATTTCATCGTGCAGTTTCAGCGTAAACTTAAACGTGAGTAATGCATGCAGAATACCATATTCACTGTGTCGCGATGTAAAGATGATCCGTTTAAATTAAATTTCCAACATTTGTCTACAATAAGGCTAGCTTTTCAGATGCAAAATAGTAACATATGCTAATTGTCTACACTACACCAACAAAAATTTGAGAATAATATGATCCTATTGAGAGCAATGAATAAATTTATATCGAATGGCACTAATGTTGGGGTTGCCTGTCAGATACTTCAAGAACGATAATTACAATGTGACTTACTTATGAAACGCTATTCCAGGTTTTTTCCTATCTCGTCTGTTTGTGCAACCATATGCATCGCAACTTGGCATTATAGAAAACTTTAGAATATTAGAAAATGAAATATTCTCAGCAGCTGACACAGTGCAAACAGCCCAATGTTTTGGTACTCCTACGATGTCCGCCGCGCAGGCACAGTTTTTTCACGAGGTTTCATGGATTTCGCGTTATCTCGTCTCCATATATTCCTTCCTCCATGGTTTCACTCCAGTACGAGGTGAAGGTCCCTTGCGTCGTCTCCATATATTCCTTCCTCCATGGTTTAAACAACTGAGAATCGGTGAATCTTAGGTGGTACATCTCTGGACACGGAATTTTTGTAAATACAAGCAGTCCAATGTGTTCTTGAATTGATGTTTAGTGGCAACTTCTGCAAGTTTGAAATGTTGTTCCTCAATTTTGAACACGTATAACTGTCGCAACTTTATCTGCATAGATAACGAGTTGTTTTGAGAATTTGTTAGTGTGTGAGAAGGTTATTACAACTTCACAAGATGAGATTGTGTACTTTTCTTTTAGCCAAAGTAGCAGACTCAACAATTAAGTATTCAAACTTACCGGAGTCATACATCAAAAGAGCCATGGAAAAAGTAAGTGTTTTAGCTAAAATCTGAGGACCTGTCATGGAAAACGGTCATTAGACATTTCTGCTATACAATACAATACAATACAATACATTCATTTTCCATTGATCCCAATATAAGAGACTGACTCTATGGGATGTGGAAAGTTGTCAATTTACAGATAAACAGTTGCATAACAAAATAATAAGTACACCACTAGATGAACAGTCATAGTATACATGGTACATTAAACACTTCCATTACAAGATAATACATACACCAGAAGGGATTACTGGAGATCGCGATTCCGCCATGAGTTGTCATCATAATACTGCAATGGTCAAACGCAAGACTCCACTATAAATTCTTCCCTAAGTAGGTACATTTAACGGTTTCATACTGGTCCAGGCTATATTACAACCTAATTTGTGCTTTAAAGTAATGGTCCAGGCTGTATTACAACGGAATTACTGCTTGATAATAACACGTCTTGCGATTGACTACATCAGTATTCCAACGATATTCCTATATGTTGTTGTAGCGGAATCGCGATCTCCAGTAGACCCCACCAGAAGATGTACAGTCATAGCATATATGGTACATAAAAAAAAATCCATAATAAAATAATACATACATCAGAAGGTGTACATAACATATATGGTACCGTAAACAATTACGTAACAAACTAAATACATACAACAGGAGATGTACAGTCATAGCATACATGGTAAATTAATTATGTGAACTATATTTACACAAGATACTGGCAGTTATTTTTTAGATACCTTAGAAATAAATTCTTCGACAGAGTAGAAGGAGTTGTCAATTAAAAATTCTTTCAATTTTTTCCTGAATTTATTTTTGTCATCTACTAGACATTTAATATGTGTAGGGAGCATATTGAAGATATGTATCCCTGAATATCGGACCCCTTTTTGAACAAATGACAATGACTTGTAAGTCTTGTGAAGATAATTTTTACTTCTAGTGCCATAATTGTGTATTTTACTATTTGTTCCAAACAAAGTATAATTTGTGTCTACAAAGGACATTAATGTGTATATATACTCAGATGCTAATGTTAAAATCCCTAACTTCTTGAACAGCTCTCTACATGAAGTTCTATTGCTAACCCCACACATAATTCTTATTACACGCTTTTGGGCTCTGAACACTTTGTCTCTATGGGTAGAATTGCCCCAGAATATTATTCCATATGACAATAAGGAGTGAAAATAAGCAAAATAAACTAGCTGCTTCATACGGAGATCACCTAAAGCTGAAATTGTACGAATTGCAAATGTGGCTGCTCCCAATCACTTTAGTAAGTCAGAAACATGTACTTTCCAATTTAAATTATGATCAATATACAAACCTAGAAATTTCACACTATCTACCTCTTGAATGGACTGGCCTGCAAATTTTATGTCTATGTCAGGTGTTAATCTGTGTGATGTACTGAATTGCATGTAGTGAGTTTTATCAAAGTTTAAAGACAAGCCATTAGCTGTAAACCATTTATTAATCAGTTCAAAGACATAATTTGAAATATATTCTGTATATAAATCTGAAGTGTTTTTAATTCCTATGTTTGTGTCATCTGCAAATTGGACAAATTTTGAGTTTTTAGATGAAAAACAGGGTAGATCATTTATATATATTAAAAACAATAGTGGCCGCAATATAGAACCCTGAGGTACTCCACAGCTGATTAATTTCCACTCAGAAAACAGTGGACCTCTTAAGGCAGCCTTAAAATTCTCCATTGACACTTTCTGTTTTATATTTAGAAGGTATCTACCGTGTAAACCTGAAAACTGTATTTCGATTTAAAAAAGGCACCTGTTATCTTCCTCCACACTTCTTCATCTGTCTCTAAAGGCAGAAAGTTTCAATTTCTGATCAAGATGCGTGAATGTATTTTTGTAATTTCTGTATATAACCTCCCCTCCCTCCTCTCCCCTCACTCCATTCCAAATTTAGTTTTAGGGGAAGTTGAGCCTGACCCATGATGATTAACACATTCCTCAGGTATTCTGATTCAAGGTTTAATTCGAGATGGCGATACCACTGCGTCGCTACTGTTAACGTGACGTCACGTTTATGTTTACGTACAGTCACTATGCTCGGTCACAATAATTTAAAGCTGTACAATATCAACATAAACTGAAATCCCGAAGGTGGATCAACCAGCGGCCGCAGATGTCCGATAACGCAACCAGTTGTTCAGTGTTTGAGGTGAAGCTCGAATTTCATCAGAGAAATATTAGAAAATATTGCTATGATGATATGTTTTTATGACTGAACGTGACGTCACGTTAACAGTAGCGATGCAGCGGTATCGCCATCTCAAATTAAACCGAAAAAATTGTTCTTTCCGGATGAATATGATTAATACATTTCTCAGGTATTCTGATTCAACAAAATGTGTACGTGAAGCTGATAAAACAAGTAAGATGGAAGCAATGCGATTCAAATCGCCGAATATTAGCTGATATGTAGCAGCCATCATTATGTGGAAAGTGGTATTCCCACATATGGTATACATGTTGATTTTAAAGGACCTGATTGTTGTTAGGTTGAAATACAGATTGGACCAGAATGATGGCTAATATTCTGTGGTGCGTAGTGGATTTTGGTTGACTACCATGCCAGATTCTGATTATAATTACGTCACAGGCAGCTCAAGATGTCTATCGACAGTGTCAGTAATGTTCGTAATCATATGTTTTGGCATGCGTTACATCTTTGTTACCTATTTTATGTCTTTCGGTTACACTTTTCCTTGAAGATTTAATGCCTAGGAAGCAGTTATCTATAATTTTAGTCTGAAATAACAGTTTGTTTCTACTGGCCGCACTTTGTATAGTAACCCCAGAATTATATAAATGTCACAATTCAGCCTGAGGTATGATGATGTCAATACTTAATTTTGATTCACATCACTTTTAAGAGTGCCATATTAGTAGTTCCTTCTATGAAGGGCTCTGAAATTGTACTGGAAATTCTTGCACCAGCAGCATAAGGTTCAAACCCCCACCCACACAAATGGAGTTAATTTATCCTGGACTAGAATGATTTTTTTTACCAAGATAATCATTTCATACAAATGTACATTAATGTTGGGTAAGTTAGTATATGAAATAATGGGAATGTAGGTTTGTACGTGTTTAGAACATGTAATTCTTGGGTTAGCTTGAGATCACAATCCCATTAATAATAATAATATTTAATCAAATTGCAATGAAGTGGCAATTTACCTAAACCCCCATCTTCCCCTTTTTCTGCTTCCACCTACATTTGCCCTTTACAAATTTTAACTTAAATTCTTTAAAGGTTTTTGGCAAATTATTCATCATTTCTCTTGGTAACTTATTCCAATTCCTGACACCCTGACCTAAAATAGAGAATCTTCCTACACCCTTGTGGCCGAAATTGAGTGCCAGCTTGTGATCATGGTCATCTTTTCCCTTCCATGCATTACTTTCAATTCTTACACCACTATCTTTCCATGCCTCATCACCAATATACGCCTTGTACACTCCCATGACTCTCTTCACCCTCCTTCTGTCTTCCAATGAGACCCATTCCAACTCTTTTACCATATCTGTTACTGATTGTGTTCTGTGATAATTTCCGGAAACAAATCTAACAGCCCTTCTTTGCACCTTCTCCAACTCCTGTATTTCATAGTCGAAATGTGGGTCCCATACTACACCACCCTATTCAAGCAATGGTATGACCAAACTTTACTTCTCTTGTACATCCCCTCATCACTCTCTCCAACAAATGCAGAATTTTTAAACCTTTTCCTACTACTTGTCCAATGTGTTCTGCCCAGTTGTTATCAAATTAATACCAAGATATTTACATTTCAAGTTATCAATAAACACTTCTTTCCCCACCTTATAGTCATTAGCCAATCACAAGACTTATCTTCAAGCAGCAATTGGTTTGTGATACACCCTGGATTAGAACGGCACTAGTATTAATTAGATTGTATTACAACATAGGCCAGCGTTTCTCAACCTTTGGTTTACAGACTATCTGTGATCCGCGATGACGGGAAAGCTGGTCCGCAGGCAGAAAATAATTTTTTTAATTTAATTGAATTAAAAGGTATCATAAAAATAAGTTAGTTAAAATTGTTCATATAACATGGATATAGTACTTGCATTATATACAGAGGGTGGTGGATGAGGGGTAAGGCTCTGACCTCGTACTGGGGAGGATGCTGGTTCGAATCCCTGTCCGGGCATCTACGGTTTCCCCTAACCACTTCAGGTGAATGTTGGGATGCTTCCTTCAGAAGGCCATGGTCAAATTACTTCCCGTTTCTTTCCC
Organism: Vandiemenella viatica; assembly: GCA_031002005.1. Taxonomy (NCBI): domain Eukaryota; kingdom Metazoa; phylum Arthropoda; class Insecta; order Orthoptera; family Morabidae; genus Vandiemenella; species Vandiemenella viatica. Next base: position 56,963,419 of record JARYHS010009186.1, read on the forward strand.
CCAATCCTTTCCCACCTCTAATGATCTCGACGTTGATGAGGCGTAAAGCTATAAGCAAAAATAAATAAAAAATTGTATTATACAAGTCTACTAGAGTGTTTAAATCATAAGCTGTCAAGTCCAAGATATAACGATATGACAGTATTGTTGCTATACTAAAATGCATTTTCAGCTGGACCAAAGAGAATGTGGTTTCTTTAAGGATTAAGCTAAAGACTATGAGGGTAATATTATTCGGGAGGACGCGGGTTCGAATCCCCATCTGGGCATCCAGATTTGGGTTTTCCATGGTTTCCCCAAATCACTCCAGGTGAATGCCAGGATGCTTCCTTAAAAAGACCATGGCCAAATTCCTTCCTGTTCCTTGTCCCCCAGGCCCATCCCGCCTGTAATGACCTTGGCCGTCGATGAGGCGTAAAGCCCTAAGTAAAAAAAGGTATTATTATAGGTGTAGGTCTTATGGGACTACAGTACATGCCAATAACAATTGGTAAAGTTGGAAAAGCATATAGTCTACACATACGTATAAATTTAAGACCATCTAAAAAGATAGTTGTCCACAGAATTCTTTTTGATATTTTACTGGTCGTCAGATTGAAAAAGGTAGAGAAATGCTGTCCTAGACTATTCTAGCTCTCCAGCGTGTGTTGACACCTGAGTATTGCTTGGAAATGATACATCTAGCAATCAACAACTGCAGTATTAGTCTGTGCAGAGAAATGTAGTTAAATTGGTATCATGATCAAGAACATGCAATTCTTACAATAACACGGCGACTTGCTCTAAGAACATACAAAATTCCAAGTGAAATAGATGCAAATCAATGTTTTCAGACAAACACGTCAGCGAACTGATTCGATAACACAGCAGGACCCACTCAGAAAGCACCTTCCCCTACAAGGTACAAAAGTCTTGAGGCAGTGTACATGGGCGATGAGAAACTATGTAGTTCGACATTATAAGAACCAGTCATAATCTTTGGAATATTTTCATTATTGTTGGTAATTTTGCAAATCCTCTTCCAGAGACTGCTTATTTTCAAAGAAAAGTTCATCTACTACTCGCTTTTTTAGGGGTGTTGTAGTTTTGATTGAGGAATGTGGGTAGTAATAATTGATAAAATTGCGGTGGAGTGCCCGCTCCAGTGGCAATCTCCCTACACATCTCCCCTTTATTCTTTCCTCTTACAACCTACTTTTGCCCTCTACTAATTTTTACTTTAAATTCCTGCAGTGTTTCGCCTAAATTATTCATTACTTCTCTTGCCAATTTATTCCAGTCCCTCACATCCTTTCCTACGAAAGAAACTTTTCCCACAACCTTATGCCTGAAATCAAGTGCCAGCTTGTGGTCATGGTCAACCTTACCCTTCAAAGCACCTCTCTTAATTTTCCCAACAATATCTTTCCATGCTTCATTGCCAGTATAGGGCTTGTACACTCCCATGATTCTCTTCACTCTCCTTCTAGTCTCCAATGAATCCCACTCCAGCTCCTTTATCATATTAGTTACCGATTGTGTTCTGTGGTAATTTTCAAAGACAAATCTGGCAGCACTCCTCGGCACCCCCTCCAACTCCTGTATTTGATACCCAAAACGTTGATCACACACTACACCACCATATTCCAGCGGTAGTCTGACCAAAGTTTTGTACCTCATTTCCCTTACTTCTCTAGTGCATCCCCTCATCACTCTTTCCAACAGGTGAAGGATTTTGAACCCTTTCCCTACTACCTGTCCAATGTGTCCTGCCCAGTTAAGTTTGCTATCAAATGTTACATCAAGGAATTTACATTTTGAGTCTTTAATAAATAGCTCCTCCCCCACTTTATAATCATAATCAACCTTTAGCTTTTTAATGTATCTGGCTTTGGAATGTGTAACTTGTGTTTTGTATAAGTGTAGAGGAAAGTGCCCAAAACCGGACCCCCATTTTGTTTTTTACTTCTAAAAAATATAAACCAATAAAAATTATTTTTAAACCATGAAATAATTACTTCAGACTGTTGTGCGTCATTTAAATTCTGATTTCAAAAAATATCATTAGAAATAATTAACAAAAAAAGTGTTTTTAAACAACCCTACAGTTTAGCGATATGAAAAATAGTTGCCCAAACTGTACCCCTAATAAAAAGTAATGAAATAACACTAAACAAAACTAGAAAATGGTATTGAATTACAGAAAACATATTTTAAAGTGAAATATAACAATTACATGTTTTTGTTTTTAAAAAATATACAAATATGTTGTGTATGTAGGATATAGACAGAAAATACGTAAAAGAATTAAATTGTTATCGACAAAAATTGCAGATGTACCCATGCTTTTCAGCACCAGCACAATCCACATGGGCTCACACTAAACATATAACATACATCATCCAAATTTCCCATTCTCAAACATCAAAAATATCCTGTCACTAAACATCCACCAACTATCATTTTCTTTGAAGGGGTACATTCCAGGAAGAGTCTCGAATTTCGATGTTCCAGAGGTGACGCTTGATTCTTTCACATTTTTCTTAAAATTAAGGATCCTTTCCACAAACTCTCTAGAGGCCCTGTTGCTGATCCACACCCCTGGCCACGACTCCTTTTGCATCCTCGAATGCTATTATGTTCTTGCTGTCGAGCTTCCTTGACTTCTTTAGCTCTTTTAACTTCCATCAATTGGGATTTATAATGCGTAGATAAGATGATAGTAAAAATGCAAGCATTACGTTCCGTATTTGACTTTAAGCATAAAAAAATAAGGGGTCCAATTTAGGCAACTGAAGGGGGGTCCGGTTTGAGCAACTATTGCCTGTATTTTTTAACCTAATAGATTTTTAACCAAACATCTCAAAAAACAGTTTAGTGATAAATATTAACATAAAACCTTATCATTTAAGGGTATATATAGGTCGGAAGGGTTACCTGCCCATGTCCAGGAAAAATTTAAAAAATATAGCAGAATGTAAAAAGTTTGTGTACTGCCAAAGCACGTATTGCCTATTTAAAGAAACTACCAATGAAGTGGGTGATGCGACAATTCTGCTACAGAGTGGCAGATGCCTAAACTATTATTTACACTTGATCCTGTTAGGATTCAAGAGAATGCAGGGGCAGGAGACCGGGGGTCCACTTTAGGGGGAGGGGTCCACTATAGGGCAGTTTCCTCTGATTTATTTTTGGTGAAACATGTAGTTTATGAGGCAGAAATTAGAGACACTCTCAGCATTCAGCATTGCAACCAATTGTGGAAAACTGACTACAAACTGCAATCAGGTTGGTTGATATGCAGGCCTGGGAATTGATCCAGTGTGGAGGAGCTTTAACCCAAACTGCTACTCCAGTGTGGAGGAGCTTTAACCTGTACTGCCATTCTGTTTGGTCTAATCTATATAATAAAGTAATAGCACATATTTACTAATACTTCAGTTAATAAAGAAAGAATCCTATTAAAATTGCAGCTTCATTCTTTGAGGCAATACACTGATGTCTAGAAGATATCCAGTAAATAGAATATTCGGTCCTCTTTGCCCTCATTCAACTCTCACCACTGAAATGTGTAAAACAGTGATGTATTATGGTTTGAAATTTTGAGAAATTTGCAACCTGGCAAGCTATTGTAATTTTATTTTGCTGTTGTTAGTCTCTTGACTGATTTGATGCAATCCTCCATCTCTTCCAATCTTGCGCTAACAGCTTCATCTCAACAAACCTCTGACAGAATATATTCTCAGTTGTTTCATATATTCTAATTTTTGTCTTCCTCTACAGTTCTCACCTTTGACAGTTTACTCCACTAAAAAATTAACCAATCCTTAAAATGTGTCGCACCATCCTATCTCTTCTTTCTGTAAGGCTCTTCTACATACTGCTTTCCTCACCCATCATTTCCAAAGTACGCCCATTTCGTATTTTATCTGTCCACTTAATTTTCAGCATCCTCTTCAGCACCACATTTAAAATGATTCAATTGTCCTTCTATTTGGGATTTGTTAAGTCAATGCTTCCCTACCATAGAGTGCTGTGATCCATGCACAGAGTTTTGAAAAGTCATAGGTCAATGTTTGAAACAGAAAGATTTCTATTTTGCAAAAAGGTGCTTTCGTTTTTAACAATATTCCTTATTGGCATTCAGTTGTAATTTTACTTCCTAAGTAACAGAATTCAGTTATATTTTGTATCCAATTTTATTTTTATTTTTACTGTTATTGCTATTGTTTCTGCTACATTATAACACCTTTTGCTTTGGTTATTTTTAGTCCAGAATCTTCCTTCAATATTTTCTTCCTACCATTCACTAATCTGTCAGTATCTTCAGTCTGTCCTGCTGACAACGTTCAACCAATTGTGGCATACTGATCCTCAAAAACTTATGCCACATTCAAATTTTTCTTTTACTTTCCATATTGCTTCCTCTACAAATATATTAGTAGAAATAAATTACAACCTTATCTGACACCCTTTTCAGCTGATACATCTCTGTTATGGCTCTCTATTTTTATTATAGCCACTTGAGTCTTATTGGCCTATAGATTATTAGGTATTCTTCTATCTCAATACTTTAGACCTGCCGTCTTTAAAATTTTGAATATCTTGTCCCATCCAACATTGTCAAAAGCTTTACTAAATCAACAATTGATCCACCCTTCAAGTATTAATCACAAAGCCAGAATTGCTCCTCTTGTTTTGTTGTTACTCTGAAATCTTAACCAACTGTCTCTTCTACTATTCTTCTGTATATTATCCTAGTCAGAAATTGTGAAGCATGTCATGTTAAACTTATTGTGCGATAGTTCTCACATTTGTAAGTTTGTGCTTTTTCAAAAGTATGAAGATAGTACTTTTATCAAAATTGGTTGGAATCTCTCCTGTTTCATAACTATATAAGATAAGTTTGAAGAATCTTTGGATTCCTTCTTCTCTTAGGGATTTCAGAAGTCCCACAGGAATCTCAGCAATACAAACCGCCATATTAGATTTTATATCTTTCAAAGCTCATCAAATTCTGTCCATAAAACAGGATCTCCTAAGTCATCAATAACTACATCACCTTTCTCCAGTACACTTTTTTTCATTATACAGTTTCTCTATGTACTCCTATCACCAAATAACTCTATCTTAAGAGCTTAAAAAAGGTTCCCATTTAGCATCTGTAATGTTTATGTGTGTTTTAGTCATTTTTTCAAATTTTTTGATCCTGCTACAGCCCGCATGTAGTTTACCTGTGACCATTTCCTTTTTTTATTTCTGGGCCCTGTTCTTGCAGTCAATTTTCTTTTGCCTTTTTGCATTACTTGTTTATTAGATTTCTAAAACATCTGTACTACTCTCTTCATGCTTCACCATGAGCATTTTTATGCCTTCTTCTCTGATCCATCAACTCCAGAATTTCTTCTATGAGCAAAGATTGTTTGGTTGCTTTTTCCGTAAAGCTTACTTTTCCTTTACCCGGTTTGATTGTTTATCTCTTTAGTGCATTACGTTTGTTCTCAGTTGAATTCCTTATTTCTTAGTCCCATGTCTACCATCTCTGCAAACTTTTATCTCACTTTCAGTATATTCTGCCTGTGTGGCTTCTTTATTCTCTCGAATTTCTGCCTGCTTGTCATAACTATCAGATTGTGATCAAATTCTATGTCATCTCTTGGGCATGCTTTACAATCTACAAAATTATTCCTGAATCTTTGTTTGACCGTGATATAATCTGGCTGATATATGCCTGTATCCCTTGGACATTTGCAGTTGTATATCCGTAGATAATGTATTCACTATGATGAGTTGATATTTTTCACAAAATTCTAACAACCTGCTTTCTTGCTCTTTTCTTTCCCTCTTCCACTACAACATTCCAATCTCCCTTCTTCCTGTGATGTTGGTATATACACTTGTAGTAACCTGTCTGTAGCAGGCTTAGTTTATAATATCATCAAAATGATACTGTCACTAAACTGTTGCATAAAAACTCACCCATTTCCGTACTCAGTAAGGCTGCATTTACACAATGCGCATTGACTGGAATGACAGTAGGCAGCAGAGTGAACTAGCATGCTAGTAATAATTTGAAGACAGTCCACTGTCAGAACAGTTGTCTCATCCTATGTTGTGATCTTCTGGAAATAATGTTCATATTACAAGAATGAATTAATATCATAGTTGATTTATTAGTTATAATATTGAATAATATACAGTGCCAGATTAAAACAGCGCAGGGCCCGTAGCAAATGTGAAGAAAGGGATCTTGTTTTTCGCCGTCCGGGGCAGTAGTAGAGCTAAGAAAGAAAAAGAAAAATGTCACCAATCTGGCCTGATAGGGAGGCTACCCAGAATCCTAGGTGCAGCAGGGCCCCCAGTAGGAACGGGCCCCCCAGTAGGAACGGGCCCCCCCAGTAGGTGCAGGTCCCATAGCATTTGCTAACTCCTGCTACGTGGCTAATCTGATACTGATAATATGAAAAATAACAAAAGAAAAATGTCAGAAACAAGTGGATATCAAATAGAAATGCTTTAGGTGCCTCAGTGACTTGTTTGAATGAAATTGCAGTTGAAGATGCAGAGAGTTGCAGTAATAATTTAGTACTAACTGTATCTCAGTTTGAAGAGCTGCTGTCAAATATTTCTGCTGATATATAAAAATCTGACCCCATTATGGTGCAATTTTTTTTTTTTTTTTTAAATCCGTGTTCTTATAATTTTTATTCTTAAAATTCCCACCTAGTGTGTGGGTGAACAGTTAACGTTATGGCCTTGCATTAGGGAGGATGTTGGTTTGAATCCCCGCCCGGGCATCGAGATTTGGGTTTTGCATGGTTTCCCCAAATCACTCCAGGCAAATGCCAGGATGCTTCCTTCAAAAGGCCAAGGCCGAATTCCATCCCGTTCCTTGTCCCCAATCCCATCATGCCTCTAATGACCTTGATGTCGAAGAGGCGTAAAGCCATAAGTAAAAAAAATAAAAATAACAAAAAATTAAATTCCACTGATATCTTCACTTTCATACAGTTCTAAAAGTATTAATGTTTCCGCATCACTCCACTTACTCGAGTTGTTATTTATTGCCATCATGTTTGTTGAACTCACACTTGAAAAATTGGTCATGAACTGAGTCCACTATCTTTAATCATCTGACTGCCTTGAAACTATTGACACGAGGAGAGTGACAATCAAGTGCTGCGCATGTAGACAAGACAGTAAATACGTTCCAGCCTACTAATATTGTGTAAACAGAGTCTAACTCCATTGACAGCTTCTGTGTTAATTATTACATGTTCCCAAGGTCAGAAATCCTACGTGTCCTTCCACTTAATCTCACCAATCCCAACAACATCTAACTTAAGTTATTCCATCTCCCTTTTTAAGTTTTCTGATATACCTGTCTGACTTTAAACATTTGATGCTCTGATTCATAGAGTGTTTCTGTCCATTCGGATGACTGAGCAGTCTCCACCTGGGTGACTATTCTATCTCCAGAATATTTTCCCCAGGAAGAGGCCATGATTCTATTTGTAATTTGAGAGAATTACTGTACAAAGCCTCAGGATACTCTTTGGGTCTTTTATTCAGTGGATTTTCATTCTCTTCTGCATCCTGTGCCGTTGATTATTTCTGATTCACCTGCCTCTAGGGGCAGTTTCCAAACCAAAGGGCAAGAGGGTGTCCTAGATCACTTCCTGATCTTCTGCCCTCCTTCCCGGAGTCTGGGTGACACCTTATACTGGAAATGTTCAGTTACCAGAGCCTTGTCTGTGCAAAAAAGGGTACATCATGTGAAGGAGAGATTCACATTGGATTGGACGAGGCTAATGTCATCTCTCCCAAACCCTTACCCCTCATGATTCTTTTTACTTTTTAACATCCTTTTTTGACAAAAGTTTGCTCTCTCTTATTGATGGTAGATAAATTTTTTTTTTTTTTTTTTTTTTTTTTTTTTTTTTTAAATCGTGGCTGTGGAAGTTTTCATTTTAAATGAAGAGCTCAGGATTTTCAGGGCACATATTTGCCTCCTATACAGAGAGAAGAGAAAATAGTCCTTTTGATGCACACATCCCTTTGTTATATTATTTAATAGCATGTGTTGCACTGAACATACAAAGATGCTTTTCAAGACTGCTAATTAGAGAATGCATAAAATAATAGAACACTTCATCTTTTTGTACATTGTTCACCTATCCTTATAAAAAATTATGATTATTATGTGCTTGTGATTATTAAGGGTTCTGACTGTGATGTAATAAATACTAATATAAGGTATTTGTTTTTTTAAGAATGAAATATAGTATGTGTCTATTTAATGTTGTTGTTGTTGTTATTGGTGTTTAAGGGCGCGTCGACGTCGGGGTCATTAGCGCCCGTGTCTATTTAAGCAGAGATTGTTATTCACTTGTTATTCTTGGGAGAGCAAGATGGTGTCAAAATATTTGCTTTCATTTTTTTAATAATTCACCGAGTTCCATCCTAGTCATTGTTTTGTTTAAATTAAATTTATTTTGTTTAAACAGGTTTACTGGCGTACTCCCCGTGGATTTCCTCAATATTTGCCAAGAACTATTGCCAAAAAGAAATACAAATTTGGTGTTCACCGCCCTTGGACATCTCAGTTTGAGCAGGAGAATATGAATGGTCCAGGACCAAAAATATTTATTGAACCTGTTCTTGAATGGAGCTTTTTCAGAGGAGACCGTGTAAGTATTCTCCTCAAAATAAAAAAAGTTCGGTCATTTCAAATAAATATTTTCTTTGTATGTTCTCTGAAAACTTGGATAAAAAAGTTGCAGGATTATGTATGCATACAACTATTCAGTGTCAACTAATAGCCAATATAATCCTACCTATAATCCACATCACGTTAGACATCAATTTGTTAGAAATAGACTTTTCAAATATTCTAAAACAACTGTGGATTCTGAAATTTTGGAAAGAACTTAGTGCCAATGATATATATAGTTAGTGTATTTTCATAGTAAGCATTTGAAATGGAACCCTTATAGATTGACATTGTCACAAATAAATTGGTGGTTGGTTTAATTAAACTGTTCATTGTTTGTGGCCTATGACCATGTGATTCAAGTAAAAACTTTAAATATAAGATAGGTTGGGGAAACATAACCCATCATTTACCACAGATGAAGGCAGGAGGACAAGATGAACACAATACAACACACCCACCCACCCACCCACCCACCCACCCACCCACACACACACACACACACACACACACACACACACACACACACACACACACACACATTCGCAACATTTCAGTTAATAACCTTAGTCATGTAGGAGGTAAGTTATATGGCAGGGGGAAAGATGTGATCACTTCCCGACCTGTCACATGAATGAAACACAGAAGAAACATGTGGGAGGGTGGTGGGCAGAGAAAAATGACCAGTGATAAATGTGGAACAAAATAATCTCTGTGACAGTCGAAGTAAAATAAAATTTGGTTAAAAATATCTAATTTTGGTCTGTTATTGGAGTAATTAAGTAAAACTAGAAAGATATAAAAAATATAGACATATGTTGAAAAATATATGAGAAAACTTACTGTAAAATTGCAAAATAGTAAGTGACAGGTTTAGAGTAGGTTAAGCCGGGGTATGTCTGATGTTTAGAATATGTTGATAGCAAGTTCATCTAAAAGATGTGCTGGTGTTTGGGAAAACTGACAGCTGTAACAGTGAAAGAGCTGTTGGGATTGTTGGAATCATGTGACCTAGGATGAATTGCCACTGGATTGTCTGGGTTGGAAGTATGAACTTTTTTCTGTGGTCTGTAGGATAGTTGTTGAGTGATGAGACTGATGCAGGAAGCAGTGCAGGTATCTGTTAAATTTTGTAACTGCGTGACAAAATTTTATTCTCAGAACCGTGAGTTAGATTAAATAATACAGGGTGTCCACAAATGAATATCGGGGTTTTAATGCTTTATGAGACTTATTACATTATCCTTACAGTTATAAATGATATGTCAAATGAAAGTGCAACTCAAACAGTTTTGTTCGTTGGCACTAGTGCGCATGTGCGTGAAATGTTTCCGCTGCGATCCGCTAGAATGCGGTAGTAGCAAAGATGGCGACTAGTGAAGAGAAAGCGTTTTGTGTTTTACAGTTTGCAAAGACTGAATTTGTAGTTACTGTGCAGCGTGCGTTCCACATTAAGTTCGGGCGTGATCCTCCAAGTGACAATAACATCCGTAGATGGTATCATCAGTTTGAAGATACAGGCTGCCTTTGTAAAGGGAAGAGCGCGGGACGACCAAGAGTTAGCGAAGAGACTGTTGAGCGAGTGAGAGAGTCGTTCACTCGTAGCCCAAAGAAATCTGTTCGGAAGGCTAGTCGCGAATTAGAAATTTCTAAGTCGACTGTTTGGAAAGTTATAAGGAAACGCTTGCAACTACATCCTTACCGTTTACAGTTGTTACAGGCTCTAAAGCCTGCAGACCATGGTTTACGTGCCAAATTCGCTAACGAAATGTTGTTACATGACGATGAAGATTTTCTACATCATGTGTTCTTCAGTGATGAATCGACCTTTCACCTCAGTGGACATGTTAACACTCATAATGTGCGGATCTGGGGCTCAGAAAATCCTCAAGAGATCGTACAAGTGCAACGAGACTCCCCTAAAATCAATGTTTTTTGTGCCGTATCCCGGCGGAAAGTTTACGGACCTTTCTTTTTTGATGAACTGACTGTAACTGGTACTTCTTACCTTGATACACTAGAGCAATGGCTCTTCCCTCAGTTGGAACAATATGAACCAGAGAACTTAATTTTCCAGCAAGATGGTGTGCCACCTCACTGGCATAACGAAGTACGCGGTTGGTTGAACGTAACTGTACCCGACCGCTGGATTGGCCGCAAGGGGCCCAATGACAGAGCTTGCTATGCGTGGCCTCCACATTCACCTGACCTAACGCCATGCGATTTCTACCTTTGGGGTTTCATCAAGGATCGTGTGTATGTGCCTCCGTTACCAGCCGACCTCCTTGAATTACGACAGAGGATTGAAGCAGCTGTTGCAACAGTTACTGAAGACACACTGCTCAACGTTTGGGAAGAACTCGGCTACAGACTTGATGTGTGCCGTGTGACAAATGGTGCCCACATAGAACACTTGTAAGCTTGTATATAAAACTGTTTGAGTAGCTCTTTCATTTGACATATCATTTATAACTGTAAGGATAATGTAATAAATCTTATAAAGCATTAAAACCCCAATATTCATTTGTGGACACCCTGTATTGTATTTTATTTCTAAAGCCAGTTTCTATGATAATTCAAGCGAGAAAGCAGAGTTTTACAGTTGTTGAGATAGTATTTTCTGTTGCATCAGCCTTCAGCATTCGCCTGGAGTGGTATTGCGAAAGTTTGTATATTTTCAGCTGAACTATTAAAGTTAAGAAATTTTCCATAATAACTAAAGTTTACATTTGCTATAAAATCTAGCAATCTGTAAAGTTTTGGAGAGATAGAATTATTTTTATTGTCAAGGTCAACATTTTATGACGAAACCTTTCTTACATGTGATTTGGTATATGATCAGCCTTCCAGAAACTACCCATGTGAAGCAATAGCTTTGCCATTTCCCACAGTTCGCGAGAGAGCAGGCGGTCACCTAGAATTTTCCTTGTTTGCAGCAAGCCCAGTCAGTCGCCCGGATTCTTCGAGAAGCCGTGCACGTGATAAGATGTAGTCTCACACAGTAGCAGTCGGTTAGTCTTTGAGAGACAGGAGGCTCATCAACATGCTGCTTAGCTCATTCAATTTTATCATAATTTTGCAGTAAAGTAGTATTATGCCATGAGGGGCCTCGGGATTACTTAAGTGTCGGTCGATTTCAAACCAACTGGAACAGTAGAACCGTGTGATGAACTTTTGTATACTTTCAAGTGGAAATCAATTATACTTTGAACTGTGGGGTGTGGTTTGCCTCGAACAGTTAATCAAACTTACAGATTTTCTTCTGTGACTTTGTCTGATTGCCTGTTCAGTTATCGACTGTGTAATATTTCAAGAATATAGTGAGTTCAGCAACAAGGGAGCGTGCATAAACCACGTAGCTCCATTTTGGCCTCCTGTGAACCCCCCTCCCCCCTGTGTAGCCCTACGTGGCTTTTGCCTCTACCCCCCCTCACCCCCAGGTAGCATGTAGCTTTTTCCCCCTTTTGATTCCAGAAGACATTATGTACTGCTTTCTCTTGTCAGACAATTGTAAATTACATACGGAGCTAATTAACTGAGGGAAATAAATATTCACATGCTGTTGTGAGTTCTGTTCCTCATTTTAACTGTGAAAAATGTTATGAAAGGAAAGCTACGTGGCCTGGCTCGGAACCCCCTCCCCTCCCCCCACGTAGCCCAGCGTAGCCTTCCAGACAACCCCTCCTGGACCGAGCCACGTAGTTTGTGCACGCTCCCCAATGGACTTTTAAACATTATTTACCAATACATTTTCCTTAGCTTGAGGTAGAAAGAAAGCTAAGTGACGACCTGTATATTGTAGCATAGTCATAACTGGACTATCTAAGGCTTACACACGGTCAGAGTTAAGACAAAGCCTTTTATGCAGAACCCCACTGCAAGCTTTTTGTTCTTACAACAGGTAAGTTGGTAAATAAGGTGAGTGGTAGCACACGCCACCTGCACCACCACTCATCTTAATTACCAACTCACTTTTTCAATTTTTGAAGAACCTAACCAATTTCTGTAGTTCAACATTGCTGCTGTTATTTTTTCAACATCACTATTTTACTGTTTTTTGATTGGTTAAACTTCAAATTTCATTTGATTTACACAGAGTAATTGCTCAAACTTTAAATCTCGTTTGATTCAATTCAAAGACAGTGAATAGTGACACTGAAAAAATAAAAGGAGCAAAGTTGAACCACAGCAACATATTGGTTTCTACAGAAGTACAAATAGAGCTATTGCTGACCAACAGGTAACTGTTTCTACCAAAATTCTCACAGATGATGCCCCATTACATAAGGGGAAAAATGTGTCTGAGATTACATGAATTAAATAACAGTTGCTAAGAGACAGTGTTTTCATTTACAAACCAAGATTCATTTTTGGTGATCTGTGTGGAAAATCATTCTCTGGAGAGTAAATGATTTTGACCCAGTGATATGGAACTTGTTGCCCTGGAAAAGTTTATCATTGATAGGAAACTGAAGGCCATGAATAACTGCAAATGGTCTCCAAGTAGCTGTACGTAACCATTTCCACTCATTTTGACTATAGGTCCCAGTCCAGATCAATGGCCTTGTAGGTTCTGCACCACACTCAAATCCTACCATCAGCTCTTACCAACTGGAATCATGACTGATCTGACCCTGTAACCTTTTTCCAGTTATCTATGGTTCAGATGTTCATTAGCACAGGAGAGGCCCTAAAGCCAATGGTGTTTTTTTTAGTGGAAGCACTCGCATCAATCTTCTGCTGCCATATCTCACTAACACCAAATTTTGCTGCACAAGCATGTCTCCCATACATTCCGCATTGAGTGTTGCCTGTCTGTCAATACTGACACCTTGACACAGATGTTGCTTGTCTCAGTCATTAAGTGCATTGTCCACGTTGGGAAGTAATGATGGAAATTACGTTAATCCATTATGTGTGGCTGTATTATCAGCAGAAAGCCTTCCATGTGACTGTTGAGAATACAAATAATAGCCCCAACACAGCATGGCACATTCATACATTTTCCCATGGTACTGCCACCTATCCCATGACTTTTGTGCCTTGATTAAATTATTGCTGGAGCCAGGGTAAAACTGGAAAAACTACAGATACCTTGTACCTAGACTCAGCTATCTCTCTAATGCTTGTGACTTTGATCTGACTGAATCAGGAACATCTAAAAACAGAATATTTACTTAACTGACGCTTGAGTAGCTTTTGCAGTAGGATGTTGTGTTTGTTAATGGAAAGGGAAGAATTCCTGTCAACTGTGAATTACAAGACAATTTACTATGAAGAACAAAAGTCCATTATGGCCATTGTTAATATTTGGTGAAAATGAGATAGATGCAGTTTGAATGGGTGCTTAATTTTCTATGAAGTTAAAAGAAAATTTAAAGTGCAAATTTTCAGTTTCATTAAATGGACTTTTGTAAGCTTAAGCCAAGCAGATTCCTTCAGAATCAGCCATAAGTGAGAAGACCAGCTTATTCTGCTAACAAAAAAATAAAATATTTAAGTATTCTCACAAACGTTCCCATTTTGTTCCATGCATTCTTTAAAATCTTGACAATAATTTGGTTATTCATGGTTGCATGAAGATGAAGAGATTGGTGTAGCCTGTATTCACATTATCTACTTTGTGCTAAAGTGAATAATGGGTAAAATTGTTCAGTGCATGAACTAAGCAACTCCATATATTTTTGCTAATATTGTATTTTCTTCACAAGTTTTGTATGATTATATTCTGTTGTATTTAAATACATTTTACAATCAGTTGCATTATAAATTGTTGCCAGAAAGTTTAAGGAATAGGAAAATCCCATAAAATACTATTCTTTCATAATTTTACTTGATATAATAGCAATAATTTTTTACTGTGATTAGAAATAGGAAAAATAAATTACTGCTACTTTCCACGTACTCTCAAAACTAAAAAAAACTCTTATTTCCTATTGCTACCCAGTCTACCTAGTGTAGACAACTATCGTCCCATTTCATTACTTTCAACATTCTCAAAGGTTTTTGAAAAAGTCATGTATAGAAGAGTAATAAAACATGTTACACACTATAATATCCTAACTAATTCACAATTTGGGTTCAAAAAAGGATCATCCATAGAAATGGCTATATATTCATTTTTAAATAACACATTTGAGGAACTGAATAATAAAATGAATCCTGTAGGAATATTTTGTGATCTTGCAAAAGCATTTGACTGTGTAAATCATGAATTACTTTTGAAAAAAATGGAATACTATGGTATTTTTGGGACCGCAGGTAAATGGTTTAAATCATACATTGAAAGCCGAATGCAAAAAGTTTCAATTTTTGATTCTAAAATAAGTAAATATGCTTCATCAGACTGGGAGAAAATAAAACATGGAATTCCACAAGGCTCTGTCTTAGGTCCCCTCCTCTTTCTGTTATACATCAATGACCTTCCTGGAAATTTATCCGACGAAGTTAAGAGTGTTTTATTTGCAGATGACACTAACCTTACTGTGCGTAAAACACCAAACAGTACTATAGAATTTAATGTAAATGAAGTACTTAGAGTAGTAGCAAATTGGTTTAAGGCAAATTCATTAAAATTAAATTTTGAAAAAACACATTATATTAGGTTTAAAACAAAAAACTATGCACAGCCAGATGTATGTATAAACTATAAAAACAACACAATCTTAGAAACAGAGAGTATAAAATTTCTTGGTATTAAAATAGATCAGAAACTCTGTTGGCATGATCATATCACTACACTACTGGCAAAGTTAAGTAGTGCCACCTTTGCAATACGAACACTTTCTCTAACAGCAGATCTAGAATTAATGAAACAGGTGTACTACTCATATTTTCATTCAGTAATGTCATATGGCATAATTTTTTGGGGAAACTCTTCACAAAGTAAAAAAGTTTTCATAGCACAGAAAAGAGCTATTAGGTTTCTGTGTAGGGTAAAACCAAGAACTTCTTGCAGACAACTCTTTAAGAAACTGAATATTCTTACAATGTATTCTCAGTATATATATTCTCTCATGAGCTTTGTCATAGAAAATTTTAACCTGTTTACACCTAATTCACAGGTACACAGTTTTCAATACAAGAAACAGAAATAACTTGCATAAAACACAAACATCTCTGTCATTAGTACAAAGAGGAGTTAATTATTCTGGGATACATCTGTTTAATAAACTACCTAATCGTATAAAACAGCTTTCAGATAATAAAGATGTATTCAAACAAAAACTTAGAGATTATCTTATTGGCAACTCCTTCTACTCCATTCAAGAATTTGAAGAAAATAATTAATTGTACTCATTATGACGTTTGCAAAACTCAGTTGCAAAAATGTATGTTTATTATTATTTCTTGTATTTGTAAAATATGTATATATTTACTATGATATGACTCATATTATGTGTATATGTATCAACAATGACATGTTTCACATCCCAGAGGTATTTCCTCAGCAGGGATCCATGGAACAAGATTGATAAATAAAATAAATAAATAAATGACCTAGTACAAAAACCAATCTGTTGAGCTACCACCGACTGTTCACACAACTTCTGTTATGCACCTCTAGAAATTAACTGTTGCCGCATGTTCATCACCAAGTTCTCTCGTGGTCTCGATTCCATTAACCAAATCCTTCATCACATGCATGACTTCCTACATTCCCTTCTCGAAATGAACATTCTTCCCACTATAACCTTGTCCACTGACCCCACACATGTTCAGCAGCCTACCTAATGTTGTGAACATTTTGGTATGCAGATAACTTATGATTCTATACCATCACATGAATGTTTCCCATCAACAGACCTTGCTGCAAAACTTGCTGCGTTCATTCAGCCATCACTTCCTACTCCATTCTTACCACAGGATAAATTTTCAAATTATTTGACATATCACTTGCATAACAAACAAAAAAATTATAAAATAAAGTTTTTAAAATAATATTTATAAACTGTTCAGTCGTTCACAAGGAACCTTTTTTTTTTTAACATATATTTCATCTTTTTTAACTTAAAAAGTAACATGTCTTACTTTAGCCAACATCATTTGATAATCTTGCCATGGTTATTCATTTGCTGACACTTTTAGTAGTGAAAAATTGTGTGTGTGTGTTTTTTTTACCCCTATTGAAAAAACATAACAATTTTCTAGAAGGCTCACAGTTACCATAAAAAAAACTTAATCAAACAATTATGTCTGTTATGGATTTCAAGGAAGGGAATGTTTGGTGTGGAATGGGTGGACACTGTCCAAGAGACAATATACCTGTTGGTGGAAAGAGAGAAAGGGGAAGGCTATTAAAATGTTGGGAGGATTGTTTTACATCAAATGTAGAAGGAAAATGAAAGAATTAAAAGGAAACAGCATGTAACCTGTTAAGAAAAAGAATTTTTTTTAAAAATAAATAATTTTAATTAACTGGAAATAACAAATAATTATCATATTGAAGATATTTGCACATCATTAAATGTTAAGGCAAAACAAATGTTCTGAAATACTGAGTTATAGTTTCAGATGTGTGGACAGACATTTCAATAAGTTTTTTTCTTTACTTAAAGTTTCCTTTTCATAAACTTTTTTTGTAGGTTGAAATACTTGTTGGAGAAGACAAAGGAAAGCAGGGAATTGTATGCCAAGTGATAGAAGAACATAATTGGGTTATTGTGGAAGGATTGAACTGTACCTTAGAAGCTGTTGGAAAAACCAAGAATTTTCCGGGAGTAATGCTCAAAGTAGAAAAGCCTCTTCGTGTAACAGATCAAGTATCTCTAGTTGACCCATCAGATTTGTAAGTACAGTACATTAAACTGAGACACAATTATTATAGCATTTTTACAAAATAAAATAAAAAAAAAACAAAAATGAGTTATTGAATATTTAGAAACAGTGATCCATTGCCTTCTAAATTCTCTTGAATTTATTGTCTGGAAATATTCTTTATTTATGCAAGGACGTCACAGAACAAATTAGTTGTTATTAAATGTTTTTTTATGAAATTAAAACAGTTTTTATTACTGAAAAGTTCAAAAGTTCAGACTGAATTTATTCACAAGCCACATAAAATTCTGCACCACCAACAGTTAATTTATATGACCATACGAAAGTAAGGATATCAGAGCTTCTTTTCCAAAGTTACATGTTCTTGCCACACACCGGCTTAGTCACACCTCACAAATACTCCAGCTGAAACCAAACTAATTCTATATATCTTCAAAGCATGCTGGAAAACTTTGTCAGAAACATCTGAATAATATGCCAAAAATTTCCTCAAAACCTGTACCACACCTCAGAAATACATTTTGACTATGTTTTAGACATTTTTTCACCATTCTGAAGCTTAAGCTTAGTGCAGGCTAGTTACCTCACTAAACTATGTTGCAATACAGATGGCAACAATAAAGAAGCTAGGTCTTTTATAGTGCTCTGGCAGCACCTGACAATACCTCTCTCGAAGTCTCTAGATTGAATCTTATTCAAAATAATTCTTTAAAACCTAAAAATGCTTTATCTTGACTCCAAATAATTCATATACCTGTTAAACCTAATTAATGTATTCCTGCAAACCCATTTTGACTCACTTTTCTATGAATAGATACCTCCATTAAGAAATCACTGTCTTGTCACAACCCCATTAATTTATGATTGTTACTTAAACTGAATTCACAATAGCAAGAGACAGTCAACCAAAACTACAACATCAATTCCACACTCATGCACATCAAATCCATACAAAACGTGAAACTTTCTGCATACAAATAAAATTATTACACTATTCCTAACTGAAAAACTTGGTGCTGGTGGCCTGCAAATCCGCTTCAACTCACAAAAGTTGTATAATGTTTTATAATCTTCGTACACAAACTACTTGATATAAATGAAAATGAATATGAAAATTAACATTTAAAGTTACATGTGAAAATAATTTCACCAAATCAAATTTTTTCTTTTTTTCTTTTTGAGTCACTGTGAAATACATGAACGAAAATAAGATTTAAAAGATAGTGCACAGAATCAGCAAAAATCTAATGTCTTGTAATGTCATCACTCATAGAAAAATGAATAGTTAAAATCCATTAACAAAATGTTTATAACAAGCATGAGCTCTCAAGCACATTACTAGTAACAAGGTAAGAGAAAAGTATCACACCCTGATTACAAAAGCTATTAATAGTATCATCTTTATATAAACTTGAGTACTATGTATCAGGTTAAGTTAAGTGGCATGTAAGATCAAACTTTCTTGCCAAATTTGTGTGAAATAGGTTGTGCAGTTAATAGTTATCTCAAAACAATGATGATTTTAGAATTGGTGAGATATTCAGGGAAATGTGCAACAAATGTAATGATGGCAGAAGTACAGTGGAGATGAAATGGGAAGAGTTTAAGGAGATACTAAAAATGTGTTAGGAAATGTTTATTCAAAAGCACAAAATAAAGAGAAGTACAGAACCTACAAACTACAATAGGAAAGTGAGAAGGTTAAAGAGGCTAGTGAAACAGGAACACAACAGAGTTAAAGGACAGGAAGGCATTAGGAAATACTTAAAACAACTAAAAGAGCAATTAATAAGAGCAAACAGAGAAGCAAAGTATGAGTTTATGATGAATATTATTGGTGCTGGAGGACCACTGAACGATGCATCTAGAAATTTCTATGGTTATATTAGAAAACTGAGGAGAAGGGAAGGTATTCAGACTATTGCAGATAAGAATGGAGTTGAAGTTGAAGTTTAAAACTGTATAGATACTGAGTGACTGATTTTGTGAGAAAACTTGGGTCTATCATCCTGTGATGGGAGGGAATGAATCAGAAGAGAATCTCCCTAAAAGTTTAAATGAAGAAACTACAAAATTTGAAATAGATTCTACTGAGCGTGGTGGGTGAATGGTTAACATTCTGGCCTCACATTTGGAGGGATGCGGTTTCGAATCCCCGTCCAGGCATTCAGATTTGAGTTTTCCATGGTTTCCCCAAATCACTCCAGGCGAATGCCGGGACGCTTCCTTAAAAAGGCCATGGTCGAATTCCTTCCCTTTCCTTGTCCCCAGTCCCATCCCGCCTCTAATGACCTTAGCCGTCGACGAGGCTTAAGCCGTAAGTAAAAAAAAAAAAAAAAAAAAAAAAAAAAGGAAATAGATTCTCAGGAAATTATGATGAAGAAGCTCGGAAAAATAAAAAATGTAAAGGGTTCTTGTGGATAATATTACTACAACTTTATTAAAGATTGTGGGATACAATATTGTACCTTTCCTTGAAATTTTATTTAATACGAGTTTGGAGTATTGCTGCTTACCAGAGGATTGGAAAAGAGCGATAGTAGTACTGGTTCTTAAAGGAGGGGTTACAAATAGGGTTGAAAATCACAGGCCAATTAGTTTGACATCAGTAATAGGCAAAATGATGTAGAGATTAATATGCAACTAGATCAGAAATGTCTGAGGAAAGAAACTGGTTTGAAGATCGACAGCATGGCTTCAGGTGAGGATATTCTTGTGAATCTCAGATGGTAGGCTATATGCAAGATATTTAAGATGACTTGGACAAGGGTGGCCAAGTTGATAGTGTGGCACTAGATCTTTGTAAGGAATTTGACAGATTGAGCCATAAAATGGTTTTAAATAAACTGAAATCTATTGTATTGGATGAAAAAGTTACTTGCTGGGTAGTGGAATTCTTAAAAGCCAAAAAGCAAAGTGTTAGAGAAGGAAATACGTTACCAAAGGAGGTGGAAGTATATATGGGGGTGCCAAAGGGTAGTGTATTGGGACCGTTGCTGTTCAGTTATCCTAGTGAATGACTTAGTGAGAGTTATGGTCAGAATTTAGTTTTTTGCAGATGAGATAATGGTATACAATAGGATCAAAACAGGTGAAGACTGAACAGCTACAGGGTGACCTGGAGAGAATATCTAAGTGGGTAGGTCAGCATGGAATGAAGATAAATGTCAAGAAGAGTCAGCTTATTAGGTACACAGATAAAAAAACTAAAGGTTAAATATGATTATTGGGTGTGGTCAGAATTGCTTGTTGAAGACTTGAAGTGTAAATATCTTGGCATAACGTTTGATAACAAACTCAACTGCACAGAGCATATTGAGTAGAAGGTAGGAAAAGGTTTTACAGAATCCTTCATTTATTGGAAAGGATGATGAGAGAATGTAGAAGAGAAGTTAGGGAATTGGGCTGCAAAACTCTGGTCAGACCATTGGTTAAATATGTTGGTGTTATTTGGGACACACATTTTGGTTATCAAATACAGGATCTGAAGAGTGTACATAGAAGAGCAGCTAGATTATCACAGGAACCAGTCAGTAATTGATATGATAAAGGAGCTGGATTGGGAAGAAAGGAGGAGGGTAAAGAAAGTGCTGGGAATGTATAGAGCATATGTATGGAGCATGGAGGGATATTGGTCCAAGAATTAGGAATAGTGCATGTAAGGGAATAGGCAATCATGACCACAAGCTGGCACTCGATTTATGCATAAGGGAGTGGGAAAATTTTATTTTGTTGGTAAGGGGGCATCCATAAATCACGTGAGGTGAAATGGGGGGGGGGGTCTGTCGAAATCTACGGAACTCTCACGTGAGGTTTTGGGAAAAAATTGTTGGACTGTAGAGATAAAAAACAAAGAAAAGTTTACAAATTGCGTGAAAGTTGATTTTAGGGGGGAATTTCATCGAAAAGTGGAGGTGTAACCGGATTTTGGAAGGGTGAGACCTAAAAAAAAGCTCTCAAAAAGTTGCGAGGGCAATTTCTGGGGGGTGTTCACACGGACCAGATTTCACCAGAGGGGGGGGGGGGATGCCCCCTAAGGGTATCAGGGATTGGAACAAATTACCAAGTGAAGTGATAATGAATTTACCAAAAACGTTTAATGAATTTAAAATTAGAAATTGTAAATGGAGGAATTTAACACTCCAATTATAAAAGAAAAATATGAAAAGGGGTAATTAGATGACTAGGGGAATTGGTACTGGAGCCTTAGCTCCATCACAATTAAAATTATTAATAACTAGGTGACCTGTGCTATAATTTCACAAATACAATGAATAGTAAGCTTGGGGGTTTGTAATAGGATGAAAGAAGAACCACCTAATTTGTTTGAATTGTTTAGTGTAATAGGTGCATAACAAAAGTTGACGGCAGTGAAGCAGTTTATTAATATCTCTGTGATATGTGCTACTGCAATCTACCGGCTAGGCTATGAACTCTCATACATGTGACCTTCACCGTTATTACTTTTGCCCTTTAAGGGTCAAATTCTGAAAAATTCATTTATCGAAATCTGTTGTGATCAAAGTTGAGACCTTAAGATTTAAGATGATACCTCATATTAAATTAAATTAAATTGCAATGGAGCGCAATTTACCTAAACACCCATCTTCCCCCTTTTCTGCATCCACCTACATTTACCCTTTACAAATTTTAACTTTAAATTCTTTCAATGTTTTTGGCAAATTATTCATCATTTCTCTTGGTAACTTATTCCAATCCCTGACACCCTTACCTAAAAAGAGAATCTTCCTACACCCTTGTGCCTGAAATTATGTGACCAAGTGGTAAGTGTTGAGTCATATTTCCCTATCCTTCCTAGTTTTATTGCCTTAAAGCATTTTCCTGCTCATTGTTGTTACAACAGAACCCACGGCCTCCTTCTGCGTTGCCTTGCTCATTCCTATCTCGTCGTTCTAATGATTTTGTCTTTCCATCTTTTCCCTTATTGTGGTGTTATTATGGTTCCCAGGATTTTGTTTCCTATACCTTGTTTTCTCACCAAATTGTTTGTTTTTACCCCTTGTAAGGTTCTTTAGTTTTTAGAAATGATATGAAAATGTACTTTATACACTTAAATATAATACTTTTCTTTATGTTTCTGGTGTCAGACTAGTTCAAATAGGATCTTTATTTATCCTTATATGTCCGTCGCTGGTTTTCTTTCGATACCACCGCTGAAATAATACTACTAATAAAAAATCATAACAAATGTACTTTAAGAATCAATACCATTCTTTTTATTATAACTTAATCCAATTGTTCAGAAATACGAGTTAAACAATACAGTTATTGATATGGTTGATTCTATGAAATATTTGGGAGTAACAGTACAAAGGAACATGAAATGGGACATACACATTAATTCGTTAGTAGGTAGAGCAAATTCTAGGCTGCGATTCATAGGTCGAATCTTGAAAAATTGTAATTAACAAACAAAGGAGATAGCGTACAAATCTCTTGTGCGTCCACATTTGGATTATTGTTGTGTCATTTGGAACCCGTTTCGTAAGGGGTTGATCGAAAGTATAGAGAAAGTACAGAGAAGAGCCGCTCGATTCGTGACCGCTTGCTACAGTCCTTATGAAAGCGTCACAGAACTGATTAGTAGACTAGGTTGGGAGTCTCTGGTAGATAGACAACACACGTTTCATTTAAACTTATTGGTAAACATGCATACTCCCACTTTCACTTTTGAGTGTAGTGAAATACTTCTTCCACCAACCTATTTGAGTCGGAAGGACAGGAAAGATAAAATTAGAGAAATAAGGTGCCGGACTGGTTCTTATATGAATTCTTTTTTCCCTCGTACCAATAGGGTTTGGAATGCACAGCAAAGAGATTAGCTTTGGTGCTGTGCACCCTCTGCCACCCACAATTTTGTGAATTGCAAAGTATATATGTAGATGTAGATGTAGAGTATGAAATAAAAAATCTTCCACTTTTCTGATTATCTTCTATTTTTCAAATGACAATCAATTACCAATTACAACTTTCATGTTTCATTAACTTTATCATTATATTGATCTTCTGTCTCCAGGCTAAAATTTCCGTTATAAATCACACCAGGATTTTTTACAACTTCTCCATTAAGCTTTTTCATCTACACCGTCTCTCATTACATTTTCTGTTCAACTCCTTTTTTTTCTTCAGCTGTTCTCTTTCACCAAAGATCTTGTATACCTCTCTTGACATTCTGTGACCTTAGTAACTCAATGTAGTATTTACAATTATAACTACTAAATAATAATAAGAAAAAAACAATCTTACTGATATCAAAAAAATCATTGTGTACCTCACACATGCCCCTCACATTACATATTGGCTAGCAAGGAATTTACAATTCCACCAGTATGGAATGTCACCACTTATTACTATATAAAAAGAAAACAATTAAACATCAAACCAAAACAGTTGATCTTCATCCTCCTCTTTCCCACCATCAGGGTTGAAAATTCATTTCATATTCCTTGCATCCCTGGTGATGTTCTACACTTCTTTAAACTTATGCTTTTTTAAATTCTGACCTTTATTTTCTAAATCTAATCCTCGTTTCTTCCTTGTTTTCCATTTTTAAGGTCAAAGGTTCTTTCAGACTAATATAATCTGGGCAAATACGAATTTGACCTGTGTTTCACCTTAAAGGTTCACTGTACAAAACTTGAATAAAATCTCTTGAACTTGAAGAAATTTATTTGTTAATAGATGTATTAAACATGGATAGAAACAATTGCACTATCGTATAATTATTTGAAAGGCCATGGTCGCTATATAACAGATACCAAGCTGAGTGAGGGCCTAGCTTATGATATTATATAGGAAATTTACACTGACTCTTGTCCCACTCATAGGCTGTTACAATCTATGTTAATTCACCCCATCCAGTACTGGAAGCAGTAGCAAAACATTTACTTTAATTTAATTTAATTGCAATGGAGCACAAGCTACGGTGTTTTGTGACATATTCCCCTTTGGTTTCATAGCTCATTTTGGAGGATGTTAACCTAAAGTTTAGCTGATTGTGTTTAGGTGCTCCCATTCTGGACTTCAGAGCTAAATGCCCCGATGTCAGAATCTGGTGTTGCTCAAGTATTGGTGGTTTTTGTATGATTTTCTGTAATAATCTAGATGATTGCTTTCTTCGTCTCCAATTCCTGTCTTGAAAATACTCCATTGCTAACAGAATAACACATGAGACTCATTATCATGTGTTTTATTGGCAATTCATTTCTTTTTTCAACACGCATAGTCCCTAATAACCCAGCTTTTCTCAGCCATTGTATCTGAGTGGAATTTTTTCTCTCGTCATTACTAAGAATTTGATTGCATCATAAATGCTTAGTTTACAGTGAGCTGGACGATGAGCCTACTATGCAGCTCTCAATTTGCTGCTTAAATGTAGCAAAAATATTTTTCCTATTGCACTATGTCATATTCCCATATCACAAGGTGTCACATGTGTAGTGCTGCAGTTTGCATGAAATAAACATGTGATGATGGTAAATATTGTATCCTCCATAGATGCTGATCAGATTTCCAAACATTCTATGATACTGTACCATTCAAAATTGTCTTGAGGCTTAATGCCAATTTTAGGCAATGAAATACATGCAGAACTTTCTGTGCAGCTATTTTTGGTAGATACAGTGGTTCAAGTTTTTGTACCTTAATGAAATGCCTTGTTTTAACTGAACAGCAGCATTTAAGTGAGAAATTAATGGAAAATTTTGGCAAGTAGCTCAATTATGATTTCACATGACAGTGCTCATTTATAGTGATTTCATAAATTTTGTACACGTTCAGTTAGTAAAATTAAGATTTTGGTGACCTGATTTGTAGACATAAAAAACCCGTGAAAGAAGTAAAGTTGAATGTGTCAGAAAATGATATTCCATGCAAATTAGGTATTTATCATATTAAGTCATTAGCTCTGTAGTGAGTGACAGATTTGCTTTCCCTGTCTTTGCTGTTTTCGTAAGTCATTGTGTCTTCTGTCATTAACATCGGCTGCCAAGAACAAACAATATATTACTGTAACTTTAGCTAGATAATCTATAGCAGACTTAGTAAAGAATAGTGTTGAAAGGGAAGTTTCTTAAATCAAAATATAAATTCCAGTACTAATAGCTAAATGTGACATTTCATCTAATTTTTCTCACTAGAATGGAAGTTACCATATTCAGTGGTATCTCTCTGCTAGATATTCATTACACTGGAAGTAGTCAACATAGCTTCAAAAATATGAAAACCTATTGAAATACTTGAATATTTTTTATGGCAATAATGATAGTGAAAATGCTGTTATGCAATGAAATAAGGAAAGATAGGAATAATAAACTAACCACCCACAATAGATAAAGACATGAGGGCTGTTATGAAAAAATAATGCAAATGCACATTAAGTGTGTTTGCTTTTATTTAATAAACATTTTCATATTTACACTGCATCAATGACATTCTTATGAAATGTAACAGATTAATTCATCTTCCCCAGCTTGTGTATATGTATCTAATTTTTATTAATGAGTAAGGCATTTTGTAATATTTATATAATTCCTTTTAACTAGTTTCTCTTATTCAGATTGCTTCTTTGATGTTATGTGCCTAACAGGGAACCAGTTAAAGTTGAGTGGAGGTTCACAGAAGATGGCGAGAAAGTGAGAGTTTCTGTTAGAACAGGGCGGATCATTCCCATTCCTAAGCTAGCAGAAGAAACTTATGACTACAAGACAAAAAGCACATATAGAGGTAATTTTTGCTAAATGACCTGTGACAAAAATACACAATACTAAGATATTGTAGACAATATATTGTTAAAAGTAATTATTTGTTAAGGGAAATGACCAGCAGTAACTTCTTAGCTAGTCATAATTTAAGAAAAATTTAGTGTAATAAAGAGTGTGTGGTTTATGGTAGATCTCTTCTGTGTCATTGCATGCTTGAGAAATATCATGTAACTGTTCTAGTGTCAATATCTTTTATCATCTCATACGTAGTATACTTTAGATGTGAGCTGGTGGGTGGGTTTGATGGAATAAAAGGAGCTGATTACCAAATATTAAGATAAATCAGGTAAGAAAGAGGCACCATTGCTTACCATGGATGTTGGTACAGAAATAAAAATTCAGACTCAAAACAATAACGTAATTTTTGGATATAAACTTTTTCAGAAGGAAAACATAGAATGCACAGATTTCCACATTAAACTGTAGGTGCAGCGACGACAGGTTGAATGCGCAGCAAATCTAAACTCTGCTGCCAGGTCGAAAGATGAATTTACTTTACAGGGTTGGAATTAAAGAGCCAGTAAAGAGAGTTAACTATGACAAAGATGGAGAGGAAGCTGGGTAATGTTCAATTGGAACAACAGTTCGAAATAAATAAACAAAGTGAGATAAACTAACACCAGTTATTACAATCAGTGGCTCGTGCAAGGGAGACTGACAACTGATTTGGTGGGATTAAGTCCAGTGAGCAGCAGTTGAAACCATTATACCAATTGGATCCACCTCCCCTTCCTCAGTACCAACCTGTTTTTCCATTCATGGAGTTCCTTATGTCCTCCCATTCCTCATTTCCATTCCCACTCCAACAACCTTAGCACTGTGGAAATCTGAAATGAAAGAACTATCCAAGAACAGAAACATCAACATCAACATCCTCTCAGCTGACAAATGCTGAACAACAATGGTTACAGCCACAGTGATTATGAGACCGGGGATTTATGCCAGCTCTTTGATTACAATATCTGCTGTCCTCACCATTTCCATTTTTCAGGAAATAGGTATGTCATGTGATCAAAAAATATGGAGGTGCTGAAAAGTTTACTAACAATACTGAAAGAATTTTAAATTAAAATTCATAAGTATGTTGATGGAGAAATTTCACTCGAAAAAATGGAAAAATAGCTGTGTTGGGAAATTCTCACTCGAGCATTTGCTCCAGTGCAATTGAATAAAATTGTTGGTAAGTGATGGGTTCACATGCCCTATCCTTCCTTGTTTGCATTACATAAAAATATTTCTGTTGTTATCATTGATATTATTTAAATGTAACTATGATTGATGCAGACAGTATTAACAAATTTTTATATTTACTTTATAATGAAAATACTAATGAAACAAAGGAAGGTTAGGGAAATTTAACCCAACACGTACCATAGATGATGATGACCACTTGGAGCAACAAACACAAAAAAGATGGACATGTGTAACACAGTATTTCAGTGTTGAACCTTATTCTTGAAAGTAGAGGAGGTGTGAACAAACTGATGCATGCCAAGTGAATGGAGAACCCAATTAGCACAGCCTAGGCATCAGTAATGCAGTACCGGATTAACCACGTAGCAAGAGGTAGCAAATGCTACGGGCCTCGCGCCTACCTTTTTTTTTTTTTTTTAAGCTCTATGATTTTCCCCCAGAGGGCAAAAATTTAAGGCCTTTTCTTCACATTTGCTACAGGCCTCGCGCTGTCTTAATCCGGCCCTGCAGTAATAGTGATGTAGAGGATTGACAAAATAATGTATTGGTAATTGATAGTTCTGGAGAAATATTAATGCAAGAAGTGGAAGAACGTAACCATAGTGATTAACATAAAAGGATATACATATTAATAGGAAACTTTTAGTAGAAAATATTAAATTTAAGATTTATGAAAAGTTAATAAATAATAATAATAAGTGTATCTAATGGAAGGATCTTATTGGAGATGTCTGGTATCAAGGATTTCCTATCTTCAGAGTTTGTGTTTTCAAGGTAACTCTGACAGCCTTCACAGTACAGCAGATGTTTAAATGGCAACCACTGCATAACGGAATCTTGGCTCCTCCTCCCAGAACAGGTGTTCAATGCATTGCTTACATCTACATCTACATATATACTCTGCAATTCACAAATCTGTGGGTGGCAGAGGGTGCTCAGCACCAAACCTAATCTCTTTGTTGTGCATTCCAATCCCTAATGGTACAAGGGAAATAAGAATTCATATAAGAATCAATGCGGCACCTTATTTCTCTAATTTTATCTTTCCTGTCATTCCGACCCAAATAGGTTGGTGGATGAAATATTTCACTACACTCGTAAGTGAAAGTGGGAGTACGGACGTTTACCAATAAGTTTATACGAAACGTGCGTCGTCTATCTACCAGAGACTCCCAGCCTAGTCTACTAATCACTTCTGAACGCTTTCATAAGGACTGTAGCAAGCGGTCACGAATCGAGCGGCTCTTCTCTGTACTCTCAATCAACCCCTTACAAAACAGATCCCAGATGGCACAACAGTAGTCCAAATGTGGACGCACAAGAGATTTGTACGCTATCTCCTTTGTTTGTTAATTACAATTTTTCAAGATTCGACCTATGAATCGCAGCCTAGAATTTGCTCTACCTACTAACGAATTAATGTGTATATCCCATTTCATGTTCCTTTGTACTGTTACTCCCAAATATTTCATAGAATCGACCATATCAATAACTGAACCGTTTACCTCGTATTTCTGAACAATTGGATTCTTTTTGTTAGTTATGCTCATTGTCTTACACTTTTTACAATTTAGTGTGAGTTGCCACTCAGCGCACCATGCCAAAATAACATCCAGATCACGCTGAATTTTTAAACAATCGGCCAAATTCCTTACTTCCCTATAAATAACTGCATCATCAGCAAACAATCTAAAAATGATTTCACCTTGTCTCTGAGATCGTTTATAAAAATTAAGAAAAGAAGTGGTCCTATTACACTTTCTTGAGGTACACCCGATGTAACATCTAGATTAGAAGAACTTTCTCCTTCAACGATCGACCAGTTAGAAAATCCTTTATCCTTCACTAAGCTGATCCGATATACTGTACGCTCGTAGCTTCGCTAAAAGGCAGTTGTGTGGCACAAAGTCAAAGGCTTTCTGAAAATCTAAAAAAAATTGCATCTACTTGTGAGCCTGTGTCAATAACTTTCATTAAGTCCGTGTGTAAATAAGGCCAGCTGTGTTTCACATGATCGAAATCCGTGTTGATTTGTTGTAAGCAAATTATTTTCATCTAGAAAATTCATAATGTTCGAGCATATACACAGACGGAAAAAAAAATCCCAACACCAAGAAAAAATTATTGTAGAGTAATGAAATTTGGACAATGCATTTGTCAAGTTAACATGTTTAATTGATTAAATTTTCAAGATCACAGGTTAATTTAAGCTCAAGAAAATGCATTTCAAATGTGAAATACTGTTAAATTAATAGCCGGTGTAACCTCCAGAATTTTGAATGCAAGCCTGCAAACGTGAATGCATTGTGTCATACAGGTTTCGAATGTCACTTTGTGGTATGGAGTTCCATGCTTGTTGTACTTGTGCTGTCAATACTGGGACGGTCAGTGCTGGCTGTGGATGATGCTGGAGTTGTCGTCCAATGATATCCCATACGTGTTCAATTGGAGACAGATCTGGTGATCTCGCAGGCCAAGGTAACATGTCGACACTCTGTAGAGCACGTTGCGAGACAACAGCGGTATGAGGGCGAGCGTTATCGTGTTGAAAAACTCCCCCTTGAATGCTGTTCATGAATGGCAGCACTACAGGTTGAATTACCAGACTGACGTACAAATTTGCAGTCAGTGTGTTTGGTATAACCACAAGAGTGCTCCTGCTGTCATAGGAAATTGCTCCCCAGACCATGACTCCAGGTGTAGGTCCAGTGTGTCTAGGCCGCAGACAGTTTGGTTGCAGGCGTTCCCCTGGCCTCCTTCTGACCAACACTGGAGATCTGTTGTGTTTTCTGATGAAAGCAGGTTCTGCCTTGGTGCCAGTGATGGCCGAGTGTTGGTCAGAAGGAGGCCAGGGGAACGCCTGCAACCAAACTGTCTGCGGCCTAGACACACTGGACCTACACCTGGAGTCATGGTCTGGGGAGCAATTTCCTATGACAGCAGGAGCACTCTTGTGGTTATACCAAACACACTGACTGCAAATTTGTACGTCAGTCTGGTAATTCAACCTGTAGTGCTGCCATTCATGAACAGCATTCAAGGGGGAGTTTTTCAACAGGATAACGCTCGCCCTCATACCGCTGTTGTCTCGCAACGTGCTCTACAGAGTGTCGACATGTTACCTTGGCCTGCGAGATCACCAGATCTGTCTCCAATTGAACACGTATGGGATATCATTGGACGACAACTCCAGCATCATCCACAGCCAGCACTGACCGTCCCAGTATTGACAGCACAAGTACAACAAGCATGGAACTCCATACCACAAAGTGACATTCGAAACCTGTATGACACAATGCATTCACGTTTGCAGGCTTGCATTCAAAATTCTGGAGGTTACACCGGCTATTAATTTAACAGTATTTCACATTTGAAATGCATTTTCTTGAGCTTAAATTAACCTGTGATCTTGAAAATTTAATCAATTAAACATGTTAACTTGACAAATGCATTGTCCAAATTTCATTACTCTACAATAATTTTTTCTTGGTGTTGGGATTTTTTTTTCCGTCTGTGTAATATGCTCCATAACTCTACTACAAACAGATGTTATACATGTCACCTCATAAGATCTTCCCATAGGCTTAGCCCCTTACAGGGTGAGGAGGGAATGTACCAGAGAACTGAGAAAATTAGTTTACAAAACTTCAGTCAGACCATTGCTTGAATATGGTGGTGTAGTGTGGGACCCAAATCTTGGGTATTGAATAGAGGAGTGTGGGTGCAGATGAGGACTGCTAGGAAAGTCTGTGGAAATTACAACAGAAGGAGCTAGAATAGGATTCACTGGAAGACAGGAGGAGGGCAAAGAGAGTGCTGGAAGTGCACAAAGTGTTTATTGGTGATGAGACTTGGAAAGATATTGGTGGAAGAATTGAGAGTAAGTAGTACATTGAAGGGAAAAATATGAGCATGACCACAAGCTGTTATCTGATTTCAGGTGTAAGGATGTAATAAAATTTTCTTTTGTATGTAATAAAGGACTGGAATAAATTACAAAGGGAAGTGATGAATAATTTAACAACAATGTTGAAAGAATTTAAAATTCAAATTTGTATAGAGCAAAAGGCGGGCACAATAATAAAAAAAATGGTTGTGTAGGGACACTGCTGCTGCAACAAGCACTCATCACAATAGAATTAAAATTCCTTAAGATATTAAATGTTTTAACATTTGAGTGGTTATCAAATATTTAATGGTCCAACATACAGTAGAACTCCAATTATTCGAATTAATTTGGACCGGACCCCATTCGGATAGTCAGAAATTTCTGTAATTGGATTTTTCCTGAAAAATGGTCATTTTAATTAATTATTGGATGTATGTTGAAAATGGGAGAAAAACAGCTTTTAATTAATTAAATGAAAAGGCAACACTTTTACATGTTAAGTGTACTTAAAAGTGCTGTACATTAGTATAGTATGTACGTACTGTACTGTAAATAAGTCATTGCATGCTTAAGATCTCGGTCAGAGTGAGCTATTTGACTGTACTCATCTATTTTCTGGCAGTCTAGTCATGCAAACACTTGACAGTGAGAAGTTGCATGTGGTCACACTTGGGCTGGCACTCCATTCATATCAACGCTGATGGACCCATATCTGCTTCAACTTCGATATTAAGGTCAACTTCTTCCTCGACACTTTCTTCTCTCACACTTTCAATAAGTTCATCATCATTTAGAATTTCATACCCACGGTCTGACGAATCTATATCTTTAGCACTAACTTCTGAACGTTGTATGCATCTTAGAATTTGGGTAAATTCTGTTTTTCTTGGCTATAGGGCATAAGGAAGGTGGCAAGCCTTCCAGTAAACATAAAATTTTTCATTTCGTAATCACAGGACATGAGAAACACGTTTCATGCAGAAGCTGATACTGCAACCTGATTTAAAAACAATAAAGTCACTCAGCATATAATACAAGCTCTAAATAAATGATTTTTAATAGTAAACAACTTTTAAACTAACCTGAAACAGTGTAATCCATAGTTATCAAATTTGTAAACAGTTGATTTTGGTTACGTGCTAATATCACTACTTCCCCACACTTTTCGATCCAGTAAAGTATTTTAATAATAATAAGAACCCGAAAGAAAGCTAAATTCACTAAAAATCAGTAGTTTCAGGTTGTGTAAATAGAGTAAACATAATTTTAAACACTTCGTTAGACACACTTGCATTTTCGACACTAAATAACAACACGTTTTCAATATTTTCATGAGCTGAAAAGTAAATTTTCTGAAAGAGTAAAGAACCTAGTATAACATATTAAATTTTCAAAACATTCCATACAATAGACCAAACATTAAATCAATTTTCAAGTTATTACGTCGTAAACAAAACCGTGGTAATTTTCGAAATTAAACTGTGAGTTATTAAGA
Source organism: Vandiemenella viatica (assembly GCA_031002005.1). Taxonomy (NCBI): domain Eukaryota; kingdom Metazoa; phylum Arthropoda; class Insecta; order Orthoptera; family Morabidae; genus Vandiemenella; species Vandiemenella viatica. The sequence goes on from JARYHS010009186.1 coordinate 56,996,250, forward strand.
CCATTTCCGTAAATAAAACAACTTTTAAAACACGTAATAAAATTAAAAGACAATTCAGAGAATAAAACCTTTCCAATATAAGTAGCACTTTAATAATTATTAACCAGAAACCAATTTTTTCCAACATGTCTTCTAAACAGTTTCAACCTTGATTTTTGTAAGATAAATAACTCTGTAAACAATGCTGCAGTCATCCAAGCTTTTGGTTGATTTTTATAAAAGAATGGAAGCTTTTTCACAGTATGTTTCCATCTTAATTAAAAAAGCGATTCGGATAATCGAAGTTTGGATAATTGGAGTTCTACTGTAGCTATTTGACATTTAATGCCTTGCAGTTGCAATAATGTGTTTCAAGGTATTACCTTATTCTTTCATAATTTCTCATTAGTGATTCTTCTGCTCTCCTCCCTCCATCCTTTTACTTTACGCTCTATGTAGTGAGCATCTGTTTCCTCATAACAGTGAAATCAGGAGCAAGCACTGAATACAATGACGTAGGTTTAAACACGATAATTTGCAATCCAGCAGGAATTTCTAAAATTGCACAAATTAAGTAATAGCCCGGGGATTTACCAACCGCTTTTAGGAAGTCAGTTACCATTACGCCCGCACACTTTAATTATTTACAAGAAAACGAGTTAATTTAGAATTATGGTCATCATAAACTCAACTAACCTACAAGGGCCAGGCTACACACTGTTAAATTTTGAACACTAACTATAATAAAATTTTATCAGACTATTTTTATAAAGCAAGAGATCACAGTAAGCACGCGGCTGAGAGTATACATTGGTGTGCTTTGGCCGTTTGGACCGCCTTTTGTCTCACGTCGCGGAGTTAATCATGCGCTAGTGTGTTGTAAGAAATCCATTGGGAGGTGGTGTTGTCGGTCAACGAAGATGGCTTCCGGTAGACCTTGAGCTAGCTACAACATGTGTGACTCGTGGCCATGTTGAATTTTCCCGCCGGTCACTGGGGCAATCTGTGACTATGACTCTTTAATTTTTTCAAACGTGGTTTAGTCTGGTGGTTCTTCCTCTTCATGACTTGTGATTTTTGGAGATGTTTCATCTGATTTTGCCATTTCAACTGTAATAGCGATTTTCAAATGTGACTGTTAAATAAATTTTTCATCAAGTGAACTTTTACATACTTTTGTAGTGAATATTAACCTTTCCTTAGCTTTTGGTTTAAATAAGCTATGTGGCAACTGCTAGGCTTTACAGTTGAATTATCCAGGCTGATACATGGCACTCAATTTTATTAATGGAAATTTCACAGAACTTTAAGCAAGTTAGAAATTAGTTATGGTAACTAAACCGATACTTCACTCTGGTATACTGGTTTTATTTCTTACAACATCCAGGAATTTTCAAAAGAATGTTTGGGAATTCTTCAAGTGACATGCCATCTACATCTTCTCCTGCCTCTTCCCTTTCTTTTTCTCAAGCTTCTTTTTTCTTTTTTTTCTTTTCCTTTTTCTTCTTTTCCTTCTCTTCTTCAGTTGGTATGCATTTCAACTTATTCCATGCATGTCTTAATGCAACAGCCTTAACCAAGCTTCTGCCACCACGTAAGTGCAATCTTTCATATTTATTTTTTTGTGTTTAGCCAACACACCTTCTTCGTCTTCGCCCTCCACCAAAAGTTTCCCTAAAATTGCCTTCTGTAATGATGTTTCATGGCTTCAATAACAGACTGGTCCATTGGTTGCAACAAGCTGGTGACATTTGGCGGTAAAAAGATTATTTTAATCTTTCCAAAACTTCTTCGGTGGCTTGAGTTGGTGTATTATCAACAACCAAAAATACTTTACTTCTTTCTTTTCCAAGAGATTTTTGGTGCTTTTTCACTTCAGGGATGAAAATTTCGCCACACCACTCTGTAAACAATGCTGCAGTCATCCAAGCTTTTGGTTGATTTTTATAAAAGAATGGAAGCTTTTTCACAGTATGTTTCCATCTTAATTAAAAAAGCGATTCGGATAGTCGAAGTTTGGATAATTGGAGTTCTACTGTAGCTATTTGACATTTAATGCCTTGCAGTTGCAATAATGTGTTTCAAGGTATTACCTTATTCTTTCATAATTTCTCATTAGTGATTCTTCTGCTCTCCTCCCTCCATCCTTTTACTTTACGCTCTATGTAGTGAGCATCTGTTTCCTCATTACAGTAAGGTTTGAACTACGATAACTGAGACAGTGAAAATGCTATTAGGCAATGAGACTAAGGAAGAACAGGGAAAGTAAACCCATAATTTACCACATATGACCATATGTGGATCATGATGAACACATAAATATGCATTACAATATTTTGGTATAAACCTTACAAATTAGAGGTGAGACATCTGGCAAGGGAATCAGATATCTACATGTTATGTAATGAAAACTATACTATACTATAGAGAATATATGCTATACTATAAAATATATACTATACTATAAATATCTTATTTAATATAGCCCTGGACAAAGTCATTAGAGAATGGGAGAAAACGAACACCCCTCTAAAACTAGGCAGAAACAGACTAAATATCTCCGGCTTGGCCTTCGAAGATGATCTGGCTATTCTGTCAGAAAGTGAACAACATGCCATCAAATAAATAGAATCCCTCAAAGAATTAGCAGAAAAAAATGGGACTAAAAATCTCCTTTGAGAAAAAGGTTTTTCATGGCACACAAACTGAACGTGAAACACTGGACACAAAATATGGAAAAATCAACAGAGTCACTGAGTTTAAATACTTAGGTGAAATTATCAGTCCAACAGGACTCGAAAAGAAGGCACAACAAAACAGACTCAACAAAATGAAAAAGGCTTTCGGACAGACCTGCAACATCTACAACAAAAATAACACAGGAATTCAATCAAAAATTAGACACTACAATACAGTTGTTAAACCCAGTGCTCTATACGCCACAGAAACACTCACACTAAACTCTAAGAGGGATATCGAGAACATCCAAAAAGAAGAATGAAGAATAACCAGGAAATTTATTGGACCAACCAAAACTGAAGAAGGCTACCGACTGAAGTCAAACAAAACAGTAGAGTCCCACTCAAACATAGCCAACGACAACAGAAAATGCAGACTAAAATTCTACGGTCACATCTACAGGATGCCAGATTACAGATTAACTAAGCAGATATTCAAACTCATGCAACCATTAAAAATGCCAAACAGTTGGTTCGATCAAGTAAGACGAGACCTGGAAAAAGCTAAAATCAAGAGTTCGGAAGTCCTAGATTGTAAAATCTTCAGACAAAAAATACACGACTGGGTAGTCATGCCAGAAATCAAAGCCAAGAAGACCGGCACAACATGGACAGAAGAGAGAAAACTTGCCTTCAGTAAACGGATGCGAGAATACTGGAATGGCAAAAGAAACTCAGATAGAAAATGACTACGTGTTGCGTGATCTGAATAGGTCTATTCGCATAAAATAAATAAATAAATAATACTGTAGTGTTGTAGGAAGCTACGCTGGGAATTTTGGAAGAATTCTTCGGTCACTAGTTTTGGACATAAAGGAGATATTAGATCTTTATATGTTTTTTTGCCATAAACTGTTACCAATTGTGATATAACAAGAAACAAAAATATTTAAGAATTCGGCAGGTCAACATCTTAAGTTCAATGCCCATGAACATTATCTGGGGAAAAATAAGCTTCAACCGATTCTCCTGTGTAAACTCCCTATAATTATTTTCAACCCAATGATTTTTCTGAATTTTGTGCTATAATCGAGTTTGGAGCAGTAAGATAGAGAGTGTAATTGCAAATTTCTAAATTTAATGGCTCGGAAGTAATGAAGCTGTGACAGGAAAATTAATGATTTTGTAATATTTACACAAACATTTTACATTCAATAGATATAGAACCCTAAAAGTAAGATGAACACTGCAAATAAACATCTTTTGTTTATATTATCTATTTGTTTGTTTATTACTTTTATCTTATTTGACTCTCCCTCTCCTACTTCTCCTGTGATGAAGCAATAGCTTACCAGGGTCCAAAGGAGGGGAGAAAAAAAGCCATTAACATTGCAAATAGATTGTATAACCAAAAACTCAATATTACCAGGTAAAGATAGATTTAGTATCCTATAGTACGTAGAGGGGGAAACAAAATCACTAAAGTAAACAAAAAGATCCACGAACTTTTTCACAGGTACTACGATTAAAAACATGCATTTTGATGCAATGATTGTAGGGTCGGAAATTTTTATTTAGAACAGTAATTTGAGTTAAAGGTTTTATTGAACATGAGATTAGAATAATGATGTAATCAGCCAGCAAGGTCACATATTTGGAATAATAGAATTTTAGGGAAGCAATAGAAAGACACTTATTTCAAGATATATATAAACTCTAATCATGGCAATGCCTCGTCAGGTTTGAGATAGCCTTCGTAACAAAAATTTGAGTTAATATGTGAATCCTGAATATGTTTTTTAGATTAAATAAATTCAACTTTTAAACAGAGATAGATTCAAAGTTAAAATGTGGTCAAAAGAAAACTAAATTTAAAGGAAGTAATAATATGATAACCGTAATTTTATGTCTAATGGATGAAAAAAGGAATCTCAGATATTATGTCTAAAGTTGTGTCATACACATGTTAAGAACCATTAAGAATTAGGAATTTGTTAAGAGTGAAATAAGGATAATTTAAAAGAGTAAAATTCTGAGAAGAGTTGTGAAAATCCCATGTAAAATTAGAAATAAATAAGAGAGTTATGAATAATAGAAACAATTTTTTGAAAGTAAGATAGATGCAAGATACCATTAAAATAATAATTAAATATAACAGCCAAATAAAAATAGCCACAGAGCTAATTCATACACCAAACTGAAGAGGAATGAAAATTGAACCATTTTATATAAGTAATCCCAAGGGGGAACAAATACTTTTTTAGTGAAATTTTCAGTGCTTCAGTTTTGAAGTTTAATTATGCCTAAACAAATTGAAATACAACAAAAGATATTGTAAAGAAAGGTAGTAGGATAATTCATTTGATATGATTGTCAATTTCAGGAAGATTGGAATAAAATAATTGGTGGGGATCATGAGAATTCTCATTTTCTCATGGCAGATGCTATATAAACCTTGCCATTTTCCCCCATATCACCAGTCGGGGAAGGGAGCATGGCCAGGCCAGTTGTCTCTGTCTCCAGTACTTAGAAATTTTTAGCAACTTGTAACTTCAGCGATTGAAAATATTTGGTATAGTTTGGACTCTGAAATTATTCTGTGGAATTCTGACTTAGTGGCGATGTGAAGTTGGTAGGTCTGGTGAACTTTGGTAACAAAACTTTTAAATTCTTTAGGGAAACAAACTTTATTATTTTCATTTCATTTAAGATTTTATTTAAATTTACGAACTTTGTGGACTCCATAAATTTCACCGAAAGTGTGTGCATGTGGAACTATTTATGGTCACCTGCATCTGTATATAGGAGAAGGGTCCAATTTAACATTTTGTTTATTCTTACCTAATACCAGCATTTAACTTCAAACTATTTTGGTAGAATATATCTAGTGACTTCCAACTGTGAATTTTCATTTACGATTGAAACCTTTTCACTGGGATCTCTTGTAGCGTAAAATACAATGAAACTGGCAACTGATTCAGAATAGAACTTAGCATAGACAAACTGTGGATAGGTATCAGGAATTAATACATCCTTAGTTGTAGTTTAGATAGCTATCGTGCTCTGTCCCTGAGAAGAGATTATGATTTAACACCCCTTGTATATTTTGAATTTGATTTTATCATAGGCAATTACTTTCTTACTACCAAGATGGATGGGTGAATGGATATATTTAAGGATTGCATTTAGGAGAATTTGTGTTCAGTGCCATTAGCCAACATGTAGAGAGATGTAGGGTAATTGACAACCTGTCTGGGATTTTGGACATTTATTGTGCAGTGAATATGACAGAGATTGAGAAAAAGTGATCATATCTATAGATACAGAATTTCTCTTGGCATATTACCTGGTTTAGCCAACACTACCTGGCATTCAATTGTGAACAGAAATCGTTCTGCATGTTAGAATTCACTAACTGTGAGTTGGTTGAAATGATGGTGGATATTTCTGTAGTGATTGATGGATTTACTTTCACTTGTTTTTTTTTTTTTTTTGAAAATATATCATTCTTAAATGAAAAATGGAATTGGGTAATAAGATAATACTTGGATGTTGTGACAATTTTTTTGATGTTAAAAATAGTTACTACTTTATCCTTGTGGATAAAGATCTTGTTAAATTAAGTGTTCTTGTGTTTTGCCTTTAGGCCTAACGGTTCCTTGTTATGATGCAGACTCAGTTGAATGTTATTTTAAAGTAAAGAAGCTGATGCATTACGTGGAGTTTTGACTTTCATGACAAAAATTGAAATATTTGCTGTCTTGGAGTCGCAGAAACAGAATTCTATTTGTATTCAAGCTTATGGTTTTGAGACCAATTTAAGTCTTTGAACGTAGAAGTTAATTGAACAGCTTCCAGAAAAAGACTTGTTTTAATACTGTTTTGTTTTGTCAAACTTTAGTTGAGATTTAATTTCAACAAAGACATCGGCGTATATTATTAAAACAGTTCCAAATCACTTGGTGAAGCAAATTCACATTCCAGTTAGTTCAAAACTGGAAAACAGTTGATGTGGTGGGAGGATTGATTTTAGGAAAATAGTAACAATAATCACAAAAAAAGGAAAACTTTGAAGAATTTATTGGGTGTCCCAGCCACAACTCATTCCAGCTTTTCTCAATAAATTCATGAAGCGTGCATACAATGAATTTTATTAATTTTAATTAATTTTTATTAATTTTAAGTAGTTTACAGTTTGTTATCACTTCTACAAAATGTTACATTGTAAGTATAGAAATGGATCATTTAGATGAAAACAATGCAAAGATCCATAACCAGTTGAAATAATGGGCTCCTCTTTATACAGTAGCAGTATGACAGTCATTTCAGTTCCGTAAGCTTATGTCATGGAATGAAAACACAGAGGGAAGGAATTGAAGTAAATGAAGATGGATACTTTCTTGTTTGGTTAAAGATTTTACTTCGAGTGTTCAGGGCGTGGGCGGTTAGAAACCGGTAGTGTTAATCTTGAACAATGTATGGACAGAAGTTGGATAGGTGACCTTGTACACTTGGTTGCTTTAGTGCACAGTACACTTTCAGAACATATTTGTTCAGATACATATAGAAAAAGTTATCTCCAGGGCTTGATCTGCAAAATGGATCTTGATCTTGTGATTTGAATCTTTACAAAACCATTAGCGTATTTTACATAGTGGAGACCAGTTTAAGTGTTATTTAACATAAAGCATTATACAAATATATGCTACTATCAATAAGAGAAATGAGATGTAGTTTCAGTTAATATAATCAAATCCATCAAAAGATCACTAATCCAAATTAGGAACGGAAAAGAAACTCTATTAATTAGAATCACATATGTGATGAATGCTTTGGGAAAAAAAATCATGTTTGTAGGCATCTCTGTCTGCAAATGCAACATATGGTAGAAATACTATCCAGTGAGGTTTTTCCTAGAATTAAATAGTTATTCTTAAACACAACTAATAAAGACAAACCTGGTTTTGTATTAATGAATTGAGACTAGTTTCAAGCTCTTTATTTCTCATTGGCTTTAATGTTACAAATCTTTTCACTGAGAGTAAAAACCGAGCATGGTGGGTGAACGGTTAATGTTCTGGCATCACATTCGGGAGGATGCAGGTTCGAATCCTCATCCGGGCATCCAGATTTGGGTTTTCCATGGTTTCCCCAGATCACTCTATGCGAATGCTAGGATGCTTCCTTCCAAAGGCCATGGCTGAATTCCTTCCCATTCCTTGCCCCCAATCCTATCCTGCCTCTAATGACCTCAACATCAACGAAGTGTATAGCCCTAAGAAAAAAGAACCAGAGTTAAATCTGTTACTTGCATTACTGAAAATAATATATCATTCTTAGTTTATATGTTCATTTAATTGAAAATTGGTTATTAGAGAGAGAAGAAAGATTAAAAAATTTATATTCATGATAAAATATTCTTAGGGAGAAGGGGAAAATCATGATTAACCTTCAACATCTTACTAACACTGTTTATTTCTTCTTGCAGCAAATATTAAATGGTACAAATGGCATGAAAAGATTGCGAGCTCTGTGTAGTATATAGAGAATTACTGCAAGAGTCTCTTTATCTTCTGTCCATTTACTCCACTCATTTCATTTGCAGAATCTGAAAAGGACACTGGACGTGATGAAATAGCAGAGATTACCTTTGAACCAACATTGAAGACCTTTGAAATGGATATCATGGATCAAATGGGGATTAAAGAAGACAGGATTCCTGCCAAATCATACTGGTATTAGGAAATGTAAGTCCATCTTGCAGAGATATTTAGGATTATGAAGAACATTTTTTGTGTAATTCACAATGATGGTATTAATGTCTCATTTCAAATGGAAAAAGCTCTGTTACCTGAAAATGAATGGGTGGTAATTCATTTTGATTTGTACTTTGACTTGCAACATAGTAGGTGATTAGTGACATACGTGATTTATGTCCGACTTAAAACCATATTGCTTTTCAGTGTCTGACAGGTCAGACATTACTTTCACTTACTGGTATCAATGTGGTTACAGAAAATGTCAAGCTGCTTAAAGAAGAATATTTTTCTACAATTCAGTGATAAAATCCTTATATTGTTCAATTATTTTTACAATTTTTGCACTAATCATCAGTTATTTAAAGAGTTAGGCTGGAATTAGTTTATAGTCTGTTCTGCTTATTTCCACATTCATAAACATTAAAGCTAATTAGTCAAGTGTATCTCTTATTTGTCTCTATGTGTTTTTACATTGTATTGTTGGAATAAATAAGTAGGTCTTGTGGTGAGTCTTGCTGTATACACATGTGATTCCCTTGCCACACACCAGTCAGGATGGGTGAGTATTAATGCTCTGGCCTCATGTTCAGGAGGATGTAAATTCAAATCCCCGTCCAGCTGCTTGTACTGTTTTACTTGTTCTTATTTTCATTGCTTAGCAGCATTTTCATTGCAACTATTATTGTAATATATCCCAGTCAATATTCCCCAGAAATGTTCTAAAATCAGTTTACTCTTGGCACAGCCATTTCTTTATATAATGAGAGATAAGTCTTTCCCGGCGTATCTTTGAAATAAATTCTTCGCGGGTTTGCTGCCGGATTACATTTTCTGTTAACGAGCTTTCGGCGACTTTCACTGCCGCCATCATCAGGTCCGTTGTATCTAAGGAACCTTCATTTTTCATCTCGTTCATGGACAACATTTTTAAAACCATTTCAAGATCAATTCCCAGCAAGCAACTATACTATAAGACCAGTGCTTCAACATCTCTACTGGGGCAATTTATCCTATTGCTGGACTGCTTATATGCAGTATATTAATGTTAAATTCTCTTTAGTTTTTGCTCTGCATGAGACATTTTCTCTACTATCATCATTGTTATTACTCCACACACTCCCCCTTATCTGTCCCGTTGTGTCGAGGCAAGTATTACTCTTTTTCGGTACACTGTTGCCATTCACAACTCTTCCTCTATTCCCCCCCCCCTCCCCCAATCCAGGTTCCTTCTTTGTATTCTGTTTTTCTCTGAATTCAACCCTCTTGCTCTGGGTCTCTCTTTTGCCCTCTTGCCCTCTTTCCTTCAGTCTTAGCTTCAGTCCTCTGTCGTGGCATCCTTTCCTCCTTCAAAATTATTGCACATCTGTACTAATCATATCATCACCATCTTCTACAGTTCACAGGGGTACATAGGGCATTCTCTCCTTTGCCATTTCTTTTTCCTCTCACCAGGTTTTGTTCATGGATATCAGTTCCCAATCTACATATCTCCTCCATGTCATACAAGGTCTATCATGCTTCCTTCAGCCTAATGGGTTCCATCTTAAAGCCTGTATTTCAACCATCCATATCATCTTAATTTATTCTCCTTGACTATCCAATTCAGCCTCTCAACTTCAATCTTCTTTCAGGCATCCTAATTTTTCACCCTATTTCATATTGTTTCCTATCATTCTTCTCAAGAATTTCATCTCACTGATTGGATTCTGCTGCACGTATCAGTATGGAGACATAGTGTAATTTTTAAATTATTTTCCTATTCTTCATAGGAACTTTTCTCCTACATCTCATATCCTTAGCATTTAGATGTTTCCCAATCTTGAATTTTTAATCGATTTGTTTTTTAAATAGCTAAAGCTGCCCACAGCTAAATGATTTTGTGCACCATTCTTGATAGTACCCTTACCATCTCTTTTATCACCATTGTCTTTCCATTTCTCTGATTGTTTTCAACTAGTATTTCTTAATTTTCTTATTCAACGCACCAATTTTCATTCACTTGAGTACAATGACTGAGTGGAGATAAACTTCAGAGTTTCACTGGATGAATGATTTGTTTCATTGTCAATGCAAGAAGTGAAGAATAAAAAATGTATGTATTTACAATCTGCTGTACTTGTCGCAAAACTGTTCTGTATAACATTTTAATTGGATTTCAATTAACATAGTGTTTTTCAGCCAAGTCAACTTTAAACATTTGCTAGCATATATTTTTTGCTGCCTTCAAAACCATAAAATATTTATAGTTATGAGAAATAAGGTGTCCCAGGATGGAAGTTGGATGTTATGACTTATTGATGCATTTTTGGCTACAAATAATAATCCAATTGAAATGTTTTGCCTGCTAGTTGGCAAGCAAAAAGAATTGGATCATACTCATCTCAGAACATCAGTAACATGATGGATTCTGATAATGCTTTACATAAAGACCGCAGAAGTAGATAACAATCCTCACAAGCACTATCAATCCATGAATAACTGTTTTTGTTGCCCAAATACAATCCTACATCCAAGGGCTGCATTTAAGCATAGGGGCTACCTAGGCTGTAGCCCAGAGACCGGCACCACATGCAAAAAAAAGTGACCTATTTCCGAAAAGGTTTTAGTACCAAAAGTACTGAAATGCTTGTGGAAACCAAAAACAACATTCGCACTTGTGCAATTCAATCCTTTGAAGCACGGGTGTACTGTAAAGTAACATTTTAGTGCATTTATACCGAAAAATAACAACTTTGCAGCTCAACATGAGGACTTATAACTCTTGTAGCAAAAGGTTGCAATATACTGTAGTCAGGGTGTATAAATGTAGATTGAAGCCACCGTCGTATGCTTGCAATACGAACTAAGATCCCCTAGCCTTCATGTCCGGAACATTAGGTAAGATAAATTAATTTTGTATTTGATATAAACAGCTAGTAGCAGTGGGAGGTGCAAGTTTTAATGCTTTGTTTGAAAATAAGCATTCATAGAAAATTACATTCATTAATTATTGAAGTAGGTGTACTTAGAATTCAATAACAATTCTGTTTTTATTTTATTTGTTGTTTTAAGTCACTTTTTATTTATTTAATTTCAACATTCAGGAATCTTGATTGCTTGGTATGGTGTGAGAAAACTCTGATTAGTATTCATTGTCTTCCTGTGCGTGAGAATAATCTATACTCTGTTTTTAATCTTTCTCTATCACATGCTTTGGCGATCTTAGTAATTTTCATTGTTTGTTTTATCTTAATGTGCAGGCTTACTCTTTCATATTGTTATTAAAACTTGAATTTATGAAGGTTATAAATCTTCTTAATACACTGATTGTTAATAGCAGCTGTATACAGTCTTCTATTAGAAACAGAATTTTAGGATCTGGGTAAGATACATTACAACAATCTCTGTAAATGAAATAGAATATACTTTTTATTTGCTATAAGCACAGGCAATGCAAAAACTGTACATGAATTTTAATTTAATTTTTGTTGACTGTGTGAAACAAGATTAATCTGTTTTCTCTCACTTTTCTTTTCTTTCTTTTATCTTTAAATGGCAAATACTGGGTCATATATTTTTTTTTTCAGGTCCTGTGTTTTTTATTTGGAGCAACCTTATGTTGTGATTAAGAAAGTGTCTTCATGAAAAATACGCAGTTATAATCTGTGGTTTTCTGTTAATTATGCTGCTGAAGCAGCAAAGATGAATGGAAATGCTGTTTACTGTGGGTAATTCAGTTGTTAAAACTTACACGTATAAATAATAATGTAAAACAGAATTGAATAGTGAATTTTTCAAAGAAATTAAAAACTACATGAGAGTAAAATACATATTATTTCATTATTATTGTTGTTACCTTCTATATCCATTGGGAAACAGAGCTGTATTGCTGATGCTCTTTTGTTTGTCCATCTGTTACAAGCCTCTAGCGTTTGAACAGAATAAGTAGGATATTTCAGAATTGCAATAATTTGTGTTTTGTTGACCCAAAACAAAATACTGTACTTAAAATTTGTTGGAATTTTATTCTTGGAGTTTTTGACAGAAATAATAATCTCTTTGTACCCTTGTATATGAGCTAAAGATGGTTAGATGTTGGTACGTAGAAACCAAAGGGCTTTTTAAATTATTTTTCACTTGAAAGTAAAAATGTAAATATCTCTCAAAGTTGTCAATTTTAGTTCTTTTTTTACCAGTATAACTAAAAATGTTAATACCTCAGAACTTGAAATTTCACATCAATATTGATCATATTATGTGTTTAAATAATGACTACTAAAAATACTTCCATCTAATAAAGTTCCTAAGTTTGATGCAAAGGAAATAAAAAAATTTATTTTGAGGTTACTCTGCCAAATATTAATGTTGTTTTATTGAAATGTGCTATTAATTCAGTAGTTATAGCATATTAATATAATTAAAATTTTAATCATAATTTTTCTGGAACCAATTGACTGCATTGAAACATGGCAAGGTATTAGGAGCCATGGAGTGGAGTACGCTGTCTAATCTGGAAACATGTAAACCATTGATTTTTGAACCAACTTCTGACCTACCTCATACAAATTTTCTATTAAAATCATCACAGTGCAGAACCCAAATTGCACGAAGCTTGAATCACACCTGCCTGGTTATTTTTACTATTGTTATGTTTGTTGAACTCTAGCCTTCAGGCCCACATTTAAGCATAGCCTACCATTGCTATGGGCCTGCACCACATGTAAAAATATTAATAAATAAACAAAATGAAATAAATAATCATGCACAAAGAATGTAACTTATTTCCGAAACTGTATTCCACACCAAAAGTCCTGAAATTCTCATGAAAATCTAAAATGATGTTAGTGTAAGTGCAGTTTAATCCCTTGAAATATGGGTGTACTCTAAAGTTACATTTTAGTGCACCTGCAACAAAAAGTAAAAACTTTTTAGCAACGAGGACTTAATCCCTTGTAACATAAGTTTGCAGTATATTGTGTTCATGTGTATGAATGTAGACTGAAGTCATCGTGCAACTACACTACCTATTAAAATTTGCTAGCCTTCGTGTCTGGAAGGCTAGGTAAGATAAATTCATTTTGTAAACGATATAAACAGCAAGTAGCAGTGGATTAGAGATTCAGTTTTTAATTTTTTTTTGAAAGTAAGTATTTATAAAAAAACTACATTAGTTTATGATTTAAATAGGTTTATTTGGAATTCAATATTAATTCTTTTTTAATACATTTTTATTTAATTTGTTAGTCATTAAACTGTATTTCAGCATTCTGGAATCTTGATCGCTTGGCGTAGCCTGGGAAGGCACCAATTAGTGAAGCACTATCTAAAACCATTTGAGTCGCTGTCTTACCGTTGATATGCAGGCGTGAATAATCAATATTGTATTTTCAATACTTCTCTATTGCATCTTTTGGTGATCTTAATCATTAATTTATTATTTGTTTTATTTTAAGACATAGGCCAACTGTTTTATGTTGTTATTAAAACATTTGAGTGGGTAATTCCATGGGATTTTGCTGAGGGAGTTTGCCTCTGGCAACATCTTAGCTAGTGAAAATCAGTCGAAGAACTGAACGTGCAAGCATCACTTGTTATCCTTGATTACTTCAGTCTCATAAATAATTCAGAGAACTTGCTTCAAACTTTTAATTCTTCCCTAAGTTACCCTCACGTATTTTTAAAATCATTACATTGTCCAACATTTGGTATTTAAAATTTATTAATGGAATAATAAATAATATTTGCTTTATTACTTCATATTTATACACAATCATATGTATTATTTCTAAAAGTATTTTGTCAGAAGCCATTTATCTTCCTTTATATCCAACCAAAATCAATAAATGAGGTATCATTTTTAATGGTCTTGAATTTGGTAAAATCATAAATTAAGAAAGTAGTTTTTCAGAATTCAACTCTTAAACGGCAAAAGTATTAACTATTAAGGTTACACATATGAGACAGTTGAGATCTAAACTGTTAGGCTGCGATGGCTTCGATAAGAATTGATCATGTTACCGGTAGATAGCAGCAACAAATATCACAAATGTGTCATAAAGAATTGGACAATTTTTTCTGTTAAGAAAACATTTGTGTTTTGCTCCACAATTCTTATGTAAACATTTCATTCACAAAATTTGTACATGGCCTATGATTGCATTTGATCACATTACCAGTAGATAGCAGCACTACATATAAAGACATATCAAAATACTGTGCTTTGTTTGGTTTAGTTGTATTCTGCTGAGACCTGAGATAGTTCAGCTACTAGGAATGGATAGTTTCAGGTGTTTGTGTCAAAGTAGAGGGCTGCAGGATAGCATACATCAGCTGAAATCAGAAAGATACTGGTACTAATGAGCTGGTTCTTCTTTCAACCCACTCCAAGTTACCAACCTTGCTATTCATTGCATTTTATTTGTGAAATTTTGCACATGGCATCTTGTGTGTGTACACGTTTGGCTCTGCCTGGTGTCTCACTTTTGCAAGAATAAGGCTATACGCTGAAATATTGTGCGTTTCGTGTGTTTGTTCTTTTTTGTGTTCGTTGTTCCCAGCTGCCTTCATCTGTGGTAAGTGTAGGGTCATATTTCCCTATCCTTCCTTAGTTTTATTGCCTTAAAGCATTTTCATGCATCATTGTTTTATATATATATATATATATATAATAACAATGAAAAAAAAGACGCTAAGTAGCGGAAAGGAATCAAATTAGGATAGGGAAATGAGCCACCACTTACCTTTAGATGATGGATGTGGGGCGCGAACACACAGAAAAGACACAAACACAAATAATAAAGAAATTTTCGGGAAAAAAACCCTTTGTCAGCAAGAGAACATTAAGGGAGGTGGGTGCAGCCGGAGATTGCTTCACAGAAAGACCGCCGGTCGAGAAAATGGTGGGGGTAAATTCAAACATCGGAAAAGTAGAGGGGCAGTGAATCAGAGCTCATACCCGAGCAAAAATAAATATCCAAACTAATTTCTGGTTGGTGGGAAGATGAAAATATAATTAGAACTAAATATATATTGAAAAAAAATATTATGCAAAATAATAATAATAATAATAATATTTATGAAGTAAACATCACCCCAGGTTAGTGGTGGTTCAATATTGGTAATGGAAAGGAGAGGAATAAAAAAAGGTTAAACATATGTACTACTAATAATAATGACCGGGTATTATCTTAAGTTGAGACCAGGTGGTTGCCTTGTGCCAAGTTTATACTGGTAGGCAAGTTCCCACCTTCTGAGTTCAGAGAAACTGCTGCTATTAGGGAGAACTCTGATAGCACGGATATATATACAGGGTGTTACAAAAAGGTACGGCCAAACTTTCAGGAAACATTCCTCACACAGAAACAAAGAAAATATGTTATGTGGACATGTGTCCGGAAACGCTTACTTTCCATGTTAGAGCTCATTTTAGTTTCGTTAGTCTTCGTGCTCGGCTGTGATACAATATGCCATTCTCCAGGGCTGCATCAGCGCATCAGGGATTCCATGCGACAGAGGGTGGATGCATGTATCCTCACTAACGGAGGACATTTTGAACATTTCCTGTAACAAAGTGTTTGAAGTCACGCTGGTACGTTCTGTTCCATTCCATGTTTAATGTGATTTGAAGAGATAAGGGTTTAAACCAAAATACGAGGGTTGCTATTTATATTTCTGGCCTTGGCAGCAATAAGTGTTGCCAGGCGCAATCTGACATTTCCATTGGAAACATTGATATTGTCGAACATAGCCTTATTCAAAACAGTGTGTCATTTGAGTGCGATTTGTTGCTTACAGTAACTTTAAAAATTCATCTCGGGCGAAAAATGGAATTAACTCTTGAACATTTTCATGCGATTACTTTTCACAACTTTTGAAGTGGATTATCAAGACAAGAGTGCATTGATGAACTTAATTCTTTATACGGAAGTAAAGCACCATCATATAGCACTGTAAAAAACTGGTATAACGAATTCAATCGTGGCCGAAGTTCGCTTCAGGACGAATTCCGTCAGCGTCGTCCAAAATTGGATGTTGTGCCAGTAAGCATTGACGCTGTGCATGAACTGATTAAGCAAGATCATCATTGAGGCATATTTGGGCATTAGTATGATAAGCATCAATAAAATATTGCATGATAATTTGGCTGTAAAAAAGATTTTTTCGCGTTAGATCCCACATAATCTGACAAACACTCAAAAGGAAGCTCGTGTCAATTGGTGCAAGGAAATGTTAAAAAAAAGATTCAGTGTGCATCAAATGCTGTGTACAACATCTACACAGGTAACGAATCAGATCTATGAATATGAGCCCGAAACAAAACAGCAATCGACTGTCTGGGTCTTCCAAGATGAGCCAAATCCGACAAAAGTTGTTCGCGGAAGAAGCACATCAAAGCAAATGGTTGCCTGATTCTTCGGCATTACTGGTCACTTGGCGACAGTGGCATTAGAGCAACATAGGATGGTCAACTCTGAATGGTACATGGCCATTTGTTTACCCGACGTCTTTGGAGAAAAATTGGAAAAAGTTGAAGAAGAAGCGAATAATTCTTCATCACGACAATGCTAACTATCACACATCAGCTCAAACAAAGGAATTTTTGACCAGTCAAAACATCGAATTGATGGGTCATCCGCCATACAGCCCTGATTTGGTGCCCAATGACTTCTTTTTATTCCTGCACATCAAAAACAAATTACGTGGTCAACAATTTTTGACACCCGAAGAAGTGGAATGTGAAAAGTGCTTCGAAAATTGGTTCAAACGCATGCAGAAGTGTATTGATCGTCAAGGAGAATATTTTGAGAAACAATAAAACCAATTTCGATCATAAATATTTGTTTTTTCATTATTAGGCCAGAAATATAAATAGCAACCCTCGTATTGTATATGTTTTTGTTAAGCTCGTATGTTTTTGTTCGGCTCGTATGTTTTTCAGTCACTACACACTTTGGTGAGTGATGGGTTATTTTTCCTTTCCTTTGTTATTTAACTCACTAATTGAATACTTTTTACAGTTTTTAATTACATAATGTAGAATTTATCTGGCACCTCTTGTATCTATTATTGAAATGCATGTTTTTTGTCTACCATTTTTTATGTAGGATGTGTATAAATTAATCCAGGATGTGCTCTGATCATGCTACTGATTTAATCCTAATCATTTCAGCCATTTGGGTGTGATTGAGCAACTAATAGGTTTTTTTTCGGGAACCTACAATGTTTCTTGAGATAAAAAGATTGTGTCTTTATCTCATCCTTTCATGGTTATTTTGGGTACAATAAGGTGTGATAGGTGGCCATTTCTGGTAAATATAGAGGCTGCGGTATTATGACAGTGTTGTTTTTGACCAAAAATATTTGAACAAGAAATATAAAATTTAATTTTAGTAATGAATTGATAAGGGTGCAATAATAGAATAAATACACAAAAGTGGATATTGAGGTCAGGTGGATGTGTTGTATCCAGGATATTTTGGTGAACTAGTTCCCATCTACATATTATTTTGAATGCAGAAATTCTGAGGCCTAAAACAGACGTAGCAGTTTTTTTGCCAAGTGGCGGTCGAAGCGGCAGTCGAAGCGGCGGCCGTTCCAATTGTTCACAAGCCACGATTTTTGACACGGTGGCCGCCGAATCCACTGTTGACTTGGTATAGCTCAGTTCTGGGTGGAACAATAGGTATTGATGACAAGAACGTGAAGCTTCTTTGGTTACTTCACTGAAGATGGAACAGGGAAAAAAATGGCGGTATTGGATTCATCCAATTGTATCAGAACACTGGAAAAGGTGAAATATTGTGGCCTCATTTGAGAGGGGCAAAGAATTTTTTTTAGAAGAATGTTTCAATCCTTTTTCAATGAGTTATTTAGTTCTGTAAAACATGAGTTATTTAAAGTAACCACCGTGATGAGAAGCAGCATACCTCAAGAAGAAATACCAGTCATTGATAGAAGGTAAAGGAAATTATATGATTTATTATGTTGTTCATACCACATCAACATGTCACATTCTTTGGAACCGATCAGACACACTATTATTTTATGGCTCAAAAGTACAGATAATAATGCGATTTAAGATAAATGCTAGGATAAAAATTCGGTGATGGGTCAGTAGAAAAGTATTAAATTTTGAAGTCTGTTAAGATAATATGAAGTTGGGGAGCAATTACAAAAAAATTAAAAAATAAATAATTAAATTTTAATTATTTATTTAAAGTATATATGCTAAGTGTTCTATAATTTAATACTAAACTGTAATGATATAAAAAGTAAAAAAGAAAATCCATTTCTGATTTATTTTGTTCAATCTGCCATCTCGTCGCCTGCATGCCACATGCCCAAAACGGACAGAGCAATTTGTGTGCCGAAACACGCCGAAGTTGCGAGAAAATCATGGGCCATTCGGCTTGCCATGCATTTTGTTCTACTGAAATACATTGGATCATGCGTTGACTCGATCACCATGCGGCAGGAACCACTCTGTCTGTTAGATCTCGCTGTGCAACAGTTGTGTTTGACATTAACTGCTACTGCATGATCTGGGTTACAGGGGTAGTTTGCATGTGGCCATTCATTCTGATTGAGAGCAGGTTGATTGTGGGGCCTATGTACGAAATAGTGCGATGGTATTTGAGGTGTGTTGTGGAACAAGTAGCATATTTGTTTTTTATCGTTGGATTGCAGTAGGTTGTATTAGCTGGATGTATGCTGCAATTTTTGCAGTGAGATGTGTTACATAAAGAGGAACCAATTAGTGGTTTTGGAGAATCTGAAGTGGGTTTGTGGGCCAAGATGTTGAAAGCTTCTGGTTACTGATTTCGATTAAAAGTCACTTACTGAACATAAATAAATACTAATTAAATAAAGGTTCTTTAAGCCGCGGTCACCAGGTTTAGGTACTACTGTTCGTCGGGTTTATTAAATGATAAATTCACAAACTTTAGAATGAACATCTATACAAAAACTTTATTCAAGTTCATAAGCTTATGCATTCACACCAACGGAAAGTACCACCACCAAAATAATATTTAAAGAAGGAATCAGACTCCTTTCCGAAAATTGCAGACTCGTGGGATAAGAGAAATTGAACTACAAAAACTCCCACGCTCTCCACAGTACTCTTGACATGTCCACAGTCACTTGAAATCACCGCACTTCATTCAAAACAGTGAATATAACACATTACTCGTTTCCATGATCCACATCACCAAATCTTCTTTTCTTTTCACAATTTCTACTATTAAAACCGGAAATGTTCCCACGTCAGAACTTCACTTGACGGAGGTCAACGATCCACTACTTATACAAAGACAACATCACATTACTTACAACGCCGGCCACAGATATTACTGTATGGCTCAGACGTATGTTATGTTACAATGTTCTTAAGATTTAGTGGAGTATTTGAACAACTATATCGAGGCCAGGAGAGAGGAGGGTTAAGAACATGGGGCTCTGGTTGGCTTTTAAAGATGCAGGACAAAGTAGGTATTTGAAGGATAGGTGGCAGTTTGAGAGTTTTGCTGTTGAACAAGATCTGCAGAGCAGTAGCAGAATATGATGGTTTGTGCTCAAAGCATTTGGGAGTACCTGGGGAGGATTTCATCTTTGGAACAAATGTGTTTCCTGTGGACGGCATGGCTGTAAGGAAGGTGCAGAAAGGATGGCAACTGTCGAAGTGTAGATATTGATTTAAATTAGTTGGCCTCTTGTGGAAGGGGCTGTCAAGGACTCCCTGATATAGGACAAAATCCAGGTGAAGATGATAGAATGGCTATTGTTATGGGAACCTGAACCACAGTCCATTTAAACCTGTAATATGATTTGTATCTGGCAAGTGCTTTATTCTTCAGCACCCACTAGAACAACTGAGGTGGTAGAATATTATCCACTGAACTGGAATAGAATGAAGTGTGCCTGAAGAATCCAGCTGAGGAGTAAAACAAGGCCACGGCCGTTGTTCTTAACATGTTTGCATCATCTCCCTATAAAGTTTCCGGCAGTTGTTGAAGTATAATGTTATGGTTTTTCAGCTTGGCAGCTATGTTATGTAAGTTAGAGATCAGTTATTCACAGGTATATTGGGAGATTGTATTATTGCAGCATCTTGGCTTTTAACATTGTATTTTCCCAGTGGGTCAGTGGTAACTTTCGACCTTGGCATTCCGGAAGACGCAGGTTCGAATCGGACAACCAGATTTTGCTCACCGTAGTTTTCTGAAATCACTACAAACAAATGTTAGTATAGCCATGGCCAAATTCCTCCCCCTTCTTTGTCCTCCGCTCTCTCTCGCCTCTAATGATCTCGACGTCGATAAGGAGTAAACCAAGAAAAAAAGTGGCAGGTTAAGCGCAGTTTTTGTTTTTGTTTTTGTTTTTGTTTTTTTTGTGTTTTTTTTGTGTTTTTTTGTGTTCGATACCTTAAAGGCGCTATTTTCTAAACAGAGCCAGGGTTAGGAGGGGGGGGGGGGGGTGTTTAGCAGGGCAAACGCACCCCGGGTCTAGGTGCCTAGCTAAATAGAAATCAAAAGCAAGTTTTAAAATCTGGACCTATGATTTTAAAAAAAAAATTATTAAAATTTTCTGACTATATATAAAATACAAAGTTTAAGTAAAAAAAATTGTCAATGTGGGAGGGGGAGGCCCAATAACGCTTACCCCGAGCCCTAGAATCCTAGTGCCAGCCCTATTTCTAAACTAGGATTCCATTAAGCTTACATGTCAAGTTTTTATCTGCCTATTTGAAACTAGTTCCGGGCGTGAACCGACCTTGTAGTGATCCACTGTTCAGTTTGTGAAATCTGTTCCTGATGTTCTCAGTGTTAACTTTGAACAGATGGGTACTTAGCATATTATCCAATAAAGTTAGTGTGTTTGGACGGAACAGCCTTGATCAGTTTGAGTGGCTCTCTTCATACTGTGTCCGTATGCTGCCGAAATGTCTGGGAAGACAGATACGTTTCTCATTTTCTTCTGATACCTCACTTCCAAGTAAATGGTCAGAGATGGGAGTTGGATGGAATGCGGCTCCTTCAGTCAGGATTAGGGCTTCGATTGCCGGAGGTATTCTGTTCAAAATCAGCCTTTCCACCAGCTTGTAAGTGACATAGTGTAAAGGAATCGGTAGGTGGAGATGTTTGGATCTTTTCCTGGCTTGAGTAAGGCAGTAATTTTTGTATTATTGAAGACTTCAGGAAGTCTTCCTGCTTTTAGTAGGGAACTGAAGAATGAAGCAAGCTAACAAATTGTATCTGGTTTTGAACAAATCTCATCTAATCCTGCAGCTTTCCCATTTATAAATCCGTTTAAAACTTTCTGAATCACTTACGATCTCAATGAAATATTTGGCATGAGATAGCATTTCTGGCTTTATGCTTAAGTTCAGATAGTTTCTTGCCCTTAGTCAAGTCCTGCTCTAATGACCTTGATGTCACCGAAGTGTAAAGTTATTAGGACAAAAATCAAATGGAACAGATGAAATTAAGATTTTTAATATTTTTTTTATAAATTTCTCTCTTCTAGCATGATCGTGAGATTCTGGCAATTATGTTATCTTCTCGTAAGAACTGTTTTCCTGTAATCCTTCTCAAGGTCTTGACTCCTTGCTTCATCCTGGAGTATAATCTTTCCAATAACACCATGTGATAGTCGTTTTTGTTGCCAATATCATCATCCCTACGACCCTTGGATAATTTTCTGGGACTGCTTTGATGAACGAAAGTGTACTTTGCATAGAACTCGCAGTTAGCTCTGTGGAAGTTCCACCAAGGGTTGAGTGTGGATCATATGACAGAAATCCAAATATCTATTTTATAGACTAGGGGCACTATGCTGACTGTGAGGTAAGTCAACGAATTGTCTAAGGACATGGCAAAAAAGTTATTTTAAACCACAAGTGATGAAACAGAGATCTGGTGAATAGTCCAATCTCATGTTTGGTCATTTCCCTGTAAAATACGACGTCTTGAAATCTCTTAGGATAATGGTATGCTTGGTGGGGACAAAGTTGATAGGAGCTGACCAAACTGCAGTAGGTAGTTTGTAGTTGTTCGTAACCATAATGTTCTGTACTTCTGTTTTGGAGGGAAAGAAAATTGGGTGATCATACGTTAAAATTAATGAAAGTTTGAATGCCGTATTTTGCATGCTTTTACAATTTTGTTTTCATGCAGTTTCTTTCTAGCCAGCACCTGCTTGTCACACTCTGTGGGAGATTGTAGTATTACAAGATAAACTGATAATTCTACAAGACTGATAATGGTTATTGGCTCTGTTAATGCCTTAGAACTCAATTTGTCAATTAATTAGCTGAGGGGCAAAAGTACATGAACTCTTGAGTCATCACAAGGACTGTTAAGAGTGTAGTGACGTCATAGCCATGAAATGTTCTAGTTACCTGGTGGTTCAATTTTATGAATTGAGTGTTAACGTTAGTATTAATAGAAAAGACTCCAAGTATAATTAAGCATTCTTATAATAAACTGGAAGATTTTTCTGGGACGAACACAGTAAATGAATGTAGTTCAGGGCTTTATGAAGCTTTTTTTTAAAATAGATTGAATAAACGTTTATTGTTTTAAAAACAATTTTACTTTGGCATATCACAAATTGGTAGATTGTGGCAGAGCATTAGAATTTAATTACGGCAATCTAGCTGATCTATAGAAATGTTAAGGCTGCTTGTTGTCAACATTGAATAAAGTTCTTTGAAGGTACCATCATAGTGATGTGGTGACGGTGTTTTGGCGAGATCTTTGGGTAGATCTCTGGGATGACTATCGGAATTCTTGAAACGAAGCCTCACTGTGGACAATGGTTGGCAAATAATGAGATCCAATGTAGTCGCCAAACCTGCCAACACTCTTGTCAACCATCGAAAGCAGTTGTGCCTCAGATTGAGATGGAAGGCATGGCGCTATACTCCAAATCATCTCACATTCAATGAGGCTGCACGAAGTGGGAGAAATTATAGCCAGTTGCAGAACCTCAATAACTGAGTGGTAGACCATATGATAATAGAGAAAAAGAAAATATATTTCATTCTTGTGAAGCAACCTAGCCTTGCTACTGGCACACAATAGTGAACAGAATCCCCCCCACACACAGTCTCCTCACTCACTCACTCACTGGCTGATCTGTTGTCGGGTATATCAGATTCTTGCATTTTGAAACTTAATGTACATGGAGTTTGGACGAACACTGCATTTGTTATACCCCCTGCCTAAAGTGTCCCTGTTCTGCCATGCCACTTTCTCATTTTTTAATTATTTTTTAAAAATATTTTGGCCATTTTCCTCAGCTGTGCTAATAATGGGCTTTCATCTATCTATTGCAGCTACAAAATAAAACTTCGTTTTGGCATACGCATTTCGGAAAAAGGCCATAACTAATCTTTAGTAGAAAATTAATACTATTAGTTACATATTATTCTAAATATCGGAAGTTGTAAATGACTTGTTTTAGGGCACTGATGATGGTATAATAAACAGAAACATGTATGCCAAAACTAAGTTTTATTTTGTAGTTGCTATAGACGGATGAAAACCCATTCTTATGTTTCTTATGGCTCGACATTCCCGTACTCCTTAAAAGAATCCATTTATGGTAGCTACAGACAGGTCGCTATTCCTCAAATACTTTCGGCCAACAGTTTTGCAATCCCTTCCAGAAAAGTATGTGGATCACCTCCGCTTGCATCCACATATCTCGAATGTTCTGTACTTTGAGCAGTATGTTCAATTTGCTTCAATATCGCTTGATTACACCACATCCGTGAGTTTCAGAAGGGTGTTGCGGTTTCACGTGATCGCTGTCGCCGCCCAGGGAGCACGTGTAGCTTAAGGAGTGCTACGGACGTGGGTAATGTTACTGTACCTTTAGTCACTGCCTATGAAACCCCATCTTAAATAAAGGATATAAGAACTACTATGTGCGATGGCCCTACATACTGGCGGAGGAGGCTGAGTCGCATTGATAGCATGTGCTACACACTATGAGGATCTTCTTGCACCTCTAATACGCGATCACAGCCATCGCTTCAAAATTTGGCGACATAAGTATGTATGTTTCTCCTTGGTACTGACTATAAAGCGAGTACGTTTGTGTAAAGCTCACTGATATGGATCTTAGTGAAATATTACAAGTATTTGCAAAGAGATATGAAGAATGATTGATAGCCAAGAAAAAACGTTGGTATAGACTTTTATTGTAGTAAAAAAAATGTTTGACGTAATGGTTTTATAGAAGATGGATTAATTATGGTTGTATTTCAAATTAAAGTGTCAGTATTTTTTTTTTTTTTTTGCAATATGAGTCCAATAATTTTCAAAGACATTGAAACGTCCAACTACACCGAAGAACCAGAGAAATTGGTGCACCTGCCTAATATCGTGTAGGGCCCCTGCGAGCACACCGAAGTGCTACAACATGATGTGGCATGAACTCGACTGATGTCTGAAGTAGTGTTGGAGGCAATTGACACCATGCACCCTGCAGGGCTGTCCATAAATCTGTAAGAGTACAAGGGGATGGAGATCTCTTCTGAACGGAACATTACATGGCATCTTAGATATGCTCAATAATGTACATGTCTGTGAAGTTTGGTGGCCAGTGGAGGTGTTTAAACTCAGAAGAGTGTTCCTGGAGCCAGTCTGTAGCAGTTCTGGACATGTGGGGTGTTGCATTGTCATGCTGGAATTGCCTAAGTCTGTAGGAATGGACATGAATGGATGCAGGTGATCAGCCAGGATGCGTATGTACATGGTACCTGTCAGTCATACCTAGACGTATCAGGGGTCCCACGTCACACCAACTGCACACGCCCCACACCATTACCTCCTCCAGCTCGAACAGTCCCTGCTGACATGCAGGGTCCATGAATTCATGAGGTTGTCTCCATACCCGTACACTTCCATCCACTCGATAAAATTGGTAACGAGACTCGTCAGACCAGGCAACATGTTTCCGATTATCAACAGTCCAATGTCGCTGGTGACGGGCCCATGCGAGACGTAAAGCTTTGTGTCGTGCACTCGGCAAGGGTACACGAGTGGGCCTTCGGCTTGGAAAGCCCATATCGATGATGTTTCGTTTGAATGGTTCGCACGCTGTCACTTGTTGATTGCCCAGCATTGAAATCGGTAGCAATTTGCGGAATAGTTGCACTTCTATCACGTTGAAAGATTCGCTTCAGTTTTCGTTGGTCCCGTTCTTGCAGGATCTTTCTCCGGCCGCAGCGATGTCGGAGATTTGATGTTTTACCGGATTCCCGATATTCACGGTGCACTCGTGAAATGGTCGTACGGAAAAATCCCCACCTCATTACTACCTCGGAGATGCTGTGTTCCATCTCTCGTGCGCTGACTAAAAATCGTGATAACCTGCCGTTGTAACAGCAGTAGCTGATCTAACTCCTACGCCAGATACCTGTCTTATATTGGCGTTGCAGACCGCAGCACCTTACTCTGAGTGTTTACATATCTCAGTGTTTGCATACACATGCCCATACCAGTTTCTTTGGCTCTTCAGTGTAGATAAATATGTAACACGTCAATCATATAGTTGAAAATATTAATTTAATTTTGTTTGAAAATATTACCTTTGATTCTGACCCACAATATCATTCCAGAGTGCTATGTTGCACCTTACTGAATTAATGTTTGTTCGCATTTCCCTTTATAAACGCTGTAAATGGTGCAATAGAATTGAATAGGAGAAGAATAATGCTAATGGATGATGTAAAAATAGAGAAAGTATGAGATCATCTAAGAATTCACTTGGGACAAAAATGGATGGACGTAGTGTTGCAGATATCTGCCTCTGGTCATATCACCAGGTGATGATGAAATACAATGATACAAAAGTTTCTTTTAAAAAGCTCGTCAACTACTCTGATTAAATTCTGAAAAGATCAAAGTAAAAACTCATTGAAACGCCATTAAGTTTGTCTTTAACTGTTTCGTCTACTTCTATTATTCATATTACTGAAGAAATCAGGTGGCGTCTAAAACCTATTTAATTAGGCGTAAACAAATATATCAGCATCTCCTTTTTATTTCACAACGGTACAACTTTGTTAACGTTGCTGATCGATACGAGAAGTGAAAAAATTATTTTTTTCGAGAAATGTTAAAATATATGTAAGACCTTTGCTGAATCTGGTATTCCTACTGCAAGTAAAATAAATGCTGGCTAGACCGTTCAGGTGCTAATTTAATTTCCACTGAAAGGGAGACCAGTAAAACTGGCATCCTTAGAGGCCACACATAAAGGACACGTAGGGGCAATTAAACGGGCTATAAAACACCAACTCTACGGGGTGGCGGTGGGGAGGAAAGATGTGGCCTGGAATTAGGAACGAGTCATTAGCCTCTCAGACCGGGAACGATAATTTGTTCTCGTATTAAATTAATTACACTGGCTGAGCGGCGCAGTTCGAAAAGGGCTCAGACGCGGCCTTCTAATTTCTCAGCGGCGACAGACAGTTTGTGCGACGTTGTTAAATTAACCTGAAAAAGCCCATTTACGAAAGCTGTCGATGTCTGGAGCACAAACTTGGCTCGCAGACAGATCCGCCCTGTGGGAGTGCACCCGCAGACGAAGACGACGTTAAGTTGACTAGAAGCTTTTCTCGTAAAGTGAGATGGCTGTCTGCTTTTATCTCGTCATATAACTCGTCAACATTATGCACATTTGCGAGCTCCGTAGTGCCGCTGGTGTTCGAATGGGCAAATCGAAAAGGTGTTCTTTATTTTGTTGCTTCTGCGAAAATTAAAAAATTGTGAGGCATTTATTGCTAAAAGTATTTCCGTTCTTATTAACGACAATAAATGATTCCACTTTACTGAGACCTTTTTCTCCTCAAGGTTTTACGCAGAGGAACCAGTGTATTATTAAATTTTAGATGAACTAATTGCGATGGAGCTTACGCCCGGTGGCATTTAGTCATCATGCTAGTTTTGAATTAGGTGAAGTTTTTAATTTCAATTCTTCCACTGTTCGAATTAGTTTGCTCAGTAGAGATGGGCAGGTCCGAGATTTTAAAGGATTCGGGTCCAGATGTACATCCAGCGCTGCGGATCTGCATCCAGGTTCCGTGTCCGCGGACCTGTATGGGTCCGGATCTACAATCGGGCGGGCGGAGTGTACGGCGGAACTGGATGTGTACGGACCTACATCCATTACGTGTCCGGCGGAACTGCATGGGTCCGGATCTACAATCGGGCGGGTGGAGTGTACGGCGGAACTGGATGTGTACGGACCTACATCCAGTAATACATGTCCGGCGGAGCTGTATGGGTCCGAACCTACAATCGAGCGTATGGTGGATACAAATCCGACCAAGGAGAACTGCAGTATGAGTTATATCGTGTTCATCTAAAATTTCTGTGGGCTTCTATAAGAATAAAATGAAATCATTTCTTAATAATGTTTAAATACTACTAAATTTTTTTTTAAAAAAACGAAATCCTTTGTACATTTTTTTTTTTTTTTTACTAAAAATGAAATTATTCAAGACTCAACATTTTGAGAAAATTATTGCCTTTCCACAATATACCAGCTTAAGAAACAGTGTATTATAAATGAACAAAAAATAAAATTGCAAGTATAACTTATTTTAAATTGTGAGCGAGAAATTACGTGAGATTTGTTCTCATATTATGTATAGTGTTTTCCTCTGTATACTTTGTGAAACTGTTTTGATTGAGTGAATAAAACATTGTCGTGAGTGCTAAATCGAGTGCGATACAATGCATTTTAATTAATCAGTAATATTTATGTTTTGCTAGCTACCGTAACGTGTTTTTGGTGCTTTCAAAATCTTTATTTTATTTTGTGCAATTTCAAAAACTTTTAATTTCTTAGCAATTTTATTTACAATTTAGTTTAAAGTATTTTTCAGCAAGATTTAATTCTTAGTAATAATAACCGATTGTTTGAGCAATTGTTAGACGTTCTAGAAACGGCTGGATGTAAGTTTTTTTTTTTTTTCAATGTTGGATTATAAAATATTGCCGTAAAAGCGGTCAGCAGAGTCGCTCGCAATAATGCCACATAATAATATTTATATATACATTACTAGCTGTTACCCGCGACATCGTACGCGTGGATTTAGGATTTGATTGCTAGAATTGGATATACAAAGCTGAAAATTATCTAAGATGTCCCAAACAACACTGAGTCGGCATAATATAACGGGAACGCCATCGATATACCATTCTACCTTCGAACCTGTCTCATGACTAAAACTTATTCATATCGGAAAAGAAGTATCCTATTTCGTTCCTAAATATACAAAGTATTTCCTTGTCACCGGTATACACATATAGTCGTCAAAACGCAAAAAAAGATGGAAACTCACTTTCGCATATACCATATTATTAGTTTAGATCACACAAAAACTAACTGTGGAACCAGTATACCGTAAATAAAAAAACGCTTAGGGCACTATTCTACCGCCAAAGGCTTGCCAGAACATGGTATCCTTACTATAAAATCCTAGGCTTGGCTCACACTATGAAAAACAATTCATAAAAATATATGCAGGCAGTGGGATTTGAACCCAAAGCCATACTGAAGATTACTTTAAAAGCAAGCGCGTTACCACTACGCTATCTTATCGTAGTGGCATAGTATTGCGCATTACAAATACACTTAGATATTATGCATTTAATTTAATTTAATTTAATTGCAATGGAGCACAGGCTCCGGTGGCAATTTCCCTACACAGCTATCTTCCCCCTATCCTGCACCCACCTACATTTGCCCTTTACAAATTTTTTCTTTAAATTCCTTCAAAGTTTTCGGTAAATTATTCATCGTTTCTCTTGGTAACTCATTCCAATCCCTGACACCCTTACCTAAAAAAGAGAATCTTCCTACACCCTTGTGCCTGAAATCGAGTGCCAGCTTGTGGTCATGGTCATCTTTTCCCTTCCATGCACTACTTTTCATACCTACTGCAATATCTTTCCATGCCTCATCACCAGTATATGCCCTGTACACTCCCATGACCCTCCTCATCCTCCTCCTGTCTTGCAATGAATCCCATTCCAGCTCCTTTATCATATCCGTCACTGATTGCATTCTGCGATAATTTCCAGAAACAAATCTAGCAGCCCTTCTTTGCACCCTCTCCAACTCCTGTATTTGATACGTAAAATGAGGGTCCCATACTACACTACCATATTCGAGCAATGGTCTGACCAAAGTTTTGTAACCCAATTCCTTGATTTCTCTCGTACATCCCCTCATAACTCTCTCCAACAAGTGCAGAACTCTGAAACCTTTTCCTACCACCTGTCCTATGTGTCCTGCCCAGTTAAGTTTGTTATCAAAAGTAATTCCAAGATATTTGCATTTCAAGTCTTCAGCAAGCAATTCTTTCCCCACCTTATATTCATAATTAACCTTTTGTTTTTTATTTGTGTATCTAATAAGCTGACTCTTCTTTGCATTTATCTTCATTCCATGTTTACTAACCCAATTAGATATCCTGTCCAGATCACCCTGCAACTGTTTACAATCCTCTATCGTTTTGATTCTTTTATACAGCATTATGTCATCTGCAAACAATCTAATTTCAGATAGTAAACAGGCAACACAATTATTCATTAGAATAATGAATAGCAATGGTCCCAATACGCTACCTTGTGGCACACCCATTTTTACTTCCACTTCTTTTGATACTACATTTCCTACCCTAACTTTCTGTTTTCTACCTTTTAAAAATTCTTCTACCCAGCAAATGACTTTCTTATCCACTCCAATGGTTTTTACCTTATTTACTACCATTTTATGGCTTACTCTGTCAAACGCCTTAGACAGATCTAGTGCTACACTATCAATTTGGCCTCCCTTGTCCATTTCATCTGAAATATCTTGCATATATCCCACCAACTGAGATTCGCATGAATATCCTTGCCTGAAACCATGTTGCCTGCTTGAAAACCAATTACGTTCTTCACATATATTTCTGATTTGTCTTTCACAGTTAGATAGTCTTCATAATTTAATGACAATATGTTCTTATCTATACATAATATAGTATCCCATCTCGATCCTAATGTCAAACGGCATCTCCATGTCAAATTTCATCACGATCGGAATATCCGTTTAGCACAATAAATGTAACAAACAGATATAAAGACAGAGTTACTTTCGCATTTATAATATTAGTATAGATATGTATAATGTTCCTTGGAAACTCTACGAACTGTGTTTCTGCAATAAAGAGATGTTAAAGGTATTATCTAATTTGTCCTTAAGCCATCAGAATTGAGAAAGTTAAAAATTCTAGAGACTTTGTGATTAATTAAACTGAACGTTAAAAGTTTAATAAGACTGCAACGCATTAAAATCACAAGTTAAATTATAAGTCCATTCTTATTTGGCACGTAAAACACTTCTCACCTTACAAGCATGAACCTGACCAATAAGAAAGTACTACCGGGTTTTAGCTACCCATTGACATTTAATAGTTATTGTAATTATCTACTAGTAGTCAGCCATTAAGAAATAGTTTTTCATTTATAATCTTATCTTTAAACAGAACTGTAATCGAATCGTACAGTAAATGACATTAAACTCTTCAGAACGTAGATTTCAAATCGGAACTGTAATGAAAAATTGCGTTCCAGCTCCGCGTTGCAGGTCCGGCCGTGGTTCAACGTCCGGCCACGCGAGAACTGTGGCGCTGTTACAGGTCCGGCTGGAAGCAAATCCGACAAGCGCTGGGATGTACATCCATCCCTAGCGCAAGTGATACGGGTCCGCGGAACTGCATCCATCCGGACCTACCCATCTCTATTGCTCAGTAGATCAATCGATAATTTATTCCAGTACCTCACCCACAAATTAAAATTTCCTACTCAATAAAGCTTGAAACTAAGATCTTGATCTGATCATCTCTTCTCTTCCACTTACTATTCTTGATCCCTTTCCCCAATATCGATCCCCACGCTCTCTTCACCCCTTTTTGTTTTTATTTGACTCCCAACTCAGTCTTATAATTTCCTGAAAATTAACACAAGTGTAGCTGCCCTTTTTTAATGGCCTTCTAACTCCTGTATTTGATACCTATGATGTGGCTTCCACAATATTTATACCCATCCCATGGTCTTCCCAATGTTTTGTATCTCATTTCCCTTATTTTCCTGGTACATTAAACCATTACGTTACAGGTGTCTCCCACCACCATTTCCGTAATGAGTCCTGCTCAAATATGTTTATTACCAAATGGTTAGCCAAGAAATACACACCTTATATATTAACAAGCAATTTCACCCAAGTGTACAATCACACAAGACGTTTATTATTGTGTGTCTGAATAAGCTGGATGTTTGCGACGATTATCGTCATTTCATGTTGACCCACCCAACTAGATGCACTGTACAGATCCCTTTGTAAGCTTTTTACATTCTTTTATCGTTTTTAATCTTGTGATTAAAAACATCGGCGATAGGAAATAACTTCTGACTGTAAACTTGCAACAGAGACATTCATTATAATAGAGAACAACAGTAGTCCCAAAAACTGCCATGTGAAACTCATGTTCTCATTTCAGTAACTATTTTATACCGTATTTGCTAACCAATCTTTTGGCTTCTTACTCCTTCAGAATTTCTGTATTCAGCAATATACTTCCTGATACCCAAATGGTTTTAATCTCATTCACCACCCGTATTTCCACTATACAAAAGTAAATGTGAGTGCATTTGATAGGATGAAGTCAGGTAGGCAAGATATAAAGGGTGTAGTATATAAAACTGTTATGAGACAGCTTGTGGACTAGGTACTGTAATAGTATAAGGGTTAGTGAAAAATTATTGCCAGTGACCGGTGATGCTTATCGGAAAACCACGAAGCACGAAAATTCTATACAAGTTTCAAAATACATTCTCTTAATGTATTTGTGATTAGATCATTAATGATTATAGAATAATTATCGCTTTATGTCACCTTCGGATACTAGACTCATTTCTCAAAGAGTTATGACAAGTATGGAAAAATTCCAAGATTTTAAGTAAAATAATTTTTAACATTGCAGAGTAATTACGTTTATATATTTAGCTATATTCACTTCGGACATCAGTAGATTGTTAGCAGCTGTACGTCACGATGGCGATCGAGGATAATGGATTAGCAGATCGCAGTCAGCTCCGGGAAACTCGCTTCTGACCAGCCAGCGTAAGTAAATAACGTGGTCTCCACTCTTCCTCCATGGGTCCCCAGACTACTGCATTCTGCCGCGAAGCTAACTTAAGTGAATTAGAACGTCCGGAGAGGTGCACCAGTGGTTAGGCCCAAATCACTCCAGGCAAATGCTGGGATGTTTCCTTCAAAAGGCCATGGCCGAATTCCTTCCCATTCCTTGCCCCCATCCTTTCCCGTCTCTAAAGACCTCGCTGTTGAGAGACGTAAAGCAGTTAAAAAAAAAAAAAAAAAACAGTAGTTAGGCTTTCGCTTCAATTGAAATTTGCGCAATGAAACATGTCTGGGAGTTTTCTGCTACTTGTGTCAATACGAAGGTAGGTACTGTCTCGTAAGAATTTGATATCTTTTCCATTACGAAACTATTAGTTAAAATCACTGGTGGCTCTGCGGTTAAGGCGTCTGACTGGAGATCGGAAAGTCCCCTGTTCGAGCTCCAGTCTGGGCTGGGATTTTCAAAAGTCTTTAACCCAACCTTTTGCATAGAACGATTCGGATTCCACGTTAAGCCGTAAGGCCTCTATACACGGTAGGTTTACTAGATTTATTAGTCGATTGGCAGCCGAACAATCTTTCGGGATCTCCGGCCAACAATGTCATACGACTAAAACTTGGCTTGATTAGTAGAGTGATATCTGAGCTTATGCGTAAAGTAGCAGGACTTTTGCAGTTTGACTGAGCTGAACTAGAGGAAGTCAACTAGTTTGAGTTCAAATCAAACTCACTTTTCTTCCACCGAGCGTAGTGGGTGAACGGTTAACGTTCGGGCCTCGCATTCGGGAGGACGCGGATTCGAATCCCCGTCTGGGCATCCAGATTTCGGTTTTCTATGGTTTCCCCAAATCACTCCAGGGGAATTTCGGGATACTTCGTTAAAAAGGCCATGGCCGAATTCCTTCCCGTTCCTTGTCCCCCATCCCATCCCGTCTCTAATGACCACGCTGTCGACGAGGCGTAAAGCCCAAGCAAAAAAAAAAAAAGATTTTTTTTCTGTCGATCTGATTAAGGTTTTTAGGTAACTGCTAGGACGGTCGCTTTTTTTACGGCTAGAAAAATATACATTACCACTGAAACAATATGTTGTAGTGGGTGCCATGGTGGGCAAACTACGTTATAGTTATCTTTCATACCTTTATGATTAATAAAGGGGATTTTTAATTTTTATTAAGGAGTGAAAATTTATTAATGTTGCAAGAATCTCGATGTTAGTTGGAATATAGGAAAATTGTCGCAATATGACATTTATTTCTTATCATTGGCGATTACAAGTCTGAGCGAATTTACCGTTAACATTAACACAAATTGGCAAAATCAAAAAGCAACGCTCAGAGCTACAATTAGCGGTCATGAGCAAGCAAACAATTGTATATTTACTTTTAAATCCATCTCAGAATTAATATGCAAGAAACAATGATATTTGTAAACAATGAAAAATACAAGTTATGACGACCTCAGACTTGACTTTACAGTTAAAGGAAAATCATGGGCGCCACGAATGAACCATATATCATTCGAAAATAAGTGATTCTGGCAAATTACGCCGCTAGCTCAGGAGTTTTTTCAATTAAAAAAGTCAAAACATGGATCTATCCTCTCAAAGTCGCTTAAGGGTTCAGTTTCACGGAATGCACAATCAGATGGTTTGGTCGTAATAAGTTACCATTGTAGGTCTGCGTCTGATGTCTGCGGTGTTCGGAGATGACCCACGGTAAGTGAGACTTGTCTCACAAGGCGGCTACAGGCACGTCCGGTCTGGTAATGCACATCTTCGCAGTGGAATCCCTTGGATAGATCAGGGGTGCAATACACACGGGAATCGGCTACACGGGTGGCAGGGGCCGTGTGGAGTGCATTGGGGGGTTTTTCAGGCTGAGGGTGGATGACCCTGAGGAGGAAATTCAGTTGCGGACAGCCAAGATAAATTCAGAACCGCGTGTTAGGGTTAGTTTAAAAGAATCCCGAACATTAAAAGTTCTAGTAGTTAACTGCAGAAGTGTTTGTAATAAACAGCCTGAACTCGAAAACGTTATTCGTAGTACAGATGCTGATATCGTAATAGGCACAGAAAGTTGGTTAAAACCGGATATAAGTTCCGGCGAAATTTTTAATAGTAACATGAACATTTTCCGTAAGGATAGGTTGCATTCCCAAGGAGGTGGTGTATTTATAGCTGTTAGTAAGTACCTCCCATGTAGCGAAATAGATGTCCATACTGTCTGCGAAATCATATGGATCAAGCTCAACGTAGCTAGGACAAAACTTGTGATAGGCTCGTTCTATCGTCCACCCGATGCAAGCGTGAATATTGCCGAGGCCTTGAGAAATAATGTAAATAATATAGCACGGCAATTTCCGGATCATACAATAATGCTAGGAGGTGACTTTAACTTGCCAGATATCGACTGGACTAATTACGTTCACGTTACTGGGGGCAGGGATAAAGCAGCTTGCGAAATCATTCTAGACCTATTCTCAGATCACCATCTTGAACAGCTCGTAACTGAACCAACGCGATGCTTCAACGGTAACGAAAATATTTTAGATATAGTTGTTACAAATAGGCCCGAACTATTCGCGGATATTTCAACCACCGCAGGAATAAGTGATCACAAAGCTGTAATTGCTACAGTAAAACTAACAACCACGCGCAGAAAGAGAAAAGAGAGGATCGTTTACAGATTCGAAAAGGCTTCAAAAGAGTGTTTTAGAGCGTATTTGAGGCATAATTACCACACCTTCTCAGTAGCAGGAGGCACCGTTGAAGAGAGGTGGCATCGATTCCTACATATACTCGGGGAAGGTATGAACTTGCATATACCGAAACGGACAATCAGGGAAGAGAACGATCCCCCATGGTACACATGGGAGGTTAAAAGGTTACTCAAGAAGCAAAGGAAGATACATGCACGATCAAAAAGGACGATGCATCGGACTGATTTAGATAAGTTAGAGGAGATAAGGGGACGTGTTAAGAATGCGATGCGTGAGGCATTTAATAACTTTCGTGAAAATTCTCTCTCTAAGAGCCTCACTGAAAACCCTAAGAAATTTTGGTCGTATGTAAAAAAAGTTAGTTGTAGTGGGAACAATAAGCCAGTTCTAATAAAAGACGGACGGGAGGTTGAAGACAGCCGCGGCAAGGCTACCTTATTTAACACCGAATTCAAAAATTCATTCACGCAAGAAAACATGGAGAACATCCCCACTTTACCACATCGTGTGGAATTAGAGATGGATCCGATAGAAATTGATAGCGTAGGAATTGTAAAGCAATTAAAACTCCTGAAGTGGGGTAAAGCGCCGGGTCCCGATGGTATACCGGTAAGAGTATTTTCTGAATACGCGGAGGATATTGAACCATTTCTGTCAGATATATTCCGTAAATCACTAGAAGAGAGAAAAGTACCTTCTAGCTGGAAAATAGCCCAGGTAATTCCCGTTTTTAAGAAAGGAGATCGGTGTGATCCTAGGAATTATCGACCCATATCTCTAACATCGGTCTGCAGCAGAATTCTGGAACATGTCATATGCTCGAACATAATGAAGTTTCTAGATGAGAACAAGTTACTTACACCATGTCAACACGGATTTCGGAAGAAGAGATCGTGTGAAACACAATTGGCCCTATTTTCCCATGACATAATGAAAGTTATCGATGCAGGTTCGCAAGTTGATGCGGTTTTTTTTTGGATTTTCAGAAAGCTTTTGATTCTGTGCCACACAACCGACTTTTAGCGAAGATTCGAGCTTACGGTATTTCGGCTCAGATTTGCGAGTGGATACGTGATTTTCTAACTGGTCGATCTAACTGTCGTTGTTGACGGGGAAGCCTCTTCTAAGATAAATGTTACTTCGGGCGTTCCTCAAGGAAGTGTAATAGGTCCACTTCTTTTCTTAATATTTATAAACGATCTAGGTGACAACGTCAAATGCTGGTTGCGATTGTTTGCCGACGATGCGGTTATCTATAGGGAAATAAGGTGCTCCGACGATTGCTTAGAAATTCAGCGTGATTTGGATGCTATTTTCGATTGGTGCCGTAAATGGCAGCTTACACTTAATTGCAAAAAGTGCAAGGCAATGCGGATAAGTAACAAGAAGAATCAGGTTGTTCACGAGTACAAAATAAACAATTCACCTGCTGACACGGTTGATTCCGTGAAGTATCTGGGGGTGATAGTACAAAGCAACATGAAATGGGACATGCACATAACTTCCGTCGTAGGCAAGGCAAATTCTAAATTACGATTCATAGGTCGTATTTTGAGGAATTGTAATGCTCAGACAAAGGAGATAGCGTATAAAACACTAGTGCGTCCGCATCTGGATTACTGTTGTGGGGTTTGGGATCCGTATCGCAAGGTTCTGATTGACTTAGTTGAGAGGGTGCAGAGGAGAGCCGCTAGATTCGTGACTTGTTGTTACAGCCCTTATGAAAGCGTCACAGAATTGATACATAGATTGGGCTGGGATAGTTTGGAAGACAGACGACGTAGCTTGCGTTCGAATTTATTGGAGAATATGCGAAAAAATTTAAATTTCGAGTGCAATGAAATACTTCTTCCGCCAACCTATTTAGGTCGCAATGACCGGAGGGATAAGATTAGAGAAATAAGATGCCGTACTGATACTTATATGTATTCCTTCTTTCCTCGCACTATTCGGGATTGGAATGGGCGGGTTTAGGATTGGTGCTTAGCACCCTCTGCCACCCACAATGTTTGTGATTTGCAGAGTATGGATGTAGATGTAGATACTGGCAGTGTCGCCGTGATAAGCCTGCTCCAGCAAGCCGGCAGCGTGAGTTTTGAGACATCAGGAGTCGGACAGCAGCAGTTTGCGAGAGAAGCCAACTTTTCGAGTCCACCACAGACTAGACTCGCATAGCATAGAATGGAGAATTCATCTCGTCGCTCTTCTCTCTCTGCGAGGAAAACTTCTGGCTCCGCCCCTTGCAGTCTCGAAGATCACATTTTACAGAAAATTCCCAGGATTTTAAGTTATATGCTCATTTGGATTGGATCTTCAGGTTGGCACCTAATGTCACGTGATATCCCCGATATCTTATTTGCCCCGCGTATCTCACAGAGGTCAGACATATTCGGCTAAGTTCGGCGACGATTCTGTGTTCGGGCGGCAGGCATTTCCCGTCAGGTGAGTGACCTTGTTGACCGCCCATCCCCAGGGAGCAGAATGTGTCGTCCGGCAAAACCCTAAATCCGCGACTTCCTGTCGCCATGGTTCGGGAAGACCACGATTAGCTTCAAGCCTACACAGCTCAATAATTCTTTAATATTCGCTTTAACAAGATACAATGAATGTTCACCATTGCATTACAGTCCTCACTTGGAATCTTGCGTACTTTAGGAAGTTACAAAAAAAAATAATCTAATTAGGTGGTGGCCCAAGATTTATGTAAGTTACTCTAACATAATGATTTATAAAATAAAAAATGCACATTAGAACGTGGCGACAGCGCGTCACGTTACAATGTTCAACGTAGCAAAGATCGATTTAATACCATTATCTGTGGAAATCAAATCAAGAACAAGGAAAAGATAAGGAAGAACTACCGGTAGATGCAATAGCTTCACAATTTTCTGTCCTGAAGTGCATAAATATTTCTGTTAGCTAATTTCTTACGAAAAACTACTGTTTCAGGTAGGAATTATTAATATTTATCTGAATAAAATATTGTCACGAAAATAACAATCATAGTATTATGTCACCAATTGTAGCATAGTTCACATTCAAAGATTATTTACATATTGTTAATAGTTTGCTGACTTTGGGTGGGCGAGCGTTAATGCTCAAGTCTTGCATTCGGCAGAACCTGGGTTCAAATCCCCAGATTTCAACTTACCTCGGTTGCCCAAAATCACTCCAGTATAATGCCGGGATGATTCCTTCAAAAAATGCTATGACCAAAATTCTACCTGTTCTTTGCCCCCAAATCTTTCTCGCCTCTGAAGACCTGAGCTGCAAAAGCCTTAGATAGTCATTAGACTGGCATCGGATAGTGGTGTAAGCTCGATTCAGGCTTTGAACAATATTCTGCATATCGTTGTTTAAGAAAAAACAAACCTCAGAATGGACCTGATAGATTAAGTTCTTCAATGTAGTGCCATATATATACACTTCTGTTTAAGAACAATGCAGCACCAATTTGGAGCCATGTGATTAAAATGAAAGTTTTTCATCAGATTAGGAGCATGACAATATACAAATGATTGGAATTATAAATGTGTAAATTCACTTTGACTCTGAGAATTTAGTACGACATAAAGTCACCACGTGATGGAATCAGAACCTCTAGACGCCGTGACATGGAATCAAAGCGTTCTGGAATATGCCGCTGGGAAACGTAGTACCACTCGGTTAGCAGGAGCGTCCAGTGGTCGCAGGAGGACCAGAGAGAACAAGTTGTCAACCGACCATATCCTAGACATGTAAGCCGACATGCCGGGTGAACGTGCAGGCCAAGGAAGCAGTGGTATCCGTTGTTCTTAGAAGAAAACTGGCACATTGCTCACCACTTGCGGTCGGGCTGAAATATGGCCTGTGCAGCTGCCTATAGGAGGGGTAGTGCCTCGGGTTCTAAAAACTTCCTGCTGTAGCAGTCCTCCTAAATGGTTACGGTAAACCGTCTGAAACTCTCATCGTGTTCTATTGTCCAATGTGCGTAAATGTTAATTATATTAATGAAACTATTTTTTAAAAAAGAAATGGACATTCGGTGCCTCTCAGCCAAAAACTGCGTTTCTTCTTATTTTCCTCCGTTGCATTAGACTCTTACCGTGTTATTGATGGACACAACAATTAATAAAATCTACACATGCCCCTCGGCCGGACTCGATCAGGCGACCCCTGCAGCGAGTTGCTAGCCCTGAGCTATCGGGGGTCAGCTAAACTATTACTTATGCCACAAGGGATTCGATGTTTTAGTAAAAGGGGAAAGGGGGGTTGGAATTAGAAGAAAGAGAGAAAATTCATTTGATTATAAAAATATAACTTTTCATTATTGGAGGTACTTTAAAAATTATAATTCAGGTATGGGATATTGTGAACTCAGTCGTTTACGGATTGGAAACCGCTTTATGGTTCATTGCGAGTGATTAGCGTCTTTTACATTAATCTCGGAGATGTCGGCTCTCAGTTGGATGTGTCGCTAAGGTGGAGGCAGATCAGGCCTCTTGACGCGCGATGAGCCATGGGAAACGTGTTGTTTGTCCCCTTGTTAATGAGCCAGACGAGATTGATCGTATCAGTTTGATGACGGAACTGGCCGCGTGTCGGGTCGCGTCATCAGAATCATCACGAAGGATAAGATCAGACATGAAGCGAATAACTATTTGTTTTAAAAGTACCTGTCGTTGATAACATAAGACAACTTAGACTTCTGTGGTATGGACATGTAATCAGATTTTTTTAATTTTATTTATTTGGCGTTTGGTCTGAGACCATTTAGCTAGTATTCTACATTAACGTTTGTTTGTTGTTTTCTTTTTACAGAGTATTTGAGGCTTCAAATCTTCAGTTCGTTGTAGGAAGCGAACTATTGCCTTGTAGATCTGCACATTTCTTGACTGTAGAATGATGGTAACGCTTGCTGGGAATTTGACGGAAAGCTGTTCTAGGCGCCTGTAGAATCGCTTGCGTTGTGACTGAAACCGTGAGCAGGAGAGTATGATGCGATTGAGGTCGGAGATCTCTTGGTCGAAGGTGCATATAGGTGTTTCTATACTATGGAGGCGGCATAAGTGGTGTGCATAACGACCGTGTCCTAGTCTCATTCTAATAACGGTTGTTACCTGTCTTCTTGCTATATTGTGCTCTGCAAACCACGGTGTCTTCGGTATTGTAGGTTGTACTGCTGTATAGTGTTTTCCTCTTAGTAGCTGCGTCCGGGACCAGTCTTCATTCCAACTGAGGTATGCCTTCCTAGAGACTAGTGGGATGAAATACCTCCAAGGTAGCTGGATGCCTGCAAAGTGCCCTTAGTTGATGCTCTGTTTCACTAGTTGGTTGACGATTTCACTGTGCAGTATTCCTATATGACCTTTGATCCAGCGAAAGTGTACTTGTATACCATCTGAAAAAGCTTCTGAAACTAATCTTATTATTTCATAAAGGTATTGGTGCGTTTTGTTACTCCATACTGGGTTCTGTAATTTCTGGAGTATTAAGATTCTTGGAAAGTGCTTGTCTAGTCCGTACTTGATGGCTGCACACATGGCTATAGTTTCCGCTGTGTGAATTGACGTCTCTGCAGGTAGTAATGTTTGTGCGTACTCGTTAGTATGTGGGCAATAATAAGCATATCCTGCACCTTCTGTAGTTATAGAGCCGTCACTGTAAATATGAATGTAGTTGGGCCAAGTTTTGTACGTAATCACTAATCAGATTAGATGACACAAGAAACATAAACAAATACTTCCGCAGGGAAATGATAAGGACAATGCCGACAGGAAGGTCAACGAAAAATGATATCAGATATGGAGAAAATAGACGTGATTTAGAATAATTTACTGTAACAAAAGATCTGTATCAAGAGGAAGAACAGTGTTCTTAATTCGATAAACAGAATTTGTAAATGATAACGGGAATTCGAACAAGGAACCTTTCGATCTCGACCTGACCATTCAACCAACACTCAGCTCATCCCAATGTATATTGTTGTTTAATTACTTATAATTGACTGCACAGTTCACGGAAAGCTTCATAAACGAGAACTCTACTTGGAGCTGAATTCCACCGATGGATTGCTTTTTCGTGTTTCACTCATATTATTTTGAAATATTGTTTTCATCCTGGTATTACACTATAGGCATCTGTTCGTATTTTCTCCTGAATATATGCAGTGCTTGAAAAGACTTCCACAAAATATCATCTAATGGCTATAAATAGTTGGAAAGAATAAAGCAAAAAGAGTCAAAGCAAGGTTTTGCGAATTAAAGTAAAAGTGTTTGCCAGTGTAAGACTTCATTTTGGAGAGGAATTATGAAAGAAACAGACGAGACGTTTTTCGACGCGGGAATGTTTTAACTAGGCTGGCAGCCGAGAAACTGGATACTTTCTTTGTAAACCTTTGCATCATAAAAGAAAAATATGCAACTTCTTTGAAAACGATGGAATGAATTTTACTGTAAGTCTTCTGCTCGTAAAGTATATAACGACGTGTCTGAGGAAATTTGAACTGGTTAGGCGTTATGGCTTTAAAGCTTTAATTTATGTTTAAGGAATGTTTTATACTTCAAGGATTACATAAATGTTTTAAAGGCGTTAAATAAAATTCTGCGTAACTCCCTGTGTGTCTGTGTAGATTATAAAAACTAAAACGTAATTTTTAGTCAGACGACTAAAAAAATGAATTTTTTGTTTGCGTGGAATGAATGTGAAATACCGCCTAAAAGCCATGTTTAGACAAGGACGTTGTCTGAGCCTGCGGGAGCAACGACTGAAGTCTAAAATTCACATAAACCTAATTATTTGTTTTAAATCTACAGTCTCGGAAACCGGCGTGTAAATTCGTCTTCCTGTTAGCGGTAGGTGTTACATGTTACTGCGATACTTTGAAGATTTGTGGCGGGATTTTAAAGCGGTAGACTATTCTTCGAGAAATCTCATTGCTGGTGTTCTGTATTAGTTTAGTTGTTGTATTGTTTAAAAATTTCGCTACTATCTAAATTTATTTTTACCTCTAATTATTGTAGGCTGCATTCTTAATTGTTCGTTGTTCTTTATAGTGGCAAGTACATTGACTAAGATCGAAAAACAATTGTATACATGGAGATAATTTTTGAAGGCCATTTATTGACAGTTACCATTTATTATTACCCTGATAGAATATTATACATTTAATGAAAACTCCATGTCGCAATTAGGTCTCATCGATGGCACGTACTTACAATTTCAATCATCGTGTTTACACTTGCAACAAAAATGAAGTTCAAATCAAATATTAACCGACTTAACACTGAGTTGACAATCATAGACTATTCTCTACTAAATTCTAAACTTCAAAGAAAATTAAAAGTTGTTTGATGCAAATAGAAATACTCAGGACGGTGCTTTTTATTGCGGCCACTTCTTTTCTAAAATCATATGATGAACCTCGCTCCAATTAGTAAGGAATTCTAAACTTGGTGTGGCTAGTGAAAATCTTTCCCTACTGCTTGATTAAGTTTATTATAGGAGACGTACCTCACTACTCGAACTACAACTTTGTAGTTAATGATTTCAAACAGCGATTGACCCGGTCTGGTTCTGTAAAATGCTCCCCTTCGCTCACCCAACCTTCTCGCAAGCTATCATTGGAGATCGAAATTTGTACTGAAAAATTGTTTAGTTTGCACCACTGATGGGACTTATTCACACTTGGAATTGTTGGTCGTATTGAAAACATTTGTACAGTCGGGGACATAATTCGCGAGACCCCTCGCCTTTCGGTTATGCTTCGTTGTAGACACGACTGCCTCATGGGACAGCATAACTGGTAGGTGGTACACTAAATTCATGATAAAATAGACCTCTCATGCCCAGCGCTTTACCCAAGACTAAAAAAAATGAGCTCGTTCGCGAGAGACTAGCAAACGCTCAGATCCAAAGTTCGGAGTTCTACAGTTAAAATAAACACGAGTATCACTATTTTAATCATAATAACTATTAAATTAATTAAATCGATTGAAATAGAGGAATGATACCGCTTTTTTAGAAATTTTGATAGCCACTCAGTATTTTTTTTAATAAACAGTTGACAATTCGCTAGCAAACGAAATTACATGATTAATACTAAAACGAATCGCAAAATTAATCACGGATAAAAATTTGTAAAACTAATAACAGAGTTTGAATGGACTTAGTCACACGTTCTAGCACTGCAGCGTTATCGAACTGTGTGTGACAAGCGTAAGTAGAAAGTGTATTTACGAAAGTACTCAAATGGTGAACTAAATCACGAAATATAAATTATGTAGTTATTTCCACATACTTCAGTAGTTCGGAATAAGAATACCTTAATTTTGTTTTCACCATAACATTTTTAGAAGGTAAGTTTAGCTTGATCGCAGTAGTTACAGTTTCAGTGGTAATAATAATAATTAATAACAGTAAATCCGTCGACAATGTATATAAGCGGTTTCAGGTTTTAAAGCTGAAAAAATGGAAGTGGGAAATCTTCCATGCCTTCCTTTGTTTCGCCCTAGCCCTGATAGTTCTTGCCTTCCAAACCAGATAGGTTATGGTAAACAATTTTGCCTGGCATTCGGCAGAACGCGGATTCAAGCCCCGTAGGACATCCAATTTCAGTTTGGCATGGTTTCCGTAAATCTCTCCAGCTGAACACCGAAAATGTTGCTTCAAAAAGCCGTGGCTGAAATGAATTCCAGATTCTACTTTCCAATACTCTCAGGATTCAAATCACATTGGCGTCGAAAGATAAG
Source organism: Vandiemenella viatica (assembly GCA_031002005.1). NCBI lineage: Eukaryota > Metazoa > Arthropoda > Insecta > Orthoptera > Morabidae > Vandiemenella > Vandiemenella viatica. Next base: position 57,040,299 of record JARYHS010009186.1, read on the forward strand.
AAGAAGCATAACTCAATGTGGTGGGTTATTGCTAACACTGTGAGGTGGCTTCCGGGAGGACGTGGGTTTGAATCCCCGTCCGGTCATTCAGATTTGGGTTTTCGATGGCTTCCCCAAAATCACTCCAGGCGAATGCCTGGGTGATATCGTCAAAAAATACCACGGCCGAATTACTTCCCGCTGCTTACCCCCGAATTCTTACCGGATCTAACCACCCCGACGTCGAAAAGGCATAAAGCCAAAAGCAAAACAAAAAAGATACTAAGCTAAAAATGTCGCCAAATTACTGTCAGTTACCAAGCTTAAAGACAAAAGCTACTGATACTCCTCAAAATCATGCTTCACATGAAATGTTTTGCAGTTACGAGACCATAGAAAGAGAAAGGATGAAAGTGTTGTAACTCATCGCTATATTCATAATTATGTATTCGTCATTAAAATTATTTTAGAAAATTACTCTTTCTGCATTTCTACTTCAAAATGCTCTCAAAGCATCTTGAAAATGTCCTATGACGTACTATTTGCATGATGGTATTAATTCAATAATATTGTGTATTGACCGTGCATTAAAAAAAAATAATAATAAAAAAAAAATAAAACCTTCAAGCATATCTTACGGGAAATTGAACTGCTTTGATCTTTAGATTTAAATATTTTGGTCTGTTCTCTGCTAAAAGAATGTGGAAACGTGATTGCAATCACGATGGCTAACACAGATGATAAATCCAAGGTGCTTCAGCTACTTCCGGGAGCGATTTTCCTCAACTTTATTTACCTGCTCTGTGTTTATCCCTGAACGTTGTATCTGACACAGCTCAAGAGAGGAAATTATCATAGGAGAACGGAAAATATATACGTTACGAACGACCGAAAATCACATGCCTGATAATTTCCTTGTCCTGTGGGCCTCCGGAATTGTCAGCCGTGTTAGCAAACCGTGACCGCAGACATGTTCACAAATTCCTTCACTAGAGTCCCGACCAAGACACTCAAGCTAGCCCTAGCGGTATAGGGGTTAGAATGCTATCATCGCATTTTAAGGGTCGCCGATTTGAGTCCGTCCTCCCACATCGGTAGTTTTAAATGAGTCTAGGGTTCATATTGTGTTGGCTTCTCTATAGTGTGCCACATTTTCTGTGCAAAACCTGACACAATAGTCAGAAAAATACAAACTGAATCAGGCTGAATGGTCACAGAAAACGAAGGTCGCTAAGTATTCAAATCAACAGATGGAGGCAGATCAATTTCCCAAAACGTGCACTTCCAGTTTTTAAGAAGTAGCTCCATTATTACGGAATATTAATTAATTCATTTGATAGTAATATAGTACGAGTAGAACATTTACAAGGTGCAATGACAGAACTGACAGTATAATGAAGTCGAGGAATAATTGCCGAAATTTGTATTAACTAATATATATTAGTTCAACGTTATTTTTCAACACTTTCACTGGTCCTATAAATATGATAACGTAACTTTAATAATGTTTTATATGAAGAACATTTGTTTCTGTTATTTTCGGCAAATGGCTTTCGCTGTGTTTATAGATGCTCGTGATTCGAAAAAAGACGTATTTCGAGTACAGATGATGATATTCACACACACACACACCTTATTTGAGCTAACTCTACTGAACAAGTATTCTTCGCTTCCTCAGAGCCACTGGTAAATAAACACTTCCTCGAAACGTTTGTTACATTGGTTACTTCCTCCTTGCCTCTGACCTGCAATTTCCTCGAGTGAATTCTTCTTATATAATAACCACATGTAGTGTTAAAGATGTCACGTCCTACAAACTCAACTGAAATTAAATACTCCTCCGTGTGTACTAAAGAACTTCACTATAGTCCGCCTACTTTCCAATTTTTTTATCTTATTATCCTTAAACTCTTATTAGCACTCAGCCATGTTGCTAGCTGGCACCAAATAAAACATATTTTTTGGCAAGCGGGGTGGATCTGTGAGAGACTTTTGAAGGCGGCTTTTGCCTTTTGGTTCAATAACATTGTCTTAAATATTTAATGGCATTCCCGCGATAGCCATTCATCATTCTGTGAACTGACGTATTTCCCAATGTTTTTTGCTCATACGAGTGAAAGACTACACAAGACATACAAAACACTTACTTTAACTCCCATGCCCCAGGCCGGAATCGCACCAGTGACCGACAGTTCGGGTAAAGCTCCAGGACATGGATTCAAATCTTCGTCCATCCATCCGGATTTCGATCTTGCCTGATTAATGGAAATCATCCCGTGAGTGTCGAGATGGTTCCGTAAAAATCCCATGGCTGAGTTCCTTCCCGATCGATTTCCCCAGTCCTTTTTCCCCCTCTAATGATTTCGACATCGACCAGACCTATGGAAAAAACACGATACTGGCGACTCTTCACATGTGGAGGAAGCACTTGAGTCAATCCGCTACCGTAGTCGACGGTTGAATGAGATAAATCCAACAAGGAGTAGGTGCAAAACGCACCTCAGAGATGTAATATTTTTATTTGAGAATTTTTAGTGATGAAATCGTGATGTCAAGTGCTTTTGTTTTAATCCAAATTGATATTGGCAACATTTTTTTATATATTTTTTTAAGTTTTAATTTTTTTCCTTTTGGCAATACAACATATACATCGAGGTAATCTGAAGCAAGAAAGGACTGGGGAAAAAAACGGGGATGAATTCGGCCAAGGTCTTTTGACGGCACCTTCCAGGCGTTGGCAAGCATTTAATGCAACAGTGAAAATAAGTAAAGAAAACAACAGCTTAAACGTTAAATTAATTCAGAACCATAATTTTTAAAATTGTGATACTTATGTTACAGACACTAATATTAGAATTAAAACTGGAGTAAAAAATTACTATCTTATCGGGCTGAATGGTACGCTTGACTTATAAACTTCTGTGTAGTATTTTATATAGGAGGCTAAAAAGAAATGAATAAGAGGATAAAAAAATGCTTCCACAGAGTCTCGTGCCAGCTCCCACGCCTTATTTTACTACTCTGTCGGTTTTCCTACTACGCCATCACCGAAGAACGGTTGGATATTCCTTCTTCGATTGAGACTTGTACTCTGCCCAGATATCTTTGGTGACGGGGAGAGGAGGAAGGGAAAAATGATGTTTGGAAACGGATCAGGATGTAATACAGGGATAAGATCGCTGAATGCCGGAAAAGAGGTGTAGCAGAATAGTTATGGAGAAGTAAAAAATTACACTGAGTTAGCTTTCAGTGTCTTGTCTAGCCTCGCTCCTCATCGATAACAACACGGATTTTACTGTGCGTGGAAAAAAATGAGGCGTGACATAAACCATGATTTTCGGCCAGTTCTTTCCATGCGTCATAAATGCCACCCGGTCGTCGGCACATTCCCCTTTTCTTTTATAATTCTGACCATTTCTGCCCAAATATTTTCTGTGTTGCAGCGCCCTTGGGTGGTCAATCAATTTGCAGCATTTCGGAGTGTTCGAGGAATCCCCTCTGATCTAGACGGGACTGGTGGACTGATGACCAGTCATGCTGGAACATGATATCCCCTTCCGGAAATCTCTGCCTCACAGATGGCAACATCACGTTCTCCAGAAATAGATATATAGGCTGCGGAATTAAGACGGCCGTCCACCTCCCACAGCACACCGCAAACTGCAGCAGAAATCCACGCCCATACGGTAACAGAAGCACTTCCACTTCTGCGGCTGTGGTGAATGTAGCGTTGGTCAAATCCTGCTTCACGTGAGCGGTACACCATCACATTACCCGCAGATCCCTTCGTAAACACCTTCTCATCACTGAACACGACATGTCTCCATTAATTAGGACACCTGGCAGCATTATCAGATGCGAAGATTAGGCCACTCCTTAATCGCATCACGTCTGGCTTGCAAACCTTTTTCTCGTAAGCTCCTTGTGGTTGTTTTAGTGCTTATGTCGAGCCTTAAGTTATTCCACAACTGCCATGCACTTAGAAACAGGGAGTTACGGCAAAGTCTAACAGTTTTTCGATCCTGGTCAGTTGTTGTTTTTCGTCGAGCAGCTGTCTGTGTTGGGCCGCTCTGAGACATTTCTTTCGTCTTCATATCTCCGTATCCACCTTGCCACGGCGGATTTGTGCATCCCCAAGGTTGTAGCTACTGAACTGTTTGAATGCCCTTCTTCCTCCTATCAGCGTCACTTCAGCGATTCATTTTCGTTGTTGCAACGGAACACACTGTGGCAGATTGTAGTTTGAAAACAAGTGGCGCAGAGGACGAGGAAGTCTTCTGACGCAAACGATGCCTGTTTCCTTGTATTACGACTTCGCGAATCGTTTGTCATAGTACCCAGGACAGAATTGCATCTTCATTCATTAGTCTTGACGAATAAATACGCAATTGAAATTTAGGAACTATTCAATTTTTTCCGACATGAATACTGCTAATTTGGGATTTTTACATAGTGATAATGGCACATTATTTCATACTGATTTGTGAATAGATGTTAAACACTAGGTGACGTGATGCGATGCAAATTCATATAGCAAGAATTGACTATGAACCCTAAACCCACCTAGCAACTCAGAATGTTTTTGAGTTATACAAATTAAATCCTTCAGAAGTCGATGAAAAAGATTTTATGAATGAAACATCTGCTCTTCGTGTAGCATCACATATTTGTGAATACGGCATTTCGAATTCAAAGGATCATATTTGCTCTATATTTCAATTGTAACTTTTGCGGTTATGTTAGTGCCAATCGATGGTAGTGAGGAATTTATATTTCTCCTCTGAAAACCACACATTCGTTCTTGTGTTACTTGCCTCTGTTTTGTGCTTAAGGCTTTCGCCTCGTTTACATCTAGGTCATTAGAGATGGGAGTGGATTGGAGACAAAAACGGGAAGGAATTCGGCCATTGCCTTTGAATGAACCCTCCCAGCGTTCGTCTCGACTGATTTTGTGAAACCATGGAAAACTGAAATCGGGATACCCGAATAGGGAATTGAGCCTGCTTCATAATTATTCTCACAATGAAGCCTACCGTGAAAGTTTATACTAGGAAAGACAGCAATGAGAAAAGATTTATATTAGCTAGTCAAACAATTAGCGATGTTCGCTAACTTCACATGCAGCTGAAATTTCTAAATCCTTTTGTGTGTTTATTGGAGGAAATATGTGATTTTTCCTTAATGTCGAGTATTATGGATTCATAAAAGGTTAATCATACTTATCTGAAAACTAACATCTACGTGCCTGTGGTTGCTATGTGGAACATCTGACTAAACGTAATTCTGAAATCTGTAGTGGATCGAACATTTCCGCGTCTTAGAAAACAACTATGACAAGATTACTTTATGTTATTGTTCAGAAAACGGTCGTTCGTAACGTATATATTTTCCGTTCTCCTATGATAATTTCCTCTCTTGAGCTGTGTCAGATACAACGTTCAGGGATAAACACAGAGCAGGTAAATAAAGTTGAGGAAAATCGCTCCCGGAAGTAGCTGAAGCACCTTGGATTTATCATCTGTGTTAGCCATCGTGATTGCAATCACGTTTCCACATTCTTTTAGCAGAGAACAGACCAAAATATTTAAATCTAAAGATCAAAGCAGTTCAATTTCCCGTAAGATATGCTTGAAGGTTTTTTTTTTTTTTTATTATTATTTTTTTTTAATGCACGGTCAATACACAATATTATTGAATTAATACCATCATGCAAATAGTACGTCATAGGACATTTTCAAGATGCTTTGAGAGCATTTTGAAGTAGAAATGCAGAAAGAGTAATTTTCTAAAATAATTTTAATGACGAATACATAATTATGAATATAGCGATGAGTTACAACACTTTCATCCTTTCTCTTTCTATGGTCTCGTAACTGCAAAACATTTCATGTGAAGCATGATTTTGAGGAGTATCAGTAGCTTTTGTCTTTAAGCTTGGTAACTGACAGTAATTTGGCGACATTTTTAAGCTTTGTATCTTTTTTGTTTTGCTTTTGGTTTTATGCCTTTTCGACGTCGGGGTGGTTAGATCCGGTAAGGATTCGGGGGTAAGCAGCGGGAAGTAATTCGGCCGTGGTATTTTTTGACGATATCACCCAGGCATTCGCCTGGAGTGATTTTGGGGAAGCTATCGAAAACCCAAATCTGAATGACCGGACGGGGATTCAAACCCACGTCCTCCCGGAGGCCACCTCATAGTGTTAGCAATAACCCACCACATTGAGTTATACTTCTTCTTATCTTTCGACGCCAATGTGATTTGAATCCTGAGAGTATTGGAAAGTAGAATCTGGAATTCATTTCAGCCACGGCTTTTTGAAGCAACTTTTTCGGTGTTCAGCTGGAGAGATTTACGGAAACCATGCCAAACTGAAATTGGATGTCCTACGGGGCTTGAATCCGCGTTCTGCCGAATGCCAGGCAAAATTGTTTACCATAACCTATCTGGTTTGGAAGGCAAGAACTATCAGGGCTAGGGCGAAACAAAGGAAGGCATGGAAGATTTCCCACTTCCATTTTTTCAGCTTTAAAACCTGAAACCGCTTATATACATTGTCGACGGATTTACTGTTATTAATTATTATTATTACCACTGAAACTGTAACTACTGCGATCAAGCTAAACTTACCTTCTAAAAATGTTATGGTGAAAACAAAATTAAGGTATTCTTATTCCGAACTACTGAAGTATGTGGAAATAACTCATAATTTATATTTCGTGATTTAGTTCACCATTTGAGTACTTTCGTAAATACACTTTCTACTTACGCTTGTCACACACAGTTCGATAACGCTGCAGCGCTAGAACGTGTGACTAAGTCCATTCAAACTCTGTTATTAGTTTTACAAATTTTTATCCGTGATTAATTTTGCGATTCGTTTTAGTATTAATCATGTAATTTCGTTTGCTAGCGAATTGTCAACTGTTTATTAAAAAAAATACTGAGTGGCTATCAAAATTTCTAAAAAAGCGGTATCATTCCTCTATTTCAATCGATTTAATTAATTTAATAGTTATTATGATTAAAATAGTGATACTCGTGTTTATTTTAACTGTTGAACTCCGAACTTTGGCTCTGAGCGTTTGCTAGTCTCTCGCGAACGAGCTCTTTTTTTTTAGTCTTGGGTAAAGCGCTAGGCATGAGAGGTCTATTTTATCATGAATTTAGTGTACCACCTACCAGTTATGCTGTCCCATGAGGCAGTCGTGTCTAGAACGAAGCATAACCGAAATGCGAGGGGTCTCGCGAATTATGTCCCCGACTGTACATGTAGGTTACATTATACTTAATGATGCCGCTGGTAATGAGTAATTTCACGAGTGGTTTTTATCTAAAAGATGTTTTGCGAAAATCGCTATAAACTGTAATGACTTATTTGTTCGTCTGTGTGTCTGTTAACTGTTAATTATGCATTTATGCAGTTTGAGACGTTTGCGACAGCTTGAAGCTGAATAACGTGTCTACCTGTTTACGCGAGAAACGGCTATTCAGAAGGACGCTAAAGCAAATTGTCACTGTCCAGCCCTCGAACGCCTGGTAAGGGTACAATGAAAATTAGAACATCCCAGCCGCCAGGCCCACTTAAACCACGCGCAGCGGGACGTGTTTGTGTGAGTCTCGCTGGAAAACAAGATGATATTTTTCGAGGGCGCGCCAATTTGAGATGTTTACGGTGGCTTCGCGATTTGCTGAAGAACTACAAGGGCGTTGCAGATTGCCACCAATCAGAGTATAACCGAAAATTGTTGTACTGAGAGAACAGCATAGAACTTCACTTAGCGGTGACCCCCAATGAGGAACAAACTTGGCACTGATCTCTAGTGTGAAAGACTTAGTTACTATTTCTGCCACAAGTATAACTTGTTCTGATATCAAATAAGAGACGGGGTGAATCTCGAATGTTGGACGGCTAGTCACCACAACGTGAACACAGGAATTTGCCTACCACATCAGAGGGGTTCCGGCCATTCAAAGCGACACCTGGTGAAAAAAACAGCACTTCCTTTCAATATAGTTTGCTGACATCAACTAGTTATATCGACGATCTTTGATCCATCGGAAAAACATTCATGTTTTATTAATTAACGAACAACCTTCAACTCTGAGATAGAGAATTATAGAACTCATGTCTGATAGAGAACATTCAGTTAACAACTCGTTATTGTTCTGTTACCATAACTTTAAATGCATATTTTCATTTGTACATTTTTTTTTGTTTCTGACTTGCAACCATAGGATAAAATAACTTATATGTTTCATTAATACTTTTGAATAAGCAAATATAATGTTGAACAGCCTTAATTTTTTTATTGTAATATCTTGTTAGTTTCCCAAAATTATTTTAGAATATGATTATATATTAATTAACAACAAGAAACACTAAAAATTTAGTCTTATAAATAAGTTCTTGATTTCTTGGACAAGGGAGTGAGAAAGTCTTTATTCGTAGGTAATAGGGTAAGGAACAATTATCAGTTATCGAAGGAGGTTACACACAATAAATCTATAACCATCTTAGACTTTAGCTTACACAATGGACCTTTTGTGTAGTATTTGCTTACAGTATAGAAATTAAGTGTTCTTTCGCTAGTTTAACGTCAAAATGTTTATGAATGGGCAGATTACTGAAAGGCTCCAGAATTTTCTATTGGCGTATTTGAGGGTATAATTTCACAGCATTCCATGGTCGGTATTCCACTCGCGGACCTCTGAGGATAAACCCAGCACATATTATCTACCACGTACAGCGAACAGATTTACTCTGTGTCCTGATATGCTTAGAAGTCTGTGCTTATTTACGATGTGTAAGCTTGTTGGTCCTCAAGGCGAAAAATTACAGTTAGATTCCAGCACCTTCAGTTTCCGATAAAACAACGGTGTATCGTTCAATGGAATTTTTTTTGTTATACCTGCTATACTTTGAACAAAAATTATACAAAATTTCTTACGCCTTTTGGTAAATATTAGCTATTCATGATGGCTTTAAACTCGTAAATATAAAGGGAAACAGCAACTGTTTTGCTGTTTGGATACTGTTTCGTAGCTAGTCTTCTATGGACGATAGATAAATCAACAACGAGATGTAGAAAATTGGAAAATCTCCCAACAAATTTTGCAACTGACTCTGGCTGTGATTTGCTTAAGATTATGCATCACGAATCATTGGTCAAATGTTGTCGACACCTATTTTTTTTTTTTTTTGCTTATGGCTTTACACTTCGTCGACATCGAGGTCATTATAGGCGGGAAAGGAATGGGAACTAGGAACGGGAAGGTATTAGGCCATGATCTTTTGAAGGAAGCATCCCGACATTCGCCTGGAGAGATTTGGTGAAACCATGGGAAACTTTAATCTGGATGCCCGAGCGGTAACTGCTCACCCACCACGTTCGGGTTAACATGTAGGTCCCCTGTACCAGGTAGGATTGCCGGGTTAGGTAAAGACAGCTAAGACAGCGGCGGAGCACCGGGTCATTACGACCACACGGAATTATTGAGAGCGGTCAGGTGGCTCAGGTGTCTTACTGGGGATCGGAAGGTCCTCGGTTCGAATACCTGTCACGGAGGGGATTTTCGTAGGATCTTACCCCGACCTCCACCTCTGGCAAAGCTTGCTGTGTAATGTGAAGTACGCCAGAACGCTTCCGTGGTTCGGATTCCATGTCAAACTGTAGGTTCCCTGTCCCCGGTAGGATTGCCGGGTTAGGTTAAGGCGGCTACGACAGGGGCGGAATGCGCAGCCAATAGAAACTCTGTCACCAGGTCGTTAAGACACACGGAATTATTGTATATTTGTACAATGGGTTAAAGATGCCAAAATTTTCTTTCGTTATACGGATAACCACACCAAATTATTAGTTTAAGGTAAGATTCCTTCCTTATTGTTGATTCCAAATGTCATACGGTTCATTGTTGGAATCTTCCAGTTACGTTTCCCTCCTTCTCAAATTTACAACACAAGGCGCAGCGGTTCTTGAATTTGTATAATTTAACTTTATCAATAAACAGCCAAGAAATCATAGAGCTATAGAGCTGAAGTTCACTCTGGTCCACTTTTTTATGACTTGTCTACAGACCACTATTACTTTCTTATCGGATACTATCATGAATGAAGATATGGGTCTTCGCAAAACTATCAGGCAATATTCGTACAAAATGAGTAAATTCTTCTGATATAGTCTTAGTTTTAATAACTAGGAAGGTAAAATATTTGGTTAAGTCGGAAACTGAACATGGATTTTTGTAAGATTTAAGGCCCGGTACAGTAGGTAAGAGATTACTATCTATTATTTTTTGGACGCGCACCATGGTTGGACAACTCAAGTGTTTAGTTTACTGAACAATAACATAACGAAAATCGCTACTGTAATTATGTGTGGCTGTACTTGCTACCTGATGCCCACGACTTCGTTCGTGTTTGTCAAGTATTATGAAGGTTTTTATGTTTTTCACGCAACCTTAAGCATTTTCAGGATAAAAAGTAGCCGATGTTACTCCCTGCCAAATCAGCAACCCGCCAGTGAAAATACTCTCATGTACATCTACATATATACTCTGCAATTCACAAAATTGTGGGTGGCAGAGGGTGCTCAGCACCAAAGCTAATCTCTTTGTTGTGCATTCCAATACCTAATAGTACGAGGGAAAAAAGAATTCATATAAGAATCATTGCGGCACCTTATTTCTCTAATCTTATCTATCCTGTCATTCCGGCTCAAATAGGTTGGTGGACGAAGTATTTCACTACACTCGTGAGTGAAAGTGGGAGTACGCATGTTTACCAATAAGTTTAAACGAATCGTGCGTCGTCTATCTACCAGAGACTCCCAGCCTAGTCTACTAATCAGTTCTGTAACGCTTTCATAAGGACTGTAGCAAGCGGTCACGAATCGAGCGGCTCTTCTCTGTACTCTCAATCAACCCCTTACGAAACGGATCCCAGATGGCACAACAGTAGTCCAAATGTGGATGCACAAGAGATTTGTACGCTATCTCCTTTGTTTGTTCATTACAATTTTTCAAGATTCGACCTAAGAACCGCAGCCTAGAATTAGCTCTACCTACCAACGAATTAATGTGTAAGTCCCATTTCATGTTCCTTTGTACTGTTACTCCCAAATATTTCATAGAATTGACCATATCAATGACTGAATTGTTTAACTCGTATTTCTGAACAACTGGATTCTTTTTGTTAGTTATGCTCATTGTCTTGCACTTTTTACAATTTAGCGTAAGTTGCCACTCAGCGCACCATGCCAAAATAATATCCAGATCACGCTGAATTTCTAAGCAATCGGCCAAATTCCTTACTTCCCTATAAATAACCGCATCATCAGCAAACAATCTAAAAAGGCTTTTCACTTTGTCTCCGAGATCGTTTATAAAAATTAAAAAAGAAGTGGTCCTATTACACTTCCTTGAGGTACCCCCGATGTAACATCTAGACTAGAAGAACTTTCTCCTTCAACGACGACATACTGCGACCGACCAGTTAGAAAATCCTTTATCCATTCACAAAGCTGATCCGATATACCGTACGCTCGTAGCTTCGCTAAAAGGCGGTTGTGTGGCACAGAGTCAAAGGCTTTCTGGAAATCTAAAAGAAATTGCATCTACTTGTGAACCTGTACGGATAACTTTCATTACGTCGTGTGTAAATAGGGCCAGCTGTGTTTCACATGATCTTTTCTTCCGAAATCCGTGTTGATTAGTTGTAAGCAAATTATTATCATCTAGAAAATTCATAATGTTCGAGCATATAATATGCTCCATAACTCTACTACAAACAGATGTTATAGATATTGGACGATAGTTCCCAGGATCACTTCGATCACCTTTTTTGAAAATCGGAGTTACTTGTGCGATTTTCCAGTCTGAAGGTACTTTTCGCTCTTCTAATGATTTACTGAATATATCAGACAGAAATGGCCAGATTTCCGCCGCATACTCTGAAAATACTCTTACTGGAATTCCATCCGGGCCCGGTGCTTTCCCCACTTCAGGAGCTCTAATTGCTTAACGATACCTGCAGTATCTACTCGTAATGATTCCATCACCGACTCGCCACGGCGTGGGAAAACGGGAATACTATCCTTATGTTCATTTGTAAATGAATTTTTGAATACAGTATTTAGTACGTTAGCTTTATCGCGGCTTTCAATAACCTCGGAACCTTCACGAATTAGTGCTGGAATATTGCTGTTGGTACAATTAACTTTTCGTATATACGACCAAAATTTCTTTAGCTGTGTCCACACCTGTTCAACTTTCGGTCGTCAAAGGCATGCGTCATGTTGAACGGGGGAGAGGCTCGGAAGGCATGCGTCAGGGGCATGCCCGAGATCCTCATTCCGTTCAACAAACCGGGAGGCACGGCGTATTGAAAGCGTTTCCAGCTGAAGTGGATTCTCGTGCGTCTCCGCTTGCAATATGTCGCTCTCCAACGACGAAACGCTTTCGTTTTTCGAAGATTAACGTTCGTTTTCATTGTTTTGGGACGTCAAAAATAAAGATTATATTCATTTAAGTGACAGTATTTATAATAAATATTTAGTAGTTTTCCAAATCATTTATAATTAATTCATGCTCATTTTAATTAACATTTTGCACTGGTTGATTTTTGTGAAGAGTTTTGACAACGTAGGATTGTGTGTTTTGCGAAATTATTGTACAAACATTCGGTGCAGGATGCGTAAAATTCGTTGTGCAGTATACAGTACTTTCACGTAGGAAATATTTAATCTCGTTTAACGAATGGTGGGAAGGCTCAAGCTTCATCATGTACTTAGTATATCAATAGGCAGATTTAAAGAGCATTAAATGTCGTATTATTCAGTAAACAACATTTGTTGTAGTAAGCAGTCAGATGCACTGGGGGCATCCATAAATTACGTGAGGTGAAATAGGGGGGGGGGGGGCGGTCCGGCGAAATCTCACCAGGGGGGAGGGGGGGGTCTACGGAAATCTCACGTGAGATTTTGCGAAAAATTTGGGGACAGTAGAGCCAAAAAAAAGTCTACAATTTACGCCAAAGTCGATTTTAGGAGGGTATTTCGTCAAAAAATTAGGGTGTGACCTAAAAAAAAAGTCTACAAAAGTTTCGAGGGCGATTTCTAGGGGGGGGGGTTCTCACAGACCAGATCTCACGAAATCTCACCAGGGGGGAGGGGGGGGGGGTCCAGAAATCCGGAAAAACACCTCACGTAATTTGTGGATGCCCCTTAATACGTGAATTTGTGAAAGTATCAACGAATGTTGTGAATAAACAAAAACCATTTTTACAGTTGCATAATGTCTTCTAGTTAAAAGTTTCAGATTATTCTTTGGAAGGGAATGCTTTCTATGTTAGTCGATGTCAGTCAGCTTATATGTTGTAAATAACTTCGCGAGATTTACGCTCGCGAAGTTATTTACATCATAACTACGGCAAAAACCGAAACTTTTTTTTATGATGTCAAATGCAGAGTTCGGCATAGCGCTGTAACATCAAGAGGCTTACACAATGGACAACTATTTAACTTAATCAACACCTTTTAATCTTAACTTACGTATTGCTATGCTATTTTTCTCGGATCAAGAGCAATTCGTTCTAATGTATCAAATAAAAGGCGGGTAGGTAATGTGCAGGTTTCTTTCTTACAGAAACTAAATTTATTGAAAGTATGTTACTCAGCTACATTTTCGAGATACATCTCCAGTTGAAAATGTTTGTTATATTATTAGAATTGAAGATGAAACTTCCTTACAAGTAGTTATCTTGCCATGGTATGCTGCCTATCGGTGACATAAAATATTCCACGAATTCATCCCGCAATTCGGAAGCTTTCAGAGAGTCTTAGAGGAATTCTCCGAAATGGGGCGAAGCCAGTGTCTTTTGCGATAGTTCCGCGCCAAGTTCCGGGAATAGTAGTTCCTTTGCTGGCATCTTCAATGTCCAAAGATCCCACTGGACAGTAAAACCTTGTACAATCTGGCTTTATACGAAGGAAATTGAGCAGATATACGCAACATAAGACTATGTCCACAATCGTACTTTTAACTTTGAACTTAATTGGCCTTAGGAAAATTCGGAACACGGAAGCAAGCAGACCGAAGGCATTTTCAACGGTACATCTTCGGCAGGTATTGCGTCTCTGAATTTGGTGTCTCGTTTGAATGGCGGGTTTCACCATTGTTAGAAGAGTATAAAAATTTTGGTTCGATATTCGCGTTAAGTTTTTAAACAGCGCATTGTCATTGAACTGCAGTTCTTGGAGAATTTGCACATTTCGAGTTTTCAAATAATTCTTTACCCACAGTTTCCTCCGCGATTTTTCCCCCCGGGATTTCGCTAATATAAGAATGGCAGCTGTAATGCCCGCCAGACAAATTGAATCATCAATCTCGCTACGGCTACTCCGGAACACTGAGGGCATGCCTCAAGAGGCGTGAATGTGGACACTAAAGGGCATGCCTTCTGATGCGTGCCTCTAGGGCATACCTCAAGATGAACATATTGCAAGAGGAACGGGCAAGAGGAAAAGGCAAGTTGAAAGGGAAGAGGCACAAGTGTGGACATAGCTTTTGGGTTTTCTGTGAGACTCTTAGAGAGAGAGTTGGAGTGAAAATCGTTAAAGGCCTCGCGCATTACATTCTTAATACGTCCTCTTAAATCAGCTAAGGTTTCTAAATCGCTGCGACACTCCTTCCTTCTTGAGCGAGCGTGTATTTTCCTTTGTTTTTTGAGTAATCTTCTGACTTCGCATGTGTACCACGGTGGATCATTCTCCCCCTTTATTGTCCGCTTTGGTATATGTATTTCCATGCCTTCCCTTACTATACGTATAAAACGATGCCACATTTCTTCAACGGTGTCCTTTGTTGACTTGAAGTTATGGTAATTATTCCTCAGGTAGGTTCTAAAACACTCCTTAGAGGCCTTACTGAATTTGTATACAATCCGCCGTTTTCTCCTTTTTCGCTTGGTCATTAGTCTGATAGTTGCAATTACCGCTTTGTGATCGCTTATACCTGTGGTCGTTGAAATTTCGGTGAATATTTCTGGCCTGTTGGTAACCAGCAGATCTAAAATATTTCGCTACCGTTATGACACCGCGTAGGTTCATTAACTAGCTGCTCGAGATGATTATTTGAGAACAATTCGAGAATTACTTCAGAAGCTGCCTTATCCCTGCTACCTGTAATGTGAACGTAATTACGCCAGTCAATATAAGGCAGATTGAAGTCGCCTCCTAGAATCATAGCATGATCCTGAAAACGGCTAGCTATACTGTTTACATTATTTCTTAACTCCTCGGCGATAGCTATGTCGGAATCGGGTGGACGGTAGAAGGCGCCTATGATGAGTTTTGACCCAGCAACTTTGAGTTTAATCCATATGATTTCACAGATCGTATCGACTTCTATTTCACTACATGGGAGAGATTTACTCACAGCTATAAATATCCCACCTCCATGAGAATGTAATCTGTCTTTACGAAAAACATTCATGCTATCTTTAAAAATTTCGGCGGAACTTATTTATGGTTTTAGCCAACTTTCTGTACCGATAACGATATCCGCCTCTGTGCTACAAATAATGCTACAAGTTCCGGTTGTTTGTTACAAACGCTTCTACAGTTAATTACGAGAACTTTTAACTGTCGAGATTCTTTTACGCTCCTCCTACATTCCGGTGTTACATCTGATTGGGTTGCCCGTAACTGTATTTCGTGTTTCGGTTCACACGCTAAATGTGTCACTTATAAATTATACATATTTGTTAATAACTGAAAAAGATGAAAAACGTGTCGTACTCTGGAACATTATAGTTCATTCAAGAACATTCAAGAACTTTGTACTACATCAAGAACATTCTAGTGTATTCTAGAAGATTCCAAGGAAATATGAAAATGAGCTAGGTCGACCACTATATCTCCCGCACCCCCACAGCTACCAATATGCAACCACCATAGTGCACGATGGGGGACTCGAGGCTACTACAACACACAAACACCAGTGATCTGTGCTAGGTAGTCCAGGCAGCAAAGTGAAATATAGAGACATACACGAGTATATAATATATCACATCTACAGTACAGATACAGTCTTTTTCTTTTAATTTTAGTATAATGTCTTTCGGATTTGAGGGTATAATGACGCTACCGTTGGCCTAAGTTGTTATAGAGCAGAGTTTCTCAAAGTGGGGTACGATCATGGGGGTTCGCGACAAGATTTACGTTATGGCGGCTGACTGGCTGTTTCGAGTTTCCAACACGCGCAATGGTGAATTGACACTGAACATGACCAAAATGCTCCTCAAATTGACTCAACCTGCTGCAAGAAACAAGCCCATCAATCACATTAGTTAATAACACAGGGCTCTTTGTCACTGTATTACTTTTGTAAAATAAAAATCCTTATTAAAAAAAAAAAAAAAAACCTAGTACTTTTAATGGGGGCTCGCCATTACCTTGGAAATGTTATAGGGGGTACGTGGAGCTGAAAGTTTGAGAAACCCTGTTATAGAGGATGTAATTATTGTTTGTACCGTTTCATTTGACAATCTTGTCATCCAACACAGAGATGTTCAGTGTATTAAACTGAATTCACGAAAGAGGAAACCAAAGAATATTCAAATCAGTAGTTACGGAAATAAAAGGAGGGAGTTATGATACAGGGCGTTCGCCGGAAAACGCTACCCTCCCAGTCTGTTGCCGTCGGCAACTTGCTCGGTCAGTCGGCCCAGCAGTTTCCGCCACACGGCACCGTGAATCACCGCACTGTTTAACACCTCCGCTGCCCCAACAGTGCAGTGCAGTGACCCTTACATTGTTAAGAACGGTTTCTTTGCATTGTAGATAGTTTGTGACTTCAGTCTCTTATTAATCAGTGTTGTGAATAAACGTTTCTTTGCGGTTTGGCTGGTTTGGGGCTTCATACTCTTATTAATCTGTACCGTGTTTGAGTGTGAGTAAAATTATGGTACGTTACAGTTTGCAACAAAGAATATTTCTCTACGATACATATGTGAAGAAGAAGTCGTTTAAAAAGTGTCGCAGTAAATTTCGTCGCGAATTTCCTGGCGCTTTACTGCCAGCTAAATCAACAATTCTGCGTCTGGTTAAAAAAGTAAGAGAAACGGGTTCATTTTTTAACAAAAAGAGACTGTCGGTCAACCGTATTCTCACAGAGGAGAAAATTGACGATATCGCTTTTCGACTAGAACAGTCACCCAAAAAATCATTAAGAGTTAGGGCAGCGTGTGTCTCGAAATATGTTCAGAAGATGTGAAATGTGCATTACACAAGAGGGTCAACACTTCCAGCATCTTTTATAAGGTAAGCTAATGAATTACGTCACATTTAAATGCTTAGCACACAAGTTTATGAAGTTTATGAAGCGTAATTATTATGAAATAGTCCGCGGCCGACGGTCGAACAATGCCGGAAACTGAGCGCTCGCTCGCCGGGAGCAGTTTCTTCCTTGTAGCGCTAACAGTGGGTTGCGTTTCCCGGCGAACGCCCTGTATTTTTTTATTATTATTTTTTTGGTGGTAAAAGCTTCCACAAATTGTGGAATAAAAGGAAAAATCCAATCATTTTGAGAATTGGCCGGTTGACAGATTTTTTTTGAAACTCGTGAAGTTTATCTAAAGGAAATATTTTCCTCTCACATCCCAAACCTCCAGTAATTATTTTAACCCCCATGATTCATCGAAATTTTAAACTGTAATCGTGTTAACTAAAAAGTGCTGTAACCTCCTCGTTACTTTTAAATTAATACACCAGGTGAATATACTTTGTAGCAATTCTTTTTTAATCATATCTAAATTTCAATTCAATAATAATTATTACAATTTCACACATTAAGTTTTAGTTAACAATCTTTTTCTTTTCCTTTCTCTCTTTTTTTTTCTTAACAACCAAACAATCAAAGATACTAATAGTAATAAAAAGCTAAGACATTTATATTATTCTATCTACATACAATTTATATATACCGTCTGTGGAATCCTCGTTACTATAAATTTTACAAAAATATACACAAATCATTAATTATTTCTTTACCATATTTATTCCAAGTATAAAAACATAATAATTTCTTAATTTATAAAAAAAAATTGGTGCATCAGGGAATGATCATATGTTACAGTGCGCAATGAAACATTTCTGAGTCAAGGGATTCATAAGTTCTGGGTGTGAAGGAAGGAGAGGTGGGTACAAATCAGTAAACAAATGTGGAGACTCCCATTTATCGCAGCGGTTTTGCAGTCCCGATGCGGTGGCAGGCCCCATTTGACGTCGCGTTGGCGTGGCGACAGAGGGCTTCTCTCTGCCCGCGGAGTTATTACCTCTCCGCTCAGCTCTGTGCACTCTGCTGTTCATCGCCACAAACCCTCGAGACCGCAATATCGCCGGTCTGTCCCCCCGTTTCTGAAGTCTGCAATCTGTGCGCAACTTTCCACCCTGGAAATTACTGCTCCGTTCTTCTAGAGCTGCTCGGGACAGGCACTTGCTCACTGCTGAAACGAATCGCAGCTGACAGGACGTACTGTTAGGATTTTCTGAGTGTGCCAATATTTCTGTGCGCTGTCAGATTATCTGTTATAGTGACGGAAAGTCTGCGGCTCCGCTCAAATAAACTCCCGAGATAAGGGTTCTTGATGTAGCCAGGCTGAAGACAGAGTGGCGTGTCTCGTGTTATCTCATGATATTTAATGGAGACAGTGTCGTATCCAAGCGATTATTTTATACGTATTATGTTACCGAAGCCTAATTCCATCCCATAGGAATATATTTCCCGAAATCACTCCAGCTGAATGTCGGGGAGGCTCCTGTGAAATGTCATAGCAGAATTTCTTCCCGTTCCTTGCATCCGCATCCTCTTCCGGCACAAATAGCATTAATGACTAGCTGAATGAAGTTTTACACGTTTTAAAAGTTTTCGTTTCTTCGTCGAATGCACATCAGTTAATGAATAATTTTAACTACATTTCATGTCGGTATTTCATTGTATATTGTACATTCCCTTCATTCGTAGACTATATAGTCTATTGTGTTCTTCCTCGTCTGCTTTTGATATTTCCGTCTACGATTGATTATAGCAGCTGATCTTTTGTACTGCGAATGAGATGACCTAGATACATAATTTTCCTTTGTTCTATATTAACACGTCATTTCGGTCTCTATTCGTTTTTCTGACGAGTTCCTTGTTTGTAAACCTTGCTGTCCATAGTATTTTCAGTAATATGCGATAATCCTACAGCTCGAATGCTTCGTATCTATTCACAGCATCCACTTTATCTGTCCAAGCAGACGGTAACACTTTGGCCTGACATTCGGCAGGACACAGGTTTGAATCTCCGTCCGACCATCCAGTTTTCAATTTTCCATCGTTTCCTGAAACCCCCGAGGCTAATTCCTTCCCGTTCCTTGCCCCCCGTCTTTTCTTGCCTCTAATGAACTCGACGTCAACAAAGCGTAAAACCATGACCAAGAAAGCTTTTTAGGGCGAACCTGCATTTATAAACAGTTAACAGGTCGGCGACAATTAAGCACATTCTTGTTGATAAAAGAAACAAATAGCCTTCATTCTTTAGTTCAGATTTCAGAACACATTTCACTAATACGTTTAACACGATTTTGAGAGCAGAAAAGGATATGATTGTTTAAAATAACTTAAAAAGACGCGTATCAGGTCGGATGTTAAACGCAACTAACTGGGTGAATAATCTGACTTGGCGGTTTACGACACTGCGATAAAGAAGGTCTGTCATACCAAGATGTAGTGTACATCAAACCTTATTACACGAGTTTCTATTTACGCGTGCAGAATCAAGTACCACAAATAACTTAGTTTTTCCGGAGGTTAGATCACACAATAAAACCATTTACGGATCGAATGCACAGAAAAATGACTTCGTTCAGAATTAAAAAACTTCTTCCATGACCTCAAAAATAAGGACAATAACTATCCCAACACGGCTACTAACACTACTGTGTAAGATATCACGCTATCAGAGTCTCTAGTCGGAACTGATGGAACCTGCATATTACAGCCCTCCGATTTACGCCCTTAGTAAACTAGGGCACTTCCTGAGGCACCGTTAAAGTTCCATTTTCCGTCCGCTGGGGGTGTTTTGTCCTCGTACAGTGGTGCTTTAAACAGCGGGCGTTATTTTATTGGTCATCAGCACCGAGGAACCGCACATAGCTTGAGTTAGGAGTTGCTATGAAACACTACGACCCTGGTTGTTTCCGCGGGGTATTGTGCTTCTGGGAAGTGCTAATGTGGGTGAACCGCGCTGTATCATCCGTCATCACTCGAGAGGCGCAGTTTATACCGCCTATAACATCCGAAGCATCGTTTGTAGCTCGATTCGCGATTTCATCTTATGAAGCAATGGTTCAAAACGAATATGAAAAAAAAAAGAGGGCGAGTTGTGGGACGCATGAGAAAATGAGGACATCGTGTCCATTTATTTCTCCAAGGATCCTCTGGTTGTACGTAATTTTCTATTCAAGATTTATCTGTCACTGGTATCCTATAGTTAATCAGCTATTTCTTAATACACCTTTGATACGGTCTCTGGTAATACGCTTACTCGCGAGTATAATGTTTAACTGTCAGGACACAAAGCGACAGAAATATCAACAAAATATGTTATTAATACAGACGAATACCTATATACAGGGAATACCTATATAACATGGAAAGTAAGCGTTTCCGGACACATGTTCACATAACATATTTTCTTTGTTTGTGTGTGAGGAATGTTTCCTGAAAGTTTGGCCGTACCTTTTTGTAACACCCTGTATATAAAAAACATTGAGTAAACTGCATGTAAAATATTATTATTTGAAAATTGACTGTATGGGATCACGCAAAGCCCTGATTCTCACGTGACTTGTAATTAAGTATTTCTCCAATGTTTCCACTGAACCAAGGATTGTCAGTTTCTGGAGCAATGAGTGGAGCATAGGTGTTGGCATCTATCTGCCAGTGATGTAAATTATGTTTTCTATGGTATGTGCATTTTTTGCGAAATACGTAATTTATGAGGTGGAGATTTGGGATCGTCCCAGCATTCCCCGACGCAGTAAGGTGGCGCTTTATTGCGTGCATTCACACTAGCAGGTCCACATGTAAACTTTTTTCGTGCTTTTTTTGAAACGACGAGGTACAATTCCATTGTATTACAGCAACATGCGGAGCTACTCCAACAACCCTAGTCCGTTCTTATCCGGTAGTTTGTCTTAAAAACCAGTAAATGTCCTTAGAATACCAACATAGTAATAACCATTGAGATAAACATGCGTGCTAGAGCCGGCTGACTATGGCGCATTAGCGAGCGTATTCGCCATTGCTAGTCTATTGGCCTGCTGACGCAATTAGGTCTCGAATCCCTAATTGCGTATCGTCTCAGCGCTCTTCACTCACCTACCTGTCACAGCCCAGTATAGCGGGCGCCGTCGTAGAAATTCTTTTACCTCAATAATTGAATTGGTGAGATGCAGAAGGAAAACATTCCACTTTTTGGCCGTTTTAAACTGAGATAGCCATTTTGTTCACCAACCCTTCCTCCATCTATTGACCTAAACAGAGAAAAAATTCCTCCACTTCTAATGGGTTAAAACAAGCTGTTAAAATTTGAGTGACATGCAAAAAGAAAAGATTCCAGGAATGTTTTCCTTTTTGCTCTCATTAGTCTGTTAGTTCCTACTTTCTTTGGTAGAGCGAACTTCCAGACGTTAGAATGTGGAAATATAGTAGGGATATTTGGATTTATATTGTTGTTATATGTTTACATTCGTAAATTGTTGTGCTATTTCAGACCTATAGCTCTAACATTGTGATTGTTGTGTGATCGTAAGTTTTCCCGGCGTAACTGTTGCTGGAAGATTTCTCGGGCGTGCAGCCGGGTAAATTGATCGCAAATGTACGAATTTTCGATGGCGTAACATGCCATCATCTTCAGGTAGCGTCCACTGGTCGGCGTGAGGAGCGCAGTGATTGTTGTTAGTGAATCAGCGTTCTTGTAACAGTGTAAACTTTGTATCAAGTGTGTGTTGTAAGACAAGATGTCGCTGTCAGAATCTGAGGTTGATAGCCCCCAGAAGAAAAGAAGGTGCTCGGGAAATTTGATACAGTGTATGAAAGAAGCCCGAAATAAAGGGGAAGATTTTGAATACTTAGGTCAATATCCTTAGCTGCTATACTAATGTTGGGTTTTATTCTCCGTCTAGCTGCACTAGACGGAGAATAAAACCCAACATTAAAGGGGAAGAGTTTGTGACTGATAAAGGTTTTCTTGTAGAGAAGAAGAAAACTGGTGAAGATTGCAGATGTAAAAAACAGTGTATAATGAATTTTGATCAAGAAGAGAAGGACAGAATTATTGTGAACGTTTATAGTGGTAGGGAGAAAAATGAATGAGATACATATTTGATGTGTTTCATTGAGAGACATGTTGTGGCGCGACATAGACCTAAATATGAGCACTCCAAGCAAATCACATCAAGCTACAAGTATTTTGCAGTAAAAGGGAATACACGAGTTGAAGTATGCAGAAAAGCCTTCCTAAGTTTACACGGTGTTTCCAGCAAGGCAGTTTTTCGTTTGGCCCATCTGGTTGAGAAGAATGAACTACCTACAGACTTACGAGGTAAGCACGATAACCGTGTTCGTATTCCCAATGATGTAATAACAAAGATTCATCAGCACATATCATCGTTTCCCACAAAGGTTTCCCATTACATGCCTTCACCTTTGGAGTGTGGTTTGACATGTAAGATTATGTTTCAATTATTTTTGGATAAGCATCAAGACCTGAGAGATATAGTGAAATATGAATATTATTTGAGGTATTTCAAAGAAAATTTTAACTATCGATTTGGGCGTCCTCAAGTAGATGTGTGTTCACAATGTGAGGAACTGGGAAATAAAATAAAATCCCCTGCACTTAATAATGCTGCCAAAAGGGTTGCAACTGCTGAACTTCTCGTTCATAAACGCAGAGCCAAGAAATTTTATACGAAATTGAATGAAGTAACCGCGCTATGTAAAAACACAATTGACGAAGGAGGAATAGTATTTGATTATATGCAAAATCTCCATCTTCCTTTACTTCCAGTTCAGGAAATGTTTTATTTGAGGAAATTATCGCACATTGTTTTTTGTATCCAAAACCTTGCAAATGGTAAATCTGTGTTTTATACTTACCACGAGGGGACTTGTAAAAAGGGACCTGATGAAGTTTGTAGCTTTCTGTGTGATTATGTAAACACCTGTGTACCGCCTGAAGTGAAAACTCTACATGTGTTCAGTGATGCCTGTGGCGGGCAAAATCGAAACCACAATCTGGTCAGATTTCTATTGAGTCTCACCATGATTCGCCGGTTTAAAAAAATTCATCAGTACTTCCCAATACGTGGACATAGCTTTTTACCGTGTGATAGAGATTTTGCCATTGTCAAGAGAACTGTGTGACGCCAAGATCGAATATACACACCTTTACAGTAAGATACCCTCATTCAAAATGCAAAGAAAAAAATCACCATTTGAAGTGAGATCTGTCAAAACTGAGCAGATAGTCAGCTACAAGGAATGGTGGCCCTCAATATTCAAGAAGTATACAAAGAGTCTCCATCATCGAGCTGATTTCCATATCCGTCAATACAGACATCTCATATACAAGAGAGATCAGAAAGGGTTTGTTGAAGCATTCAAATTCATAAATGGATTGAATAGTAATATTTTTCTACTATACAAACATTGTGGTGACCTGATGCTACCAGTAGACCGTGCCTACGATCATAAAGTTCCCATCGACCAGAAGAAGATAATGGATGTGGCAAAGATAATGCAGTATATTCCACATGAACATAAAGAATTCTACAACACAATATTGCAATGGTCAGCCGAAAATGACACAAAAGATATTGACTAAATGTATGAGGACAGTCTACGAGGGAGACATTATTCAAACTTAGTCACTCTCTTTTCTTGTTTATTATTTACATGTATATGGTGATTTTTGCTCTTGTCTACCTTTATATGCATAAGTATTTCTGAATGTAATTCTGCTATAATTTTTTTTCAATTTTACCTTGGAATAAACTTCTAATTAACAAAAATATTTGAAAAATACTTCATTCAGCAATCAGTGAGATGCAAAAGGAAAATATTCCATGCTCTTTGGACGTAAATTACAAGGTCATGGAGAACATTACATGATATTGAACAAGTGGAAAATATTAACCTCAATTAGTACTACAAACCACCAATAGTAACTTTTTCTCTCCCACTTACCGTTTCCATTTTATAACGTTTTTTTCGTTTCCTGAAAAACTAGGTTACATGGAATGTTTCCCTTCTGCATCTCACCAATTCAATTAGATGTAGTAATCCACGGGCAGTTATTAAAAATCTAGGTCATGAATAAGATTGTGAAAACTGAAACGATCAAGTCATAGTCTTTTATTTACTGTGTAGGAGAGTTTATGAATAAGAGTTAACATACTCATTTGGTTAACTAATCCAATTGTTGACAGCTTAGGGCGTTTGAAACGACAAACACAAAAGCTCACAATAAAATTCCTAATGTTCCTTGGTCGATGACTAATACAGAATTTTAAAATCCAAAGATTGTAAACAAGGAAAGAAGTAAACAATTAAAATGTAGTTATGACGAAGACTAGTGGTCTCATTCCCCATGAAGATGAAGTTTTTCCGAAATGTAGGTACCCCACATTCCCACTGTTCAGAGAAGCAAATTCCTCCAGGATTTGAAGAAACTGAGTGCCAGGTCAGTTTAGAAATACAGAGTCCTACCTCACGAATTAGAGAATATCCATAAACTCCATAGCTCCATTTTAGCATCCTCTGAACCCCCTCCCCCAGCGTAAACTAGATTGGCTTTTGCCTCTGCCCTCCCACACACCGCGTGGAACGTAACTTTTTCCGTTCAGGGCCGCATTTAGGCTCTGTGGGCCCCTAGGCTATACATGTGGCCCCCTGTCGGCAGTGGCTGGATTCTTAAATTCCCTTTTTTTTTTTTTTTTTTTTTTTAGCTCTACTACCTGCCCAGGCGAGGGTTGTGGGTGGTGAGGGGGCCCTCTTTGTGGTGCGGGCCCCCTTTGTGGTGCGGGCCCCCCTTTGTGGTGCGGGCCCCTAGGCTACAGCCTATGTAGCCTATGCTTAAATGCGGCCCTGTTTCCGTTATTGATTCCCTAAGACATTTTGTACTGTTTTATCTTGTCAGACTATCATAAATTACATATGGGCATAATTAAATGACAGAAATAAATAATTGCAGGCTTTTGTATGTCTGTACCTTGTTCTAACTGTGACAAATAATATGAATGAAATGCTACATGGATGGTTTGAAACTCTTCCCTCCCTCTCTCACCCACGTAGTCTAGCGTAGCTTTTTCCCCCTTAGACCCTAGACCAGGGATGGCGAACCAATGGCACGCGTGCCGATGATGGCACGCGACCAAATAATTTGGGCACGGCCTTAATTAAATAGGTAGGCCTACGTAATCGAAATAAGTAATTTATTTTTCTGTCTACATAATTTAAGACGATAGAAACAAAGTTCATCGTGAACAAAACTACGGGTGCCGGAACTACTACAGACTGCCCGAAAGAGGTAGATTTCGAGCGAATTTCTGACCAAACGGTCTGATGTGATAAGCGAACTTGTTCACTTGTTTCGTTTTAAATTTTCTCAGGTCAAAGAATTATCGGAAATAGGATCTTGATATGAATTCACCTGATAAATTGAACATGTATAAATTTAATTGGTTGTAAGATGAAGAAATGGAAATTTATCTCATTGAGTTCCAGTATAGTTCAATATGGACTCAAAGTTTCGTCAAAATGAGGAAGGAGTTTGAATTAAATGAATTAACAAGACTAGCAAGCATTATGAGTGAAAATGTCAATACCATAATCATGGAAACGTGGAATTCAATTCCATACACCTTTATCTGTTTTAAGAAGCTGGCTTTTGATGCCTTGACAATATTTTCATATACCTATGATGTTATTATTGCTTAGTATTTTTCTAGTTGCATATATAAAGTTTTAGGGGGATAGTATTTAGATTTATTTCTTTTCCAATTAATCACTGAGTCATGATTGTTTGATGGCACGTCATGCCTTCATTCAACATTTATTTAGAAAAAATGGACCGTAGATCAATAAAGGTTCGCCATCCCTGCCCTAGACTGAGCACGTAGTTTATGGACGCTCCCTCACAACCACTCGGTGCACTAGGGATTGATCGCAACTTGTTTTCGTGTTGACTACCTTCTGAATTAAAGACAGAATGCTTATGAATTTGCCCGTCTCTATATCCGTCTTTCTGTCACAGCTTCGGAACGCATTAGCTGAAAAGATTGTAATTCTACAGTATTTTAATTCTTACTGTTTCACACACGATTTGAACGTAACATTTGAAAAATATCTCGTTTGATGGTTTAGTGGAGAGGTTGCAGGAAGTTGAGAAAAATATTAAACATTTAGCGTGTTAGATGAAAGTTGGTATCCTGACGGTTGTGAAAAATTTGTATCAATTTCTACGAAATTATGAAGAAAAAAAATAAAAAATATATTCCTACCTCTCTTTTATTTAAAAAACTATTGCTCAGAAGATTCTTTCATAATTTGCAGTTATATATAGCCTGCTATACATTATAGGAAGTCTGTAGCAATTATAATGGAGTTGATGTTTTTTGCAAAATAACCAAATCGACCATTTTAACATTTGATTCATTAGTAGATAATTTTTTCGATAGTCATATTTATCATTCGGTAACGAATTTCTGGAATCGAATTTTATATATATCCTGTAACTACTTAAAAAAATCCTAATTTTTCTAGTCCCAATTATTGCTTTCTGTTAAACGAAATGGTTTGTGGTCTTTGATTTATGAGTCCACAGACAATTTCGCAAAATGAATAATGAAATCGATTTAAGAAAACGACCTAGAAGATTATTTTATAGAAGGTTTTTACAAATTCATTTTTTTCTTACAGGAACCAGTTTAAAACAAAATATGTGCACGGAAACTGTGAGGGTAAATTCCACTAGACGCTTTTTTACTATGTATTTCTGTCTTTGTTCCTTTGTAAGACTCGGCATGATAGTAACAAGTTCAGATAACACATTTTTATCTATTTAAATCAGATACTATTAGAAATAAATCCAAAGATTAACTTACAATATTTTTAGTATGTTTATAAATACATGTTCGGAATAGTTTACCTAAAATAAATTTTTACTTAGTGCATAACAGTAGCATCGATTTATTAAATTTCCTAGTTCATTTGGTATCATTATGATTATAGACCACACAAAAACATATGACACACAGTGCAAATTTTCTGTGAAAAGTGATGTATTGTACTGGCAACTCGCTACCGTACAAGCTGTCTGCGCTACTAGACGATTGAATGAAAAACTAGAACCGAAGAAAAACGATTGTTCTCAGACGCAACCGAAAAGATTGCTCACTAAACGTAGACAAGAAAACGCTGAATTATCTACATCGCCTTTGAAAGTACACTGGTCTACTGGTAAACTGAAATTTATTAATGGAAAAGTTGAGGCCAAATTGGGATTGGCTCTATGTTAATCGGGTTAAAAAACCTACAAGTGCGTCTTAAACTACATGTCTGTTTACAAGAATAAAAAGTCGGCAATAAGGCCATTATTAACAATCTGAGCTATAAACCGTTAAGGGAACTATTAGCTTAGACCCACAGTGAAAGGTGACATGCGAGAATCAGCTCAGATTTCAAACGGCCTGCTTTGTAGTACAGACATGCGTCGTTATTTGCAGATGACCGGACGGCGTGCAGTTGATGGGGCTATAAACGGGCCTTTGTACGCCGTGAACGATTTCATCCCAATGCCAGAGATTTCCGTCTTTTACAGCCTTCGTCTTTCTGTGACGCTCTATTTTCTGCCCAATGCCATAATTTTCACGTAGTCTGAGGATAACTTTTAATTTCAAAACCCCACGATTAGTATTAAAAATATATTCTTGTTGCGGAATCAAACTGTAATTTCTTTAATATCTACATCTGGGCTTCTCACAAGATAAAATTTCTAGCAATTATCTGTGAACTCTGTACAAGCATTGGTACGTATCTCTTTAGTATTACTTTCATTGACTTGATATGAGTGTAGTTTTTGTTTCTTTGAAAAGAAGCAACACGAGGATATACCTTCTTGAATTACTAATGGAAAATTTATCTTTACTGTGGAATTTACAATATGAAAACCCAATTTTGGTGCCCGGATAGTTACCACACCTAGAGGGTGTCTCGCGCTTTCGCAGCGTTAGCTGGTTCGAGTCCTGGTGCTGGAAGAAATTTTCATCATTAGTACTAGGCTGGCAGGACAACATTGGTAACGGTGGTACACGAATCCTTATCACCAGATTGTGTGCCAAAATCTTGGATTGCATTTAAAACCTCTCCGCAGTGCGTAATGACTAATGGTGATTCGTCCTTCCGATGGGAACGTAAAAACTCGGTGGCTACCGGGTGTCTTTCGAAAGAGCAGGCTTGAACTAGCCAGCTGAACATTTAACTTACATTCTATCATCGCTCCTCCCCCCTCCCAAATATCCACATTTAACACATATCATAACAGTCATCCAAACATATAATAACGCTTACGATCATTTTCACACGTAGAAATGTATGGGAAAACCGCCGCATTGATCTACCCGCTACTTTACTATGGAGAGGTAATGCTCTCCCTTCCCCCTCAAAGTAAGCTCCTACTGCCGGAATCAGGGTATGGTTCACTCTGTGACTTTTGATAATCTAAAATAGAAATAATAGGAATACAGGTCTATACCAAAAGTAGTAGGACTGATTTAAAAAAAATATATATATTGAAGATATCTTTACAATTCCTTAATCCTCTTCGAAATAGCACCCTTAGGCAGCTACACACCAAAAATTACGCTGCTGCCATTGGCCGTACGCTTTCTGGAAGTCAGTTTCGGGGACGCTGTTGAGAGTCGTCGTCGATGCTGCTTCAATGTCCTGGATTGAGTCAAACTGTTGTCCCTTCAGCTGCCTTTTCATCCGTGGGAATAAAAAAAATGTCAGTTGGAGCCAGATTGGGACTGTAGGCGGGGTGCAGCAACGTGGCAACGCTGAATCGGGCCAACAGTTGCCTTCTTCATCCTCCCGTCCAAGAAGGCTCGCATGAGCAAATCAAAGATCAAGACAATGCTGATCGTGTTTTTTGACCGTCGCGGGGTGATTCATAAGGAGTTCGTTTCCCCTGGGGAAACTGTCAATTTGAACTTTTACGTGCAAGTGTCAGCCCGCCTGTGAGACCGAGTGAATCGCGTCCGACCAGTCATCTCCGCCAACTGGACTCTGCATCACGACAATGCGCCATGCCAAGGCGCGCCGTCATGAGCCAATTGTTAGCCCGAATTGAAATTGCCGCGTTGCTGCACCCCGCCTACAGTCCTGATTTGGCTCCATCTGACTTTTCTTACTCACATAGATGAAAAAGCAGCTGAAGGAACAACGGTTTGACTCAATCCAGGACGTTGAAGCAGCATCGACGAGGACTCTCAACAGCGTCCCCGAAACCGACTTCCAGAAGGCGTACGGCCAATGGCAGCAGCGTAATTCTAAGTGTGTAGCTGCCTAAGGGTGCTATTTCGAAGAAGATTAAGGAATTATAAAGATATCTTCAATAATTTTTTTTTTTTAAATCAGTCCTACTACTTTTGGTATATACCATGTATATTTCATTTGAAGGATTGAATGCAGTTATTGATTTTTATTTAGTTAATTCGATTCTTTTTTTTTTTACTTAAGGCTTTACGGCTCGTCGACGTCCAGGTTATTAGAGGCGGGATGGGACTGGGGACATTGAACGGGAAGGAATTCGGCCATGGCCTTTTGAAGGAAGCATCCCGGCATTCATCTGGAGTGATCTGGGGAAACCATGGAAAATCCAAATCTTGATGTCCGGACGGGTATTCGAACCAGCGTCCTCCTCCCAAATACGAGGCCACAGCGTTAACCGCTCACCCACCACGCTCAGTTAGGGGGCGTCCATTAATGACGTGAGGTGAAATAGGGGGGGGGGGTGTCCGGCAAAATCTCACCAAGGAAGAAGGGGGGGTCAACGGAAAACTCACGTGAATTTTTCAAATTCTTGTAGGATGGTAGAGTTAAAAGAAAAGTCTAAAAATGACGTGAAAGTAGATTTTAGGGGGGGGGGGGGTATTTGGTCCAAAAACTGACCTTAGGGTAGGGGGGGATATAACCGCCCTTGGAAGCATGAGACCTGAAAAAAGGTTTCAAAAAGTTGCGAGATCGATTAGTAGGGGGAGGGGGGTTCTCCTTCAAAATTTCACGTCATTTTAGAAAGAGGGGTCCGATCAGATCTCACGAAGTTTCGCCAGAGAGGGGGAGGGGGTAGCTTTTATATGCACTGTGTTTCTACGTTACACTTATAACTAGCGAGTGACGTATTAATAGTTATTAGTCGACAAGGTACTGTACATCAATACTTTCGTCTGCTTTGTGGTGTCTGTAACGGAACAAGATTTTTTTTCATCTTTTGTCACTCATATTATTTATTGATGCTACATCAGCGCGCAGAGCCTTGCTGTCGAGGACAACACAGTTTTCACCGACAGCGTTTGTTCACGCTTAACAAAACAGGTGCTTGTTGTGTACAAAGGAGCGCAGGCAGTTGTTTAAGCGCGTGGCAATGTTTACACCCTCTGTCGCGACTCTACAACGAAGGACAACATGGCACAAGGGAATTGACCGTTGGTGTTAATACTCCTGACGTGAAAAACAAAAAATCCCACG
Source organism: Vandiemenella viatica (assembly GCA_031002005.1). Classification (NCBI taxonomy): domain Eukaryota; kingdom Metazoa; phylum Arthropoda; class Insecta; order Orthoptera; family Morabidae; genus Vandiemenella; species Vandiemenella viatica. Next base: position 57,071,131 of record JARYHS010009186.1, read on the forward strand.
AAAACAATTCTTGTGAAAATAGGCCAAGTCTCGTGTTCGTGTGTAGTGACAAAAAGTTATGAGATCTTCTACTGAGCCAAGTCTACACTTAACAGTGTGTATTCACTTCACTTTGTCAAACAGAATGGTTTCTCTCGGTGTCATAAGTCGTTTATTTACAATAATTTTTTTTGGTGGTCTGGCCATTATGCGCGCCATGTTTTAGTTAACGTATACAAATACCTTAAATGTGTTGCTTTATCAAACTTATAAATACGTAAAAACAAAGATTTCCCTCGCTCTTTTTCGAATTTGACGAGTATATATTAACTCATCAATTTCAGTAAAAATTAGGAGTTGCATAATGGCCAAGTCATCAGATGTTTTTTATTCTAAATAAACGATCTATGACGCCGAGAGAAACCATTGTGTTTCACAAAGTGAAGTGAAAACACACTGTTAAGTGTAGACTTGGCTCAGAAGAAGATCCCCCCTCCAAAAGTATCTAGGTCCACCCTTGACATCGTAATATTTTGGAGACTTTTTTTTTCTTTTAGCTCTCCTTATCTTTTAAGGGAGCAACAACCCGAGGAGACTCATGGCCCCCCCCCCCCCAACCACAGACCACTCAAGCCCCAAGCCCCCCTCCCCGCCAAAAAAAAAAAAAAAAAAAACACCAAAATCCTGGATCCTTCCCTGGAAGGTCTCATAACTTTTTGTCACAACACGAACACGGGGCTTGGCCTATTTTTTACAAGTATTGTTTTTGTGGGATCTCATTTTTTTTTGTAAGTTTATCGCTTATTCTGAATCGCCGCTCAAATGTAATGATTCCATTTGAAAATCGGTGAATTAGAACATTTCAGAATTGAGTCGGTTATTTGGAAAAGGCCATAAATCCACATTTCAAAATTTTACAGGAGAGCATAAAAACTGAACAGCACAAAATTTGTAAATGAAGTTAATTGTTTTGTTTGGGATTTATATTTTACTACTTAATACTGATATTATTGTGAAAGGTCCATTAAAAAATACGGTAGTGGTAGAAAATTAATTTTCATGACTTGGAAATATGGCGTTTTCCAATTAAACGAAGACATAAAAGTTTATTAGTTATTATAAACTAGCATGTATTGTTAACACTAATACATGCTAAAATTGTGCGATATATATATATATATATATATATATATATATATATATATACAATCGCAGTTACAGGTTATACAATATTAAGTATTACGGTATTGAGAAAACTAGAAAGAAATTTTCTGATTTCTGGGCATTTGTGCCTCTGACCTAACTGATACAGCATTTTTTTTTTTTTTTTTTTGTAATGTTTCCCCCACTGACATCTTCAGGATTTTTACATTTTAAATTTGGATTTAGCAGAACTGATTAAGCTGTGATATTCTTCACGTTTGTAGACTATAGATTCGTAGTTCGTCTATAGGTCGTAGATTCGGTCGTATTTCCTAAAAATCTTTTTTTGCAACACCAAAGTAAAAATGTCCCGGTTCCGGAAAATAGTGATTAATCTTACTGAATTTACTACTCGCACAAACTGCCAACAGTAAATGGAATACCGTGTGGTTATGGTATTTGCCACCACAATCATCAGGTCCCCATTAGGTCCTGTAGGTGCCAAATGTTCATGATAAGAATAAAATTCAGATTGCTCTGTTTTAAATTCATGCACACAAAATTCATACACCCAAAGCTGTCGGCAATAGAACACTACCTGCAAAGGTAAATGAGATAGTGGGTAGGTTTTGCATGTAGTCAATGACTATTGCAAGAACTTCTTCATTGATTTTGCACACGTCATTTTCTGCCCTTTTTTTAACTTTTTGACTCAAGTCTTGTGGGAAATAAGTTCAACTGCTGCTATTCCATTGGCATGCCGTTGAAATGATGGATTTTAATCTTTTGATTTGACTTCTCACTGTGAGAAAACATCAATCTGGTGTAGACTGAAGGACAGATTGTAGTTTTTTTTTTTTTTTTTTTTTTTTTTTTTTTTTTTTTTTTTTTTAAAATTCCATTAGTAATTGTAATTAACTATGACTTCAGGATGTAAATTTTCATCTCTAATAGGCCTACCTTTCCTTCTTTTACATGAAATATTAATCCCGAAATTGTCACTCGTCTTCACATTTACGGCGCCAATAACAGCTGATACAATAACAGAAAGTACTACACAAGTAGATGGAAAAGGCCATATGTCCGGAGATATGGCCTTCTCGAACTACACAAAGAAGATGGTACCCAATTTTAATGCATATAGGAGGCTCGGAGAAATGACTCCTTCACAGCAAACGTGAAACTCCACCGAAGGGACATATTTCTTTAGTAAAACCCATTTTGGAAAAATGTGAATTTATGGCCTTTTCCAAATAACCGGTTCAATTGAAGACATCAGTATTCGTTACCAACAATGCCCCAATCTCTGGAAACAACGAGTGTGCGCCGTATCCGAGCAATGTAGATTGCGGCTGGTGTAACTACCACAATAAACATATTACTAGTAATTTCCAAACTATATGAAAAAAGTAAAATTTAAGATATTAGTTAAACTTGGTGATCTCTATGCATTAAAAAGTTCTCAGGCATATAGTTTCATCCGGAGCAAAGCAATCAAGCCACAAATATGTGCCAGAATTTTTCATGTTTGGGATTGTAATTAAATGTTTTAAAATATTAGAATTTTCTTATGATTTAGGGATGAAACCATACATGTGTAACATATAATATTTCTAGTATTACTGGAAGTATAGTGGAGGTTTGATGTCGGGGTTTCGTGGTCGAAATAAAATTTTGAATTTCAGTAACTTCCAAAGTAAGGAAAGGAAAGAACTAAAATTTTACACATTAGTTAAACTTAGTAAGCTCACTATACAATGAAAATCTGAGGTATGTAAATTAAAAGGGTTTCACGTTAGGCGTAGGTAAGGGGTAGATATGTGGAAATTTACGAGTTTCAGACTTTTCTTGTAATATGTGGTTAAAATGTTATATATGTTCCAAATTTCAGCTTTCCACGGCTACAGGTAGTACCTTAGAGTTTTGATGATCAGTCAATGAGTGAGAGATTGACAAAATCGCTGAGGTTTGCATCCGAATAACATCCGAACTAAGAACAGCAACAATGTAAAATTTATTACATTTGCTAAGATTGCTGATATCTATGCATAACAAAAATTTCAGACATCTAGCATGAATGCGACCGAAGAAATTGAGGTTCAAAAATGGCCCGAATCGTCGTTGACTCGACTTTGCAGGTGCACTACCGTGCACCCAAAACAACAACTTTAGTTCGGCTGTGATCGAATAATATAAACTAATTGATTCACTGCATCCGTATCTCTTGTCGGAAGGCTGGTATGTGAGCCAACCGTTAAGTAATTGTCTGATGTTATGAAATTAGTGGGCTACCTGGGTGACGGAGGTTTGCTCAACGTCTTTCTATTTCTGTTCAATATGCAACATTTCATCAAAATCGTTAGAGACGTTTGAGGTTTGATTAAAGTTAAACATTTGTCTTCAAAACTTCCTAGGTGTTTTGAAGTGAACAGTTCCTTACTCTAACCAAAGAAAAACTTAACCAACATCAGTAGGCTTACTGGTACCTGAAAATTCTACGAGATGGCGTGACGTTAGTATTTTTTTTCAAGGATTTCACCAATGTTATTATTTTTTTTTTTTTTTTGTCTTGGCTGCGTGAAGTTCGATTAAAGTTAAGCGTTTTTCTAGAAGCCTTCCCAGGCATTTTGAAGTGCGCAGTTCTTTACTCTAACCAAAGAGAAACTTAACCAACATCAGTAGGATTCCTGGTACCTGAATCTTCTACGAGATGGCGGTAGCGCCGTTTCCGAGATACCGAATACAAAAATTGCTCGTTTTTGTAATATTGCGTTTTTTTTCAGGAAGACACCTCTTTAGATAAACTTGAAAATCAAAACGTTATCTACGAATCAAATTTCATCCAAATCGTTAGAGGCGTTTCGGCGATACCAAATATATACAAGAGTTACTAGTTTGAATATATAAGATAAGATGCAAAGTAAATGGCGTTTGTCTCTACAGAACCTACAGTTTGTGCAATAACCGGAAAAATATAAGCCTATTCTCGCGCAGTTAAAGTTTCATACTCCAATGACCTTAAGAGATATCTTGTAAGAGGCATTTAAATACTTAATTCGCATAATACAAAAAGAAAATATTTCGGCTAAGGTTGCGGACTCTGCTCTACGAATTCCAATAAGGGTCCTTAGGGGCAAGGAAATGGCAGGAATTCGACCATAGCCTTTTTAAGGTATGATCCCGGCATTCACCTGCAGTGATTTAAGGAAACCATGGAGAACCAAATCAGGGTGGTCGGATGGGGGTATGAACCCGCGTTCTTCCGAATGGTAGGCCCGATCGGTACAGCTCAGCCTCCGGATTCGGTGAGAATTTCTCGTTATCCTGATTAGGTTAGTTTTCGTTACTGGTGAGAAACAACCGTAAATTTAATGTTCTGCTTGGTGGCTCAGTGGTGAAGGCGTTCGACTGGAGTATGAAAGGTCCCCGGTTCGAATCCCTGTCTCGGCGGGAATATTTTTAGAAGCCCTTAATGCGATGGTACAACTTGCTGTGTAATGTAAAGTACGCCAGAACGATTACGAGTCCACTTTAATTTGTTGGTCCCCTCTAGGTACACATCCAATGCAAAATTAAGCCAAGCGAAGACGTAACGTGGTCATAATTGGCCTGTAGAAACATCCAAGCATTAGATACTTTTTTTTTTTAATTTTTTTTTTTAGAAAAATTGTTTTTTTGCAAAAATAAATTATGGATAAATAACAACAGTTCAAAACGTCAATATGTATTTTGGAAAATTGATTGGAAGCCATTGCACTCTCCACTCCTTACGCATAATTATATTGATAATCTAAATCAGTTTTCACAAAGGAATATGGTGATAAATAACAATAACGCATAACATTTTACACTGATGGGTCAAAACATTAAGATCATTGCCCATCGAGAGATTGAATGCCGTCTGGTGACCTTGTTGGTAAGTCATGCGATAACTACATAAGCGGAGGAGGGGTGCACGGGTTCTAGCGACGATAAATGTGGCAAATGGGGAAATCCACTGACAAAAGTGACATTAACGAAGGTCAGAATGTTATGGCCCGGCTCCTGGGAACGAGCATCTCGGAAACGGCGAGGCTGTTCGGCTGTTCGTGTGCTACTGTAGTGAACATATATGGAAAATGGTTGAAGGACGGTGAAATCATGAGCAGGCGACAAGGTGGTGGACGTCCACACCTCCTCACAGAACGTGGAGGTAAAGCAGGACAAGTTGCGATCTGTGGCAGATCTGACGGCAGAGTACAGTGCTGGTGCAGGCACAAGTGTTTCGGGTCACTCCGTTCAGCGCACATTGTTCAATAGGGGGCTCTGCAGCAGACGGCCCCTACATGTTCTCATGTTGGACCAACGATATCGGCCACGAGATCATCGAGATTGGACCGTGGATCGATGGAAACCTGTCGCCTGGATGGATGAATCACGATTTTTGTTACATCAGATCGACGGTCGTTTCGTGATCATGTCATGGTGGACATTTATCTGGACATCTATGGTACCTGTGGTAGCGATCGAAGACACCATGACATCTGTGATCCCTTTATGTTTCATGTCTTCAACTACTGCGATGGCATCTTCCTGATGGATAACTGCCCGTGTCACAATGCGTGAATCTTGCTACATTTGTTCTAGGAGCATGTTAGAGAACTCACGGCGACGTCTTGACCACCAAATTCGCCCGGTCTCAACCCGATAAATCACTTCTGGGACGCTATTGGGCGCCAACTCCGCACCCACAAGCCACCGGTCCGTAATTTAAGGGAATTACATGATCTTTGCGTAGATATCTGGTGCCAGATATCTCCGAAAACCTACCAAGGACTTGTCGAATCATTTCCACACCAAAGCGCTTCAGTATTGCGTTCCAAAGGTCGACCAACAAGCTATTAAGCAGGTGACCATAATGTTTTGGCTCGTCAGTGTATTTCCCTGATCTTACCTGTCATGACATTATGACCCAAATGGATTGATAGAAGTATATCGTTGCAGCCGAAAATGATGTTAGCAAGTAGTCAATAAATCAAGCTGAAAACTAAAGCCTATGTCTACTAGACAGCAGTTCGGCACCTGTATCTTGTTTGTGACACTTTCTTAACAGCTGTGGCAACCGGTTACTGAATGTGTAGCTGTTAAACGGACTTTCCAGTTAATATTAATCAGTACTCTGCTATACGATTCATACGTTGTTTCCAAAATTTTGCTATTCGATTATTATCACAAAATACAATGAAGTTAATGCGAGGTATTTTGGGTACTTAGTAACTACAAGAAGTCTCCAACACCACAAATTAAGTTCTAGTGTAACGAGTGAAATTTCCTAATTTTATTTAATACCCCGTAACCATTTTATTCTACTCTATTGAAGCCACGGAGAGTTTTAGTAATATTTGTAACCGTAGTAATTTATGTGAGAAATAATTTATTTTTGTTAATGGGTAATTCGTTTTAACATAGGAAATCCAGGCAAATTTATAGAATTCATTACCTTATAAATAAGGTAAAAGCTATTAGAATGGATGAGAAAATGATTTGCTGGGTAGAAGAATTTTTAAAAGGTAGAAAACAACAGTTAAGGTAGGAAATGCAGTATCAAAAGAAGTGGAAGTAAAAATTGGAGTGATACAGGGTAGCGTATTGGGACCATTGCTATTCATTACTCTAATTAATAATTGTGTCGATTGTTTACTATCAGAAATTAGATTGTTTGCAAATGATATAATACTATATAAAAGGTTCTAAACGGTAGACAGCTGCAGGGTGATCTGGACAGGATATCTGGTTGGGTTGGTAAACATAGGATCAAGATAAATGCAAAGAATAGTACGCTTATTAGATACACAAATAAAAAACTAAAGTTTGATTAAGGTGGGGAAAGAATTGCTTGTTGAAGACTTGAAATGTAAATATCTTGGCATTACATTTGATAACAAGCTTAACCGGGCAAGACTGAGGTAGCAGGAAAAGGTTTCAAAATTCTGCACTTGTTGGAGAGAGTGATGAGAGGATGTACGAGAGAAGTACAAGGAACTGGGTTACAAACCTTTGGTCAGACCATTGCTCGAATATGGTAGTGTAATATGGGACCCACATTTTGCGTATCAAATACAGGAGTTGGAGTGGGTGCAAAAAAGGGCTTGAAATTACCGCAGAATGCAATCAGTAACAGATATGATAAAAGAGATGGAGTGGGATTCATTGGAAGACAGGATGAGGGTGAACAGGGTCATTGGAGTGTACAAGTTATATAGTGCTGATGAGGCATGGAAAGATATTGGCGTAAGAAATAAAAGTAATACATGGAAGGGAAAAGGTGACCATGACCACAAGCTGGCACTCGATTTCAGGCACAAGGGTGTAGGAAGATTCTCTTTTGTGGGTAAGGGTGTCAGGGATTGGAATAAGTTACCAAGAGAAATGATGGATAATTTACCAAAAACTTTGAAAGAATTTAAAGGTAAAATTTGCAGAAGGAAAATGTAGGTGGGTGCAGGAAAGGTAGAAGATGGGTGCGTAGGGATATTGCCACCGGAGCGTGCGCTCCATCGCAATTTAATTAAATATGTGTATAAATATATACCTTTAATCACCCAATTATTAAGCGTTAGTTCACTATTCATTCCTTAATTATCCATATAGATTCTCTGTCAGTAAAAATGTTAAATGATGTGAAGAAGAACCTTCATATGGGATAAAGTAACGGTTTTCGTATGCAGGGGATTGAGGAATTTCGCTAACCGGTTGCAGCCAGTGGTGTGTTACAGCAACGGTCATTTGAAGCAGACCGCAGCCCTGCGAAACAATGCTGGGGGTGACAGAGTTTCCCTTTCCCGTTACTTCATAGTCCATTTATCGTCGAGCATGTGCAGCCACTGTGAAAAACATTTTCCGTCCGCGCTGAGCGCGTTTCTCCGGCAGCGCCATTTTTAAAACAATTTCGGTCCGGTCCTTCAGCACGACTGCCTCGAGTTTTCCCGGCCGTTGCTTACCGCCAACTGTTGCAATTCAAATTGCCCTGCTGTCGTGGTCTGCGAGGGTGGAGCGACGTTTCCGCAGAATGCTGTTGGCTTCAGGATGAGTGAATCCTGAAGAAAACGACTAAAAATTTCATACGCGCATTTCCTATTACCGTAACAAAATTTAATTGATGACATAAAAGAGTGCTGTGTTTATACAGTGGTTTACAGAGTTATTTACCAAAATAGTTATAAGTTTAGAAGTCTATAAGTATAGCAGATCCTACATATTAAATTCGAAACTCATCCCTTTCTTTTATTGGGGCGTACTTCCTTTGAATTTGAGTTTATTCAAGCTGATAGAATTCTTTTTTGCGGTTTATTACATTACTAATGTAAGCCTGTGACCGTTTTTGCGTCTCGTCAAGGATCAAGAATAGTTCTAGTTTTTGGGATGAAAGATTAAGACAGGTTGGCCTCTGTTTCAGGGTGAGTAAAATCTCTGATATTGGAGAACTCAGAAGCATTAATACAGAAAGGTATTAAACACGAACAGGGACGATAGCGCAATCGTATAATTGTTTAATACAGGGTGTTTCAAAAATTACCGGTATATTTGAAAAATCAATAAAAACTAAACGGAAAGCGATAGATATACACAGTTTTTTGCAATATGCTTGGGACAACAGTAAATTTTCAGGCAGACAAACTTTCGAAATTAGTTACAATTTTCAACAACAGATGGCGCTGCAGTCTGGAAAAATCTGAAGTACGATATTTTCCACATATCCACCATGCGCAGCAATAATATGGCGTAGTCTCTGAACGAAATTACCAGAAACCTTTGCAAACGTGTAAGGCGGGATGGCTTCACATGCAAAAGAGATCTTTCAAATCGCCTGCTGCGCCATCTGTTGTTGAAAATTGTAACTAATTTCGAAAGTTTGTCGGCCTGAAAATTTACTGTTGTTCCAAGCATATTACACCAAACGGTGTATTTCTATCACTGCCCGTTTAGTTTTTATTGATTTTTCAAATATACCGGTCATTTTTGAAACACCCGGTACAAACTTGACTTGTATTTGATCCTTAAAGTTCACTCTGCAAAATTTAATAAATTCATGCTTGCTTCGAAAGCATTACGTTGCTTTTTATGGAGACTGGGCAGCTACCCGTAATCATTGGTCATAGTTTCTGTAACGGCCAGAGAACTTACTACACATTCCGTATTATTAAACAGTTGAGCAACTCCGAAGAAAAGAATCGCCAGAATAGTTGGTTCGGTAACATATTTGGTCTGATGTCCACTTAAAATAACCTAATAACTCACGTATTGCGAACATGAAGAAAAACCATTAACCAAAGTTGTCAGTAAAATACCTAAAAAGCAAATAAACCGTAATGCCTAAACTTTGGTCAAGCAACAACGTTAGTGAAAGTTTTAATTAAATTGAAATGTATCCCAAGCCGGAATGACAATTTGCATTCGTGGTTACAGCAGAGACTATGAGTAATTTAACTTTTTTAATTTTTTTAAGTTGCTTTCATTACATGTTACTGAAAAGCAGATCCACGTTTTTTCAGACGTAGAGTTTATCGATATTTTTTTAATTGTAAAACGCTACGAAAAGCAAACATAATGAATGTATTATGGCAATTAATTTGGTAGCAGTTGCTTAGCTATTAAATTGTGGACATAACCACGAATTTCTTTTAATGGTATCTCTGGTCGCTGTTTCGCGAGCGAAGTCTGACACGTGACACCGTTCTCCAGCCAATAGCTATCGAAGTGAGTGAATGAGTGAGTTTACGAAATTATATAGTAGAGAAGATACAGAGGGGAGCAAGCCCTGCTCCGTGCTTTATTTTCAAGCAAGGGATCGTATACCAAGGCGTCGTGCGTGCTAGGTCTGTTAGCAGGAAGATATTCAGAGATGTTTTAGAACCAATAAAGTGACACGGCACACTTTGGACGTATTTTTCCGCAGGTCTTTGGAATGTGCCATACCTTAGTATATGGCGTGTGCAATAGTAGCGGTGTAAAAACTGGCGGGATAAGTCCTGCCATTCAATGCGACTAATACATAGGATCTCAAAAACCGGGAAATAAGGTAACAAAGGTGAAACGCGCACGTTACTCGCTTAGCGGCGATAGACGTCTCGATCAGATTCTGAAGTCATTATAGCTGGAATTCGGCACCTTCTTCACTCAAAATCCACTATGCGCCATATAATTTTAGTAATAACTCTGTTACTGGCTCTATTTCAACCTAACCACAACATTTGCTAATAAAGCCCCTTGGAAATCAGCATAATTGATTTGGGTGAGGAGTGAACCTTCGATATTTCAGCGAACCATAAAGCTACATGAAAGAAAAGAAGCAGTAACTACAGTTTAGTTAAAAAACAGCCCATTTCTAATTTAATATTTCAATTTCTGTGTTATTCATATTTTTAGTACTGCAACCTGCTAACAGATGGCATTGCGGCTATTTTTTAAATTTAGTAATATTGAGGAAAAGTAAATATACTGTAATATTCTATTTTTATTTCCACACTTCGTGCAGATTACCAGAAATTAAGTACACAAGGCTTTTAAAAATTTTGGCGTTAGGAACTGATTTATATTTCCCGCTTCGAAAATATTACTTTATCAAGTGTATACATTTTTGCGGTTTTAAACTGAACACTAGCCTTGCGTTTAATTCTTTTTGACGGTGCAGTCCTCCTTAGCCGTGTCTATTACCGGTTGTGGAGAATTTTTCATCACGCATTGAACAGCTGCGGACGTAAACATTTCAGAAACAGCAGATTGTTCAACAGCTTCACATTTTTACTGGATCAAGGACATGCGATGTTATTGATTCGTAATAGGCAAGGGAGATCTCTTATAAGAATATACCTTACGTTACGTTATCGGATTTCACCCTGTTTCCTCATGTAATAAACACAACACAGCATATACGATCACAACATTCACATAAGCTGTGCAACAATACATCAGACACACAGAAGAAATGAAGTGGCCACCATATTTTTATGTATCCAAGGCTCTGCACGCATTCTAGAGAACGATAGAAAACAATACTCGGGTTAGGCACTATCAAATGGACAAATGGCGTCTTTACCGGTATATATATTGCATTTTGTCACTAAATTCGCTTATCTTCAAGGGGAAGCGTTGAGAATGTGAAATCAGGAAAAAAGTACATCCTTACTGAGCAAAGTTTTTAAATTTCTGTTCTGGTTTTTAGGAACTCTGTTCTGTACTTCACTCGCCTATACGAAAAGTATTTATAAAATACTCTCTTAGTTTAGTGTAGCAGGAATTTTACCGTAAATTGGCTTCTTTTCACGTCCTACGGTATCAGTCTCTTATAATGTAAAATTATTCGCTTTATTTTTCTTTAAAGATAAAGAAATCAAGTAGCAGAGTTATAAAGCTTAAAAAGACAGATCATTGATATGGCATGAATCAAACAAGCCGGAAAGCAGAGTATTTTCTCTGGTATTAAGCTTAGAAAGCCACATAAAATTATGTGTGATATGAAACCGCAGAGCGGAGAAGTACACACACGTAACTATCCGGTGTTCGGTGATTCCCAACCTAGGGCCGTTACCGTGGATTAAAACATCCGGTGTTCCCAAACTACGTCCTAAAAGTCGATATCGGCGTTTCGCAACCTGTGAAGTAGGTTAAATCAAAATTTTTGTGATTTCCCGAAAAAATTAATCAGTTGCCAAGAACTGCGCGAACAATCAATAAAACATCATGTAAAACATCGGCATATAAAATACAGATCTGATATTACCTCAGGTTGACCCTTACTCGGGTCGAAATACCCATTTTTTTAAAATTTTTTACGGACGTGAGTTTGGTGAATTCCACACACTCAAGAACGTTGAGAAGCGTCTCATTTTCCAACATAGAAAATGTGTCAGGAACATCGCACGGAGCAAGTTACTGTAAGCCGAAAAATCTTAGAATGCTTGCTCAAATATTCATGGCCGACTCTCCCAATTTGTTTTATGACTGTCCTAATTGAAATGAGCACCCACTCAACGAACATAAAAGAAAAACTGTTCTGACTGCGTTGTGCATCGCAAGTTCGAAGTTTACAGTGATACAATGAGGGTTAAAAGTTACCCAACTTTCTTAACACAAACCTTTTAAAAAAATCAACATATTGGTGTACACTTTCACTTTTTCCAGGCAAACAGAACAAACTAGAGGAAGGTACATTCAGTTTTTGAATGCGTGGAACGTGCACATCTGATAGAAAAAAAATTTGTAGCGTAATTGAAAGTCCCATCACAAAAAACATTCGAGGGTAAGTCACAAAGTCAGGTCAAATTTTCGGCTGTGGTAACTGCAACCATGGATTCTCTGCGAAACACAATTTTTTCCTTTCCAGCAGTGACTGAATATGCAGCAAACCACCAAATGGACCACTTCAGACTCTTATGTCACAATTTCTATACCAGCAAACAAAAATATTTAATGTAAAGTACGTACAGTTAAGGTTTCTTCTAGGGATTTAGGCGTTGTTCCGAGTTTCCTCACGCTCTATCGATAAATATTGTCTCGAAGGTTTTGCTAAGACGACATGATCCCCGTGGTCTAGTTCAGCAATGGCCTTTCTAATTATCTTGTTTGGTCGTGCTGAAATGTTGACAAGAGCCTTTCATTTTACAGGTTCTGACCTAAAATGATAGAATGGTAGAATAATATCCTAATCCTACACCAGAAACACAAACATAGAAAAAAAAGTGGTATACACACCTGTAACAGTTCAATTTCACGATCACTTAGAACATAATTGTTGTGGGATACAGATATTTTCACAATGTCACTTACGTCACCATCACATTACACCGTTACACACATCCACAATACGTTACCATTATCTTAGGTTTTTTGTTTTAAAAAATGACACTTTTCCACCGGTATCGTTAACTCGACACATGTAGTATTGGAGACGACATGGTGAAAACTGATAACTTACGTTGTGTGCTAAAGTGATAAAGAGTATACTGGCGAACAAAACCATGATCCCGTGTTTACCTTCTCCGGTGTTGCGAATTACCGTATGACTCCTTGTTTACTTGGGTTGCGAAAAACCGGAGCAATCTTACCTCCGAGAACAATAGCAGGTTGCGAATCACCGTACTCCAGTAATTATCATACGCAGAGATCTTCCGAAACGATCTAGTCAACTAGTATTTTATGCAGCTGCGCCACGAAGGATCAATGACGGAAGCATCACGGACATGAATAAATTCACTGGAGGTCATACGAGTCCAATGATTATAATTCACATTCAAAAAACTAACCGAGGAATGTAAATAAGTTTAAAATTATACGATGATTTCTGGAAATGTGATATGTGAGTGAAATCGTTTCAGAACAATAATTCACTATAACTTTTGAATTGTAAAATATGATGATTTCTTGTCAAAAAGATGTATTAATATACTTAAAATCCTCCAAAATTAAAAAAGGTAATTAATATCATGGAGTGAAATAAAGGCTGCAGTTGGATGAAGCACAGATTCCGTTAGACATAACTAGCCATCAATAGATACAAATAGAAGACAAAATATTATTGCAAGAAAGTGATAAAAATTGAATCCTCAAGCATGTCCCCGAAAGACCTTCGAAATTTTTGTTTTCCGCAGTCACCCCTTGCTGACGCCGGGATGGTTCCTTCACAAGACCATGGTACATTTCTTTCCCGTTACTTGCCTCCAGACCTTTCACGCCTCTAATGACCTCGACGTCGACGAGCCGTAAAGCCATAAGCACCTTAGAAATTACAATGCCAGAAAAAGAAGTGTAGCATTATTTTAATTTTTACTTACAAATTACATACCCTAACTAAATGTGATTCTGACACCTACAGCTTATATTGCTCTATGAAAACTATGTCTATGATATTATCATGAATCATTATTAATGTTACATATATATATATACATATATTTTTTTTTGCTGTCGTCAGTCTTTAGACTGGTTTGATGCAATCCTCCATCCCTTCCTATCCTGTGCTAACCTCTTCATTTCTACATACCCGTTACAACCCACGTCCTCAATTATCTGCTTCATATATTCTAATCTCTGTCTACCTCTACAGTTCTTACCTTCAACTGTTCCCTCCACTAACAAATTAACCAATCCAGCATGTCTCAAAATATGACCTACCAGCCTGTCTCTTCTTTCCGTAAGTTTCTTCCATAAACTTCTTTTCTCACCCATCATTTCCAAAACTCTTTCATTTCTTACTTTGTCTGTCCACCTAATTTTCAGCATTCTTCTGTAGCACCACATTTCAAATGCTTCAAGTTTCTTTCTTTCCGGTATTCCTAAAGTCCATGTTTCGCTACCGTAAAGTTCTGTGCTCCACACATATAGTTTTAAGAAGTTCTTTCTAATTCCTAGATCAATATTTGAAACTAAAAGGTTTCTCTTTTTCATGAAGGCCCTTTTTGCTAGTGCTATTCTGCTTTTAACATCATTCCTGCTTCGGCCATTGGTTGTAATTTTGCTTCCCAAGTAACAGAACTCACTCACTTCTCCAATTGCATCAGATCCTATTTTTATATTTAATCTGCTAGTATTGGTATCATTTCTGCTACATTTCATCACTTTTGTTTTACTTTGATTTATATTCAGTCCAAAGTCTTCCTTCAGTATATTGTTCATGCCATTCAATAACTTCTCAATATCCTCAGCCCTCTCTGCTAATAAGACAATGTCGTCAGCAAATCGTAGCATACTGATTTTTTCTCCCTGAAAACTTATGCCACATGGAAATTTTTCTTTGACTTTCTTAATTGCTTCTTCTACATACAAGTTGAATATTAACGGGGATAGACTACAACCTTGTATCACACCCTTTTTAACTGATGCATGTCTCTCGTGATTCTCTACTTTTATTACAGCCACTTGATTCTTATATAGTATATAGAGTATTCATCTATCTCGATACTTTAGGCCTAACTTCTTTAAAATTTTGAACATCTTGTCCCACCTAACATTATCAAACGCTTTTTCTAAATCAACAAATGCCATAAAAGTATCTTTGTTTTTCTTGATCCGCCCTTCGAGTATTAATCTTAAAGACAGAATTGCTTCCCTTGTACCGCGATTTTTCCTAAACCCAAACTGATCTTCACCTACTATCTCTTCTACTACCCTTTCCATCCTTCTGTATATTATTCTGGTCAGTAATTTTGAAACATGTGATGTTAGACTAATGGTGCGATAATTCTCACATTTGTCGGCTTGTGCTTTCTTTGGAAGTGTGAAGATGATATTTTTATTAAAATCAGTAGGAATTTCTCCCGTTCATAACTTTTTGATATCAGCTTTAATAATCTTTCGATTCCTTCCTCTCCTAGAGATTTAAGAAGTTCTGCAGGGATCTCATCAATTCCAACTGCCTTTCAAGTCATTCAGAGCTTTATTAAATTCTGTCCTCAAAGCAGGATCTCCTAAGTCATCAATGTCGATATCGCCTTCCTTTTCCAATACACTATTGTTCAAGTCGTCCCCATCAAACAGTTTCTCAATGTATTCCTTCCATCGGTTAGCTCTATCTTCTGAGCTTAAAAGAGGTTTCCCTTCGGCAGTTTTTAATGTTCATACCTCTTTTCTTCATTTCTCCAAAATTCTGTTTGATGTTTCTATATGCAACATCTACTTTTCCTACGACCATTTCCTTTTCTACTTCTTCACACTTTTCTTGTAGCCATTTTTCTTTTGCTATTTTTCATTTCCTATTTATTTGATTTCTAAATTGCCTGTACTGCTCTCTTCCTGCTTCATCCTGAGCATGTTTGTACCTTCTTCTCTGATCCATCAGCTGCAAAATTTCTTCTGTGATCCAAGGTTTTCGGGCAGCTTGTTCCCTAAAGCCTATGGTTTCTTTGCCAGCTTTCATTATTTCGGTCTTTAATGCATTCCATTCGTCCTCGGTTGAGCTCCTTTCACAGTTAATTCTTAGACCTAAGTCTACCAATTCTGCAAATTTTTCTCTTGTGCTAGATTGTTTCAGTTTATTCACTTCTAGTCGGTTCTGCTTATACTGCTTCCCTATTCGCTTGAATTTCAGCCTGCACTTCATTACTATCAAATTGTGGTCCGAGTCTATGTCTGCTCCTGGGTACGCTTTACAGTCTAAAACTTGATTCCTGAATCTCTGTTTGACCATGATATAATCTAGCTGATATATGCCTGTATCCCCAGGACGTTTCCAGGTGTATATTCTTCTTGCATGGTTATTAAATAGTGTGTTCGCCACTACTAGCTTATATCTTTCACAAAATTCTAGCAACCTGCTTCCTCGCTCATTTCTTTCTCCTAGACCAAAACTTCCTACAGTATTCCTTCTCCCACTATTGCATTCCAATCACCCATGATTAATAGATTTTCCTCCCCTTTCACATATTGGATTAATTCTTCAATTTCAGCGTATATTTTTTTCTATTTCTTTGTCATCTTCCTGTGACGTTGGCATATATACTTGTACTAATGTGGTTGGGACGGCTTTAGTTTCTAACCTCATGAAAATAATCCTGTCACTAAATTGTTCATAATAACTCACCCGTTTCCCTACTTTCTTGTTCATTACAAATCCTACACCAGTGACTCCATTGACAGCTTGTGTGCTAATTATCCTGTGTTCCCCAGACCAGAAATCCTGTGCGTCCTTCCATTTAATCTCACTAATCCCAACAACATCTAACTTAAGTTGTTCCATCTCCCTTTTTAAGTTTTCTAACCTACCTGCCCTATTCAGACTTCTAACATTCCACGCTCCGACTCGTTAGAATGTTTCTATCCATTCTGATGATAATGCTAACTACTATTTAATCCAAACAGACAAGCCGCCATGTTAAAACTGGTGTCAAGGACATATAATTAAATGGCTATATAAGAATTATAATAATAATTATTACTATCATTATTTTTTTTTTTGCTTGGAACTAGGGTTGAGCTTTTATATAAAGAAGAGTTCTGAAACATCAAGAAGGTATAGCAAATGAAATGAGGCATCAAATAGTTCACCTGCCACCATACCCTGCAGGTACAACTCTTAGAACTCATACCGCTGAAGTAAAACAGGAAGTTGCTAAGAAGAAACATACAGATGAGTGATATACTCATGAAGCTGTACACAGTGTTTCTAAAGAAGAGTGGGCAAATCTTTAAGACATTTAGAAACATTGCAAGAAACTGGTTATGTCAAACAGCACACAAGAGATACAGAAATTGATTATTTAATGATACAGCTGGTTGAAAGCAGTGGCAAATCTGAAGATGACTAAGTTATGTGGAAGACTATGGTGGACAACTCTGTGGCTGTGGTAGTATGTAACTTCCTTAATAACTCATTTCTTTAAAATAATTGTACTGAAAGTGGACGGTGCATTTTTTTATTATTATTATTAAGGTGACATTATTTCACAAGAAACCATTTTCATGTGTGTATTTTGTCTTGTAATTTCTGATAAGATAGTAATTTTTAGAAGAGCTTCACTCTAATGACCTAGACGTTGACGAGGCGTAAATCAATGACAGAAGAGCTGAAATTAAATATTTTGTTGAAATACGTGAAATATCTTGCTCATCTTAAGAGAAGGATGTTGTCAACCAATGCAGGGCATGGCCAACATTAGTGCAAATAAATAATAAAACATACCGGATGCTGTTCTGTTACATAAAATTTATTTCAATATTATCTAACAAATTTTCCCACTGGAACAAATGGAACAAAAGTTAGCCAGGGACAATATTTTACATTACACAATCGGAACGACCCAGCAAAGTTTCTTGGAAACTAGGTTTTCTTTCTTTTTTGCTACAATGTTTGGTGACATGAGCTATAGTATGGAAGATTAGGTCAAACTTTAAGAATTAATTGATATTATTGCTAAAAGGAAACAGTTAATTTTTTTGGGCTCAAGGTGAAGTAGAAAAATTTGTTGATATTGTATATAGAATGATTGTAGAACTAGTTTAATATTAAGTAGGTAGATTGTGTAACAGAGCAGTTGAATGTGTTGAAGAGTTTGGAAAATACAGGGATTAAGCTATTGAACAAATAAGATATGATTTCAGTAATTTTATTGAAGTATTAATACAAGATTCTGATTTAAAGCAAAGTGTAACTAGTAATGATACAGCCACTGAATTTAAAGTTGACGATATTCAAAATGATAAGATAAATTCACATGTTAATGAGTCAAATGTTAAATTTCCTGAAGAAGTAGTATGTTCTGACTGTAGTAAAGAAAAGGTATTCCCAAAGATAACCAAGAAGAAGACTGCAGAATGTCGGCTATATACACAGTGACATCCAGACAGCCAAGAGACAACTGTCTGCGGCCCCAGACGCCCACGATTACGAAATAATGATTTCTAGGAGTCATGAAGTAAGTAATGGTGGTGATGTAGTGTTTAATGGTAATAACAAACTTATGCATGTAAGAAAAATATCTGCTGGTGAGAGTAATGCTGATAATTTATCAGATGATGAATGTTTTTTGTTTGAGCAATCCCAATAATGAGGATAGTATAACTGTTCAAATGGAACCTTATGGAGTAAATAGGTCCATTGTGAATACTAATGATCCTCTCAATGTGACAGAACAAGTGATAATTAATTAAATAAATCAATATGAACTAAAGGTTATGCTGTGATGTCACACACCTAGCCTTCATTGGCTGGTTAACAGCGGCCAGAAATCTCTGCACATTCTGTCCATATATGTCACTATTATAGCAAGCTAAAAAGTTGGATTATTTACTTACATTTCTGTGATGGTTCAGTACATTTCAAATTACAAAACAACCATGAAGACAATGTGTTCTTTGTTTAAATTCACAAATTAATTATTTATATTCATTCAATGAAGATGTCTTCATTTTATTCTCTGCTAATAGATGAAAAGGATTTAGGTTTCATGTTTTTGTAATAGTTTAATATTTTTTCAATTTAAAATAAAATTTGGAACCAATCATAAATGAAGATATGTATGAGGTACGAGGTTGGCCCAGAAACTAATGCACCAATTTTTTTTTCTCAGGCCCCAACAATGGTATGAATGCGAAACGTTAGATATGAATTCATTGAAGTTTTCAGAGTGCACACACAAATTTTCCTTTCTTCCGACAGATAGCGTACTTGCAGCAATGGTTCAACATGGCGTCTGTGAGTGATGTACATTATAAGCAGCATGTCGTCATTGAATTTCTCACTGTGGAGCAAGAAACGGTTGGAAACAAAACTGCGTGTTTATCGGATATTTTTTCTGTTACAGAAACATTTATGTTTTTCTATACAATTCCTACGGAAACATTTTATTTGTGAAATGTTCACATGGGCTACAATCACAGTGACATATATCACAGAGATATGGATATTCTGTGTGTATTTTGCTGGGTTAGTTGTAATTTGTTAGAGTCAGTGACAGTTTGTCATATACATAATTAACACGTTCAAAAGTTTTTCCAAATTGTTTTGTAATATGTTGTAAGTATTTTGTTACTTACCCATTACACTAAACAAATAAATAATTGCTACAAATGAGGCAGTTCATCTTTCATCCTACATAAATCACAAACCTTACTAATCACTATATTTGGGAAATTTTCGCACAGGTAATCTAGTCTGGACATTATTTGGATGGTGCTATAAATGGCAACTTACATCAACTTGCAAAAAGGCAAAGCAAAGAGCATAAATAACAAAAATAATCCAGTGATTCATGAGTACAAAGTAAACAGTTTGTTCGTTGACACTGTCGATTCCCTAATGTATCTGGGCGTAATAGTACAAAGCAACATGAAATGGGACGTGAAAGTAATTTCCATCGTAGGTAAAGCTTGTTCAAGATTATAATTCATTGGTATTTTGAAGAATTGTAATGTTCATACCAAGAGAATAGTGTACAAAATTCTTAAATTAAACTTTGGATTACGGTTGCGGAGCTTTGGATCCTTATCACAAGGGATTGATTGATATGACAGAGAAAATATAGAGAAGAGATGCTTGATTCTTGACTGCTTCCCACAGCCCTTACACAAGTCTTACAGAACTGATACACAGACTGGGCTGATATTCGTGTCCGGACAAAACCGCGAAGTGACAAAACCGCGAGGACAAAACCGCGTGGACAAAACCGCGCAGACAGAACCGCGAACGGACCAAACCGCGAACGGACAAAAACCGCGAACGGACAAAACAGCGAAACGGACAAAACCGCGAAACGGACAAATCTACGAGTTATCCCCTCACTGTTTGATCTCTTATGCTTCAAAATATTATCCTAACACAGTTTTTAAATGATTTGGGGATCGCAGCTAGGGTTACGTTATTATGGAGTACGGTACTGTAATTTATTTTGTGTATATGTAATTTATAATCTACGAGTTATCCCCTCACTGTTTGATCTCTTATGCATCAAAATATTATCCTAACACAGTTTTAAATGATTTGTGGATCGCAGCTGGGGTTACTTTATTATGGAGTACTGTAACTCATTTTGTATATGTAATTTATAATCTACAACCGCGCAGACAGAACCGCGAACGGACCAAACCGCGAACGGACAAAAACCGCGAACGGACAAAACAGCGAAACGGACAAAACCGCGAAACGGACAAATCTACGAGTTATCCCCTCACTGTTTGATCTCTTATGCTTCAAAATATTATCCTAACACAGTTTTTAAATGATTTGGGGATCGCAGCTAGGGTTACGTTATTATGGAGTACGGTACTGTAATTTATTTTGTGTATATGTAATTTATAATCTACGAGTTATCCCCTCACTCTTTGATCTCTTATGCACCAAAATATTATTCTGTCAAGTGTCATCACTTCGTATTTGACGATTTTGTTTTGGTTGAGGTTAATAAAGAATTAGACCCGACGCGCGGTGGGAATGCAGCTTAATGGGGCTTTTGTATACCTGAGAAGAGTGACAATGGCCTTCACAATGGAGTGAGTGGGAAGACCCGCTTATCTCCTGTAGGTTCGGCCTAACTGACCCTTCTCAAGTCGAGCGAACAATTTGCCTGGACGATCTTTTGTTGCCGTCGCAGGAGAAATCCCTGCATGCAAATGGAAAATTCGGCAGCCAAAGTCAAACCCGGAGACGTTCCGGCATTTCCGAGGCAAGGCCGGTATGGTAGATCCAAGCATTCTGTGGTGGTCAGTTAACCGAAGAGATTGTGTATCTTCCTGAATAATGGCTCTCGTGTTTGTAAAAAATAACAAAGGGGGAAATCACCTCGTTTATAAAGGATATACATTTAGGCAAGAAAGGAAAGAAGTAAATCTCGACCGTCTTCCAAAATATTGGCGATGCACCAGTTATGACAGTACAAGATGCCCAGCAAGAGTTACATTGGAAAATCAATCAAACGTTGCAGAAACGAATGGATTACACAATCACTCTGCTAAACCAGCGAAAAGAAAAGCAAAAGAGGTTCGACTTGAAATGCTGAAAAAGGCTACAACTGTTCTTGCATCATTATTTGCAGGGATGCCCGATGAAGTTTCTGGAGCTCTACCATCCACCGATTCACTTGCAAGAGAAATTAGAAGAGAAAGACAAAAATCTGGAGGAGTACCACCGAATCCATTATCAAGAACAGAACTTAAAATTCCTGAGGAATATACAAAAATAAACGGTGAAATTTTTCTTTTGCACGACAGTGGTCCAAGAGAGGATTGTATATTAATCTACGAACTCTTGTGGTTTTATGTATTCCTGGTTTTTCTGTATTCGCGGATTTTTCCGTTCGCTGTTTTGTCCGTTCGCGGTTTTGTCCGTCGCGGTTTTGTCCATCGCGGTTTTGTCCGTCGCGGTTTTGCCCTAGAACCGCTGATATTGTATGGCAGACAGATTATGCTGATTTTTTTGAATTATTTGTAAATATCTTCTTTCATTATGAATGCAATGTAGTATTTCATCCACCAACCTACTTATGTCACAATTACAGGAGAAATAACATTAGAGATATAAGATGCGATACTAATGCTTGTATGTATTATTTATCCCTCTGTAACTATTTGTGATTGGTATGCACAGAATTAGTTTTGGTGTAAAGTGCCTTCTGTCTCCCACCATAGCAATTATAGAGTATGGATGTAGATTTAGATTCACACTAAGTCAATTGGCAGTAGAGCAGGAAATGGAAATCTGTTTTTAAAATTAAACTTTAGTTTCAGAACGGAAGATATATTACACCCATCACTTAACAAATTTGAAGATAGAAGGGATGCAATGACAAAACTCTACATAAAACAAAAATGCAATATTTCTGGCATAGTCCTTGTAGAATATGAAGGACATGATTCAGTTTGTACGAGGACCCATGGTCAACTCAGCCACGTTGTGACAGAACAGAATAATTTCATAAGAAAATCATATTTTTGTTCCATGAAATTAAACAAAAATTGATATATTTACTCCTATAGCAAGGAAATGTAAGTTGCCATGGCGATAGGAGAATCAAGAGATAGCTAGAGGTTAGCGACGTACAGACCGGACGGTTGCTTTGTTACCAGTTCACTGCTTAAGAACTTTGCATTCTTCGGATACTTTAAGACCGATGTAGTTCCTAGAAGAATAAGAATTGGGAACAATAAATGTTAATCTGTTAAAAGCGTAGAACTGAGTTATTATAATTATAACCCAGGCGCGCGACATGGCGACGTGTAGATGACTCGGCAGTGAAAAAAGTGTATCAACCAAAGCAACTTGGCTACGGAAGGAAAAGCATTTAACAGATACAACGAAGATTCGACAACGCCGCTAGAAGAATCGCTGGAATTTACGACGACGAGACAACCGATATAATTCATTTCATCTCTGGCTGTTGAAGCATATCTACGACGAACATCTGGTCGCGGATAACAGACAGACACGACGAAGCTACAGTCTTTGGAGTAAACATCTGTCTGCGGTCGGCGAGATTTGTTTACGAATCTTTCATTTAAGTTAAGTATATGTTTATTAGGCGTTACCAGTGGAGCGTCCTCACGTAAATGACTATAAAATACCTTCCAAAAGTGAAGCTTTGTAGTTATTTCATGGTTACGAACTTTTGAAGTCGGAATATTTACTAACTTTGGAGTTGAATAGAACTTGTTAAATCATTTCATTTCTTGCTCTTTTGGTATGTTTTAATTATACTGAACACTCGCGTGCCTTATTCAAACGGTACTATTTGATAAATAGTGGGCAATTCTCTTACTAAGATCGTACTTTCTTCTTGTAATCTTCCTGTTGTAATTACGAGAATTACTTCTTTATTTTTTTGCAGCAACTTTTCTCAGTTCCTGAATATTAATCTACCTGTGTCTCTGGTTCTTCAACATGGAGAGAGGATTAACTGGTGAATTATCACCTTTAAAAGAGGTTAACTCACATACAGAATCCAATCTTCCTACTAACACAATGTCAGATATAAACCTTCCCACCAACAGTATTATGCCGAATAGTCCGGATAGGGATTCTTTGAACGTGACTCAATTTTCTACATCCACTCCTGGAGAAGATTTTCTGGGATTTTCTAATCAATCTCAGCCAAATGAAAGGCTTGAACAAACACCCTGTACCAGCACACATACCACCAAACCTTCCACAGATGAGCTCCTTGTCCTATTGATTTCAAAAATAGATAGTCAAAATGCACAGATTTTGGAATTAAAAGAGAGTCAAAATGCAAAGATTTTTGAGTTACAAAACACCTTTGAAAAACAATTAAGTAATAAATTATCCCAATCTCAGGTTATCATGCAAGAAATAAACAAAAAGTTAGGTTACTTTGAGGAAAAAATAAACCAACAATCATACACCCTCTCACAGAGTATTAGGGTGTAGAAGCTAAATGGTCTCAAAACATTTCCACCCTTGATGATAAAGTTACTACCCACATTTCCCTGTGTGATAACGTCCACTCACAACTAGAACAGGAAATGAATTCAGGTTTACAGAAAGTCTGTAGGACATACGATGAACAAATTAGGGAATGTCAGGAGACTTTGCAACTGCAAACACGAGAAATTAAATCTGAATTTCACAGTTTGCAAACTGAAATAACCGTTACAGTACAAGACATAGGAGCAGAAGTGAACAAATTAACACAGATTACACATACCCAAGGCACTGCAGTACAGGAGATAAAGAATAAGCTTGATTCAATTCAAAACAATAATATTTCCATTTCACAAGAAAAAATAATTTTAGCAGCTCCAGAAAGATTTTATGTCTCAACTTTTAATGGTACTAGTGAAGTACGTCCAGTTAGTTTCATTAACAGTTTTGAGATATACTCCTCCTTTAACTGGGAAAAGGTGAACTGGAAATATAGAAAAAAGGTTTTCTTTTTGTAGAGGAGTAAGCTATGCTTACTGCCTCATCCTGTGTACAAATTCAATCACGACATTGAATCTACAACTCAGAAAATGATCACTTAGTTTAAGGTGAATGAAAAGATTTAACACTAGTGCAAGGCACAGGTGTGTAAATATAAACTCCATCATATTGGAATTTCCTATTATTATTAAGTTATAGTTAGCATATTGTTGTTATTCAGTGCCACAAAACACTTGTAAATAGTACTGATTGTTGTGGCTGCGCACAATTCAACTGTAATGATAGTAAAGGTTTATAACCACTAAGTGGAAGCTGTCATTTACCAATATTGACGATCTTGGTCAGATGTGCAGTCTTCGGCTGTTACCACAGCATACCATTACATAAAGTTTATTGTCTATTAAGACTTTCCTTTAGTAAATTATAGTTTGTAA